>OZ010579.1:94154179-94261679 GCA_963932145.1 Acanthosepion lycidas
ATATATATACACATATATATATATATATATATATATATATATATATATACATATATATATATATATATATATATATATATATATATATATATATGCAAAGATCAAAAAACTTCCTGAAGTTTTAAAAAATGCGTAGTTGAAACTTATAAGGATTGCGAAAACTACAAGAAGCTATCAAAATGATAGCGCACTTCCTCACCGCCAACAAATTATTTATAAATAGAAAACCTTTTACATGACAGCATAACAGTCAAGAAATAGCTGCTCGCGAAAAATAATTGCAAGAGCAAGTAGACATCTATTTCGTTAAGCCCAGGCAAATCCTGCAATGACATTTGCTGTTCTACAGTGCTCACTGCCCAATGTCGGAATCAATGTGTATACATCTACAATGCAATAAAATCTGAACAATGCCAATCTTTATGGCAGAATGCCTAGAAAAAGTACTGCTTACGAAATAGCACAAGCTTACTCACCTAGACTATGCCAAAACTCATATTAATATGCTAGAAAAATTATGGCAAGAGGTTTTATTTTTGGATGAAATGAAAATAGAGCTTTATCGAGGTACAATAGGCAGTATATCTGGCGAGATCATAATACAGCTTTTGAAGAGAATAATTTGATATCAACCAGTCAACATGATGATGACAGCATTATGATTAATGGGTGCTTTTCCGCAGCTGGAACAGGCAGAATAGTACACATTCATGGCACAATGGATCAAGCAATTGTGAACGAAATTGTCTAGTCCTTAATTCAAGAGTTTGAGCTTCCAACACGAAGATGATCTGGAGCATCAAAGTAAATCCACAAAAGAATGGGTATATAAAAAGAATTTTAAAGTCAGAGTTCTGATCTAAACCCACCTGAATATCTGTGAATCAAGTGAAAGAAGGCAGTACATGCAAGAAACCCGAGTACAGTCGAGCAATTTTGGAAGCTGTGCCAAGATGAATGGTCAATAATCGGAAGTTACTACTGCCAGAAACGTCTTAAAGATTATGGAAAAATACTGGCTGGCATTATAACCCCAAAAGGAGCAGTCACCAAATATTAAATGTAAGGGTTCATTGACTTTTGCACATCTTAATTTTAAATTAATATTAGGTAGGTGCAAAAATAATCACGTAATAATGTCGTTTTTTGACATAAAAAATACGTCAAAAAACGACATTATTACGTCATTATTTTTGCACGAACCTAATATTTTTATTCCAGCTTGTTAAAAAAAATGAAAACGGTTGTAATCGATTAAATAAATTGTGTTTCTTAATGGATATATAGTTTAATTAACTAGTTGATCTAGAAAAAAAAGAATTTTTTTTAAAAATATTATCTCAGGAGTTCATTTCCTTTTACACACCACTGTATATGCGCTCATTTTTAATCTCTTATGTTTTGTTTGACCCATCTTCATATATCATTGGGTATCCCGTTATAATATAGCTTCACCATAGAACAAAACAACGCAATAACAATAAAATTTCATTTTACAGTTAAAAAAATAACAAAAACAAACAAAAGAACAGAACAGAAAACTGAGGTGTAAAGCCGAAAACCACAAGAAGCTAGGATTGCTAATAAAAAACGGAATCACTCGGAAGAAGTTGGAGATGTGATGTTCAAATTCTTTACGACAAGAAAATGACTCGTGATATAGAATGATAAAAGCAAAAAAGCAAGGCTTAATTGACTATTACAGTGTAACCCGGATATAAGAGAGATTTTCTCTGGTCCCAAATTAAAGCCATACTTATCTAAACAAAATAGACCAAACCCGAATATAAGAGAAACCCGAATATAAAAGAAACCCGAATATAAGAGAAACCCTGATATAAGAGAACCCCGGGTATAAAATACTTCTTCTCCTGTCCCGACAACTCTCTTATATCCGGGTTACACTGTATTAGAAATATTGAGTCACCACTTCGATTTTTCAAACTCTATATCCGTTGCTTCTTTTGTCTGGGTCATACACAAAATATTTCTAAGCAATTAATGCTTTTATTTTTCGAACTTCAATTCTTATGACCTTAAACGTTATTTCATACTAGAAAATAACACTTACAGTAATAAGAGATTATGTGACATAGAAATAAACCCTTTAATTACTACTTAATCAGCCACAGTAAATAAAACTAACGCTGTAATGAAATAAATGAATAAAAAAGTATTTTACCTGATGAATATTTTAAGAATATTTATCTTCAGTTACGTTATTTCTGTGCATATCAAGTTAAAAAATATCCAGGAAGAAAATATTGTTCGACATTTACAAGCTGCTCAAATTCAAACTTTATTTCCGTGTATTTATTATATAGGTACAAAATTCTAATAACTGTCAACTGTAAAAAAAAAACAAAAAACAACAAAACAAGATATGATTGTCGACAAAAAGAAAACAGAATATGCTGACTATGTACTGGAGATGTCAGAATCAAACCAGTAAATAAGTTAGAATATCTGGGAAGTTTTCAACAGAGGGACAGCAAATGCAACACTGAAATCCGAACGCATACTGGATTAGCGAAATAGGCAATTCCATGGATTAAACAGGAAATATCGTTAAAACAAAGAAACGAGTGGAATGGAATTTTATAGGGTATCGATACTCTTGTATGACTGTGAATGCTAAACAATCTTCTCATATTTGAAGAGAAAACTGGACTCAATCGTAATCTCGTTGTGCAAAAGAATGATAAGTATACTATGGACGGGTCTCCCTTAAGGAACGAAGATTTCTTAAGGAAAATGGGAATGGGAATGACATTTATACCCAAAGTCAGAAACAACTGAATTATTTGGATATGTAATGAGGAAAGAGGGTTTGAATAATTTGAGACACACAGTGCGTACTAAATGCAAGGCCCACAAAGCAACGCAGCGAATCATCGATCTAGTTAACTTGAATTAATAGATGATGGAATGGGAGGCTGGACTTTTAGCAGACAGAGGCTGGTAAGGGCTACAACGCCTGAGATGTGGTGGCGAGCCTTGATCACCAACCTTTAGAAAGCACAGGGTACATAGAAGAAGAACACGGGAGAAAGCTTGGCCTTTTCCACGCTATCAAATGCCATAAGATATATTGACTGAGTGAGTGAATGGATTCGTTGTCTACGGCTTATCAATCATCTGTAAGTTATTTAAAGCCAGAAAATAATTTTAGATTGTAATTTTCTTTTTTCGATAATAATGAATTAGTCAGACAAGTGTTAATAATTAACACATAAATGTGGAATCAGAGGACTATTCATACTTTTCCGCATAAACTTATATACCGTAAGTTTATATATAATTATATAAACGTAAGTTTATATATAATTTTCCGCATAAGTTTATGTAACTAACCGCTTATCAATCCTTTGCAAGTTATTTAAAGCCTATTTTTTATTTAGATCGTAAGAATATTTTTTAGGTAATAATGGTTTAGTAATGCAAGTCTTACTAATTAACCCATACATGTGGGAGAATAGGGGAATTCATACTTTATCCAAGGGAATTTGTAAGTAAGTGAATATAACAAAACTAAAGAGAATAGGAAATCGTCTCTCCGATTAAAAATTCCGACCGATGATCCATTACACCGTACACACATCCAAGCTTATGACATATGGTATTCCCAAGTGGAAGCCCATCTCTTACTGAGCCAGCTCGAGGTTGCTTAAATTCGGTGATCGTTAGGGAATCGATGTTTCAACATGATTTGATCTTTTGTCTCATAAACCATATAAATGCAATCATGCAATACAGATGAACGAATGTGTATTTGAAAGAGAATACTAAATATATTCGCGGCTAAATTTCTAAGTAGTACAGAGATCGACAGAAATACCTCCTACATACACATCCTTCATAATCAGACAAAAGGGGCAATGGTGTCTTCATCAAGCTAATCCCTGACAGGTATACCCTACAGTTCAAATGTTTGAAACCACCCTCAGAATTAGCATGGGATGAACTTGGCAGAATAGTGAAAAACAAAAAAAAAAAACAAAAAAAAAAAAAAACAAAATGAAAAATCTCTCTTAAAGTCATTGAAAAAAGAATGGAATCGATTATCAAGCTCATACTTTTGCAAAGAATGCCAAATAATGCCTATGTGCCGCAGTAGTCGAGGCTAAAGAGGATATTTTGCCGAGAGCAAAATGTAATCACAAAATCCCTTTTTCTTTTTGTCATAATAAAATTTCTAATAAAAAAAAACATCTCAGTTTTTAACCATACATAATAATTTTCTCTTATTCAAAGTACGCAACAACTACTTTTTGGTATCAATTGAAAAAATTAACAGGGTTGGCCTCAAACTTTTGAACTCTAGTGTATGTGGGAGGTATTTCTTCCTGTAGAAATGGAGTCCCGAATATTTTCCTAGATAGCAATCTATCTTGATGAATATATCCTTTCGATGGGATTTTTAATTGCATCCTGTTTTTTTCATTTTACTGGGTTTGAATATGAATGCATTACTTGCAGTTTGAAAAATATTTCAAAATCTAAAATAACCTATTTTGTGCAATTTAAGACTAATTTAACTGATCCGTTGAAACCTGACGAGCTAGATGGAATGATGATTAACACTAATCAGTATCACTTTACATGACTATCCCTCTATAGAATACATTTTCTTTAATTTAGGTTAGTTGAGAATGGTGTCCTCGCAATTAAAATATATAAGGAAAATGTAGTGGAATAAGTGCAGATGGTCAGATAAATTAGTATAATGGTTATGTGACGTAAAGAGAAAAAGAAACAGTGTGTGTTCAAAAGGAATCACAAGAAAGTTATACTCGTCCGAAAATATCTGAAAATAAAAGAATAAGAATTGTAAGAAATCGAGGAGTTCTCGAAATAGACTTAAAGGAATATCACAAAAATAAAATGAGATCTTGTTTAAATCTAGCAAGAAAAGAATTTAAGAAAATATAGATTCAATAAAACAATTTCAGGTCTGAGACAGTTTTAAAAACCTTACTGTGAAAATTCGTTCATTTTTAAAACTAATTGTCAATACCGCAGTTCCTCTTGTGAGGAATTAGTTTTTTTAGTGTTACTCCGCACAGATTGTCAAAACCTGTTCTTTCTACAATTATTTCCTCTATGATATGCCATCTGTCAAACATAGATGGATTTCAGTAAGATTCGGGAGAAACTGTTACGCAAGTCGTAAATAAGAACAAAACTTCGCCAGTCTACCTTAAAATGTGGGAGATTTAGTAGTGCTAAACGTTTTCAATATGCTAAAAGTGTATAAGAAATATATATTTCTATCTCTGGTGTCAGTAAGTCAGTTATGTATCATGCGTGACACACGCTTAAGCGATCATGTATCTTTCGATGCATGACTGACGAGGCAGAATTTTTACCGCAACCGGTTGCCATTTCTTTCTGCGGTAGACCGGATGCCATCCAAGGCTATAGAATCCGGTCTGTCATGCTATTTAGCCATAATTGGTGGAGAGAAGAAGAGGATTCATACCTTTCCCAAGGGTACTGGCACGTAAATGGATTCGACTGGAATTCGAACTCGGCTCCCCGATTCCTATCCATTACTCCACCGTAATCCAAAGCAAGGAAATTAATTTGAAAATGTCCATAAAGATCAATGAAAAATGAAACGTTTGGAATAACATTGAGAATCAGAATGAGGTCACCATGGAACAGAGAAGAGACCAAGGTAAGGGAAAGAAGTGATTAACTGGGAACAATTCAGATGGGCGGAACACATGCCTAGAAGCATCGAGAAATGATGGGAGCTGCTTGAGTAGTGCCTAATGAGTAGCGAAAGAAGTAGGAAAAAAGAAGGCACATTGGAGAGCAGGGATTTACGGGTAAGACAAGGCAGAAAATTATACACTGGCTGTCATCATGGAAAGATTTCTTCATTGGAATAAATATTTTGCCTTGGTTTGGTTTTATTTTGTTTTACGGTATATCATCCTCAATGGGCTATTTAATACCGACAAGAATTTTATGGATGGTAATATTTTGTTTTCAAAAATATATGACTAGCAATATTTTCATTTCAAAAATATTAGGTTGGTGCAAAAATAATGACGTAATAATGTCGTTTATTGACGTATTTTTAACGTCAAAAAACGACATTATTGCGTCATTATTTTTGCACCAACCTAATATACGGTTGGTAAATTTTCTTTTTAATATATAGCTGGTATTTTTTTTTCCAAAATGTATAGCTTGTTTTTTTTTTTCAAAAATATATTACTGGTAATAACGTATTGCTGGTAATAATTTTTCTTTAAACATTTATAGCTGGTAATAATTTTTACTAAGTAGTTCTGATATTAAAAACTATTTTTGCACTTCCATATGATTTGACTCTAATTTCGCTGTTAACTATTTACTCATAGCTGGGAACCTAACATGTGCTACCGCTCCTGGTCAAGGTGAACCCGGGAACACCAACAATTAAGACGTGCTTCTACACTCCTAAAAACCTCCTGATCAGAGGCCTTGCTGTTGGATGTAGTTTATCGTCTTACCCAGGACGAGGATGTAGTTTATCATCATACCCAACACGGGAATAAATATGGTTGATGACGATTAATATCGAACATTGAAGGCTGATTCAAGTCATCGATATTTTTGAATATCTATCGTCCTACATGTTCCTGGTTTCTGCTTAACTTTTTTTTTTCAGATCTGTAAGTAATAATTTGTTCTTCTGGATGAATTTCTGTGTATGTTTCTTTCTAAACATATCTAATTTTACACACCGTGTTTTATTTTAGATTGAATGGAATCTTATTAACAGCAGGTATCCCTGTGTATCCACCTCCCTCAGTTTACACTCTAACATGGGCAATATTGTAATCGGAACGTCCTTAATCGAATCTTCTGTTTCGCACACATTCCTTTTGGCCGGTTTCCAATTATTATGAGTAAAACGCTAATTTTCCAATTCTCCGTGTATTTTCCCATTTTCCCTTTTTCGCCATATCGAATACTCGGGGACATAGCTTAGCAAGCATAAAACTAGATCCTATCTTGCTTGAATGAAGTGATTTGATCATACATATTCGGAGTATCCCATAGGACAGTTTAATGCTTGCTGTTAACAATCTTACCTGATCTAACATATGTCGTATTCTCAGTTACAAAAGGAGGTTTCCTTCTATTTTACTGGGTTCGTTCAGCTAACATGTATTTTACATTCTGTTATTTTTCTCTAAATAGGAGATTCTTTTTTGCATGTCTGATTTTTTTTTTTAATTTGAATTTGATATTATTAACCCTGACATACGGGAGTGATTTCAAACTTTGTAATTTTAGATATCTTCTGTGTAGCGATACCATCGACATTTCCTCTGCGATATTTTCTGTTTTATCTTGTAAATTTGGAAGTTCTCCGTGATTCTTTGTCTCTTCGAATTTCCCTTTTCTATCATTCATATTTTAGAATTGTATTTGTCTATGATTTTATTGTGTCGACCTGGTTGCTTTGTTGTTTCTTTTCACCGAGTTACATATTTGATCAACCCCCATACAGAGCAGTCGTCAATAGTGTATTGTTCCTTCATTATTTCTTTTTATAAGCAGTCACTAAGTTTCAACACTAACGGGAAGTATTTATTATACAGTTTATGTGTAGCACGAGAAAAGAGTGACTACCACAGAAAAAAAACGTTAGGTTAGAATAGACATTGAAGAAGCCAAACATGCCTATCATGGTACCCAATCTAATAAGGGTATACCAAGCGCATTCATCCTAGCCAGATGTGCGCGATAGGTTAACAGGCTGTTAGAAATAGCATAGGATCTGGCAGGTGGGGAACCAATTAAAAAAACACTTTCAGGTCGAGTAACCTTATCATCTTAGACTGTATCTGCTTGTGAGTACCTAGTATATATAACCCTGATGTTTCAGTGAAGACTCAGCTTTCAAAATTCAAAAAAAAATGCACAGAGCCATGTAGCTATCCCACTAATGTCTTTCATAAGCCAACATGCACAATGTATGTTAAAGTAACGCACTTGATACACTTGTGGTATTGAAATTAATAGTTATTATAACCCATTCTAAATCAATAAGATAATAATATATATATATATATATATATATATATATATATATATATATATATATATATATATATATATATATATATATATATATATATATATATCATAGGCTATGTGAACCAAACCAAACATTAAATAACATTTTTTTGTGTAAGGTTCACCCTGTAGAAGACCCGGGAGCAACCCGAGATAGAGGGTTACAGTAAGAAACAGTTTATGCGGATAGGAGATGATTAACTCTAGGCTTGAACAGGTTAACATTGTAGCGATCTGGGAAACATCCTTTTGGGAATTGTTTCCATGGAGGAATTGTCGCAGAAATAATCTGTTCCAGTCGAACAGGGGAGGAATACTGGGGCTTTGCTACAATGTGAGTGACATAGCGGGTTCTAGCTGTGAAGGTAACATCTGGTTGAACCAAGTAATCCAATTCATTTGAGCACTTTCCATAAAAGTAATGAGAGACTTTCCACCTCCCGTCTGCGAGAGAGTGGTTGGAGGATTGTAACAAAACTGTCACCCAAAAGAACCCGGAGAAGATTCTAAGTTCAGGTGTGAGCTTATGACCCAATAGTCCTTCAAGGCACCCAGCCTTCTCTACCGGGCAACCAATCATCGACTGGCGGTAGTTCGGGTTTTGATCGGCGGTAATAGAATGTAACCAGTTTGGTTTTCGAGGCATTGGATATAACCAGCCTGTTTTTTCTCGATTGAGAATTTTGTGATTGATCGATTGCCATATAATAATTAAACCTGTTCCTTCGTCTGTTAGCGCGTACGTTACTCCCTGCCAATACCAAATAAATAATGGGCTATTACGTTTTGGAATGCAAAGAAAGACAGAAAATACATAACAGACAAGCTAGACAGATAGAAAGAAAGAAAAGAATGAAAAATTGTAGATAGAGGAGCTGTTGACGTTCTAAGGTGCTTATCGTCTGCTTTAGTGAAATGGGAAAATGTATCAATTTTAAATCTTCATTTGTACCATCTTACTTCGTTCATACGTATGTTTTACTTCTAAACTTGGTTAAAGTTGTGAAGCAAAAACCTTTAACGAGGTAATAAATGCATTTCTACATATATTTTATGATACGCATTCTAAAACCGTACTTAATACGTATTTATTCAATCATTAACTTAAGAATTAATATTCATTCGAAAATTCAAGTAGGGAAAGTTTGAAATTGGCAGTGTATTTTAAATTATTATTAGTAGTAATAGTATTAGTCACCTATTCAATTTTCAGTTTCCCCGTCATATGACGATTGACGCGGTGAGCGCATTCATTTTCCAGTGATTCATTCATTTCCAAATAAGATAGATGAGGAAATACTTATGAAATTACTCGAATTCCTTGTACGATACCATGTGAAAATCGAAGTCCACTATCTACCATGTTTTAAACATATTATTTACAACTATCACGCCCGGTTCTCTAGACTGAATTGCATGGTCCATTTAATTCTCAAAATCATAAATCGATAGAAATATATTAGTGTGATTTTCTCTGGGAAATATTCTGGTATGTCCATTTATCATTTCGTTCAATTTCTCTGTCAAACAAGGTGTAATTCTTTTTGCCTCGCATGGTGGTTATGGGGTCATCATATATGGATGAGTTGTTTATTTTACGATAACATCCGTTCACACTAAATATTCGTATATTTTGTTTGGGTGTATATTTGCCTCGTATAATGATCAAAAGAATATTCACAGTGTTGATAAATACAAAATCAATATGTAAATATTACAGTATAATAATACAGAAGAATAAGTTGAAGTTTCGAGAGTTCAAGTGTAAATGTCTTGGCATTTGATTTTTGAAGAGGAAAAAATTGCAAGGTCGAGATCTGGGGAATACAGTGTTTGCCGGACCTGGGAAATTGTCTGTTTGACACTAAGCTGCTGCACAATTAATGGTCACTAATGAAAACTCCGAGATGTGAGAAGAAGACCCCACTCTAAATAACTTGCATCCAATCACTCCCATAGACAACGCATGTGGCTTACTTTAACTCCTTTACTATATCACCACTCCCAATACTTTTTGATCAGACCCCATATATATATATATATATATATATATATATATATATATATATATATATACAAAGAGAGCGTCCTCCATAAATATATATGGGTTAAATATATAATGGATATAGAAAATTAAATGGATATGGGTTAAATCATATATACTATTATTCTTTAATTAACTTAAACGTTATTTTTGGTGGATACTCCTATAGTAAACAGGATTATTTTATCCAACGACATTTATCGGCCTGGATATTCGAGAAATCTTGTCAGAAAATTATGCGGCAGGATTCGATCCTGCAATCCCTATGGGAAACCGTCATCTGGTGTTTCTGACCGCTCGGTCACGTCAAAATTGCCTTTCAGACAAACACGTGTCTGCCGAGAATATTCAGGCAGGTAGGTGTAGTTGGTTGAACATTTCTGTTTAATTAATAAATCATAGTTTCTACTCGAATATGTGTACCCATCAAAAATAACGTTTTAACAAAATTAACATAGACACACACGCACACACACACACACACGCACACACACACACACACACACACACACACACATATATATATATATATATATATATATATATATATATATATATATATATATATATATATATATATATATAATTCTTGTCTTAATTTCCGCTACCTTGGTTTCAAATTTTCGGAATTGGTACAAATATATGTGTGTGCGTGTCGCCAACAGACTTGTCTCTTTAGATCAATTATGACTGAGTTTAAGCTATTTTAGGAAATTGCTGTATAAAATGTTGGATTCTGATAATTATATATGCAGTTTTGTTTTACTGATGTAAGATTGAAAAACAGAGACAAAATGTAGCCTTCTGAGAATTCATAAAAGATTGCAAATATATTTTATTTAAACATTGTCTAAGTTTTCTCTTTTCTAGTATATCGACTGTTTATTTACTTGGAGTTTATAAGTTTTTTTCCTGCGTTGCCATCACCATGTCAATTTGAGTTATAAATTCATTATTCCATTGTTTTTCTTCCCATCTTTTCTGTTCATCGTTCATTTCTTTTCAGTGCATTTTTGACTGATGCTACTATTCTTTCCTACTTTACATTGCATATTCATCCATTCAAACGATTGTATAGTTGACGGAGTTCTTAAAATGACTAGCTGCTTTCCGCCTTCAGGATTCTTTTTCCTATTCTTTATCTTCGCATTACAACAACAACAACAACAACAACAACTACTACTACTACTACTACTACTATTACTACTACTGCAAGCGTATACAATATTTTTGGCCAAATGTATTTAAAAATCAATTTCTAGATCTTTGTCTTTGTAACAAGAAACAAAGCATGAAATCTGCAGGCGCATTCTGTTTTTATTACAAGTGACATCATTAAAATTACGATAAACGAAACAAAGTGTCATTAAACAATATAACAACAATTTTTTTATCCCTTTTTCTGCCTCTGGTATACTTACATTGTTACTGCCGATGCCATGCATTTTATGTTGGTTTTGTTTTGCTTTTTCTCAAATGCATTAATTCGTAGTGTTCTGCTCGCGGAGGTTATGAGGCACATATTCTCGCAGGAATAAAATATAAAATAGTCGAGTTACACTGAGATTGTAATACAAAATAAACGAGAAATATCAAAGCCCAAATATAAAATGATGGCTAAAATCTTGAAGGATCTTTATAACTAAAACTAAATGATAAATAAATTAATATTTGGATTTCCATGTTAAATGTACAAAATTACTATTGTGATGAAAGAAAGAAACAGAAAAATTAAGTCACATATCACCGAAACAAAATACAATCTTAACCTGTAAGTTTGGAAATCTTTTCGTCTTAGCTGGAATTTAGAAAAGTTACAGATTGACCAAACCATGACAATAAGGCCTGAATATATACTTAGAAATACAAGATAATTTTGCAGCCAAAATTCCAAATTAACAATTGTTTTCTGAAAAAGTTGGCTAACTCACAGAACAAAATTGGTAGATTAAATTATCCTTTAAAGATGCGCTGAGAGGAAATTTGCCAAATTAATTTGCAGTATAAATATTGTTATTGAATTTAGATCGCTTATTAAAGGCAGTTTGTTAAACATATTTGTGTCTACTTGCTTTTGTAAAACCACTGTATCAGTTTACATGTCTATTAAGATAATCCAGGCAGAAGACCGTAATTACCTAGTTAAGATAGATCGGACAAAGAGCAGTGAAATATTACAGAATCAGGTTTCTCCACCGCAGTATTGAATTTCTAGTGTCCATTAATGTTTGTCTTCATTCGAAAAACCGGGAAAATATGCAGCTGTTTTTCTTTATGTCGCAACGGTTTGCCTGGTTTTAATTTTAATTCAATATATATTTATGGAGATATATTTAAAATATAGCATTAACTTTATTTCTCTCGATTAGATTATACGACTTTAAGATGCTTTTTTTTAGAAAATGGTAATTTTCTCTTGAAAAAATTCCACAAGAAAGAAGGATTTTTTTTTCGAACATTTATTCAGTAATTACAGTTCTATTTAATATTCGACTGTTCCTGAGCTTCGCAAAACATCGGTTGTTGTTTTGTTTTCCTTTAATTTTGGTATTTTTAACACCAAATTTCACGGAGGTTTATTCTTAATCTTTAAAACATATTATAATAGGCCGCGAGGCCCAATGGTTAAAGCATTGGCATTCCAACCATAAGACCTGTGTCTGAATCCCATCATGACTGATTAATCAATCATGGTTACAATTTGATAACGTCGTCTCTGGTCGATTATCAGCGGCACCGTGCCGAAAGGGCTGACAAGCATAGTACTTGTTGAATGGGCATGCAAAACTGTTTGAAGTCATCAATGTTTATGCTGGAGCTTAGCATATCTGGGATGTTGGCGTTCAATCCTCACTGTCCAACAACAAGAGAGAGTGCAAAATCGCTTACGCATCCTTGTCGGTGATGACCATGCAACCTTTAAACCACAGTCCAAGCTTTTCACAACTACATTGCTATTACTAAAGCCGATATACGGACGCGTTACATCTCTTAGAGCCACCAGCACGGATCTTCACAGCTAGGAGAGTACATACCATTCACAGGGTGGCAAACATTCCCCTATTCTCTTTGTGCTCATTTTGATAAAAAGAAAGTTCCACTCCAAAACTGTTAAGTTCTAGAACAAACTCACAAGAGATTTTTTCCATGACAAATACAATCTTGGCCTCTTTAATTCCAGTATCAACCGATATCTATCATACTTGTCCCCATCATACACTCATATTCACCCTGATTTTGTCTCACAGTAATCCTCTACATTGAGTGGCTCTTGGGATTTCCATTGATAAAAGTAAATAAAAAAGTTACACTCCTCAACTCGTGGGTAGTTTTGCTTGGTAGTCTATCTAAATATAGTTGCATGACAAAAATAACACCAGGCAGGGTTGCATTTTTTCTAAATCATTTCACCATAAGTATGGCAATATAATCGGTACGATGCAAGAGAGAGCAATAAAAGAACAATCATTAAGAAGACGGAATATAGTCGATTGATATCGCCTTTAAATTTCTGAAGAAAAAAGAAGACCGAGAAGAGAGTTCCAAAAGCGAGAAGTTCGAAAGAAGAAACAGTTAGCATAGAAGTTACGATTACATATAACCACTTCAAATTTAAAATATTGAGACCATGCACCCAATTTAGTTCTGCCCTTAATTTCATAAATTCTAGGTATCATAGCAGAAATTAAATCAAGAACAATTCCTACTAAAGTATTTATTGAAAAGACACTGGGAAGCTACGTTTCAATAGAGGAAAAGTGACTGGAGACGAGATGCCAGGCCATAACCAATAACATTGCATATTTTTCTTTGGACTTTATCAAGAATCTCTAAATATCTAGCAGGAAAATCAGGCCAGATGTGGGAGCAATATCCAAAGCAAAGACGACTGATAGACTTATAAATATATAAGATAAATCCTGGTGAGAAAAACATAATGACATAATAAACCAACATTTATAGAATCAGATTAAGTGATTGATTCAATATATTCTTTCCACTTCATGTTAGCTGAGAACGTTTGTCCGTGAAAGCGCAATGAGTCTCTATCGTGTATGTTAGCATCAGCCATGCGGGTGGAAGGTAAAACGCGTTCTCTCAGATGATTAATATTTAGTACTTTCGTTTTTGAGGCTTTAACATTAACAATATTCGTTTAAAATAACCTCATGACGAATGATTTTTTTTTAATATATAAATTCATTTCGCAATATGCTCAAAGCCGAAATGGCGAATATTTTTTTCAATATAACTGAATGTATTTTTTATGGAGTCATATTTGGAGGATTTAGGTGCAATCAGCTTTCTTTTTTTTTTCTGGGTCAGTTACTTTCAGAGTTGAACTAAATCCGACAGTGATTATTCATGAGTGATCTCATCCAACATTAAATTCCCAAAGTTGCTCTTTCAATGTCAAATTCTATTTTTCTAAAAAATTTCCCTTATTATATCTTTCAATCTTTATTTCATATGACCAGCTATTTACTATTAAGTTGTCACATGATATGAACCGTCGACAGCTTCGTGATAAGAGGGATGAACGAGGCAATATCACTTCATTCAAACAAGAAATACGAGAATGCCCAGATATATCTGTAACCCCCAGAAGAAAACATGGCTAACCAATCAGAATTAATGGTGCGTGCTGTAGTATCCCCTATCGACAAGATTGTTTTCAGATTGTCATTCCTGATCACTTAAAATCTAATTCATAGACAGCTTATAAAATCATTTATGTTTTATTTTAACTTTGATATCAGTTTCTATGTAGAATGAAACGTAAGTTCTTAAAATTATTTTTGAACATCTCCTTTATATAATGAAGAAATAAATATAATATAAAACAGCTCAAAATATACCAAATACCAAACAAGTCATCGTGTTGCATGATGAAAATGCATACTAGCAAAAGAAAGCTTCAGTCTTAAATATCAGAAAGCGTTCGAGAGGGAAATACTCATGAAGATTTACATTAACCTCCTGCCCGCGGATGAATATCAGAGTAAATATTAAACACGACCCCATGTATGATTAAATGAATAATCAAAGTCTTATTATTTTCAGCAGAAACTTTTCTACTATTCTCAAAGAGATGACAACCTCTGGCCGGAAGCGTGTTAATTTTAGATCAACTCTGCAGTTACTATTGGAAGTTTGCTTTTAATATTTTATAGGAAATTTGTACCAGGCATAAGTCTGTAGCATCGATTATATAAATATATTTCATGAGATTAAATTCCATGAAACTGGCGTCTTTCCAAGGAAGGAGACAATAGACATGCTAAAAAATGAGACGTTGGACAGCTGACAATATTTTGAGGAGAGATTATTTTCAAAAACCATCGCAAAAACTAACTGAATATTTTTTGTGTTTTCATAATTCTTTAATTAGTTGCCGTTGATTATAGCCTCGTAAAATTTCAATTAATGTTATCTTCCTTCATTGTCGTTTTCATCAAACATTTTAAATTCACTGGAAATATTTTCAGTGATTCATGGAAGTGCAACAAATATTTTTTTCTTTCATTCTTTGATTATCAGGGATTTGATTATCGGATATATTTTTAATGCCTGACTTGCACACTTGTGATAGCGACAGTATGCCACCATAGGGGCTCAGACTCAACATGTAGACCTACATCAAGTACCATGAGTAGGTAGTACTGCTCTGCGTCAAGAAGGTGGCTGCTGGAAGACTCCATGACTCTGAACCATGAAACATGCAGGATAACCCAGTTATGACAGTCAGACAATTTCTACGACCACATCAGGCCTTACATCTGGCCACGCAGCTCCCCGAACTGCAACTGTGTGGCTCGCAGTTGTCCGAGAGACCGACAAAACACCTTGTATCACGAAAGATGAACTGCAAGAAAGGATTACGGCAGCATTCGCCAAATTAAACAAGGAGATTATCGAGAAGATTTGCAGGAGATTCTGAAATCGTCTCGAGTCCGTGGTTGAAGCTGATTGCGATTTTGTTCAATAAATTTATGTTTTATTATTTCAATATATTTTTGTGTAATTTTGGTAGAAATATCTGTAAAAATGAGCTAGAGGTGTTATTTTAATTTTTGCGTAATTTATCAATCACTCCCTGTATACACACATACACACAGACACACGCGCACACACAGACACACATATATACGCACACAAATATGTATATATATACATTTATATATGTATATGTTACTTGCATATATATATATATATATATATATATATATATATATATACATTATGTATTCATATGTATCTAGCAATATTTATGTGTATATGCATATATATTTAATATATATATATATATATATATATATATATATATATATATATATATATATATATATATATGTTTATAAGAGATATGTATGAGTGTATATCTATATATCTATAATAATAAATATGTATATATAAGCATTAATCTTCTATATACATATATAAACCTGTATGTGTGCGTGTGTGTGTTCGCGAACTACTCGAGAACAATGAGCCATATGCCATATCTCCACCAAATTTGGAACATAGATTGTACTCGATACTGGGTGTGTCTGGGCAAAAAAAAATAGTCATTTTTCAAAAATCAATAACCGATAATCGATAAATATAATGTTTAAATGGGAATGTCCATTAGTTTGGGTGTTTTTAAAATTTAACTAAGTCTAAACCCTAAGGCCGATTTTACTGTCACGCTTATTATAAGCTTTATTGATTTTTGTTTTTCTCGATACTGGAACAGTTCGTTTGCCCCAAATGCCCTCCTAAAAATTCAAATTGCTTCGATTTTGATGAAATTTCGCATGTTTGTTACGCTCTTATAATGAAATAGAAATGGGTTGTCAGATTTTAAAAAAAATGTATGCGGGGGTCCCCATGATGACCCTATAAACCCCTTGATGCCTGAATTGTTTTTCAAGTGTATTTTGTAGCAGTATTATCAAATTTCTATGAAAATTTCAGTACATATTGAAATTATATCGAGTAACTGAAGTAGTCACTTGGGATTCACTAAAAATCAACACTGGGACCCCCATGAGTTAGAGGACCAGCAGGGAACCCCGAAATTTTCAATTAAGTCTACAGCCTTGGCCATAAAGTCGATTAAATAGAAAACTTAAAAAAGATGTGCTTTATTATTTCAATTACTATTAGTCTGAAACCTGTCCTTTGGCTTGAAATTTGGGACGTCTAGGATGAACCAAAGGGACACCCAAATTTTCAAATAGGTGTTTTTTTTTAATTTTTGCGTAATTTATCAATCACTCCCTGTATAGACACACACACACACATTGATTTCGACGGAATTTTACATGTATGGTGCAATCTGAAAATGAATCAAAAACGATTTTGAAAACAACATAAGGGGCCCCCAAGATGACCCATGAAAATATTGCTGTCCCATTAGTCTTTCAATTGTAGTGGTTAGCAGAATTCCGATGAAAATTTGCACATAATTTGTGTTTAGATCAATCAACTCAAAATCAAAACTGACACCCCATGAGTCATAAATACATTATGCAAAATATCAGTTTTTCCCATGGATTTCCCGTTTTGATAGTGAAATAGTTTAGTTTGCATCAGTTTGACGGCAAAAATGATATCCTTCCTTAAGAAAAAAAGAATAAGTGCAAACGAAAGTGTGCACCGATGAGAGAAGTGCATGTAGGTATAAGACGCGTGTGCGAGATCGATCGAGATGTGTAGTGTGTGCAATTGATTTAGCTCCACGTGCAATGATCGATCGAGTTATGTAGTGCGTACTATCTATTTTGCTTCACATGTAGTGTTCATTAGTACTATGTGATGAAAGAAATGCAAAAAACTACTTACTAACTCATATATTTGGAAACTCAGAGTGAGTATGTTTCTAGCTGGACGTTAATTTTTATTTTTATCACTTTAACGTTTTTTTTTTTGGTAGTCTATTTTTTACATAAATCCTAACTTTACGAGCTTGCATATAATTGTTTACCACGTTCCCGTGGTCTCCCTTATAAACTTGCATTTAATTTATTGTGGCTATATTTCCATTAATGTGTATAATATTATTGCTTTTTAATTGATTACTCCATTGTTATTCAAAAAGCTTAGCCAAACCCCTCAAACTACAGTCTGACAATAATGCCAAAAAAGTGAAATCCTTCACTTGGACGTGCTACTACTACAGCCAAACGCATGAAAGCATGGAGAAGAAACGCTTCGCAACAAGAAACTCAAATTAGACACAAAATGTTATTCGTACAGCCAATGCAAGTTCAGCAGAAACTAATGAACAACGGTTAACTAGTCGAGGAAGAAACGCTGCCAGAACATCTGCTACTGGAGATGTCGAAACTGAGGGACAAAGAACAATTCTATACAGTCTTTGTGAACGTTGGTTTTCAGCCTTGTGACGGCTGCTCGGAGAAGTCTTTGTTGAATTTCTTCTCCTTCCAATGCATGTTCATTCAATATAGCTTGAACAAAAGCTGTCAACAAAGCATTTCTCTTCAACTATTTTCGAAGATCGATTGCGATTAATCTACTCTTCATTTGCTGACAATTTTGTGTATCTTCTGTGCTTCTGTAAAAAACAAATTTCTCCTGTTATAAATGTTTTCACACTTCGTGTCATTATAATTTGTAACCATATAGCTAAGAGGCACTGAAGAAAAATCTTTATTATAACTTTACAGATTGGATAAGTTTCGTGATCTTTTTTGAATAAACTCAGGCAACGCCAGGTAATGCTGCTAGTATATATATATATATATATATATATATATATATATATATATGAGAATAAGTATGTGTATATATATAAATATTCGCTTAATATATATATATATATGTGTGTGTGTGTGTGTTTGTGTGTATGTATGTGTATGTTTGTGTGTTTTTGCGTGTGTGTATTCAATTTAGCAAGGTGTGAAAAAGTGCTACTATGAACGAATATTTTTTCTTCTGTCACTGGTTTTCTTAGTTTCACGAATTACCTCCGCTTGGGGCCACAAAAATTTATCACAGCGTAATTTTAATATTTTATGACAGTCTGCAAAATGCGAATTTGTGATCGCTTTTAGTTTCTTAGATTCGTGCTTCATATCTCCACCCCACCACCTGGTCTAAAACTTCAATTTTTCAAGTGTTGGAGGGAGATAAATCTGTATTAGAGAAAAATTAACTAATGTAATTAATATGATTATTTTCTTTCTTGAGTTTCGTTGACGGATTATTTCACTGCCTCCAAGCTCTTTCTCTCAGACAAGACATCGCAAGCATCTTGGTGCTTTAACGCTAGTTCCATGGAGAGTGTTCAGATGATCTACACTCCACATTTCCATTAGTCATAACTTTCATATCGAAGACCAGCCATCTCATACAAACTGTAGCAAACAAACCTCATCTATTCGTATTTCTTTGGTGAAATGTATGTTCCTCTCGATCAGCTTCTTTCCACGAACCACTGTCTTATGGAATCGACTCCCAAGGACGCTTTGCCGATCATTAAAATCTTAACCTGTTCATGAAGAGTCAACCATTATTTCCAATACATATTTACATAAGCTCTGCCTCTTTCTCTGTAATATTCTTTCTCTGATGTCCTCCGGCGCTTGTACAGGTTGAACGCCATCGTATTAAAAAAAAAAGAAAGATGGACCATAGAGGCAACAAAAGTTAGTGAAGAAAAGCGAAAGATATAACAGAAAAAGTGGGGGGGTATGAAAGTCAGCAGCAGGAGAAGCCCAACATTAATATTACAAGTTGGACGGACTACAATCAAAGAAATTTACATATGTAAAAAGTAGTTTAAAAGAAGACAGGAAATCCGACACCGTATTGGGATAGGGGAAAATGCCAACATAAAGCTAAGCAAAATATTAAGAAACAGTAAAATTTCCTTAGAGACAAGGAATTGAATATTGAATTGCTTTGTAATATCGATCCTCATATATGGAATTGAAAACCAGGCAATTTTCCCACAGATGTAGAAAAGATCTGAAGTAACGGAAACGTGGTTCTACAGAAGGATGCTGAGAAAACCAAATGTTGAATATATTAACAAGGACGTTTCAGTGAAAATGGAGAAAAATGGACACATACTTAGAATCAGAATGAGACAACTGAAATTTCTAGTGTTAAAAACGAAGAAATAGTGCTTAAAAATATGACACATACAGGATATAGGGAAGTCAAGAGGGACGGAGAAAAGCAGTGGGTAATCTACCTACTTAACTAGCTACACAAGCCAGTTAGGTCTGGTTGGCAGCACGGGATTTAGGAGAGATATCAAAAAGACAAAGTTTAAAGATAGCTAAAAACGGGAGGAAATCGTGGTAGGCAAATAATTTGTGTAGATATATGTATACTAGGTGTTAAAATTGTGTTACATTTGAGTTTTCTTAGTAAAACTTTTAAAAAATTGCAACTATATCAAATATTATAATTTTGCTTAACAAATAAAAGAGAGAAGAAACTGCCAAACACTGCTGATTGTACTTGGTCTTTGTGAATGTGAAAGGCGAGAATTACACAGTACGCTGGATTGCAGAGTGGCATCTTATCACTGACTGAGTAAACCACAGAAGTGTATTAGTTCACACATGCAAAATTTATCATTCTCGAATTATTTGGCGAATTACACCAATGCCACACAACTGGATATCGGGTTTCTGGGCAGAATTTTGATTACTCAGATATCTTTAGAATGTAGCACATTAGAATTAGGACATGTCATGACACTTCCAGCGAGACGAATCACTCTCGTTTACAAAGGGTTCCAAGAAAGAAAAAAAAAACATGTTCAATTCACCTTTATTTTTTTGAGTTTTTGTAACATACCCACGCGGTGGTAATAGTTAGCTAAATACCTGTTACTAATAGAATTTCAATGTTTACCGAGGGGACGAAACGTGTTGGTGAAGAACATTTTTCAATTTGTATTTTATTTATATTATCTTTAAAAATATATTTTATTTATATCTGTATAGCTGTTTGATCACGGCGTTGTAAACAAGCGCATTGTCCTGGTGAGGCAGCCTCGATTTGTCCTGCCAAAAATGCATGTGAAAAAGAATTGCAATGATTGCAGAAAAATAAGATTACAGTTATATACTCCCATGATATAATGTTAGATAATAACACAATCCTATTATCTCTTTTTTTCTCATAGCTGAAATGTCACGCCCAGTCCCAGAAAAAACATCGTATTTAATGACTTACGCTACTCTATAACTAATTTCAGGTATATTGAGTCGAACCACTATAATTCCCTCTGTATTCCATTAGTAATGAGTAAGTACAATACCGATAGTTTATTCCCAAGAACTGTTGGTTTCGGTAACAGATTCCCAGGAAGATTCTTTCCTGACCGTTTCAATCTTAACCGTCAAGCGTTAACAATTATTTTTCACATATAAACTGCGCCACTTACTCTTACAAGTCACATAACAATCTTTTCACCTCTCACTTCAGTGGCTCTTGGGCCTTGTATAGTTTGAATATGAGTAACATATATACGAAGTAAAAGTAATGGGCCTCGTACTACAAAAATGTTGTTTCAATTTCAATTCCAACAAGCAAACAAGGTTTCCCTTTCAAAATAATACTCCTCGAGTCTAATGTACTTTTCCACACTTCTCTGCCACGTTTCTATGCACTGCTAGAAGGATTCTTCTTGGATGCCCCACAGTTCCTTCGTTACAACACACTTGATGTCCTCCACGTCTTCAAAACAACTCTCCTTGTTGATCCGCTTGAGCCTTGATAAAAAATAAAAAAAAAACATTCACACGGAGCAAGATCATGTGAATAGGGAGGTCCTTTCAGTACGGCGATGTTCTTCTTGGCAATAAACTGCCGGATGTTCAGGGCGTTGTGAGCATGTTCATTTTCATAGTGAAGCATCCACGATTTTTCCTAATACAAAAACATATAATGGTTGCAGAAAACTAAGGTTATATTGATATATTCCCAAGATATCATGTTAGTTGATAATACTATCCTCTTATCCCTTTTTCGCCCATAGCTCATATGATACACGCAATTCCGTTAATTTATAGAAAGACCTCGTATTATTTGTATACCCATAGCTTAAAGGCCACATCACTTTGTAACAGCATCTCCTGTATGATCACCGAATTTAAGCAACGTCGAGCCTGGTCAGTACCTCGTTGGGTGACCGCTTGGCAATATCGGTTGCTGTAAGCTTGAATGTACAGTGGGGGTGTAATGGATAATGGCTCGGAATCGTTGATTGAGGAGAAAATTTCCAATTACAGTTGTATCCGTTATATAAACTTACCTGCAAATAACTTTGGCAAATGTATGAATAAACCTCGTATCCCACATCTGAGGCTTAATTAGTAAGACGTCTGATTAAATCATTATAATCTCAAAAAGAAAATTAAAATCGAAAATTATTTTCTGGCTTTAAATAACCTCTAAAGGACTGAAAAGCCGTACAAAACGAATCATTCAATCGATCTGAAACTAAAATCTTAATATCTTCAAGTCAATCGTCATTAGTTATCAATCCTCATCGTGGTCATATTCTTCAGTTCGTACTACCACTTTTATTATTAGCATATTCCCATATTCATCTGTCTACATTGAGTGACACTCGAGCCATGTATTTCGCCGACTTCATCTGACTAAAGTCGTCCCACGTTTAACATTTTCTTCTGTTTGTTGAAGAATACTGTCTATAGCTCCGAACGCACCTGACCATCATTAACAGAGTTCCATCTAGTTTCACCCATGGAAAATGATTTTTATTTTGAGACCTGTGTCCGCTGACGAATATTAAAATCTCAAGCGTAACCCTAGAGAATTGAAATTAATTTTATTTTCTGTCTATATTTCTGAGATGAGGTATTATGTACAGTATTTCTCCACTGCCTTAAGGCAGTGGAGAACTTTCAGAGGAAAAATTAGCAGGAGATAACTGATAGCTGACATCCATCAAACATAGCACGTGGAACTAGAACAGTCTACCCCAGTGATCGAAATAAAGGGTTCAGTTCGAAATTCCAACCACCTGAAGAAGGCCGGAGCGTACAACGGCCGAAACGTTGTGACAAATATGGCGACAAAGATGAGGACAATAGTCCGACTAATGTAAATACTAATTTTATTTTACTGTGAAAATAACGTCAATGTTCAAATTATGGCCTTATTTTGAAAAATTAAAAACATTTAAAAAATAGAATTAAAACATTGTTTTTTTTTTTATATTTCTAACACTATTTCTTAAATTCTATTAGAAATATATCTTTTATGTGAAAAGAAAAACTATAGCCTCCTAAAACTTTATAACGATTTTCCAGACTTCAATATTTCTCAACTGCTTAGAAACGTTTAAAAAAAAAATTAGTTGATAATTAAAAATCACTAATTCATTAGTAAAGTTAATACGCCATGATTTGATAGAATATTTTATCTAACATGATGACATGAATATCATAATGTATTTAAATCTCGTAGTTGAATATATATATATTAGTTCACAATGTACATTTACATATGTCTATGACTATTGATATGTCTTTCGATTGGTCTAGGTCGTTTTGATTATTTAATTATCCATTGGCGATATATATTCATAATTGTATACAAAAATTACGAATCCGTAAAGTTCCTGTGGTAAACGTTATCCAATACTTTCATTATCCGCCACCAGTAAAAACGACTAAGCCTTCCTACATAATGGAATCAATGGAGAAAATTTAGAATAATTTAATCCGTCTAGAAAAATATATAACCAACACCTCCTCCCAAAAATGTCCTATGCTTATTCATGGCATTCGCGTTTCTTTTTCAAATATTATGGCGATTTTCTAAGTGTAGCACGAAACCAAAATATAGGTAAAATATACAGATCACCCAGAGAGGATCGAACTCACTATTCAGTCGTGATTGAGCTAACGAGACGAGATTTGCTAACCATTAAGGCAAACCAAAGTGTTCCTGTTAAGATCATCATTGTTATTAACAGAAAAGAAAAGCATTTAACTATTTTGCGAAATTTTACTGAAAACTTTAAAATGTCGATTGAAACATCAACATAAAAGTATCTGAAATGCGTACCTGTATTATATAGTCACAACATTAATTGATACGTGTTCTTATATATCAGTTGGAGGAAATGGATACAAATAGACAAGAACGTAGACGCATGAACGAAGACAAAATACTATAAATATATCTTTACTAATCAAAATTGTTCTTCATCAGTTTGACAGGATTACAAATGAAGTCGATCAGGCAAACACGCAAACAGTTAAATGGAAGATTTATCGAAACCTTCATATTTATCGATATTTACTAAAATTTGATTAATGCGACGACATTGATGGACGATCGTTATGATGCACAAGGCCGTCAGATATAAGAATCTGGGTCAGCATTGGAAATCATGACTTGTAACTCGTCGCTAATGTTCAACTCCGCCAAACGGAAGCCGGGTAATATTTCGTTTCGTATATCTATCTCGGTTGCAATTTATATTCCTATCAGTTGGTCAACTAAGATATTTAATTATTAAGTTTACAATCTCTTTGGAAATCAAAGTCCATGAACCTGCATAGTTGGGCGATTAATTATCAAAATCTGTCTATCAAACACATCCTCTCTCTCTCTCTCTCTCACGGACACACACACGTATATATAATATTATTTTATATATATATATATATATATATATATATATATATATATATATATATATATATATATATATATACCAAAGAATTACTTCACTTACAGCTAAGTAATTATTTTGTATATATATATATATATATATATATATATATATATAAATCAGTTAAAAAAAAATATATCAGTTCCGAAATATATATATATATATATATATATATATATATATATATATCAGTTCTATATATATATATATGTTCCATATATATATATATATATATATATATATATATATATATATATATATATATATATATATATATATATATATATATGGGTACCTACAAAGATTCTCTAAAGAATAAACATACATGAGAAAAATGCCTGAAACTTAATAAAAAATATAGACTAATTGTGAAAAGCTTTGTGTTATAATTAAGTGAAAAGACCAAACTCTTTCATGCAAAACTATGTTTTACCCTTTTTAGGACCTTAGAAATGTTGGTTAAAATCATTTTTCTGCCTAAACATGGGATGATACAAAAGTAAGTTGAGCCTCTTTTACCTGCAAAAAAATTTAACAATAAGCAAGACAAAAACATTTATTTAGAAAACACTTTTAAAAGAACAGCAACTTCCGCTGCAAGAACAACACTAGTTGCATCAGTATGGGAGCGAACCTTATAAGTGATATATTCACTTTCATATCCCATCTCCTTTTTGTATGTCGACTGGCGTTCTGGACCCTTTGTTTTTTCTCTCCATTTGCTTTGACAATTTCTTTGTAAAGTTTCTTTGTCATATCTTCCATAAAATCTAATACAAACGAGGATTTCCACGTTTTCATCATGCTTTTCATGGCCATTTGTTTTCAATTTTGCCTTTGCTCTATCTATTTTGTATTTGTCAATTTTGACACGTTTTACATCAACACTAGGGTTGAGTAGGCCTATATACTGTAAGCCCAAGAGCAAGGCTGGCTCCAAGATTAGAAGAAACATCACCCCTTATTAACTCAATAGCATACCGAGGAATTTTTATAAGGTTGAAGGGTCCTTTGGGATGACTAACTGACGCCAAATACTCATCTTCTCATCTAATTTGCTTTGCCTCCTGGAAGCATTTTATGCTCACCTTATTCACAATAGACTTTTCGTTTAACAGAGGTAAGCCCGATTTAACTGCCTTCCAAATACCGCGCGCATTCTTTGCTATTAATTTAAAAATAGCAAAACTGTGTGGATAAATATTTATTAGGAATTAACGATATTGAATAGCTTTCGAAAAATTGAGGGCTCTGTTTTATGCAAGTCAGAAGTCATCATCCAAAACAGATATGTTACTACTACAGTCTAAATCTACAGTCACGAATGTCATGTCCTGCCAAAGAAACTCGTTGCTACAAGTGTGGAAAAATAGGACATTTTTCCAAGGTATGTCGTTCGTTTCAAAATATATCTTACAAAGCTAAATGTCTCGTCAGTTCGTTAATATTGTTGCTAATAATAGTAAGGCTGCCATTTGAAAGACTCAATCTAGACTTTAAAGTCCCGTGCCATCCAAAACACAAAACCTATACATGCTAAGGAGCTTCCTTCATGTCCTAGAAGCTTCAGTAATTTTTACAAGAACGCAGAGTGGCGGTAATTCGACAACCCCGGGCAACCCTCAGGATAACGGTCAATGCGAGAAATATAACTGCTTAATTTGGAAAACAATTAACTGCTTCAACACACATTAGTCAATAAATAACTGGGAAAATCTCCTTCCAGTAGCCCTGTATGCCATCAGATCTCTATTATGTACGGTCATCAATGCCATCCCACACGAAATATTTCTACCCTTCTAACGACGGTGTTTGGCTCGGAAATCGCTTCCCACTTAGCTCTCTCAACCAGGTACGATTCTACTGAGACGCCTCATTCGCTATCTCAAACATAACCCCTGGTAGATGAGGTGGCACAAATAGAAGAAAACCGACAATACGAAATCGTGCGGCACCTGGATGGAAGGCAAACTACCGTCTCACTTAGAGATCTGGGTCATGATGGATATGTACCTGATCCTAAAAGCACCCTCTGATCTCTTTGACACTGAAAACCAATCGGAAGATCACCGTACCGGAATCACTCACGACGTATTACCCCAGGATTACTTCCGTTGTGCCTCCATCAGACATTTCAGAAGGATTAACATCTGATACCCGGACAACTCCGGATGATCCTAATGGGCCATCAATGCCCCAGAAGCGGTTATATCCAGAAAAAGGTTCGGATGATCAATAAAGAGACTGAGAGCGGCTTCGTCCATCAATAAGGGCGAAATGCTTCCATTCCCGGACTAACGGGTGAGCTGAAAACGAAATATCTTCCAGCCCGAGTAGTTGAATACAAGAACTACCCAGGTTTTCACAGAGAATCTGTAAAGGGCCTGTACACCTAAGAGATTTTCTCCCTTACGAATAAAATACATACCTGAGAATGTACTGAGAAATCATTAGGTACCTCCTCTTACGATCTAGGAGAACGAAAAAGCACCCTCTGATCAGTAGACGAGTAGTCAGAATAAAGTGCAATAAATCATTGGTGTCAGTTTATTCACTTGTTCTGCGTTTACTACAGACTTAAATGTCCACATTTATACACACACACACACACACACACACATATATTGAACACTGAAGTCAAACAGCTCGTTCACGCTTATATTCATATTTACATTCGCTATATCCCTGATATTGGGCATTTTATCCCATAAATATTGCACACTTTAAAACTATATATATATATATATATATATATATATATATATATATATATATATATATATATATGTATGTATGTATGTGTGTGTGTGTCTGTGTGTGCGCGTGTGTATATATGTATATGTTTGTGTTTCATCTGAGTTTCTATGATATATTAGGTTGGTGCAAAATTAATGAAGTAATAATGTCGTTTTTTCAAGTATGTTTTAACGTCAAAAAACGACATTGTTACGTCATTATTTTTGCACCAACCCAATACTTAAATGTCAAAGGAATTTAAAATTCATGTAAATTCAGCTTTTCTTATTATATACTGGAAATACCAATGAAAATCTTACGATTCTTCTATTTGAATTTCCGATTAATCTCAATACTTACAGATCGCATGTTCTAAGACTATAAATTAGCTGTAGAAAAATCGTCAATTGCATCTTTCAATATTTCAGCCTAATCGCTTTAACAAAATGTTGCTAATAACAATCATATGTATGAATATAGGTCAAGATCTAAAGAGGTAACGGGGTACAAATGAAAGGCTTTTTTTCTCGGTTAAACCCATCAGCATCTCAGTTATATATTTTTTTAAATTTTTCTTTTCGATTGAAACAAAATAATACATTATTTATGAAGTAATGAGCCTAACTATATAAGAAAGAAGCATAATTAAAATATAGCAAATTACTAAAAGAAATGTCTGTACACGTTTTAATTTACATATACAAATAGTTCATGCATGAAAGTAGTAATTATCGCCTATTCTTCCCCAAAAGCCGATTTTCAAATGTTAATATTGGATTGGCAAATAGACCGACATAGTGTAGCAACGTTAATTTCACCTGTCCATCGCCGGAACCAAGCAATCTTTTTCGGCATTGCATAGAAAAGGAAAATCCATTATCTTTCCTTTTTAAATTCGGGGAGAATGCATATCGTATATTTTTAAACATTGTTCGCATGACGTGTGTGAGTGTGTTTTTTTTTATAGAACAATGTACTTTACGTTCTTCGACTTCACTCTAGATAATTCGAATAAAAATGTCGTATGTATTTTATATTAGGTTGGTGCAAAAATAATGGCGTAATAATGTCGTTTTTTGACGTTAAAAATACGTCAAAAAACTACATTATTACGTCATTATTTTTGCACCAACCTAATACCATTACTCACAGAACAAGTGAGGCACGAGTGAAAAATTAAAGACCTAAGTCTATAGCATTTCTAAAGGCATTGATAAGTTATGGTATAAAGGATTGATACACAAGCTTTATATTATGTTGGTGCAAAAATAATGGCGTAATAATGTCGTTTTTTGACGTTAAAAATACGTCAAAAAACTACATTATTACGTCATTATTTTTGCACCAACCTAATACTTATTTCGGTAAAGAGCAGATACTACCAATATTTTACCAATAGTCACTAAATATATGGAAGGCACATTTGTGGTCACCATATCAAATGCATGGACGAATGGTAGACCTATAAATACGTAACAGAGTCAAACAATTTTTAGCAGCAAAGCTACCATTTGATTTG
Organism: Acanthosepion lycidas; assembly: GCA_963932145.1. Classification (NCBI taxonomy): domain Eukaryota; kingdom Metazoa; phylum Mollusca; class Cephalopoda; order Sepiida; family Sepiidae; genus Acanthosepion; species Acanthosepion lycidas. The sequence goes on from OZ010579.1 coordinate 94,183,241, forward strand.
AATATTAACCCGATAACGATGTTGATGCTAACGTCCTGGAGGTTACCATCGGCCATGCTGGTAGGAGACAGGAAAGTGTCTCTCGCATTATTAATAGAGAGGAATGGAGTTTTGGGGGCGTTAAAATTAACAAAATATTTTTAACAACTTACACTCACAGACACACACTCACACACACACACACACACACATATATATGCACATATATATATGGAGAGAGAAATAAATAGATTGATATTGGTAATTTCGGAATACAAATCGCATTCTACCTTATACAAATTTAGCATTCACCTATCTCTTATATTTTCTATATTCTATTTATATAACAGTTGAGTAGGTTAGCTCTTAGATATTCATTTCATTTACACTTCATATTTTACTTAGCTTCGATATAAACGAGAGAAAAATCTTAAAATTCTGATTTTGTATTCATGTGATGCCACAAAGGAGAGGAAGAGAAACAGCATATTTATAAATGATTGTTTGTAAGTGTGTATGAGTGTCTGTGTTCCTATCTTTGCGGGTGAATGATTGCCAAATGACAGAATTAAAAAGGGAGAGGAAAAAAGGAATATATATATATATATATATATATATATATATATATATATATATATCTTTAATCAATCATTTCAACCCAAAAAATCCAATAACGCCACTAAGAAGAAAAGAGCGTGAGAGAATATAAGGAAAATAATGCATTATAATGAAGGAAAAATAAAAGGACATGCATTAAGAAGACCAAAGAGAAAGATTAATGTTGCATTTAAAGTTGTTAAGATCTTATATGACTGGAAAGCAAGAAACCGGAAGAGAGTTCCACAAGCGGGAAGTGCAGGAGATGCAATTTTGTATAGAAGTTAAGGTTATTTCTTGTCATTTAAACTATAAAATGATGATTTAAACCAGACGTTTAAAACTGTTCTTCCATCATTTCCCATTTGTGACACAATAAAATGTCACTGGTTGTAGCTGAAAGAGTTAAATGGGACACAATTGTGAAACTGTTAATGTGAAAAAGATTAAAAAGGTTCATGTGCAAACGCCGTATAGGCTTTGGAAAATTGTAAGAATTAAAAACGTTAAGGTGAAAAATGTTTCCTTCTTTTTGATAGACAGAAACGCACAATGGAATGTCGGCTTCAAAATATATCTTGAGTAATATGGAATATGGACGGCTTTTCGGCCTAGGAGCAGATGGAATTGTTATAAATCGCAAATGCAATAATGTAAACAAACTGAAATATGTTTCTTTTTACACATGCAAAGTGGGCAAAGATTTTAATTGGTCATATTTAAAAGTCGACAACAAAGGAATTCTTTCATGTCATGGACATAGAAGTTTATAATTACAAAAACACTTGTTTTGAAAAAGTAACCGATCGCCAGCCGATACTTGTCAGGATATAGAAAGGAACGATAAACAACGTTTGTTGTCGATGAATGTATTGTTCTGAATAATTGACCGGTTTGTTTGAAGGTCAGTGTCGTTTCTAAAGAATTGAATAAAATATTAATTGATATGAATATTGTTGAGTCCGGAAGTGGCGTGGAAGTTGGGTGAAATGTATATAAACAGAGCGCTTAAGCGACCCAGTAGTTGGAGCGAAAAAGAGCAAGGGACGGAAAAGAGACGAGACAGTAGCTAATAAAGAAACTGTCTAATCCCACGTGACCTGCTGCTGAGAGAATTCTTGACTGACTTCTTTCTTTGAGGATTGAACCCGATCCAAGTTTTAGAAGAAAAAGCCAAAGTGTCACGATAGAGATTTTAACGAGAACGGTTATTTTGGTTGTATCAAAAAATATGAGATTAACCGAAAGAAGCGAATAATTTAGCTGATTCCCATTGTGTTTTAAGGATTATCAAACTTTTTTATGTTATGTCAAGCCAAAACATATTTTTAGATTGTAAGAAATAATTTTTTAGATACTAATCATTTATGGATATATGTCATACTAATTTACCTATAACTGGCGGAAGAAGAGCTATATTTCTAACTTTCGTAAAGGTATGTATACGTAAGTAAATATAACAACTACCACTAGAATTTGAACTCGGTTCTCCGAGTTCCCATTCTGAGCAACTATCCTTTACACAATCTGCGCATCCAAGCTTACAACACAGTATCCACCAAGCTGTCTATCTAGTTACTAGGCCCGAAGGTTGCTTAACGTCGCTGATTGTACGAGAACCGGTGATTCATCGCTATATGGCCATAAGCCTACACATTAGTTTAAAAAGAAGCAATATGTATGAAAGGAAGTATTAGGTTGGTGCAAAAATAATGACGCAATAATGTCGTTTTTTGACGTTAAAAATACGTCAAAAAACGACATTATTACGTCATTATTTTTGCACCAACTTAATACATTCAAAAGAAAAAGTAATTACAAGCAATCAACAGCGAGAAGAGAGGGAGAGAGAGAGAAAGAGAAAGAGAGAGAGAGAGAGTCAGTCTGTTGCGATAAAAAAAGACAAAAAAAAACGGTATTTCCAATACACAATCATTTGCGTTTTCGTCATTTTTCTAGAAAATATAAACTACAGTATCTCTTCTAGCAAGCCTCCGAAAGACGCATCTGTGCACGAAGCTGTGGCGGGGGAAGGGTTCTCTTATCAGAGAAACTCGGAAATCGATAATGATCAATAATGATCTGTCAACCAATCGGCAATTTCCAGACAGCTACGATCGTGTTCATTTTTTTCTTTCTTTTCTTTTCCGCTTTGCGTATCTCCTTTCGACGCACGCTTTAATTAAGTTCGAATCGCTTTTAGTTTTATTTTTGTTTCTAACGACTCAAACTTGACGACCTGAAGAGGAGATAGGGTTAATTGCAACAAATATACGGATTCCCAGCTGACTCGCGCGATAAGGTACTGAAGCTTCAGTGAAGAGAAGTAAAAGAGACAACGAAGAAATTAGAAATTTTAAACTCGACGACATTCAAAATACAAAAAGTGGGATAAAAGATAACCAAGAATAGTATATGAACTCTTCGTGCTTTCTATCCTGTTACCCTCTCAATTTATTTATCTATTTCTCTCCATATATATATATATATATATATATATATATATATATATATATATATATATATATATATATATATATATATATATATATAAAGACAAGATTAAAACATTTTTCTAAGAAAGCGTTTTGTTTATTGAGGAAATTTATCAAGGCAATTTCTTATAAAGTAAAGGAAAAGCTTTGGCATAGAAAAGTTTTCCTTGTATCTTTTCCTTTATTATTTTTACATATATCTTGTATCTTTAGTTCCGAATAGTTATACACAAACACAAAACACACACATGAATATGTAAGTATTTATACAAACATACATATAGATATTGTTCATATATATATATATATATATATATATATATATATATAAAGAAAGAAAGAAAGAAAGAAAGAAAGAAAGAAAGAAAGAAACGCAATCTACATAAAACCAAATTTTTAAAAAGTTAATCAGTTTGTCAGACGATCGCAAAAGCGCGAATCCCAGGGTCACAGACTCACATCAATCCAACCAAATATGTTAGCTCTATCTCTGATTTTGAGTGCTTTATAATAAGTACCGCGCATATAATATATAAATAATGGGTAAAAAGTTTCCTTAAATGGGTAAAAAGTGGTGTTCTCTCTTCTGAAATATCTGAGGAATTGAGACCGTCTGGCTCGATTCGACCCTGTCTTTATGGATTACCTAAAATTCATACGGAGGGTGTTCCGTTGAGACCCATATTATCTATGATTGGGTCCTCTCAACATAAAGTCGCTAAGTGGCTAGCTATAATGCTGGAACCAGTGTTACAGCATTATAGCTCCTTTTGTATTAAAGATTCCTTCTCGTTCTCTGAATTTATTAGGAATCTTGAGGCCACTGATGAATTTATGTGTTCCTTTGATATCTGCAGCCTCTTCACTTGCGTTCCATTGTCGGAGACTATAGATATTTGTAGTGATTTGCTATATCGTAGTCATTTGACACCTCCGATAATACCTGAAGATGTTTTTATTGAACTCATGAAATTTGCTACCATGTCTGTCGATTTTAGTTTCGATAATATTATGTATCGACAGATTGATGGTGTTGCTATGGGTTCCCCTTTGGGTCCTGTGTTAGCTAACATTTGTGTGGGTTTCTATGAACAGAGTTTGTTTACAGATTCCTCTAAGCCCATTGTTTACTTCCGGTACGTTTATGACACTTTTTGTGTGTTTCGTAATGAATTCGAGGTAGACAAATTTTTCTCCCTACTAAATAATGTTCATCCTACCCTTAAATATACATTAGAGAAGGAAGTGGATAACACTTTACCCTTCCTTGATGTTCTAGTTCGTAGAACACCTTCCTTATATACTATTACAGTGTATAGGAAGTCTACTTTCACGGGTCTTTACACTCGTTGGGATTCCTTTTGTCCCAAACAGCAAAAGATTAATTTAATTAAGTCTTTGACCCATACGGCATTGAGGATTTGCTCAGATGACACTTTGAAAGATGAGATTAAGTTTTTAACGAACATCTTTACTAGTAACCGTTATCCTTATGATATCGTTCAAATGGTTATTCGGCAAAAGTTGGCGGACTTTAATAAAGAAAAACCTGTGCTTGTTAAAAAATGTCCCCTTTATTTACGAGTGCCATATTTTGGTAGGGATAGCGAAATGTTGGCTAAGCAAATTTCATCGAGTTCTAATCAATGCTATTTTGCAGTGAATGTACGTGTTGTGTTTAAAACAAGATCTGTTCTTCCATCCATGAGTAAGGATGTTCTACCTCCTCATCATATTAATTCTGTCATTTATCAATTTAAATGTAGTTGCGGTGTCGACTACATAGGTAGAACTACACAACGCTTGGATATTAGAATCAAGCAACACGTGCCTGCTAAAATTTATAATAAAAATTTTTCGATTGGTGATACCGTTCGAAACACATACGGGTCATCTATAGCGGATCATCTCATAAATAGTCCTGGTTGTGCGGTGGACTTCAGTGTGAATTGGTTTTCTGTGGTGTCCACTTCACACTCGTTGTTCCATCTGAAGGTGTTGGAGACGCTGTTTATCAAGTCTGGGCGACCTTCTCTTTGTAAACAGATATATTGTTTGCTTGGGCTTGCTCTTCTGGGTCTCTAGCTACTTTAGGTGTTACAATTGTCCATTCCGTTCATTCACGTCACCCATATATATATATATTTTTCTCCTTGTTCATAATTTTTCCCCCGTTTACAGCTCTGAAGAGAGGGGGCGAAACCGGTCGGCTGGTATTTTATTTTAATAACATCATGGTCCAATGTAAAAATATTCTTGTTTTTAACGCCGTAATAAAGTTTTGTACCACAAAAAATATTTTAAATATAAATAATTATATATATATATATATATATATATATATATATATATATATATATATATATATATATATATATATATATATATATATAACCTCTCAAGATTCTGAGTAACTTTGTTAAAGGAGGAGAGAAGATTACCATGTTGACACATATTCATTTATTCCGAGTATTTCAATAGTATCAAAATGTCATCATCAGGTTGTTGTTTTTTCCTAAGATAATTTTTTGTAATTCAGTGGATATTCCTGAAATAGTTATATCCCCTGACCTTAACACCGTAACATTTACAGTTCATAACCTTAATGTTTTTCACATCACAGTTAAACTTAAGAAAATGGTAAAGTCAAAAGTACTTTGAATAAATGTATCATATATTATCAAGATGGTAATATTCATCCGTTAATAAGGATTCTAAGAAGCTTATTTGTGAATATGAGAGTATCCTATTGAAAATAATTAAACAAAACCAATCTAAACTATTCAATGTGACATGTCTTTATATATATATATATATATATATATATATATATATATATATATATATATATATGTGTGTGTGTGTGTGTGTGTGTATGTGTGTGTGTGTGTGTGTGTGTGTGTGAGGAAATAGTATACAATACAGGTGATAGAGAGTTTATATAAATAGAGAGTGTGGGCTTAGGAAACAAAACTGGATATATCAAAAGAGTGAGAGAGTGAGAGAAAGAGTGTGTGTCATATTATGAAGACAGGACTCAACATTATATGCTAGCTATATGTTTCCCAAGCCATTAATTTCGACCACATATCACTACGTATTTAATGGGCTATACTCTTAGTATCTTCGTATTAAAGGAAATGGGTGAAGAGATTTCCCTTCACTGTCTTGACTCTTTCCTGCCTCCTATCAGCTTTGGTCATGTTAAACTCCAAGAGGTTAGCATCGACATCGTTGTCGGGTTAATATCCTCGGCTGAAATGAGGTGGAAAGATTATATCGAATCCAATGATAGGTTTGCTACAAAGAAAGTTGTTTCACTGTTTTACATATTTATAGATCTAACATTCGTCCATGCATTGAAAATGGCGACCACAAATTTTTAAGTGCATCTTTTGTATATTTAGTGACTCTTGTTAAAATCCAAAGCAGACGTTGACTAATATTATTGTTCCTTCGCCTTGCGTCGCGGCTTCAGTCACTTTCCCAATCCCGGAAGGTAGATTCACTGTATCTGCCTTATAAATATTTTCAGTGGAACTGTTCTGATAAAAATTGCTATTTGTATCTAGACTTACTGAATTTAAGCGCCGTACTAGATTGACAACAAGGCCTAAACAATTTATAGTTCTATTAGCAATATATAGCTGTAAGCTTTTTTGGTAACAGTTACTTTTCTCGCATTTCTCGCTTTTGGAAATTTCTTCTGTGTATATGCTTTCCAGGTAATTTGATTTTCAAAATTTAACTGCAATATCAGTAGTTGTCTATTGTCTTCTTGATGAATCTTATTTTACTGTTGCCGTACATTAATAGTGATTTTTCTCTTCTTTCATTTTCTTATTCTTTGTTGTCTTGCTTGGGATGAAATGATTAATACACACAGACACAAACACACACAAACATACATACATGCATACATACATACATACATACATACATACATACACACATACATAAATATAATATAAAAAAATAATATAATATATATATATATATATATATATATATATATATATATATTTTTTTTTTTTTTTTTTTTGGCAGTGGAAAGTGTCATGATGCCATTTTTAACCTTAGGTCCCTGGGCGGGACCGGGAAAGAAATTTGTAAACGCCAGAAATGAAAGAAAATAAAAATAATAATAATAATGATATTCAAGAAGAGAATTTATATATATACATTTATAAATATATATATATATATATATATATATATATATATATATATATATATATATGTGTGTGTGTGTGTGTGTGTGTATGTATGTATATATTATGCATTAATTTATGCATTTCAGTTATATGTATTGTAACATTCTCATTCGATATATGTATAGTACATTTTGATATTTGAACGAGAGGAACTTTTTTGTTTTATTAACTATGATATGTGATTGGTAGTATAATACGTCGTAAAAAGGGAAGTGTTGGTTTTGTGTGTGCTCGTGAGTGTTCGTGTGTGTGTGTGTGTGTGTGTATGTTTGCTTGTGTGTGTGTGTGTCTGCGCCTGTTTATTTATATTTTACTTTGATATATCTTTCGAATTTATATATATATATATATATATATATATATATATATATATATATATATATATATATATATATATATAATTACATATGTATAATCTTGTGTCAGTTTCTGTGTATATATACATATTGATCGTAAGTATATTGGTCACAACGGCTGAAATTTACTAATTAGAAAAATATTTAACCAACAGTTATTTATTTTCAAATAAAATATCCTTCCTTGTCAATACACTTAAATCAGCGGTGGATATTAATCACTTTTACCGAATATAATGCAGAGCAAATGTCAAATTGAAAATCTGCTAAAAAACAATATAATTCCATATATCTAAAATCTTTTTCACACTTACGTTAATTTAATAGGATTTAATTTCAATTGGTTACCTTAAATAATTTTATTATGTAATCGTGTTTAGTAAATATTTTATTCATCTCTGAAGAAAGACTTCGAATCCCTATGTCCTTGAATCCAGTCGACGTTGATTTGACGTACTCCAGAAGCCAACTTATTATAATTGTGCTTGTCCTTCTCTTCGTTAGTTAGCACGACCTTTACGTCCTGGCAATACCTCATAATATTGACCTATTCCGCAAATTAAATCGAAATGAAAGAAAGAAGGTAATATAGAAGTGAAGAGAGTGAATTAGATTAATCTGCTAAGCAAAGATGCTGCACTTTGATCTAAGCTAACAGGCTTACAAGCGATTGTAAATTCTTGCTCTCCCTCGCTGGCGGGATGTGAAAAGTTTAATGGGGAAAGCTCGAGCCGGTGTACCCGGGGGTGTCCAAAAATAGCACCGTAACCGCTGGCATAGCATTACAGCCTGGCATTGGTATTACTACGTCTCCCCTTCTTAAATGGGATTGGGCACCTAGCAATAATATTTCCAGGCGTCCTCTCCTTGAATACTGGGTCACAACTAGGTTGCGTTCTGTCAGAAGACAGAAACAGGTCTGAGAGAAGAAATGCAGTTAATCCGGTCGTGGGATGATACTACAATTTGATCACCACGAAAAGTCTAAGAAACAATAGCGACAGCAATATAACGGTATTTTCCACACGCACAATAACGGAAAGCAAATAATGCAATCGGGAGAAAATCCAATTTCCTTATCTGCTGAATTATTTTTTAAATCATTGTTAAGTTAAATGTTCGTAAGACGAGAATTTGACTATAAATAAATAAATAAATAAATAAATAAGGGAAGATAAAACTGTTTAACTTCTCTTGCCAATAAAATATGAACTATTCTGTTTTAGAAAGAGGTGCAAAGACACTGCTTGATTTCAGTCGAAAAGGAATGAAAGAAAGTCAGAAAGACAGTCAGAAAGAAAGAAAGCAGCGACTACAGAAGTATTTAACGCCTGTTTCATTGAAATGGAAAAAAGGATGTCAATTTTAAACCATAATTTTTTACCCAATAATTACCAGAATTCATATTTATTATTTTTATTGCAATAATTTGTCAAAGTTCAACTCAAATATTTAACGATGCGATAGGGGAATTTCTACGGATAGGGGAATTTCTACGGATATTTTATTGTCGTAGAACACGCTATGAGCATATTCAATCATTAACTGAAGAGTTAAGCATTAAGATTCACCAGAAAATTTAAATAGAATTTTTTTTACATTTTCAAGGGACTTTCTAGTAAAAAATTATTTTAAAAAGAAAAAGTTAGTTTCGTATTCCCATCAGATGTTACTAAGATAATATTCCAATTTCGTGTAATATTGTCTTGGAGGTCTACCAGGCAGCTTCTTCTCCATAAACTTTGAATTATAGACGGATCTCCAAAAGGTTGCTTATCCTGTCACCTAAATCTTAATCTGTTCAAGTTGATAGTCATCCATTATCTATTCTCTGTATTTTCATAAGATCTTGATCTTTCAAAGGACACCTTCACAAAGACGTTATTATTTACACCATAGCTTGATTGGCTCTTTGATATTTATTTTGATCATGGTTTCTGCCTATAATCTCAAACTATAATTTTAATTGAAACTAGCTTTCTTAAATTAACATATACAGGTAAATTAAATGAATATGCAGATGATACAATAAAGCGTTTTTGTAACGTGGACAGCGAAAGATTTTACCCATTTAAACAGCTCTAAAATTTATACTAGAAGGGACATTGGGAAATGTACAAAAGTATACCGTAAAAAAATTTCTTTATTTAAAGGGTCAAAATTCATTCCGAGAGAAATTATATATATATATATATATATATATATATATATATATACATACACGCACACACACACACACACACACATATATATATATATATATATATATATATATATATATATATAACTGGCCTTTCTATTCAAACAGTTTATTTTTTAGCCTTTCCGCTTACTTGTTTCCCTAATAACTACAATGTTCAACAATTTAATTTAGCGTGAATCGCCATCTTCTGCCTTCTTGAATTCCGTTCAAAAATATTTAAATGATACAAATGTTTAAATCTCCAGTGTATATTTGACCTCATAAAAGATAGAGCGAAATCAATTATCATTAGGGCAATAGTGTATCATCTCCTATTCTTCTATGTATTTGTGAAAAAAGACTTATACAAAATATTTACTTGGAGGCGTACTCCAAACCGATAACGAATGCAATTTGTCTCCATTTACAGGAGAATTTTTACCAGCCAAATTGACGTGAATGTTCGTTTTCTTTTTATGTAACAAAATGAAAGTGTCGTTTACAACCGAGTAATAAATTAAGATCAACATAGTAACAATGACTTTTAAAATTGAAATTGAATAATTTAAACACTGGAATGAAAGAATACGCTTATCAGTGGTCAGGAATCAACACTTACTTTTGTGAGAAACACTATATTATCTGTATAATTATAATTACATTGGTACTTATTTTATTCAAAAAAATATTAGAAAAAATAATTATGAAAGTGAATTTCAAATGGAATTGTTCTAAGCCGGTGAAAGTTTTCTCATGTTCCCGTATTAAGCCTAGTCTTTTAAAAAGATGTTATTTCATGTACAATCTAAATATATTGCTATATAATTACAATCAAACTTCATAGATACGATTATGGTACGAAACTAATAGTTACCACGGAGTACTGATTTGTGCACAAGATCTATCTATCTATCTATCTATCTATCTATCTATCTATCTATCTATCTATCTATGGGAAAATCATATCACTATCCATTTTGAATGGATTGGTAAATTGATTGTGAAGCAAATATTACGTTCACACACGTGCACACGCGCGCACACACAAACACATCTCTATCTATAAAAGGCAGGATGTGTGTGAGTGTGTGTGTAACGAATGCACGGCAGCAATTTTCGACGGATTTGCACCAAAATTTACATGCACATGTCCCAAATTAGTGGTAAGGCGAAGACCGACTTTGTATTTCCCAACTCCCATCGATAGTGGAAATAATCGACGTTTCATGCTTCTACGACTTTTTTCATGTAGTTTGCGGCCATTTTGTACTGGCCAGAGTGAGAGCCTATAGCTGGCTGCCACCAATAGGAAGGAAGATTCTATTGGCCAGTGTGAGAGCCAACAGCTGACAGACACTAATGTTAACTAGCATGCTAGCATGCAAAAAAAAAAATCGATAGCTGCATTCATCACAAGTGGGAAAAATTTAAATCTGCATGGCACTTTACTCTAATTGGCTCATTCGCTTGCTCAAACATTACGTAGAACTGGGTTGGGTGTGAAAAAGTATTTGTTGTTAACATTCTTTTTTCATTCGGTTTTTCCAATTACGAGTCCTTTTTTAAAGCTGATCGTTTTATGTTATTTTGTTTAGTTCTTCTTTCGTAACAGATTTAATGTTTAGTATACAGCTTAGAAAAAATTCGCAGTGTGAGATAGGCAAGAAGTAAGGCATTTAGCAACATCACTACAACAAAGGGCACTCCTTTAAAGGTAAGGAAGGGCAAAAATATTTTAAGTCAAGTAATAGCTATTGCCTTATGAGTCGTACGATTTTTGAAAAAAGCACGGGCAACGCCGGACCATGTTGCTAGTATATATATATATATATATATATATATATATATATATATATATATATATATATAGGAAGAACGTACGAAACAATTTTTTTGTCTTTGTTTTGAGTTATAATTATCTTCCTAGACCAAAACAAACTACTAAATAAACGATCAGCACTCATCTCCAAAGGCAGACAAGTAAACACATTTTTACTACGTTAAATACAATTCGAAAACTGACAATAAAAAATAAAAATGAAAATAAATAAGCAAAAAAAAAAAAAAAAAGAAAATGAATTAATCCAAATTATCTATAAATAAAGTAAATAATAATCAAATTAACAAGCCAGTCCCGTTAACATAACCGTTAAAATAGATTACCCACTATGCACCATTGACCCGTACATATAAATAGCGGAGAAAACGTAACGCATGTGTCCTCATGAGTGTATTTATCATTAATTATGTTTGAGTGTTGACTTCAATGCTCACTTTTACACATACACACTCACGCACTCACACACGCACACGCGCATATATATATATATATATATATATATATATATATATATATATATATATATATATATATATATATATTCAATAAATTAGGAAATCTGGCAATATTTCTGAGATGAGATATTCTAAATATTTACATTATTCGCACTGATGTTTTCATCTATGTTTCGATGTCTACTTACTAATATCTACTCAACAATTTCTTCAATGACACATGACCCAATGCTTAAAAGCTTTGGTTGATAGATCTAAAAGTGACTTGACCCAAAGTGTTGTGAATTCAATTCCTGGACTCAGAAGCGAGTCAAAGCACGCCAAGTAAGGAAATTGAACAAGTTGAAAGATCAGAATTTGTCGCACAAAGTCCATCACCCCAGTGAATGCAGTAGACAATATCAGTCGACAACTGAGGAGTTAGTACTGAGCAAGAGACTCATCTTAGCAACAGCACTCAAGCGGATATCATACGTCATAGCTCTAACTGAGGGCGTAGCCTTGAAAAATCACTAGTATCAGTTGATCTTAGAAGGAAAGTGAAATAAATACTGGAGAAAGTCAAGCCACCCAAATCAAACATCACAAAACAAGAGGAGTTGGCAAGCAAAGTCCCACAGAGGAATGACGTCATCATCAAACTCCATTCAGACAAAGGCAATGAGACTGTAGTGATGGATTAAACAGAAAATTAAAAATTGGAAGATCTAGTTAGAAATGGTAGCTATAGTAAAACAAATAAAACAATAACAATGAAAACTGGAAGACAACTGTCACGTATCCTAATCATGAACAAGGACCACTTTCTACCTACAGGCATTAGTAACATCATTAGAGCAAACTACCTCACATATACGGTCTCGCCGAAATTCACAAAGACGATATTTCTTTCAGGCCAACTGTCGAGACTCTGCATGCCACGTTCAGAATAGCTTCCTCGTGGATGTAGTTGACCTATTAATAGGTCTACTATATTCCCTTCATATGTTCGAAACTCGTTCCACTTCGTTAAAATACAAACAAAAAGCTCCCATTTAATGTAACCCAATGGTGAGACTGGACGTGGTGAGTTTCTTCACGAAGGTACGCGTTGAGTAAGCTCTATCTGTAAGCTTGGCGATTAGCTTGCTATTATCACCAGCTGTGGCCTAACATATACGCGGAATACTTCAAGGAACTAGCATTATATTCAATGTCACAAAAGTGGACTCTGTGGCTGAGAAACGTTGATGACTTCATAATTTGATATATGAAATATGTCCAGTTTCTATTGGATCATATGAACTGAATAAGGCTATTGATCCAGGTCACAATAGACAGAGGAAACAACAAAAACAACTAGCATTCCTTGATGTACTAAAATCTCCAACAGAGCAGGGGTTCAAGACATCCATATACCACAACTTCGCCTCCCGCCACCCATATAGTGTAAATGAAGGGGTCGTCTGCTGCCTACAACATCAAGTAAAAGTCATAAGAGGCGATACAGAGATATATGAACATGAAATGATAAGTATAAATGTAATCCTACAGCACTCTCCCCAGTCTACCAAGACTTCCAACAAAGCGGCTGATCGATGAAGATTGCTTCGATCTCAGACATGTCCAATCCCCACCTTGTGATTTAAGGTTGATCATAAAGCAGCCAAGATCGAATCGTGGCAGGTATCTTCGTGTTAGTCTTGTTCAAGCAGGGCGAAGACAAACAGGAAAACAATAACAGTGGAATAAATTGAACAAATGTAAATAGTTTTTTTTTTTTTATATATGTCATTCGTACAATAATTGATTATATCAGATTTCGCATGTAATAAATTATCATCCCACCCCACATCTAAATTGGAAGTGATACTATTGTTGTTGACTTGGCAAAGTTTAGTTTTTCTGATTTGGTAAAGTTTCGCACAAGGCTGAATTCGGAGGCTTTCGTCGGTAGACAATCACTTGGGCCTCTCTTCTGTCTTTGCTCTCGGCTCTTATTCTTCTGCATCTCTTCTCTCTTTTAATTCGCTTCGCATGTTCGTATATATGAACATTACCCAAACTGGCATCGGGAAATGGCGAGGTAGGAATATTTCAGTGAATTCCCTCCGACTTGCGTCATAACGTTGAGGATTTCCTTCTACCCACCCTCTCTTGTAGCCACTCTCTCCCCGACCACTTCAGTGACCGGGAGTGGTTCCTTCATCCGTCATGATGTCTTATCTGCTCCTGCTCCATGAACCATTTTTACAGTTTACAAACATATACTTTTTTCGTTTTCCAGTCTGCATTTGTAGTTGTGTGTCAATTAACATTGCCCACTAATTCTGGGGAACTTTGCTATTGTGCAAACTGCTCGACATTCGTTTAAGAGTGAATTAAATTCTTAATTCTTTCCACGGTTTTTTTTTTGGTATTAAGCTTTCTCGTTTCAATGTCTCTCAGTACATAATACATTCTGAGGTTTTATTTTACAACAAATAGTATCCCATAAACAGTACCCTACAACGTAAAAACTACTCTAAGTACATAACAGCATCCCCACAAACTGGAATAGAAGTGTACAAGATGACAATAACACTCAGTAAATAATCTCGGTCAGTGTACATTATGCGAAGATCTTATACAAAATATATGTGGCCCATATAACATCTGTACTGCCTTCAGATGTGTTTTAACACTACGTAGAGGAGAATACGATTAAGGACTGTTTGTACACCGTCCCGTGCAGCCGTGGCAAGTTTTTTCTAGGCTTTATAATTTCGCTCTTTACTTTTCATCTCCTTCCTCTACATAGAATATCCGTAATTCGAATCAAGAGAAACAGAAAATTTCAACAGTAGCAAGGGACAAAATTAATAGAGATGATGGAATTGCATGTCTCAGATTTATTTAGAAGTAACATATTTGACAGTATAAAATACACACTCAGATCTCAATATGGTGTATTCATTAAAAAAGATGGTTTTCGTTTATTTAAGCATGCAATCTTTAAAAGAGCAATATATATATATATATATATATATATATATATATATATATGTATGTATGTATAGCATTAAATTGTAAGTTTTTAGGCGTCAAAATTGCTGTTTTTTTCCATTGTTTACTGGTGGAAAAAGAAGCAATCATTAACGAAACTTAGCTACAGAAGGATAGATTACTGTATATAAAAATGAAGGCAGGACCACAGTTGAACATAAAGCAGGAAAGTGAAATACTACCAGTATTTTGTCATATGATTTGGTTTGCATTCTTTAACGGTATATCAACTCCTTTTGGGTTATTTAATGCCAAATTTTTCTTGGGAGGTTAGCGTCGATTGGTTAGCTGCCCTACCAGAAAAATATATTCTAATATGAGACAGATGACAAAATAAAATACAGACACTTATAAACTGCTTGGCATATTACAACGCTTTTGTTTTTTTTTTGTAAGCGGCAATGGTAATTTGTGTTTCTTTTATGATTTTGAATAATCTTTCGATGCAGGAAGAATCTCTGCATTTGAATAATTACATTACTACATGTACAGATTAATGCAACAGTCTTGCTATTTATCCATCATAAAAACATGGCTGAAATTCGTGTAGACGAAGAGTCTTGAAATTCATCATTCGTTCAAGATGAATTTTCGAAAGAGATCTGTAAAGGAAAAAAATATAGTCGGCAAATCGTTACACTGGGTTAATCCGACTTTCTTAGCCTTGAGTCGCTAATGGTCAAGTGGTCATCATGTTTTAACATTCACATTGTATTGTATATATTACTTTTCAAATATGGTTATTTTCTGTTTTCCCTCTGTGGGCATTGAGTAATAGTTATTCTTTAGAGATCAGTGATACGTAATAAAAGGTAGCTCGCTGATTGTGATTCACATATGAATGAACATAATGGCAGTTTACGAGATCTACAACGATGGATCCGCAGATTATGCTTAAAAGGAGAACCATTGTTTAGCAACCAGGTAAAACATACGTAAACCTAGAGAATAGTGCTACTGCACGCTTTCCTCTAATGACACTTTCTGTCGCCATGAGACGTATTGTCTCCAAAGAAGAAAAATGTTAAAACTTCAAATTTTCCATGAAGTTGAAGTTTGCAATTAAATGAAAAGTAAAGCAGAAGATTTCATAATGAACTGAACGAAAAAGGGGAGAAATATTTGGGGAGAAATTAACACATTAAATCAAGATTGTGCCCAAAATTATCTTTGTAATCGGGAAAAGATATAAATTTTCTTCATTTTGACATTAGTTTATTGTTTTTTTTGGCAGAAAACTAAATTTTTTTCACTGCCATACACAGACAAAAAATAGTTTTATTATTACCACTCATGATAATAAAAAGTAAAAATGAAAAACGGGCTAGCTAACCGGTTTCGTACCTCGCTCAACAGAGCTAAATCGAGGTTAATAAACTAAATTATTCAAAAAAGAACAATGGACAAAGTGTATTGGGGAAATATATGTATTTCGATGGTAATTAGTTGGAGGCCTAATAAAAATTCCTTCTGTTTACACAGAGAAGGCTTTAATGATAAAATATAGATGGGCTCCAACACTTTTAGGTGGTAATTAGAGTGAGACTTGCTAGGGATGGCAAAAGAGTCCACACTAAAACTAACAGTACAATTATGGCTATTTATTAGGTGTTCTACGATGGAAGACCCGTATGTTTTGGTCAAAATGTCAGAGGTAGTGTACTTCCGGTTTCGGATTTTCGCTGGAACGTGTTGTTTTATTCTAGTATCCAAGCTTTGCGTCGTTCTCCCTACGTAGTGCGAACTGTAACTGCATTTAAAAGAATTTTTTGTTTTCTTTCATAATGAATATTTTCAATTTACCCTTGGATATATGAAGAGTTATGAATTTACTTCTTTTTAATAAAAGATTCATTATTTAACTCGGTCTAAAAGTTTTTCTTTAAATATTATTTCCTTTACTTTTTATGTGCCGTCTGCTTTCAGGATGTAGGCGATCCGCTCTCTCCCCTTCCCTCTATTCCTTGTAGCTTTCAATAAGTTTCGTGCCTCTGCCAACTCCCCAAGACCACATTCTGCCATCCACTTGCTTAAGGCCGCCAGGTAGGTCATACGTTGCTTTCCCTTGTCCCTTTTTCACTCTACTACACCTGTGAGTATCAGATTCTCCAGACCCTCCTTTCTCATTACGTGTCCCAGAAATTTCGTCTACATCTTCCTTATGTTAAGTATAAGCTTCCTCCTTATTTGCATCCTCTCCAGGACCTCATCGATGCTTACATGCTCGCTCCATGATATCCTTAGCATCCACATCTCCGCTGCCTCGAGTCTCTTCTTCATCATTGAGGAGACCGTCCAACATTCGCTGCCGTATAGGTGGACAGATGTCACCTTGCAGCTCAGTACTCTTTTCTTTGTCATCAATTAAATCCTCCAGATTCGCAGTAATCTCCCCAGCTTTTGGAATGCATCATTGGCCGTCTACGGATTTCAGCGTCGCCCCTAGCGTCCTCCGTTCAAAACTCTTCACAGATATTTTCAATATCAGAGATCTTTTTTTTCAATCCAACGTTGTAATTTTAAAGAGAAATGTATCTAGTTCAGTTTGATACGAGTTTTATTATTCTATTTTGTCTGAAAAGTATTAATAATATTCCAACACATATTCCTCTAGCAAGTTTTGTAATTTTCAATATTCTAGAATTTTTCTGCAAATCGCTGACTCGTGTTGAAATCTTCACAATATTTAGTATTATTGAAGTTCACTTTAAATTTTTTTAGAGAGATTTATAAACTCTACTCTCTCTACTGTGTTTATATTTAAAGTGCTTCTACTCCGCATTATATTTTACCATAGTGAAATATGCCTAAATACTTAGAGAAAAAGATATGCAAAAAGCAATATTGCATATTTATTAAATAAGAATATTTTTTATATTTAATCATTAAATTGTTTTTACATTATTGGGAGCATTTTGTATGTTAAATAATGAAACTTTTAATTATTCCCAAAAACATAATGAAAATTTATTGTACTAAGCTACGCACTCTAGTAAAACCAACTGCATTTTTAACCCACTCTCCTGTTTGCAAATTTCCCTAAATGTTTGGTTTCGATCGGTCAATATATTGTTAATTTACAAGGTGTGACGGACGGATGGGAGTCAAAGAATATTATATATATGTATATATATATATATATATATATATATATATATATATATATATATAGTATTTACATTAGTCGGACTATTGTCCTCATCTTTGTCACAACGTTTCGGCCGTTGTACGCTTCGGCCTTCTTCAGGTGGTTGGAATATCGAACTGAACCCTTTATTTTGATCACGGGTTAGTTCCACGTGCCATGTTTGATGGATGTCAGTTATCAGTTATCTCCTGCTAATTTTCCCTCTGAAAGTTCTCCACTGTCTTAACCGGGTATTGAACTCAAACTCTTTGGGTCTGGATCTAACCAACGCCATTATCCACTGTGCCATGTGTCTTTGACATCTGGGTATGAATTTCTGGGTATTATAAACCTAATGTATTCGGCGATCATTTTTTACCAGTGCTCATATTGCAATTTTGCTGTTATCATTCCATGTGTTTACCAGAGCTCATATTGCAACTTTGCAACGTGGAACTAGAACAGTCTACCCCAGTGATCCAAATAAAGGGTTCAGTTCGAAATTCCAACCACCTGAAGAAGGCCGGAGTGTACAACGGCCGAAACGTTGTGACAAATATGGCGACAAAGATGTGGACATTAGTCCGACTAATGTAAATGCTGTACATAATACCTCATCTCAGAAATATAGACATATCTATATATTTAAAACATTTTTCTGCTATACTATATATTTATCAACACTTGTAATTTTGAAGAGAAATACATTTTCATCTTGATACTGATTTCATAATCCGCTTCATTCTGAACCGTATTTTCTAGATTTTTTCGTTAGATGGCGTGTCCCACGGGATGTTAGCGATCTTGGCTTTCCCCGAGATTCCTGTCTTTTGCAGATTAACTCATTGATACGTTGGTCTGCTCTTTAATAGAAAACGAAGTTTATCGTTGAATTTGGACGGCACGTTTTTTTTTTTTCAGTTTAGTGTGAATTCAGAGCACTTCTCAGTAATCATTCATTTGAAAACCGACTTGATTTCGGGAGCATTCTTTAAATTAACACACTTGAAGGGTGACATATTTCGATATCTGTAGAGAAAGCACGTGGTTGAGATAAACACACAGTTGTGGAGCAAGCTAAGTGAATAGTAATATTTATTGCTGTGAATTCATCAAATGTGGCACAAGGCCAAAAGGGGGGCTGGGGAAAAGGACGGTCATCACTTGTCTTAATATAAGAGCTTAGCTAGCCACAACCACTGACCTATCATACTAAAACAATATTCCTATCACCAAAACAACACATTTATCCATACCTTTCTTACTACATCCACCAAAATACCTCTTTGTCTCAATGAACAAATAATCCCCTTATATACAAATATTGTCTGTGGGCGGAGGGGCATAAAAACAATAAGTGTTTAAAAGATCCACAATGAGTATATACAATTATGACATATAAAATATTTACAAGAAACTAAACAAAAAGGAGTTAGTAATAAAACCTCCCACAAACTTTACATGTGGCAGAAATATCAGTTTACCGGATGAAATCGATGCGGGACTATGTTAAATAAAAGAAACATTCATACCTCCAAGGCATTCACACAGGCACGCACACATTCATACAAACAACAAATACGAAATACACACACGCGAAACGAAAGGCGCCCTGCATCCACCGGAGAACTGACATCACTGACCACCTAAACGAGGGAGGGAATGGGGAGTTAAACTAAAGGAAAAAAATGTGGGGACAGAAATAAAAGGGGCCAATGCGCAAACACACCCTGGCTAGGTTTAGCGAAAAAGGAAACTAAGACATCAAATACAAAAACCTAATCTAGCCTAATCTCGGGATGGGTTGCCCATGTTCAACCCAGGAAAACAATATCCTTATGCCTAACCGGCATGAAAATGCCACTCAAGGTCAGCCCCTTTTACTCGGCACATACGCGCAAGATTCACCCACTTTTTGCCAAATTCTGATGAGGTGAGCCGCCGCTTTTCCGTCCTCATCTTGACTTTAAGCTGATGCTTAAAGAACAAGATCAGTTGGGAAGAAGTGAACTCTCATAACCCCTAGTAAGCAACAGAACACATAGTGTTCAGCCTTCGTCATCTGCGGCACCACATTGCTACAAACAGAACTGGCTTCAAGGACAAAGAACTTTCCCTGCAGCATGCTAACCATGAGGCCTTCAACAAACTTGCACAACGGCACTACCACCCTGCAGCGACGACAGTTTGGATATTTCTCCAAGCCTGCTGAACAAAGTCTCTTGCCGACCAGAGGGCTTCACGAATCACCAGTCAGGTGAATGATGCCTCATCGTTATTGAGGCATTTCAACCCGGGCTCCCAAGGCCATATCGAGCGAGCCTCCTGCTTCGTAAGACCGAGCTCGCCAATTAGATCATCTTGAACGGCCCCACTAACACTTGATAAAATGCCTTGCGAGACAACGCCTTGGCGTTGGAGAGGCCATCCAAAGCCCGAAAGAGGAGCTTCAGAGCACGACGACATTCGCTGTAGAAGGAACACTCTGCTTGGGGTCTACGGCCGGCCTCTTCCTCGCACGAGCGCACACTTCTCAGGGATGGGAAATGTTTACGGACGTCTTCTTTCCAGAAGGCGCCCACCTGATCCGATCCGCGACACATTCGGTCTAGAAAGGTAATGCATATGCATATGTTGACGAATCTCAATGCTAGGCATACCCAGACCGCCCTCAGAGGGATGAAGGCAACAGATCTCGCGACATACCATTCGGGCCTTGTTTCTCCACAAGAAAGAGAACAAGATCCGTACTAATAAAATTAGTCTGGCATACGGGAGTGGAAGTACAGAGAGTCGGTACAGGAGCATCGGATATATGGGTGAAACACATACTTCCGCCCTTCCCTTCAGGCAAAGCCCCCTCCGAGACCACAGATTAACCGCGATCTCGGCCTTCCCTTGTACCTCCGACGAATTGATTTCCATCTGGAGATCAGGACCGAACCAGACGCCGAGTATCTTGATCAGCCCATCCGTCCAGAGGAAAGGTCCGGGAAGAGAAACTCCCTTCCACGCACCCAACCACCAGCGAACAGACTTATCGCGGTTGATCTTGGCCCCTGTCACCATCTCATACCCACTTCTTTGCTGACTTCGTCAATCTCGGTTCTGCTCGACACAAGAACCGAAACATCATCAGCATAGGCAGAATACCTGCCTGAGGTGGTAGCCCCAGACAGGGCAATTCCGCGCAGGACCGGATTCGCCTTTAACTTGCGAAGGAACGGCTCCAACGCAAGAACGTAAAGCAAATGCGAGAGCGGGCAACCTTGACGAATGGAGCGAGACAATACGAAATGCTTCGATCTTACCCCATTCACTTCCACCAGAGCACCGGGGTTCGCATACAAAATTCGGATCTAGGAGCTAAAGTCGGCTTCGAAACCGGCCGCCGAAAGGACAGCCTCCAGAAACCGATGGTCAACCCTATCGAAGGCCTTGGACTGATCTCAATTGATCAGCGCGGCTTCACTGTCGACCTTTTCTAAGATCAAGCGTACCATATGAAGGTTATCCTGAATAGTCCTACCCTTCACATCACAAGTCTGTTCGGGGCCGATCAGACTAGACAGGACAAGCCGCATACGGTTAGCTAAGATCTTCGCCAAAATCTTTAACTCAGTGTTTAACATGGTTAAAGGGCGAAAATTCCCTAACCCATCCCCACCGTTCTTGTCCTTACGCAGCAACTTGATCACACCCCTGGTGAAGCGTTGAGGTATAGACCCCTGCTTCATCCAGTGGTTGAAAATCAGTTCCAGCAAAGGAACAAAAACGGGCGACTGCCTCAAGTAAACTTCGTAGGGAAGACCATCCAGTCCCGGAGATTTATCCAGGCCAACCTGCTTCAGCGCTTCCCAGATTTCCGACTCAGTAATGGGACCTAGCTGCTTCAGCTGCCTGGAGGCAGGGAAAGTCGGCTAAATAGGCGTCGAACTGAGCACAGCCTAGACCGGGCTCCCTTGTAAAAAGATCCTGAAAGTAATCACGAAAGGCCTCGCATATGCCCACGTTTGTAGTCACGGTCCGCTTATCCGGCAATGTGACGCACGCTATATGTCGCCCAGCCGCGTTCCGATTTTCATCTGCACGCAGTTCAGCGGCCATATTCGTCGCCTCAGAATACATTCTATTTAACCTAGCCCTAACTACCAGAGCTTGATCCTTCTTGATAAGCAAGGAGGCCAACTCTGCCTTAGGTAAGGCTATTTCCCCACTAACACGGGATTTCACTGCCCGATCAACTTTTTCTTCTAAAGCCGTTTGCGCCGCTAATCTATCTAGATTGAGTCGACCACTAAAATCGGCAGCAAACGTTCTAATTTTAGATTTTAATTTATCCCACCAGGCGTTTCTCACAACCACCCCCGTCGATTCCCTCTGAATCATTACTAGCAGCTGGTCCCGGAAACCCTGCTCAGCAAATAATGATGATTTTAATTTCCAGTAACCAGCCAATCTAACCTCACGCTTATCTAAGTTTACACAGACCCGGACAAGCCTATGATCCGTATAAACTATATAGTGGAAGCTTGGACAGCCTAAGAGCCCTACGTCGACTCTCCTAACTAGGACTCGGTCGAGGTAGCTCTCAAGCGTCCCAGGAGCCGAGTTGCCACTATTCGTCCAAGTCTATGCTACCTTCCGAGGGTGTTCATTCCGGTACTTATCGACAAGATCAAACTCATCGATAAAGCCCCGAAATGGTTTCACGTCTCGGTTGTTAGTAACTTGTTTTTGTCCTATACGATCTATATCGGGGTCAAGGACGGCATTCCAATCCCCCGCTAAAACTACCCGACGAGATGTCGTCAAGTACGGCGCGATCTGCCGAAACAAAGCAGGCCGCTCGGCATGGATATTGGGCGCATAAAACCCAATGAAACATGCTGAATAAAGGGCGAACCCCTTAGAGAATATGTCCTCACGGTCATGAGAAGAAAAACGGGTCTCTTGCACACAACATACATTCACCCCGAGGCGCTGAAGGTCATTCGGACCTCAGGCCCCGGACATTTAGACTAGCCAACCAGAGAGCCATAGTGAAGACCGGTTAGGGTTGAAGTACTGGTTTGAACAAGGACGGGGTAAGGATACCGAACGCCTCTCCCATAGAACCATGGCCCATCTAAGTCTTGATGGTACCGTCTTGGGAGATTCCGCCGATATCCCAGGGGAATGTTAATTTCAGGGCTCTATTAAGGGAGGGATGAACTAAAACGGGGGACCTCCCTGCACAAAGTTTTGATAGCTGCTTCAATTGTTTGTTTTGAACAATGGCTATTGGCAAGGCCATTTTGTAAGAACTAATGGCCTCGTCTATCATTGCCGAAGTTTGAATGGAGCTGCTTTATTTTTGTCTACCAGCTGGACGCTAGCTGGGACCCTTACGCCGGTAAGTGTTGTTTATTGTATTGTTATTCTACATCTCCCTTCCCCACATAGCGTGTGGGTAGTGGCCTTTGGGGAGGGATGGGTTTTTTAAAATCCTGACTGGTTGTGTGGAAGTTGTCTGGACAATGCCCGAGGGGGTTTTGTCCGTGTTATTGTAGATGGCTGAGCAGTGTTTGATGTTATTCCAGCGTCGAATGTTTGGGGCACATAAATCCCTTATACAGAGATACAGTATCTCTATCTAGAAGGCATTGCATCTCTTACTTACAGGATATATTCTTCTTTATGTGAAGTATCCCCTCAGAACGAAGGCGATTATGGCTTTTCACAACTTCCTGTCCCTTGAAGTTCTAAATAAATTTTGTCTCTCTGTTCTCGTAAATGCTATTGCCCATCCATTCACGAAGTACGTTATGCCTTGTTTTACTCTCCCCCATTGCCTTCAATCTGCCTTGTATGTATCAGATTTTCCAAGATTTCTTACCTCATTATGCTCCCATATATTTTAGCTGTATCTACCTGATATTAGGTACAAGTTTCCGTTTTTTTTTTATTTTCTGTAAAACTTCATTGTTGCTGACATATTCAGATAAAATATTCTCAATATCCTTCTGTAGGATCTTATTTCCGTTTTTTCAAGTCTCTTCTTCATTTTTAAGGAGGTTGTGCAGCATTCACTACAGGATTAACACATCTAAGTCGCTTATTACGTAAGAGTTCAGTACACTTTTCTTTGTGTAAAACACTTTCTGTTTCTTAATACTATGCTCTCAGCGTCCGATTTGAGTGTCGCTGTTAAAACACTTCCCAGCAATTTAATTTCTGAACTTGTTTGATTTTATTCTTTCCAATTTTTAATTTGCATTTTTGACACATACTTTAGTCGCTAGTCTCCAAAAATAAGTAGAGCAGTTCCATTCATTAAATGCAAATATTGGTCAAGGAAATGATAATAATATTGTGATCTGTAATTATAATAATAATAAAATGCTATAACATGACGTCATATATTATGAAATAGATTCAGTCCGACAATTATTTTTATATTAGGTTGGTGCAAAAATAATTTCGTTTTCTAAGATATGTTACTATGTGAGAAAACGAAATTATTTTTGCACCAACCTAATATATTTATTGTTTATACGTTATTTTTATAGATCCAAATATAAATTAAATTCTCTGTTTTTAATAAACCGTATTAACAACATTTACAGGCCTGAATGCCCGGGAAATGTCATAGAAAATATGCGTTCTTCGATAGAATTCGTTATATAGCCTGACGTACTATAGAGGAAGCGCCTGGTCAATAATGTGGAATTACTGCTTTTGAACTATTAACTTGGTGCAAAAATAATGACGTAATAATGTCGTTTTTTGACGTTAAAAAATACGTCAAAAACGAAATTATTTCGTCATTATTTTTGCACCAACCTAATACAAATTTCCCATGATTCCTCTCGAATCAGGCCATAGACCTAATGATAAAGCTGAACTTTTTGCTGGTTATTGGAGAAGGTAGAGGATTGACTGTGGAGACTGTACTTAATAGCAGGACACTACCCACCCACCTAATGGGGAGTGGTCGGCAGCGAGGACTAAGAATGATAGTAGCAGTAATACATTAATTTATTTAGAAGGCATGATGAAGTAATGGATAGCGGCTTGGATTGAAAAAAATTCTAGTCTAATCTATTACATTCACTTGCGTGCTAAGACCTTTCGGAAAGGTATGAATCATCTTCTCCCTCATATCTACGTGTAAATAGTAGAACAGACCGGGTTCTATAGCCTTGGATAGCAACTGGTCTACAGCAGAAAAAAATGGTAACCAACTGCGGGAAAAATCTGTAATTTATAGAAAGATACATGATGCCTAAGCATGTATCACGCATGCAACAACACTGACTGATATTCACTTACGTGCTAATACTCTTGACAAAGGTATGAATTCTCTTTTTCTTCCCCTCACACTTATCTATGGGTAAATAAGAGAACAGACCGGGTTCTATAGCCTTAGATAGCAACTGGTCTACAGCAGAAAGAACTGACAACCACCTGCGGGAAAAAAATATGTCTAGTCAGTCATGTATCGAAATGTACAGGATCGCCTACGCGTGTATCATGCATGGCATATAAATGACTGATATAAACCGACAAAACTCATCAGGATACGCATTTTTTAAAATAAATCTCCGTGTATTCATTATTTTATGAAATGTCATTAGATCAAAATGATGCAGTAAGTGTGGCAAGGATTTGACTGTGCATTTTTCAGCGAAGACACTTAGTCTCATCCGCTGAGAATCACAAAAGCGCTTCACGCTAAGACATTCATTTAAACTAGCGATACTAGGAAAAAAAAGATTTTTACAAAGCAAATCGCTTTTTGAGTGGCACAGTGGAAATAATTTACATAGATATTGATCTGAGAACTATGTCGCAATGAACAGTATCGTTTATGCGCGAGCAATTCAAATTTGTATTCATAGACTGCTGATCGTACGGAATCCAATCAATGGCCGAGCGTTTTAAATACAGAATGCAAATAACTGAAAAGTGACACGAGCGCGGACGCGATGAGCAAACAACCCACGCCTCCGCCCGCCACACATATATAAACAAATAGAAAGATGTGAAAATTGAGCAGGAAAGTTATCTGTCCCTTCAAGATATAATTTAAAAAGAAGAAAAAGAAAAAAATAAAGAAAATATATCTAATGTTTCGTAATTTGGTCAGATTTATTCAGGGAGTGCATCATTCCGAGAATATTTGAGCGAACGTTTTACATTGAGAAACTACCTAACGCTAACACCCGCTAACACTAATCTAACATACAGTGTGCGATGGGTAAATTATCGCCATTTTATATCTTTAATTTCTCGCATGTTATGTTGAGTTGTGCACCGTCTGTGAGAAAAGAAGGGTCATGACTCAGTTCACTCCAACAGAAATTTAGAAACGAAAAACTGTTCTGCTTTGCATTCGCGTCGAAATATCTAATAAGAACATTCCAGAGTCGGTCTGAGGACAGTGCATAGCATTCTGAAAGGGCCTGTTCCGTCTAATGGGGATTATGAAAGTATGCACATCGGAAAACTCACCCTGATCGTTGTGATAAGAAAAGAACTCCCGAATTTGTTGTGGAGGGTTTCAGACTCGACACGGATGTCTACATCAAGTAACTTGGGGAGGTAGTGAATACCTGTGACAAGAGGGTGGCTGCTATAAGACTCTATTTCTAGACACAGGACTCTGCACCATACCGTAAAGTAGGAGAACTCAAACATGGTTGTCATTCTTTATATCTGGCTACCTAATTCCCCAGACTGCACCCCCTTGATTATTATCTACGGGATGCAGTGGGTCGAGACACCAACAGAACTTCTTGCAACATCAAAGATGTACTGAAGACAAGGATTATGGTACCATTCAACAATTTAAAAAAGAAGACCGTCAAGAAGAGATGCAAGAGCTTTAGAAGTTGTCTGTAGGCCGTAGTCGAAGACAATGGCGATATTTTTAATAAATTTAATCTTTAGTATTTTACGATATTTTTGTGCAATCTTGGTTAATATATCTATTAAAATAAGATATCAGTGTTTTTTTTTCATTTTTGAGCAATTTAGATGACAGTTTATGCATCACATCGTGTATATGTACAGATAAACATAAGGATAATGTGCACTTTGCACTCTTAAACAAATATTGCCATATAGGCTTTCAAAACCCAATCTTAGGCAGTCATATATGCATGAATATTTATCTGCCGTACATATTAACAAATCTTCAATTAAATCTTTTCTTACAAACATCTCGTTGAAACACCGGTTTGCATACAATCGTCGAGGTTAAGCAACATCAAGCCCTATACTTTATATTGTCTGTTTAACTACCACTCTCAACCCCCTCTATTAAATTACAAAAATTACACTACCCACCAATTCCTAATCCCATTTTTCCTCTCAATTCGTTGTTGGAAGTTTTACCTGATGATCCTGAATCCTTAAAAAAGGATTTAGGTGAAATAAATTATCGTAATGGTACCTTAAAGTGGTTTGTTTTTCATTACATTTATATATATATATATATATATATATATATATATATATATATATATATATATATATATATATAATAATAATATGAAGTGGATTAAATCCGACAAATATTTTACTATACGATCTCTTTATACGTTAATTTTATACATACAACTTATTTGGAGTAAATGCTCTGTTTTAATTATACAGAATTAATTACATTTACCGGTCTGAGCGGGCGAAAAATTTCGTAGAAAATATGCGTTCTTCAACAAGAATCGAACGTGTAAACCATAGAATGAATATGCTGCTATTGATAAATGGAATAATTCTCAGGCAACTCATTACTACACACGTTAAACAATCTAAAAAGACTAGCCACAAATGTACACGACTGAGAAATGTAACCTAGTGTACTGGCAACACAGCGCCATCTACTGTAAACTTTCTTTAAAAAGCAGGATTTGCGGACATATGATTGTATGGATTTGTCCTTGTTTTGGTGTGACGAACATGACAAAAAATTTTGCAAAATTATTTTTGATACAACATATATACATATATATATATATATATATATATATATATATATAGAGAGAGAGAGAGAGAGAGAGTATTGTGTTTTGTCTCGAACATTTATATATGCTGGTCAAAAGTGCATTATGGGTACAAGTTCTATTGTGTTATCCTAACGTTTATTGGGTTACCAGTAACTGTTATGTTTCAATTTATCGTAGACGCTATTGAGTAATATAAATGCAGTTATTTGCAGCTGTTTCTATAATTTTTGTTTACTTTTTTATTCATTAATTATTATTGATTACTTTATTTACTGTTGATTATTATTATTACATCCACTTGTGTTATCTGTGCACTTGTAGTTTGCTAATTTGTATAGTATTCACTGAATATATATTCGAATTTCTTGAGTAAGGTTTTTTTTGTGTTTATTTTATCACATTTTACTTATTTATCTTTGTACAATAATACCTTAATATGATATATATATATATATATATGTGTCTGTGTGTGTGTGTGTAAAAAGATAGATAATAATTTTTTCTATATCAGAACCAATAAATAAAATATTGACTGACCCGTTTCTGCCTGTAGGATTTAATCGCCTAAAGGACGAAAGGCGTATTTGTTTTACTTATATATATATATATATATATATATATATATATATATATATATATATATATATATATATATATATAGTTGGAAGTTGACGTGTCATTCCGACGCTATTGTTACGTGTAACAAATTTTCTTCTCATAATTTATGCACGAATGTTTGATATGTGGAATTATCATTATCATGGATTTTGCATATAGCTGTACCTTTACACACTACGAAAACGCAAAGAGAGCTCATCTGAATTCGAGATAGTTTATCTTACATGACAGGCAAAAGGTGGCATAGTCTAGCGTATTAATTGTACTGTTGTTTTAGACTGATGATAATTCCCAGGTGTAGCGGAGACACCACTTTTCAACAAGGCGATTTGATCCTACTAATTCGCAAACACTGTACTTTACGATCATTTGCACGTATTCGCGGCTTTTATGTACTTCATCAACGATAGCTGATTATCGTAGATTTTAGCACCATTGTCGTTGTCGATAACTCCAGTTTCGTTGTATAATTTTCATCTCCCTTTACAGAATCCAGAAAGGGAGATTATTCTCCTCCCAGTGTCTATTCTTGCGGTATATATATCATGTCAGTTAATACAAACCGGTCTTCATTATTCATCATTTTGTAGTTTGTTTCTTTGAACGAACAAGATTAAACGATTAATCACAATAATTACAACCAAACATTGAACTCATATCTCGTTCTCTATCGCTTCTCTTTTAAATGTAATGACCAAGATGAAGATGTTGGTTAGAATAATAAAACATTAACTTCTTTTCTAGTTCATTTTATGGCTGATATTCACTGGCAACGAGCGTATTTTACATTGTTATAGAAGCCAGCGCTGGGTGGTGAAAATAGTTTTTGTCAAAGGCAATAAGATAAATTCAACGCACTCATCAAGAAAATGAACTCAGTTGGGCGATTCCAGTTTTCCTATCGTCTACAGTCATGCTACCCATACTTCGATGACACCGAAAGATATTCACTTATAAAGCAAAGATTTTGTCAAAAAATAATTTTTATCAGCTTGAATACAATTCACGCAGAAACACATTTATCTATATAGCTGAAATCACACAAAGCAAGGACAAAATGCCACTAGTACGCAGGCGTCACAGGGCGTGAAAATGAGAGAAAAGATTAAGTATATAGAGAATTGAGGAAAGATAATTGGGACACAAGAAGATAGAAAATTGTAATTGACGTTGCCTTTACATTTTTGAAGATTGTAATTATCAGGGAAGCAAGAAATCGGAAGTGAGTTCCGCATGTTGGAAGAAAAGAAAGCGATAGAGTGGAAGTGGCAATTGTATCTAGCTAGTTCAATATTAAATTGATAAGAACTAGGTGCCAAACTAGTAGAACACTTAAATGCATGTAATCGAGTCACCAGGGAAAAATGTTCGTCGGATTAGTTACTTTGAAAATATTTGTAGAAAAGCCACGTCACGTCGGTGAGAAAGCGACTGAAGTCGACATGTTAGATTAGGATCGATTACATTACAGACCATGGTTTTGATTTTGTCAAGAATCGTGAGTGGCACAGGAGGAGCACCAGGCCTGATATGACAGCTATATTCAATTCACGGACGCATGGGAGATTTATAAATGTGCAAGATGAATCAAGATGAAAAAAAAATTATATACATTCGGACTAATAACTAATACTATTGTCTTTCTTGTTCTCATCACGACGTTTCAGTTCTTGCAACCTCTGACATTCTTCAGTTTTCAATAAATCCAGGTAACCTTCAGGGAATTTTCAATTGGCCCCTTAATTTCATATATCGGATAGCGTGCCTATGTTACACTGTTCATGTTTCGGGAAATATCGTCTTGTTATATTTTTTATTACAGTTTTGTATTTGTTCATATTCTTTCCGCTGTGCTTGTCACACCCTGAAGATATAGATATGAATATAAAAGTCACGCATACACATGGAGATTTTCACCTTAAAGCATGTTTTGCTGTTGCACATTGGATGAGCAATAGATATTTGATGAAAAGAGACTTAATATATGATCCTGGATGTACATATAATGCAGATGACTACGAAAATATTCGAAGTTCAAGAGGTTTTGACATTAATAAATAAAGTATTATTGCGATAAATATTTTTATTATGTTGTAATTTATAGATGTTCATAAGCATGCGCATACATACATATCTATCTATCTATCTATTTATCTATCTATCTATCTATCAGATCACCTTACAGTCCTTCTTTTTCAATATCTATCTATCTATCTATCTATCTATCTATCTATCTATCTATCTATCTACCTATCTTGCCTAGAATTTGATGCGTTTACATCGGAATAATCCACAATTGCAGATACAGAACGTTTATATAAATAGTGCGAAAACTACGCTTGAACCCTGGATCACACATAAAAGTAAAACTACTAATTAACACACGGTGTTGGTTCCTATGTCCATTCTCTCTCTGTATCTCTTTCTCTCACTCCATCTTCCTCTATTCCTCTCTTTCTGCATATATATATATATATATATATATATATATATATATATATATATATATATATATATATATATATATATATATAAGCTAAACATAGAATTATCCGCGCTTTCGTCTTAACATAATATTAGGTTTGTCACTCTCCATTTTCCTCATGCATTTCTTGTAAATGTTACGATAATGGTTACTTGATGCGTTCTTGAGCTCGATCGCGCTAGTTTTCTTGTTGTTCTTACAGCAGACCGTTCTCTGCATACACGGATAACCGTTTTTGTTTTTCTTTAGTGCACACTGTTAGCATAGATGCCAAGTAACTGTAGCAAGAAAACTGAACAGATCAAGCTCAAACTTTGATCACATGACCAAAATACTCCCTACAAACACGCATGAGCGGAAACAGCGTGATAAAACTAAAGATATGTAATAGCAAAAGAGCGGATAACTTTTGACTTACCTCGTGTATGCATATATATATATATATATATATATATATATATATATATATATATATATATGTATATATATATATATATATATATATATATATATATATATATATTACATGAATCATTCATACAAAAAAAATACAGATTTAGAAGTTGATGATTTAAATGCTGAGAATACATCTTCGTGAACAATTTTAATAAAGTACATTAACCTCGGACCTGTATATTAATGTTATGATCCCTGTTTATAAATTCCAGTTGCATAAGGTCTTTTTTAGTTTTTTACAAGCTTTCATCTGTTCCTACAGCCATCATCAGGTATAGAAATAGATTTGTTTTTTACTTGTCGGTAATCACAGGACAACGAAAATATAGATGTAATCCGAAAAATGTTTTTAGAAATGTGCTATAGTTAATTGTAAGAAATTTTTGGAGCGTGCGGTCGCAACGCTGAGGTTGAATTTTTAATTTTAAGATTGTGCGTTTTTGTACTAATATGGTAATAGGAGAATTATTTTGTACTGGTAGAATTCTCCTGTTACCATGTGTGTGTGTGTGTGTGTGTATACGGCTATCAATTGGGCACCAATCAACAAACCAAAATTTTAGAGCATCTTTTATACTGGCTTCCTGTTGTGTCCGACCCACCGCCGTCTTCTTATTTAATCATTTTTCTGATATCCCCTCATCTAGTTCTGTTATGTGATCGCTACTGATCTCCGAAGCACAGTGGTGTAATGGATAGCGGCTCGTCAAAATCCCTTACATTCATTTACGTGCTAATACCCTTGAGAAAGTTATGAATCCTCTTCTTTTTCCCCCAGCTATGGGTAAATAGCAGGACAGACCATGTTCTATAGCCTTGGATGGCAACTGGTCTTCCGCAGAAAGAAATGGTAACCTACAGCGAGAAAAAAATCTGCCTCGTCACTCATGTATCGAAAGATACATGATCGCCTAAGCGTGTATGATGGGTGGCACATAACAGAGTGATTACTTTCTCTTTCATAGTGCTAAATGTTCCATCATTTTTTCTATTTTAAACTCTATTCGTGAGACTCATTTATATCGACGTGTACTCGAATATATATATAATTTAATCTCGATACAAGTTGACAATATAATTTAATATAAAACTGCAAAACAAAATGACGCAGAGAATAATTGTCTCCCTTGCACAGTTACCGCCATGTCTTTTTGCCATTTCAATGTTTATGACAGATTATGTTTACCTCACTTGGTGCGTGATAGCTTTTCTTCATGCCTTGTCTGTTGTCAAAAGAATTTATACGAACGAATGCATTTATTCGTGAAGAATACAAAAATGAAAGGCAAATTAGTTTCTTACTTACAACTGATAACTGAATTAGATTCACGCCTAAAGCATGAAACTTCTTTAGAAATCCGTAGTAATGGAGCCTTATAAGATTTTCATATATAATTAGCCCCCTGCCTGGCATCCATAACAATGTTTTCTTTGCCGCTACTTGCATGTACACTTTTTCTCATTTGTCTTCCACATGCTTGTTGTCAGGAGTTAAATACATTCTTCAGTTTCTTGACGTAAATATTTTTCCTGGAATTTGTTACGTTTTCGAATAAACCACTATCTCTGTGCGTTTACAAACGAAGAAAATCATAGTCGTGTTGCGCTCACTTGAGACAGCATGTCATTGCCAAAAGTATGTGCATATGTGACGTTACATTTAATCCTGTTCCAGCGGATGAATCGTTGCTAGCTTCTTTCCATTAAATCACTATCACTATGTCCAATGTGTACACGATCTACATTCCCTAGTCTCACCAATACAGGCAGAATTTCACAGGCTTGAACCCGTCTTTCCATAATCGCAGGGTCAACTTCTTATTATCTTCGTTTTCATCATTCCGCCAAAAAAAAAAAATCCAATTTGTAAAATATTTGATATATGATATTTCATTTTCTGAGACAACAGTTTTTCTTTTAATAATTCAATCATACAGTGTTACTCAGTTCTTTGTGGATATTTGCATAAGTATAGTAACATATATATAAGACAGAAGAAAAGAGTGATCTCACGTAACCAACCACCGAAAAAGTGACTTTTCCACAAATACTGCAAGTGTATTCGTGTCTATATAGCTCAAGGATTCTGTTTTTCCCTTTCCTAATGGAGAGCCTTTTGTTTGAATGCCCAATTCACGTCTGTTCAAAATTGTTAAAGTGTTCCCAAATCAAGCATCTCCAACAAGATTTCCCAGTCTTTAGCATTAACTCCAAGAGTATTTATGTTACATTTAACTAAATCTTTGAAAAAATTTTGGGGCTTATGAGCGGTCAATTGTACCAGCTCACCTTAAAAAGCATTTTGTGCAATCTGCCATCTTCCATACATGACGGGTGACTAGTTGGCCACATTTGATTACGGAGAAGCTGTTTCCCTATTCTGTGTATGTTTGAGCGCGCGCTTAAGGGCTTTTGTGTCTGATATATATATATATATATATATATATATATATACATATATATATATATATATATATATATATATATATATATATGTGTGTGTGTGTGTGTGTGTGTGTTTGTGTTTGTGCGTGCATGTTGTCCAGAAATTTCATGCCGGCTTTTAGTCATTCATTTTCCAACATGTTAGAACACGTCAACTGTTCCGACAGATATAATATGCTTCCATTTACGATCTGAGCACACTAAAAACTCACTCTAAGAAAAGGAATTCTACAATTACTTAGATTTGGTGATTGTAGCTTTATTGAACAAGAACGTTCAGGCAGACACCCCAACCCAATACAAATGCATTTCATCTGTGATTTGCTGTATAAGCGCAATGAAAATTTACTTTTTTTGAACCGAAATGTGATGGGTGGTGGACAATAGATCGTTTACATCAATGTTCTGCGAAAGAAATCCTGGCACAAGCAACAGGAGCCAAGATTTGCTACTTCAAAAGCGGGTTGTCATCCTATAAAAGTCGTATTAGTAGGACTGGAAAGTAATCCTGTACTATGAGCTTCTCCTAAGTAACCAGTCAATTGATTTTGAAAAGTACTGCTCGTACATGAACTAATTAACAGCAGAAAATGAAGAAAAATGCCCAGAACTGGCGAACAGAAAAGGTTATGTTTCTATCAACATAGTGACAGACTTCATGTTTCTTTGGGGTCAATGCAAAAATTTTTTGCAGCTTGCCTGGGATATATTACTCCACCCCCTATATTCATGAAACATTGCCCCGTTGGAGGTTCATTTATTCAGGTCCTTGCCAAATAATTCTAATCGTCAAAATTTTAATTCTTTGGATGCCATAAAAACACTACATAAATTATTTCTTTGCCGGGAAAATAACGAAATTATGGAAAGACAGAATCTTTAAGTTTAAGGAAAAATGGAAAAAGGTTGTGAAACAAAATGGTTCACATTTAGTTGAATAAACATTCAATGGCATAATTTTGATTTGTATTATAATTTTCCTTAAACGTCGGCATGAACTTTCCGGACAAGCCAAATATATATATATATATATATATATATATATATATATATATATATATATATATATATATATATAAAAAATGATGGTTACATCAATCAGCTATGTGACTTATTTATACTAATATATAATATTAATCCCATGTGTGTGTATACATATATATATATATATATATATATATATATATATATATATATATATATATATGAATGTTTTGCAGTGGTGTAGGCGAATGTACCATGTAAACTTAAGACACAATTATTTACCATTACCCGAGATTGCTCTTTCTTGAAACACACGGTTGTGTTCTATTAAAGCATTCAAAATTTAAGAAAAATAAATAATTATAAGCATAAACTTTAACAGTCACTCAAGTTGTTAATTCAATTAGAGAAACTAACGCAAGTGTCACGTTACTGCCATTTTATATTAACAATTGTAATCAAGTCCCATCATCTGCAAAAACCATATGTTTGTCTGTCTTGCTATCTATTTATCTATCCCGGTCTTTTACTTAAACTTTCACAAGATTTTCAAAATCAAGAGTAAAGAGCAAAAAATAATTAGCTAATTCACATATCACTAAATTCGAAAGTCAGCTCACGTTAAGAAAGGGTAAACTCAACAAAGATAGCTATAATAGTTTAAGATTAACTTTACAAATTATTATGTAATGACTAATTTATTTTTAAACTCTAGTAAATTTTGACAGTCAGAAAATAACTATAGTCTTGTCACTTAACATAGAGATTTGTATATATTAACTTGAAGTATTTATGACTAATGGCGAGAGTCGTTGTGAAAGAAATATTTTTATTTAAAAATTGTAATTATATTTTTCATCTATATTCAAACGAGCGTGGTTTCTATTGTAATGTCAATTATTATTTTTAATTTTGCTTGTCTACGACATTTGGCACTGATCAGTAGATGTGGAAACATTCCTGCCAAAAGAATTTTTTTCATTTTTTTCATGGCATAAATGGCGTATATCAGAGAGGTGTCAATGAATATCTTACTACAACAAAACGTGTTATCCCATTCGCATTCATTGGCACATGATGAGCAAACGGGGCCCAGAAAACGAAGGTGAGCAAAATTCAGTGAGCGGAAATACGTTTTGGCTAGAGCGGAGACCGCTTTTGTCAGATTCTTAATTCTGGTCGAGCCGACATTGTTTTGGAAACATGAAATGCAGAACGCCAGGAAAATAGATAGATAATAGTGTTACCGATGGAGTTTGCAAGTTGAACACTTGCTCTATCCAATAGTGATACTGTG
Source organism: Acanthosepion lycidas (assembly GCA_963932145.1). Lineage (NCBI taxonomy): Eukaryota > Metazoa > Mollusca > Cephalopoda > Sepiida > Sepiidae > Acanthosepion > Acanthosepion lycidas. The sequence continues at coordinate 94,219,787 of OZ010579.1, forward strand.
CTGTGTGTATTTGACCTGTAGTTGATAAAAATTAAGTGCTATATATTTATCCCGTTGGTCTTATACGTACGCCATAAAACATAGGCAGTATAACTCTACTGAGAATATTAACATCGTTTATATGCAGATATTATACGTAAAATCATGTCCTTTGCAATGATGGGTATTTTGAGAGGATATTTAATAATAATAATACATTTCATTATAATGTATTGTATTAAAATCAGTTGATACTTATTTTAATGTCATGCTTGAAGCATAAAGTTTATAAGTACTTTTTTGATATACAAAACAGCTAAAGATTTGAGTTATGAATTGGAGGTGTCACACTCAAACAAATAGAGAATGTTAAGTACCTAGAAAATTAAACAGAATAATCATTCTAACAGCTAAACAAAGTATTAAGTAACAGGATAAATTCGTTAGAAACAAAGGAAAGACATATGGAGTTCTAGATATTGTGATTCCTGCTATATGATTTCCTCAAAGATGAAGAGAGAGACGTGGTTCTTCAGGTTAATACTGAGAATATCATAAACTGAATATGTGACGAATAAAATGTTTTTAAGATGAATGAAAACAATAAGGACGCTTATATTAAGTACCAGAAAGAGATAATAAAAATTTCTAAGACAAATAAAAATGAAAATAGTGCTTAGAGTATTTTAAACTCACCACATATAATTAACTGTAGAGAAGTCGAAGAAAACAGTGAGTAAACTCCTGTGACACTATTTGGCTTGCTAAACGGGAAAAAGAAAAAAAAGAAAGGCGAGAATTAAATTTAGGTGATAAGAAGCCATCACGAAAAGGACACGAAGCGGTGTTATTTTTCTAATAAGGAAAAGTGGTAAAATTTTTTTCCCATTGTCGAGAAGGTAAAAAGGAAGATACTGGAATTAATCTGATTTAGGTTATGGTGCGGGTGTAAATTCCAGGTTGGCCAAATAACCTCAGAGACAGAATTCTAAATAGATAAAAATTAACTGTGTCGCAGAATTACAAAAACAAAAGTGTCCGCTGACCACCATGAAGGAAAGGTTAAACCTTTGTCTATATGTAGAAATCATTGAGAGTAGCATCTGTTTATCGTCAGGCTAGCTATGATAGCAAAATTATTTCATCGGGACGAAAAATTGGCTGTGTTTCGCCAGATGGACACCCACTTGATAATTGGCGAAAATCTCGTTGACGAATTCCATATGAAATCCGGCTATAATAGCGAAACTGTTTTATCGGATAAGTGGTTGGCGCCAGGAGTGCAGGTACGTCTGGGTGGCCACCCGCTTGGTGATGGCGAAAAGCTAATTGACGAATTCCAGGTAATTCCGTTAAAAAATAAAAGAGTCTAGGGTGTGAGGTCTCCTCGAAGAGTAGAAGGAAAAGGAAAAGTGAAAAAGAAAAAGGTTAATATATTTTTTTTTCTTTGAGCAAGATTTTTTAAACCGAGGCTAGTCTGGCCACACCCACGCCGCTGAGCGCTCATTGGCTGAATGATAGCAGGAGTATTGGGCGGAGGTAATCATGTGAAAAAAGAGCGGAGGCCTGTTGCGCCCCCCTGAAGGGATAGGTGTGAGATGCCATTGTGAGAGAGAGGGGAAACCCGCTGACCACCTCTGAGGGCATGGTGAGATACCAATATAATTAAAAAAGGAGGTGGGAAGACGAAAAGTTTCCAAAAATAGAAAAATAATAAAATTTTCCTGAACGAAACCAAATAAGTGGATTGTGGGTTGAGAATTATCAAGGAACCTCAATCCCCGACAAGCCCACCCCGGTTTTGGTTCGCGTCCACATAAGCAAAGTCGCAGCGAGCGAAAATCAGTTCGAGTTCCAGTCCCAGTACCAGTTGGGGTTGGAGACAGAGGCAAGCAGTTGCAGTGAGCTGAGAGCTCTGAAGACACGCCTCGTTAAAGCTGACTAAGATTCGAGCATTATCGACCTCAACTTCTAATCAAGAACAATTTATTTTTGAAGAACGACTTAGACTCACACCACGGAAACAAGTTTTACGAATATTGCCTGAAGATTCACCAAGAACCAGTTTCTTAAAGATCAAACAACTTAAGATGTTAAGACTCGCCTACCAAACACAAAGTGTCACGAATCCATATAGCGGGTTGGGAAGTAGACGCAGTCCTGTATCCAGCAACCATATATAAAATACTGTTATCCTTTTTTAACACATTTAACTTTTCGAGTTATTATTTTCTTTTCTTTTACAAATACTTGTGCGATATCACCCTTATTCGAACTCGACTTGCATTACGGCCCGGCGACTGATTGATTTCGTCTGCCTAAGATCAATTCACAACGTGGGTAGGTTAGACTGGAAATCAAAGCAGTTACTTCGGTAACCAGACGTTGGAAGCGAGCTGGGAACGACAAGGCTGACACCGAATCTACCCAGATTCGCATCCGAATCACCGAAAGGTTAGAACGTCACATTTGGTGCCGCGACCAATACCAAGCCAGTTGTTCATCACAGGACAGGATAGCACGACGGACGCGGCTAGTCAGACGTCACATTTGGCGGAGCGACACCGGCGGCCGTCACAATTGGTGTCGTGACCAGGATAAGACCCTGGATCAGCAGCTGTCACAGGAGTTGCAGAAAAATTTCGACCAGGACAACACACGGCGTCTGAAGGACTCAAATTAAAACAAACTAGAGTGGGAACCAAAGGACTTTGGTTAACTCTAACCGTACGGTTCCAGATACTCTAGTAAGACAACCCGGAATCTGAGAAGAACGAACTGGAAATCGTCTGAGAAGAACGAACTGGAAATCGTCTTTATTTTCGGTTGATCTCCCAAATTCGATTATTGCTCCTCAGATTGTTTTTCTTTTGCTGTGTTAAATATGTCTAACTATGAGCCGGATATGGTAGACATAGAGGAAGAGGGGTTGAACAGGGATTGCCAGCAGACCTGAGAAAATTATTGGGTGGACCGAGGGTCCCGGCTTTTGACGGTAGTAAAAGGGATTTTAAAAACTGGCTGTCAGTCCTGGATAAGAGCCGCGTAATATATAACTCTCAGACCAAGAGGCCCTATATTTGGCGTATGATGCCACGAGAGGGAAAGCGTCTGAGTTCTTAAAAAAGACCTGTTAGCCAGTGAACCCCACTTGACATGGGAAAGGTTGGAAGAATTATTTATTAGGGAGTTGGCTGACGAGGGGACGGCGATAGAGGCCATGAGATCCCTCCTGAAGTTGACGCAGCTGAGGGACGAAACCCCTGGAGAATTGGGGACCCGAACGGAGAAGCTGTCGTCATTAGCTTTCCCAGAGGTAGTGAGAAATAATGCGGTCATGCAGGCCCAGTTGGCTGATCTGTATGTGGAAGCGCTCAGTGACGAGCGTGTTCGTCACGATGTGTTGAAGGAAGGACCGCTAAGAATATCGGCAGCAGTGGCGCTGGCCAAAGAGAGCCAGGGAATTTGGGAGAAAGTAAAAAGAGGTGGGGAGAAGCAAGAGCTAAGTCGAGAGGTCTGAAGAAAGGGGGAAGGAGGTAGACCCACCACGTGGAATCGGAAGGTCAAGCTAGAGGTGGATGAACCTGAGGTGTGGGAAGGGATCCCACAAGAAAGGCTTGGTCAACAAGGCATGGGTTCTATATGCCCACGCTGGGTAGATACGGGTTGGTCTGCTGGACATGTGGACAAGAGGAAAACTGAACAGCGGAATGTCTGATGAAGTGGGGTCTGCCCCCAGACTTCGAACGGGATAAATGTACTAGGTGTGGGAAGAAGGGACACCTGGCCAAGTAGTGCGGGTTGAGAAAAGGTGCCCCACCGATATTGATAAAAAAGATACAAGACCAGGGAAAAGCCAGCGGGCCACCCCAGAATTAAGAGGGAGGGTGGCCCAGATAAAAAGAAGGGAAGTAAAACTTTGGACATGTGGTCAGGAGAGCCACTTAGGTAGAGGGCAGGTCCCCCCATGAATAAGGGAGAGGGTGACCCAGTTGAAAAGAGGAAGAGTAAAATTTTGGATATGTGGTCAGGTGGGCCACTTTGCGGTAAACTGTCCAACAAGAAGGTGCTGGTTTTGTAGGAGACCAGGACTGTATTCTTAGGAAGAGACGCAAGAGACTGGGCGAGGTCCAGCCGGGACCGCCCAGGTGCAGAAAACGCAGGACTCCCCCATATGAGAAGAATGAAAGGAGTTTGTAACTACCAGCGCTTATGTCTGGGATGACCCAAGGGTGGGAACCAAGGAAAAGGAAAGCACAAGTATTCTCCTCCCTGACGCAGGAGAGGGAGCTGTCTTGTAGGGCAGAGATAGGGGTTAGGGCAGTGGAAGCCCTGATAGACACAGGAACGTCTGTTTCATTGCTGAGAGAGGAAGTATATAGGTGGGTGAAACGGAGGAATGGTTTGCAGGAAGCGGACTTAAAATTCACGCAGGCAGATGGAGCTCCCCTGGAGATAAGAGGGATAGCGAGGCTCCCTGTGAGGATTGGGAAATTAAGAAGCACCCAGAACTTCTACGTAACCCCCAACCTGTGTACGGAAACAATCTTGGGAGATGATTGGCTTCAGAGCCAGAGTGCTCGGATAGAGTTCAACCCCACTGTGCTGGTAGTGAATGGAGAGGGAACGCCATTGGGATGCCCACCGGAAGAAGATATAACAATAGTGGTGGAGGAAGAAGTAAAGCTACCCCCCAGAATGGCGGTGTCGAGAAAGGGTAGGCTAATGACAGGGAAGAAAATAGGAAAAGGAACCCTGCAATTGGTCCCTGTAGAAGGGAAGGGCCTAGAAGAAGATGAGGTAACTCTGTGTGAGGCAGTAGTGGAGGCAGCTGAATTAGTGCCCATTATGATGGTGACTCATGCCCAAAAGACGATAAAGTTTAAGAGAGGGGAAACTGCACAAGGAAACAACTATATACTGAGTTTTGTCGACTGGCTAACAAATTGGCCTGAGGCATTTGCACTACCAGACAAGAAGGCTAAAACTGTGGCCGATTTGATAATAAGTGAAATCTTCCCTAGGTATGGCGCCCCTGTGCAACTTGTCACTGATAATGGCACAGAGAATATAAACAGCATAATGAGAGAAGTGCTGACAGGTTTGAATATAGAGCACGTAAAAACATCTCCATATCACCACCAAAGAAACGCTAAAGTGGAAAGGTTTCATAGAACCTTGGGAGATGTGCTGGCCAAGCTGGCCAGAGAGAATACAGGAAATTGGGATTCGTATTTGACGCAGGCTCTGGCGGCCGCGAGGTTTACGATAAACGAAACCTCCAGATTTTCTCCTAACTTTATGTTGTTTGGCAGAAACGTGGTCCTGCCTGTGGATAACCTGTTGAAGCCCCGAAGAAAGTATATGGGGAAGATCATCATTAGTTGTTGCTGGAACAACAACATAAAATATTTGTACAGGGCAGAAGAAGAATAAAGAGGGCACAGAAGAAATGAGAGAGTCAATGCTGAAAGAAAGGTAGTAGAATTCAAGGTTAGAGACCCTGTCTACTATAAAATCCAACAGAGAGAAGGAAAGCTGGACCAGAGATAGAAACCGTACTACAGGATAGTAGAGCAGACGGGTCCAGTATCATATGTAATATGGGATCAAGTGGCAGGACGAGCAGGGAGGGTCCATGTCAGCAATCTGAAGAAGACTGAAATAGCTAACCTGGAAATGAGCGAGCTTAGATCTAAGAAGACAAGGACAAGGAATGTAACTCTGGTTTAGCCGGAAGAAATGGAGACGGAAGAAGATTCCGAGGAAACTGAAGAGATAGATCGACTTGGCCAGATAGACGAAGCGATCCGAGTGATGGGGTTAGAACCCTCGGCGGGGATCAGCGGAGTTCAGTCGTCGCCTGAATCGGTGCAGAGAAGACCCTGTGATATCACCATCGAACCCATATCTCCAAAGAAAAGGAAGAGAAAAACGACGAGATCCAATCAAGCAGTCAAAGGCTCTAGAAAGAGGCACCCTAAACAAGACAAAGAGTTCAACGAGTGGGAGGAAGAGGATCAAATACCTCTTTCCTAACTCAGAGAAAGTCTAAGAAACAAGAGAGATTTAGGCATCGAGTCAAGAAGTAATGAAGACGTCCAGGGCGCGGACTCGAAGCAGAAGGAAGAATCAGGAGAGGAAGAAGAGGACAAAACACCTCCTGAACGGGAATTAAACACCGAGTGAAGGTTAGAGGTCGAGCAGGTACTCCCTGTGAAGATGAGATTGAGAAGCGTGGAGAACTCCAAGTCTGAGTAGAACAAAGAAGGCTCTGCAGAATAGAAGCACTCGGTATCGACAGATAACGACACTGGCTCATCCAAAAACCTACTGGCTGACTGTGGTGGATGTGGCTGAAGCCGCGAGCTGCACCTCACAAAGGACGGAAGAAGATTATTGGCATTGCTGACTGGTCATCAGTGGTGTCATGAAGTACGACCTTTGAAGTGGGAGCGCCACGCACCTGCCCGGGCCATTCTGTCTGATAGGAGTTAGTTAGGGGAGAAAAGAGTTGAAGTGTTACAAATTTAGAAATAAATTATGGAATAATTGAGTGTAGAATTGAAAAAGACCGAATGGTTATGAAGAATAAAAAAACAAGAGAATCATGTTGCAGGAATGATCAAAATGAAAGGGTTGATGATGATGATGATGGTAGCCACGCGAATGGTAGAAATGTACAAGTTGGAAACAAAATACATAGCTTTAAATTCGGGTAGAACAAAATTCATGTTGCTAACAGCTGAAGAAACTAGAAAGTGTAGAAATGATGCTCTAGGGACTTGTGAATCGTTAAGCCCTATCAATATAGCTGGTAACCACAAAATGTGCATACTAGAATTGTTTGAAGGGAAGAAAGAGGGAATTAAGAGAACTTGTCAAGTAGAGGTATTAGAAAACACGGCATTACCACAAGCTATCAGTGTTTCAGACGGGGTATGGGCAGTGGCCACAGAGAAACCGATCAGCGATTGGCAGAAGCTTAGTCAATGGTACAGAGTTGTGGGAGCCAATAGTGAAAGGATTATTCAATGTTACCTTGAATAAAATGCCAGTACTAATGAAGCCGATAGAAAAGATCGATATGGATCAATTGAGGGACAGGTTAAATCCGTTGGGAAATGAAGAATGGCTTGGGAAGATAATGAGCAAATTGCGATAAGTTGGTCGGCAATGATGGGTATATTCATAATTATAGACATCGTGCGTATGGCAATATGGAAGATTAGGAGTAAGAGGAAATTAACTAGCGATAATCAAATGAGCATGCAGCAACTCGAGAATGAGATGCCGAGCAGTGTTTCTTACACATACAGAATCGGCGAAGAAATTGCAGAAAGACCGGCGGAGGAGGCTGGCGTGAGACCGACACGTGCGGCGGAAAAACACCCTACAGCGGAGAGAAAAACAGTGACCAAGAAAAAGCCATAATAACCCCACACATGCACCCACAGGCTCACGCTCACATTACATTTGCATGTAGAACGAAGAAGATGAAAAGAACATTACATTGGCATGTAAAACGAAGAAGATGAAAAGAACATTACATTTGTTTGTAGAACAAAAGAAGATGAAAAGAACATTACAATTGCATGTAGAACAGAAGAAGATGAAAAGAACATTACATTTGCATGTAGAAGAGATGAAGATGAAAAGAACATTACATTTTCATGTAGAACACAAGAAGATGAAAAGAACATTACATTTGCATGTAGATCAGAAGAAGATGAAATGTACATCAGTTTGCATGTAAAACCGTAAAAAAGAAAAGAAGAAAAAAATTGCATGGGACAGATGCATGATGCATGCTAAATAGTGTATTTGGCTTTAGGGGTCATTTACGATTAAAAGCCAAATAGGTTAGGGCAGGATTGTGACACTATTTGGGTTGCTAAAAGGGAAAAAGAAAAAAAGAAAGGCGAGAATTAAATTTAGGTGATAAGAAGTCATCATGTAAAGGACACTAAGCGGTGTTATTTTTCTTACAAGGAAAAGTGGTAAAATTTTTTTCCCATTGTCGAGAAGGTAAAAAGGAAGATACTGAAATTAATTTGATTTAGGTTACGTGTCGGGTGTAAATTCCAGGTTGGCCAAATAACCCCAGCGACAGAATTCTAAATGGATAAAAATTAACTGTGTCGCAGAATTACAAAAACAAAAGTGTCCGCTGACCACTATGAGGGAAAGCTAAGACTTGTCTATATGTAGAAATCATTAAGAGGAGCATCTGTTTATCGTCAGGCTGCCTATGATATAAAAATTATTTTATCGGGACGAATAATTGCTGTGTTTCGCCAGATGGACACCCACTTGATAATTGGCGAAAATCTCGTTGACGAATTCCATATGAAATCCGGCTATAATAGCGAAACTGTTTTATCAGATCAGTGGTTGGCGCCAGGAGTGCAGGTACGTCTGGGTGGCCACCCGCTTGGTGATGGCGAAAAGCTAATTGACGAATTCCAGGTAATTCGGTTAAAAGATAAAAGAGTCTAGGGTGTGAGGTCTCCTTGAAGAGAAGAAGGAAAAGGAAACGTAAAAAAAAAAGGATAATTTTTTTTTCTTTGAGCAAGATTTTTTAAACCGAGGCTAGTCTGGCCACACCCACACCGCTGAGCGCCCATTGGCTGAATGATAGAAGGAGTATTGGGCGGAGGTTATCATGTGAAGAATGAGGGGAGGCATGTTGCGCCACCCTGAAGGGATAGGTGTGAGATGCCACTGTGAGAGAGAGGGGAAACCCGCTGACACCCTCTGAGGGCATGGTGTGATACTAATATGAGAACAGAAGGAGGTGGGAAGAAGAAAGACTTCCAAAAATGGAAAATAATAAAATTTTTCTGACCGAAACCAAATAAGTGGATTGTGGGTTGAGAATTATCAAGGAACCTCAAAACCATCCCGGTTTTGGTCGGCGTCCATATAACAAAGTCCGACTTCCAGTCCTAGTTGGGGTTGGAGACAGACAGGCAAGCAGTTGCAATGAGCTGAGACCACTGAAGACCCGCCTCGCAGAGGCTGACTAATATTCGTGCATTTTCGACCTAAACTTCTAAACAAGAATAATTTATTTTTGAAGAACGACTTAGACTCACACCACCGAAAAAAGTTTTACGAATATCACCTGATGATACACCAAGAACCAGTTTCTTAAAGAACAAACAAATTAAGATGTTAAGACTCGCCTAACAAAAACAAAGTGTCACGAATCCATATAGCGGGTTGGGAAGCAGACGCAGTCCTGTATTCAGCAACCATATATAAAATATTGTTATCCTTTTTTAACACATTTAACTTTTCGAGTTATTATTTTATTTTCTTTTAAATATACTTGTGCGATATCACCTTTATTTGAACTCGACTTGCATTACGGGCCGGCAACTGATTGATTTCGTCTGCCTAAGATCAATTCACAACGTGGGTAGGTTAGACTGGAAATCAAAGCAGTTACTTCGGTAACCAGACGTTGGAAGCGAGCTGGGAACGACAAGGCTGATACCGAATCTAACCAGATTCCCATCCGAATCACCAAAAGGTTAGAACGTCACAATTGGTGCCGCGACCAATACCAAGCCAGTTGGTCGTCACAGGACAGGATAGCACGACGGACGCGGCTAGGCAGACGTTACATTACGGCGCAGCGACACCGTGGGGACGTCAACCTTTTTTATGAGTTTGTTTAAGTGACTGACACAACAGTTAGTGCAAGATATTAAAACTACTAATATTTCTAAGAGTTACAATGTTTAGGACGTTGTGGAGATTTATATTAACCCACTTCTTTTGAGGACACAACAGATAAAAGAAGAAGTTATTTTTAATACTTCTACACTATAACAATTATATTTAAGTCGTGATGTGTGTATACTTGTTTTCTAGGGTGGGGACTTAGATGTGGAACGCGGACGAAAATGTGGATAATCTAGTGAGTATTGAATTCAGTATTAAGTCGCAATTGATTTTGCGCGACCAGCCTGGTAAACATTACACCACGCCGACGTGCCCTGCTTGACGGGTCAATACAAATATGACAATTATTCCGATACACTTATAGGGACATTTTTCTTTTGCAACTTACTTTGACGCTATAAGTAACTTTTATTTGGTTTAGTTTATTTTGTTTTATGATCAATGTGATATTTAATGCCGACAATATTTTTAGGATAGATTCCCAGGAATAGAATATGTATTCTTTGTAAGAAATCATTTTGTAGATTAGGTTTCATTGTCATATTTTTGCAAAGAGGGTTTTATATATATATATATATATATATATATATATATATATATATATATTATCCCTCACCGATAGTATGGCTCGGAGTCTCATGCAGATCGCAATCTTCAGGCAATGAGTATAGACTGACCGTAACGTAATTTAAATAAAAAAATAAATAATCATTTCACTGAATGCAAAGTGGGAGTGCCACTATTACGTAGCGCGGAGTGGAACAGAGAATTAAAGTGAGAGAAAGGCTAGGTATAGGGTGATTGATGAAAGGACAAAATTTGAACGTGGTTCAAGATAACAGAAGTTGACGACTTACGTTGCATTTAAACCTTTGTAGTTAACCGGGAAGCAAGTAAGCGGAAGGGAATTCCACAGTCTGGAAGTGCTAGAAAAGAGACTGTTGGAGAAGTGGCAATTACATTCAACTATTTCAACAACAAAAGGTTGGGACATCTACGACAATCTACGCGTAAGTAGAACATATTCTCGGTATAGATACAGAAGATAAATCCTGTCAGATCGAATCTGGAATCCTAAATATGTCTCCTGATGAAACAGCGAATTACCATGTCATATCTAAGATTTTAGCGCTTTCTTTTCACAGTGCTTGTTGTGTAAGTATGTGCTATATTTTCCTGTTTAGGAAACGTGTAAATATGTATGTATATTTCTGTTTATGATTTAGCAGCATAAAACTCCCTCTGAGAATTATATGGGTTCTTCATCCCTTTTCGTTTCAGCTATTCCCTTTCATTCAGTGAAAAAAAGATGTTACTATATCATAGATATAATAATGCCCACATTGGAGTAATATTTTTTTGCCATTAGTGCACATATCATCTGGGTCAACCCGACGAAAAATGATACATTATTAACCTTCATTATTATTTTAATTTAATCTACGGGAAAGAGAACTCTTTATTGAAAAGCTGTTGGGTGAGATGATAGAAAAAAAAATAAAAGAAAATATTTCATTTTAATACAGGTCTATACTCCATATGTATATATATATATATATATATATATATATATATATATATATATATATATATATATATATATGTGTGTGTGTGTGTGTGTGTGCGTGTGTGTGTGTATCTATATATGTAGAGTTGGGGTGTATCAAAAAAGACCTTATTATATATGTCTTGGCATTTGCGTCAGTATTCTAACCTTTTTCTCCAGAGGATTTCACTGTCTTCTCAAAAAACTAGCCTATTTATGCATTTTATGCGGGTACTTGTCATTCATTTTAATCTCTTTTACTCAAGAAATGAATTCGCATCTGTCAGGAAACTTTACTGAGAAAAACGCGTCCTGTGTATGACGATAAACTACATCCAACCGCAACTCCTCTGGTGTTAGGGTCCCTGCTATGGGAAAATTTTTATCCACCCCAAACTTGGGTTAAAACGTGTAAAATACGTTTTAATACCAGTAATACATTTTTGTAAAAAAAATAAATAATAATAATATCAGCAATAAATTTTTGAAAAGAAAATTATTACCATCAATAAAACCGTCCTCGGTATGACGATAAACTACGTCCGACAGCAAGGCCTTTGACCCGGGCTGGTAGCACCTGTTATGGTCGCAGCTATGGTCAAATAATTAATCCCTAAACTGGGGTCAAAATACTCTGAAAGTTTAAAAATAGGTTGTGATACCAGAAATACTTTAAAAAAAAATATATATATATATATATATTATCAGTAATACATTATTACCAGCAATATATTTTTTTATAAAAATAAACCAAAAACAATATTACCAACTATACATGTTTTTGAAAAATAATATTACCAGCAATAGATTTTTGAAGAGAAAACATATTACCAGCAATACATTTCTGGAATAATTATATTACCAGCAATAAAAAATGTCGGCATTAAATAACCCATTGAGTAAAACCTACCTCCCTATGAATTCAGTTTAAGAATCCATGAAGTTTACTGTATACGAGGACTGGAATTTAAAGATGGAGGGTTAGTAAGCCGGCCGAAATATTATGAAAATAACAAAGAAATATGTTTGCTGTTTTGAATAGCACTGCATATAATGAAGATAATTGCTCAACTAAACCATTAAATTATTATACATGCGTTTATAAATATTGCATAGTGATTTACTAAATGCAACTTAGATGCGACACAAGGTTGAGATTAAGGAACACGTAGTTAGGACAGAACTAACTTCTCAGGCATAATTGATCGAATGAGACAAGCGTGTTAAACATTACACCATGTTGAAGTGACGCTGTTATCTATGAAGCAATCCAGCAAATATCACAGATTTCTATTTGGGCAACAAACAGAAACTCTTACGTCTTAATTATCAGAAAACAAAGCCTTATTATGCAGGGGCTGACAAGGCGTTGCAGGGTTTCCGCCCGTGACACCACGTAGAAAGATAATTCTAATTGCGCTCGTTTCGTGACATCTACGTGTTTGAAACTGATGCCATGTTCCGACCTGCCACCTCGAAGTGAATCTTTCATCGATCAAGATGTTTGCTAAATTATTATTAAATTTGCCAGGGATTTTCGGACAATATCAACGGAGGAATTAATGAAGAGAAGAAATAGTGAGATAGCAAAAGACAGGAGAACAGTGTGTACATTTCTAAGAGCGAGGGAGAAAGGTGATGGGAAAATACAGAAATAGGCACGTAAATAGATAGATAGATAGATGGATAGATCGATAGATAGATACAGATTGAGAGAAAACGAGACAGGAAGAGAGAGAGAGAGTAAAAGAGAGAAAGTGTATTTTAATTATGTTAGAATATAGAAATAGGCTGTCATGTTATTTCTGGCTTGGTGTGTTTGGCTAACTTCCAATAACTTTTAATCCTAACATTATCAAACATTGATCCTAAAGCTTCCACAGAAATCCCTTCACATGTGGGAATAGGGATTTAATTAGTTATGTATTTGACACAAGAGGATTTAATTAATATTTACTCTCTTACAGAATACAATAAACGCATAGCCTTATTCCAGAGTAGCTTACATGACTTTTTTTTCATATTAACAATGAAATTCTATAATAAAATATATTAATCGAGTATTTCTATAGTCAAATATATTTGCAATAGAACTGATTTTTCTGAGCCCGTTCACTTAAAAAATTAAACGATCAATGGCTATAAGCAGATTCCTTTTCTTTTTAATATATGTGAATAACCATTTCTAGATTAGCTTCCCGTTCCTTTCTCCACAGATTTACATTAAAAGTCACCTGTATCCGAGACTAGCAGTAAATTAAGGCAAGAGTAATTAGTCTATAATGATATTGAACTAACAGCTTGGGAATGGATTCAAGAGTATTTGAACGAAAATTAACGCAACAAACTAGGTTGAGATATGAATTCAGTTCGCCTTCCTCCGCTGATTAATTTCAATGAAAATAAGAGCCAATAAATAATAATAATTGGCAAGTAAGGCTTGCATTTTTATCTATTAGGTTGGTGCAAAAATGATGATGTAATAATGTCGTTTTTTGACGTATTTTTAACGTCAAAAACCGACACTATTACGTCATTACTGTTGCACCAACCTAATACAGACAACGTTCCTTAGTGTCCAAATAGAGCGACCATCTTATATATAACGTATTATTTCAGGACGTGGAAGTTCAGGTATTTCCTAACTTCATATGGTATATCTAAATAACTTTTAAATCAATATATTCCATCTTTCGTTTTCTGGCTTCCATTCACACGGATTGTACTGCGAGTTTTAAATTCTCTAGCAGTTCTTTTCTCATTATGTGTCAGAGAGAATTCAACAGTATCCTTTTGATTGGTTACTATTTTGTTTCGATAGTATGACTAATTACAGTTCACTTCAGTCGTAAAATTAATTTGTCAAACTTAAACTATATAATAATTGCTTATTATTAGGTGGTGCAAAAATAATGACGTAATAATATCCATTATTACTTCATTATTTTTGCACCAACCTAATATATATATATATATATATATATATATATATATATATATATATATATATGGGCATCAATCATCAACACAACTATCATCGCCACCACCAAGACCAAAGTTAATGACTTTATTATCACTGATGCAGAAAGTCACTCTTGTCAAAATTTAAAAAAAAAGAGATTAAGGCTTACTACAAATGCAGGAAATGGACAATGGAATATTAAAAGGACATAAAGTTTATTCATTAAAAAAACAATTGCTTTATTTTGGTCTAGGAGAAAGACATCTCTGAATTCAAAACCTGCGGAAGGTCGTTTGGGGGCCTTGTGCATCAGGTCTCTGAATTCTCCCCTTCAAAAAGTGTGGCTGGCCAAGCACGAAACCTTCACCACTAAATTCAAATCTCATGTGCCGTTGTCGGGCTGTCGGTTTCCTGGGAACTGGTCTGCTTGAGCCTCATTCGTCGAAATCAACAGGAGAGTCGACTATATATATATATATATATATATATATATATATATATATATATATATATATATATATATATATATATATATATATATATATATATATATATATATATATAGACACGATTCAGAGTTTCATGTACAACCCAATGTTCAGAAGTTGAGTTGAGAATTACCGTTACGTAATTTAGGTTTCAAAACAATTTGATTATCGCAAAGTTGGTGCAATTATATATCATATTGGGATTACATTCTTTTAATTATATTTGACATATAAAATAAACGCGATATATATATATATATATATATATATATATATATATATATATATATATATATATATATATATATATATAAAAGTGAACATAAAAGTTAACACTTAGAGGCGACACCCTGTTTGATGCTATATGCAATCGTCAGGCCTTACGATTGCATATAGCATGAAACAGACTGTCGCCTCTAAGTGTTAACTTCTCTGTTCACTTTTATATTTACACACGCTCTATCTCTGATATTGATCACTTTATCCGATAAATATACCACACCTTAAGACTATATTTCTTCATATATATATATATATATATATATATATATATATATATATATATATATATATATATATATATATAGATAGATAGATATATATATATATATATGTATAAAGAAAATATTATTTTAGTGTTGGGAATATTAATTGATTTGATTTTATATTAAACATAAATGGAAATTACATGGCCTTTTATATATATAACTAAGATTTGATTTTTACTTGGCTTATTCTGAATAGTAAATGTTAAATTATATCGAAATTAAAAACAAAAAGATGGACAAACATATAATAAAAGTATATGATAAAGATATAAATCCTAACACGATAAAGCGAAAAATAGGGCGGATTTTATTTAAGATTCCAATCAAGTTTATTGAATAATCGAACAAACGATTGTCACTTTCTTGTATTCGGAATTGACTTCGCGTGCCTTGACGTTGGATATTCCAACAAACTCTGCCCTTAATGATGAAGATCAGACAAGCCATTTGCTCGCATTAATGGCATTCTCCTTGAAGTGTAGGCGCTTTCTTCACGTCAACTGACGTGTACATGCAGCAGTGACGTGCTAACGGCTGAGAGATTCGTCTTTACATCCCTTGTGTTGTTCAAAGGAAAAGCATTGTTCAAAAGAAATAGGAACTTCGATGACGACGACGACGACGAAAGTCTTTCGCTCATAATACAAATTGGTTGCGTGTAAAGTTAGCATTACTTGTATCAAACAAGTCCGCAATGGTTGCGCGTACACACACACACACACACATACACACACACATATACACAGTGTGTGTTGGTGCGCGTGTGTAGAAAACAGACGTACATACACAATTTATGTCTTATTGCAAGTACACATACATAGATACATAGATACATATATATATATATATATGTGTGTGTGTGTGTGTATGCGCGTGTACACAATGACAATGTTTATGCTCAAAATAGAATCGCACATACAAATACATACATATATATATATATATATATATATATATATATATATATATATATATATATATATATATATATATATATATAAGAATGCTTATTTAGGCATTGATCTATTTATGTCAAAGTGTGTGTGTACACATAAATTGAAAAATGGTATTTAAGAAAACAATAAATGAGAGCGCAAATATATATATATGTGTGTGTGTGTGTGTGTATGTATGTGTGTGCGAAAAGTGTGTGTATATAAATATATATATATATATATATATATATAATTATTTATATATTATATGCGCGCTACTTAGAAAGCGCTCAATATCAGAGATAGAGCTAACACATCAATCCAAACATATATATATATATATATATATATATATATATATATATATATATATATATAGATAGATAGATAGATATAGATATATATATATATATAGAGAGAGAGAGAGACAGAGGATGGAGAGAGAGAGTCACAGAGTGGTACATTCGGACAAATATGAAATGATACACACATGAATAGACTCAGACACGCATATGTATTGATATTACATTATTTTTAGGGCGTACACTAGTTTGACTTGCTATACCTTGTCTCTTAAATACTGATGTTTATACTAATGTGCACTATTCGAGATGTCGTACTATATGCAAATATACCCCCCTATGAATGGTATATTGAAAATGTATTAGTCTAACCAAGAAACTATTAAAAAGTTTGTTTGGCAACACTTAAAAAACATGTATATATTGGACGTTATATTCATTCATGGTTCACAAACGTGGAATTTAATGTTGGCACATGGCGTTCTTAGCACTGCCCTCTCTCTCTGTCTTGGGACATAAATTGGCCCATACAAGATAGCCATTGCCAGCTAAAAACAAAAAAAAAACAGTCACACTTTGCTTAATTTGCCTCTACTAATCAACGTGAAAACGTATATGGTGGCCTGTCTTGTATGTAACTCTTTGAATTCCATTCTTTAATCATTTTATTTAATTAATCCTTTTTTATTAGGTACTAATTATTTATTTAAATTCTTTATTTAAAATGAATTTATTATACCCTCTTTTTGAAAGCTTTCATTCAATATTAAATATTTGATGTTTTTTTTTTTCTGACTCCTGCAATTATTGGACGTTATTTTCCTTCATGTCTCACAGACGCGGAGTGTCGTCTTCAACGGGAACTGCATGTTAGCACTAAGTTGAATCATTATATTTCAGTTACAAATATGGATGTCATGCACGTTGTTGATTGATTTGTTGCTTGTTTTTTTTTGTGTGTTTTTTGTTGTTTTTTTTGTGATAGGAGTAGATAGGCTTTCCTCTCGGCGGGTAATATTTCACCCTCTTTTTCTGGACAGGAGTATTGGCTCACCCTTTGTTTCTTGTTTAGGAAGGGGTTCCCGGATCTTTTTACTCTAGCCTCTGTAGTAGTGCTGTCGTGAATCTTTTGTGAGGTAAATGGCGATGTCTCTTCATACTGAAGGTACGGGTTTGGCAGTTTTCTGGTTGCTGTTACCGACTGGTAATTGATAAGTGTTCATATTTTATTTTCATATTAGGAATATAATCATGAATGTGCCATTTAATTTATCCCAAGTCCATTTTTCAGTTTCTGTTTAGAAAATTTTATCCCAACCTCATATCTCTTTCAACACTTGGTAAAGAATGTTTATTATTGTGTTCATGATCATCTTTATGCCAGCTATGAGCATCGTCTGTACGCTGTAATGTAATGGGAAAACGTGAGAGCGGTAATAATTTGATTTGGAATAAATAGTTTTATATTTAAATGAGATTATTTAAATATGAGTTCTTCTCATTCGTACATGTATACCCGTAATACATTACAAATATATTACGCCGTATAATTATGCATATATATTTTTTCTTTGTCGCAATTTGCACTCTTTTCATTTGCTTTTTAAACGCTAATCCCAGGAAAGCGTTTAAATTTCAGTCATTTATTTATTGTAGCTCATGGGTACATTGTTTCGTCAGTTTATCTCTGAACGGGATTTATTTAACCGAACGACTTTTAATTGTAAATAATTGACTTTTTAACAAATAAATATTTCTCAGTTTGTAGATGTATGTAAACGCAGGTTTGCACGAAACCTGCTGATATCTATACAGAAAATTTAAGGAGGCTCTTAATAAACAAATCGAAAGAAATGAATATCTATTATAATCAAGTTTTTTATCTGTAGTACCATCCACAATTTCCTGCTGTTTGTTTCTCTCGGCAACACTTTTTTTATTTTATGAATAATCTTTATTGTCACGTTAATTTTCTTCCAATCATATGCAACCGTTTGTCAAGTATTACTTCTGTTGCTTCGAAATGATATGCATCCTATCAGTGCTGAGTAGTGCAAGCCATTTCCCTCATAAATCGTTCAAACAAAAAAAAAAAAATCAGCTCTCTTTCAGATCGGTTATTTTTCATTAATCATATTGCGTGAACATTGAATAGTCCGCTTACTTCATTAAAGCACATTTCTGTCAGTGTAATATTCTTTTTTTTTGTCCCAAAATAGTCCAGCTATAAAAGAAATTACATATCAGTAGTATAACCCTCTTTTCCTAGTTTCTAATAGGTTTCTAATAGATTTTAATATAGTTTTTAATATCGTTATATATAGTTAAATATAGAAGTTTAATATATGACAATGTTAAGATAAATATTATATTAATATTAATATTATTGATTAATAATTAATTTAATATTAATATCAATGGATGTTAATAAATATTACTATTAAATATTAGGTTGGTGCAAAAATAATGGCGTAATAATGTCGTTTTTTGATGTATTTTTTAACGTCAAAAACGACAATATTACGTTATTATTTTTGCAACAACTTAATATATAAGTTTAATAGTTAAATATACTTAAATTGGTTAAATAGATAAATATAGTTAAATATATGAGTTTAACATATAAGTTTAATATATTAATATTGATAATAGTATTATTAATAATTAATATTAATGAATATTAATAAATATTAATATTAAATATGTAAGTTATATAGTTACAAGGTTATTCATAGTTAAGTAATATAGTTTAATATATAATATATATTTTTTTAATATAGTTTATAATAGGTTTCTACTTTTTCTATCAGTATATTACTCAGGTTTTGAAAATGGTTTCTCCAGATTGCTATGCACTTTTGAATTTGTGCATCACAAATGCAGCGTCTCTTATTGCATGGTCCATATTGTTAAATTACCGCATTTTTTTTTGTGGTGGGCGTGACCAAAGTGTATGTCGTATCGTTTACGATACACAAAATATGGATAACGTTCTTGCCATTTTACTGGTTGATATAACAGTCGGCAGGTTTAAATCTTCCAAGTTTTGACATCCCTGAAGACTTAATCCAGACTTGGCCTACATTAACCACATATATCCTAAAACGGTAATTAATCATATATATATTACCCAATATGTTTAAAAAATGTCTTTCTTTTAAACTTCAACATAACCATTAACTTCGCCATTATGAGAGTTTAATTTTTATTTCATCTTTGGAATTTAAATTACTAAATGTCTACCACAGAGTCGCAATATTTAGAAAATAAAGAATATCTTCTTTATCTTCTAAGGAATACTACAGATTAGCAAGATGAAAGATCGGAACATCTTAATTATGAGATTTTCCCTTTATTTCATTTTTGTGATTTAAAGTACCAAATGTCTACCGGAGAATCTCAATATTTAGAAAATAAAGAAAATATTCTTTAACTTCCAAGGAATACTATAGATTAGCAAGCTTAAAGATCTGAACATCAAAAGATCATCATCATGTAAGTTCTTATCAGGTGAGACTTAACCAACCTATCTGATTTTATTAAAGGATCAATTGATAAGGTCTTTACTGACAAAATTTGCCCGTATTCTGAGATTAGAAAAATGTACTTCTCCAGTCACGAGGTTGCTTAATTTTTATGCTATAAAAACTAAAATGTCTCACCTAAGTGTAAATGTTTTGTGTAATTTTGTTGCATGGCACCTGATTTGTTAAGTTTTTATCTTATTTCGTTTTGTAATTTGTTTTTATTTTTTTTGTTTTCTAGCCATGCATTATTTTTTTAACGCTGCCAAACTGAACTGATACTGTTCGGGAACTCACACAATTCCTTTACTTAATAAAATCTACATATTAATGCTAACAAAAGTCTTTGATAATTGCTAAAAGATTATCTGAAAACGCTCTGATTCAAGACATTTTAAAAAGTACTTACACTCGACTTCCAATAAAATCTCTTGCATGCATTCAAGAAAAATAAAATTAAAAAAAAGATTTAGCCTACTTATTAATCTTCAATGAATCTCCTATAAAAGAAGGATTATTGCTCAAACTAGCAGTATAACCCGTCTTTCATTACTGGGAAGTTTTTTCTTTTTTTCTTTTTTTTTTTCGTTCAATTGGAGCAGTTTAAGTTTAAAGTTAGCCCACCCGAAAATCAGTATTAGTAACAACATTTGTATGCAACTGAGGCACATCCGCAAATGGAAGGGGTGACAATTTGAATGGGTGTGGCCCTGAAAAGGGAACTGTATAATATTATTGTAATAATTTAAACTATATATTTTTATTAAACTTTTTATGAAGGATATATATCCAAGAATAGACAGGAAATAGTAAAACGTAGCTCAGAGTTATAATGGATAGGAAGTAGTGGAGAGTCATTTTTCCAAACAATTTGAACTCATAGCCGGCACTCAAGAATTAACTATCAAACAAAAAAAATATTCATCGAAATCGGATGAAAACTGGAAATGCATAAGCAACATCCGATAAAACACACACGCATACATACACACGCACATTTTGAGAATTGTTGATATAGATACACAATTATATATATTAAGCTTCATCTCTAGTTGGAAAATAAAGCTACATGAATCACGCACCGCAGAACGAAATCGCTACAAATATCTCATGCTCTAAGAGACTAACTTTTTAATTTTTGTTTTTTCTTTAAGAATTGCAGGTGAGCGCTGATAATGGAATATGAGAAAGGATCTTAAATAATGTTATGCATGCATATAACAAATAATAATTTCTCAATTCTTTCATCAACCAGTAAACATCAGCAGCTGAACTCTCGTGACATTCTTCGTGCGAACTCCTCATCCCGTGGAACTGAGAAATTTATTTTGATCTCTGCTTCACTGTAGGTGGGGTCGAGTTATTGTCTATTCATAGATGTAAATTTAACAGGATCGTTAATTTAATTAGTCTGTGACTAGCAGCCATATAACTGCTGTTATCTCGTGCGTCAAAACTAGCAATAACGGTGACTTAACTCTTATGCCCCTGTGTGATATCACGACAAACTTTTTCCTGTTGCATAGTCTATAACAATGAGCACAATGATACTAGAAGTATAAAAAAGAAAACCCAAATTAAAAACTAACCATGATAATTATAGCGTCCTGGTTACGACAATAAACTATGTCCAACAGCAAGGCCTCGGATCAGGAGGTTTTGAGGAACGTGGAACCACCTCTTGATTTGTTAGTGTCCCCAGGTCCACGTTGACCTGTGTTGGTAGCACCTGTTAGGGTCCTAGCTATGGGTAATTAGTTAATCCACAAACCGGGATCAAAACACTATGAAAGTGTAAAAATATGTTTTAGTACCAGAAATAGTTGGCAAAAACATTATTAGCAGCAATAAATTTTTGAAGAAAAATTATTACCAGAAATATATTATTACGAGCAATACATTTCTGAAAAGTCATATTATTAGCAATAAAAATCTTATCGGCATTAAATAACACTTAGTGGTTGATATGCCGTAAAGCAAAAACAAACAGGCAAACAAATAAGTAAATTTTAGGATCATAATATTGATAGATCTTTCCAGAATATTTGGTAGGAAATCCCTCTTTAAATATTAACGAGAGAGATCAATCACTGACAACGAGGGAAAAGAGACCCTTAGAATTCCTGCTACAAAGAGGAAGGTGAGTGCTTTTTGCTGACCAGAGATCTAGATTTCAGTCACTTTCCCACCGATGTGACGTGTCTTCCCTCTGTTTTAGTGTTGAAGTGGCTAAATTCAACCAAAACTACTTTAAAAGTATATTTTCTCGCAATGTGGAAATCTCCTGCGATTTCATACTTCACTGAAAGCTACAATATTCAACACTTAATATCCTACGTTAATCACCATTCATTAATCCTGTTACTTTTTGTCTTCTCAGTCCTCCCCATAACCAGTCTCTTAACTTTCATTTCCTTTAACTGTCTTTGTTTTAGTAGCATTATCACCTTGGCTGGGCTGAAGCAATTAAAAAAAGAAAAGAAAAAGAATATTTTCTTTATATGAATTTAATCGACTGGCGATATACAAAGACAAAGAAATTACTGTGCCATATAACCGAAACCTTGTCCCTTAATAATGTTCAACAACAGCAACAACTAAAATGATTATTATCCGTAATTCAAAATGAAGATAATAATGATGAAGACGATCTACACCACTTCAGACAAAATGTTACGTCGGATGCCCCGATCGTTACTGTAGAGTGCAGTAAGAACTTACTGAACATGAGAACTTTATTTTTCTGAAACTTTTCTAATAGTAAGACTTTATAATCTTCAACCGAATGTAGTATCGCTCCTCGATCAGTAAATACCAGAGTAATGGAAAGCTTAAAGTGAATACCAGTAGCTGTTCGGTGAGTGGATGACGAATATTACATATATAATATTAGAGAGGATTAGAACAGATACTACACTTTGTATTTACTTGCCGTCTTCACAGAAGTTCTGCTTAATGTGGGAAAAATAAGCGCGTTTACCAGACCATGTCAAAAATAGTCCAGCCCAGCAACCGAAGGTTGCGCTGTCATTGGTATGACTACCGATTCGCCCCATTTTACTACAGTGAGGGAGGTACTGTCGGGGGCAGTTGTTCCTCAAGACCAGGTATCTGTAAAAATATTCTCTGTTGCGTTCTGCTTGAAGTCAAGGACACAGCTGATTTGAGCTCTATCCGAAGACAGAAACACAGTTCCGAGATAAAATTTTTCGCCGATGGCAGAAGCTAAATTTTTATTCCAGTGTCCATAGCCAGAGAACGAATAATATAATTTTAGTAGAAATGACTGTGTTGTCAATGAAGGCCGACTGTTTTCTTTTTAATCAACCTTTCATATTACGATTACAATTACCATTTATTTCTGATCTCTTTTGTATCCTCTTTCCATCAGACATTGTGCATTGTCACTGAAATAAAACTTTCTTATGATATATTGCGATGAGACAGAACGCAGGTAGGTGTCTGTTTAAACTGTTTCCATCTGGTCCTTTATGACGTAGTGGGTAAGAAGATGGAAGGTAGCATCCGTGAACAGATTTAAAATACAGAGAGACATCAGTATTCACTTTCGCAAAGGCATTAATTGATCACCTTAGGCGTTATGCTCTGAATAGAAGTTTCGATTACGATACGATCTAGGAGAAAGACAAACCTGAATTAAAAAACGTGGGTAAAGCAACGGAAACTTCCATCTTTCCCATAAGTACAGCAATTCACAGATTATAATGAAATAGAAAGAGACGTGATCGCCTACCTCTTGAATGGATAGGCCATTTCAAATTATGTGAAAATACATATACTTTAGCTTTTATTATATGTGCAATTACAATAAAAACGCGCCACACAAAAGATAATAGATTTATTCTGAAGTAAATTAAAGGCCGTGTATGTAGATTGAATCTGTACGAATGACTTTGATATATTTTATGGCGAAAAAGAGAAGAATGAACAGATTATATTTAGTGATTGCAGATGATAGGCAACGATCAAAATCCAAAAGAAAATAATAACAACCCCCCAAAAAAAAATTAACGAAAAGGACAGAGAATAGTGTTGGAGTAAAAAACAAAAAAACAAAAAACAAAAATGTGCAAAACAGAAGCGAAGAATTTAAGTAAGAATAATTCGATGGAGAATTCAAGAGAAATTGTCGAATTATTCCCAGTTCAACTTAAAGAAAGAGAAAACTGTCCTGGTGATATCATTTGTGTCAAAATTTGATTGAAATTGGAGCGAGTGAAAAAAATATTCAAAACAATGGAAAAAAGATAGAAAAATAAAAAAAGAACAACGACAACCAAAAAGTGAAGGCGAAAGTTAAATTCAATCAAAAGAGACCTGTGCATATACCTTGAACATCTGAAGGCAGATTCAATTAAAGAGAATTAAATTAAATTAAAACGTATCACTGCAGTAAGTAACTTTAAAGTTCGCATAGTTACATACCAACGGCACTCAGTAGAATAGACAGGAGAACAAATGGAAAATCTATGTCAAATAATAAAAAAAGACTTCGTTTTTTCTTACTAAATTCGACTCAATGCCTGTCTCGAGAACAAAAGACAAAGGAATACAGTCAAAATAGCAATGCTGGATGAGGAGTCTGAAAAGAGAAAATATATATATTGTGTTGGTGCATAATTATCAGGCGTTTTTGTAGGCGAGTTATTCGTTGATAAGAATTGCTCTTTTGTTTACTTTTCTTTAAATAAAAATAATATTTTATTTTTAGCTTAAAAAATTTCGTGACGATAATCATACGGTCCCGAATAATCCTTTATAATTTTATTGTTGAAATGGTATGTTTATGTTTTTCTTAATAGATATTGATTAAAAACCACCTGATAATTATGCACCAACCCAATATGATGAGGATAATAAGGTAAGATGACATTTGATCATTTATTCTAAGAATTCAAGCTTGAGTTTTTCCGGAAAGCGGCCAAACAGAATCTGTTCCACACAGTAACTCTTCTTGGGAAATAGCTTATTGAATGGAACTTTCTTTTTACATGATTGGACAGAATCGATTACATTAAAAACCCATTTTGCCCCTGATCTCCAATGCATCCTACTTCCGTCACACATTGTGCCTTGTCACTAAAATAAAATCTTGGAAAGATATATTGCCATGTGGCAGAACACAGATGTACATATAAACTGTTTTCATCTCATTTAAGACGTTCGCGGTTAACGATATGGAAATTGGAATAATCCGAACATAGACGTGATTAAATTTGGCTGAAGTAGTTAGCCTTGTCCGACATGTAAATGTGTCTCCTGGTGGAAAAACTTTCTTTTTTTTTAATCATATCACCCAAAGAAAGGTAATAGTGTCACTAGGACACACGGAGTTACTGGGGGTGAAAGAGAATGGGGAGAATTTGTGTAGAGAAGTGAGTCAATAGAAGAACAGGATTCAAGAAGATAGAATATGGCAATTTTCGATGCATTTAAGTTTTATAAGATTGAATATGACGGGGTAGCACGAAGTCCGAAAGTAGTTGCAAAGTCAAAAAAAACCACGTATTGGAACAGAACAGACGGTTTTATGTAAGGTAACTCAATAGTAAAATAGTGAGGCTAAAATACCCATCTAGTAGCACGCTTAAATCCATGAAGGCACCAAGAACGAGCCCACCAGGGCAATGTTATGAATATATTTGTAGAAATGACAAAGGGAATATACCGGGCGTAATAGCTAAATTGCTAAAATCACGTTTCAGAATAAGTGTCAACCCTACAAAATGTTTAATATATTTAAAAAAATAAAATACTTTTTTTATTTACAGATTTTCTTGACGCCATTTTCCCTAAGGATCACTGGAAAATGATTTGAACTATTCAGTTAAAAGGAGAACAGTTTAAAATCGTTTTGTGTCAGCCGCATTATGTCTTCTCAAATGAACAATGGTGAGAGGAAAAATATTATTTAAGCCTTCAGTAATGGTAGCAACAGTTATATTCTGACTTCTATCTTCAAATCAATTAAAAGAATCATCAAGAGATAGGTGAATATGTAAAAGAAGGGCACAGTAGAGAGAAAAAACTAGATCAGGAGGCCACAACAAGAAGAGGGATTGACATTTCAACTTAACACTAAAGTGATCAATTAGAAAATATTCAACTCAATTCATGCGACGTTTGAAACGTGAGAGTGGAATCTCAGTTCTGACAGTCAAAGAGAAGTGAAAAAAAAAAGAAGGATACAAGGGTTCAAACCATAATCTAACAATTTGACAATTCTCCTGTTACACCGAGTGCGTGACATGTGAAAAAATCACTGAAGTCGAGATGGCTAGTCAGGATTGATTACATTACATGCCCTCCTTTGGAACTGTTCAAGAATCTGGCCATCTACAGCAGGAACACCAGTTTAGAAGTAGCAGCAGTGTTCACAGCACGGGAGAATCCTAGATTTAAAAATGTGATAGATGGATGTTGGCAAGAACAACTGTCTGGAACGACACAGTGAAGCATCATTCCTAGCAGTAGACTTAGTAATGAATTCGGTACAAACACGCCACTTCATGTCAGTCGAAAACGCACATCCGAGAAGGCGCAAAGATTTTTCCTCATGCAGGTTAACATCAGCCATGTTCTTTAAGGTGATTAAATGAACGTTGTTTTACTTTGTCGACATTAGAATCTACAAAACATTCCTCTTCTAGTTCACTACTGATTGGAGATCCTTTTCGTTGCCTGTTTTACTTTGTTGGTTCTGTCGGACTGGCTACAGGTGTAAATAGTCGTATTATCTAAATAAATACATGGTTGGTAACTGATGACATCAAAAATGTCATGGGTGAAGGTAGAAAACAACTTCGTCCTAAGGATATAGCCCTTGGGCACCTCTGCACTAATGTGAAATGATTCGTTCAGCAGGGCTTTAATTACACAAATTCCTATGAACGATTGGATTAAGCCAAATGTTCGTTAAGAGACAGGGCAGCCCTTGAGCTTGAAGGCATTTGAGATATCTCTGGCCACAGACCGAGCATCACTGTTCTTATCTAAAGTCTGAAAGAAAATTCAGTGTCATACGTTAACAAATAGACTTGCAGAAACGGAAGGCATGCTGTTTATCTGAAGAGCAGTCCGTTATTTAACCAATTTTGTTTTTATTAGAGCCTCAAGTACTCAGCCAACAAAAAGACAAAGAGGGCACTAATTCGGGGGCTCAGAATGTTCCCCAACATTCTTAAAAACAAGATCTACAGAGGAAGACTTCCCACAAGCTGGAAATTAAGCAGCAACGAGGCATTTATTCTAACGTTTCGAGAAAAAAGGAATTCAGGAGCACATTTAATTGCAGAGATAGCGTCTGCATGATCTGATACTCACGAGGCAGATAGAGAGCAAGAGTGACATGAAAAGAAAGCATCACTTACTTAGCGAGCTTGTGTAAATCAATGGCGGAACACGGTTTAGGAAAATATCATAATGACAATATTTATTAAGAACTACAGGGGACAGGTAGTTGTGGAGAGCCAT
The DNA here is from genome assembly GCA_963932145.1 of Acanthosepion lycidas. Classification (NCBI taxonomy): domain Eukaryota; kingdom Metazoa; phylum Mollusca; class Cephalopoda; order Sepiida; family Sepiidae; genus Acanthosepion; species Acanthosepion lycidas. The sequence continues at coordinate 94,247,258 of OZ010579.1, forward strand.
GATCGCTTTTTGCCTGAGTGGACATGGCATATAAAGAAGAATAAGTAAAACAGTGTCATACCTATATTAATTAACCCACCGAGAAATGTTTCAGTGTTATATTCAGGTGTCATTATTGGTTAAGGTGTTTAAACATGAAAATATGTGAACAATAATATTAAAACAACAACGACAACAAATTAATAATAATAATAATAGTAATAATAATAATAATAATAATAATAATAATAATAAATATAACAATAATAGTCGCCTCCAATTTCGCACGAGTCTAACTACATCAAAATAATCTATAGTGTAACCCAGATATAAGAGAGTTGTCGGGACCGGAGAAGGAGTCTCTTATATCCGGGTTTCTCTTATATCCGAGTTTGGTCTATTTTGTTTAGGTATTTTTGGCTCTAATTTGGGACCAGAGAAAATATCTCTTCTATCCGGGTTTCTCTTATATCCGGGTTATACTGTACAACAGAACAAAATAAATGAAACAGAAATAAATAAAACAACTTGACTCTTTTCTGTAGACGAGATCAAGCAGTAAAACACGTCAGCCATTAATGTAACAGAAAAGGCATAAAATTAGACATTGAACATTAGGCAAAGTGTTACATTTGGGATTTAACATGCGGAAGAAAAAGCAGCACTGAACTAAGTGAAATATGATGGGGAAATCCGATAGAAATACACATCAAATCAGAAAGAAGAGATCTGTATGGAAAGTACCTGACAAATAAATCGTTATGGACATGGCTTATCCGGGGAAAACGTGAATATCGAAAACGACTCAATAGTCACCCAAAATAGATATCGTATTTGAGAACATATGAGACGTAATTGCTTTAAAAATATATACTAAAAACGTACTACGTCGTATATGCGAAACGATGGCCACCTATACTAATTCACTAAGACAAAGAGTCCATATTTTAACAACTCTAATCAATTAAGTTCCAAAACAATGCTGGTTATTATTCTTATTACTATTGTGTTAACGATAGTGTAAAAGGGTTTTCTCATGAAAAAATAAGTGATGTTAGTCAGTTCCAGTCGATTCGTCATATGCTCAATGTAAGCCTATAATTAACCGGCTGGAAATAACAGAAAAAAGTGATAGGAAAATACCACTAATGGTAAAACACTATGATCGGTAACATTATACTGCGGCCGGTAGTGACGGTGTTCCGGGATTTTTATTCTCAATAGTATATTCAAATGTAATGGTAACTTGCTTTTTATAAACTTGCTTTGTTTTTTCTTGTAATTTCGTATTACTGTGATTATATATAATACAACTGCAGTACGTACTTTTATTCTATATACTATCAAGTATTTCTTGTATTCACCATCATTATCATCAGTCCTATGATCGGCTCTGGACGGAGGAATAGCGTACAGCCTATCAACTGATAATATATGTAGTTTGAAAGCGAGAGAGACATTCAATCATATGTAGCAATTCCTTTAGATGTTAAACAACCCATGTTATTCCAGGCTCTAGGCTCTGATTATGGAAAGGTGGCCATTGAATTCATCAGGTAAAACCTCCGCCTGAATCGTTGAATTCAGTCTCAAAAGCCTTCCACTTAGCGTTGCCATGTTATCACCACACAGACTGCATACATAGCTATGAAACTCGGTTCAAATCTGCTGATCATCGTTCACGCTAGAAGAATCTTAATCAGCCTTTTGAGAGATCTCTTCGTTTAGTCGTCGATGAGCTAATTACTTGTCAGATAGTAATAGATTAACTATCAATAGCACTTGTAAAGTATGTAATGAACTGTTAGCTTGAAAATGATGCTATTACTTAAAAGTGCCGCGTTGGTGGGAAGTGTGTCAAATATGTTTGCATGTCTTTTAATAAGATAAATAAACTACATAAGAATATGACAGACACAACTGAATGGCATTTGTATACAGCCTGGAAATATAAGTATAAAGCATCAGTTCCATAAGTGAATGCAGCAAAAAGGAATAAAAGCGTAAGCAAAACTGGGTCCTGAAGGTGATCCACTGTAGATTTTTGACCATGCGGTTCAATGGGTTGTGCAATTAATCCTTACTGAATAAAGAAACCTACAATCTTCTTGATTTTCGCGAGTCCTGCAGATTACCAATTTCTGGCTTGATGTGCAGAACTCGGAATTTTAAACAATATAATAAATAATATGAGAAATCTTGGATTTTTCACTTGTTTTTGTTGGTGAGGATATTGAGTAAGCCGGTGAGAATTAAATAGAACTTGCTCTCACTGATTTTTCATCGATAAAAGCAAACGTTTTTCGAATGAGAAAATCTATAAAGCAGAAATAAAAACTTAAAAAAAGAAGAAAATTCTTACCTTTACCTGAATTTTTGTGGAATACTTGAAAATATAATCATTTATGTTCCTTATAACAAGATGTATTTATTTCACTATTAATATCGAGTTCAGTACTCATTCGACCTTATTATCAAAGCTGGAGTTCGCTAGCTTTTCCACTTATCTTCACAATTTACCTAATGGCCTATATAGCAGAATTCATACTGTGTGAAGAAAACATTTTCGTCTCTGAATCACGAAGGTTCCTCTTCACTTATAATCGATGCAACGCCACGCCAACGTCATTATTTTTACTCTAACCCTAATTATCAAGGGCAGGTTTGTGAGGTGAGAAAAACTTTGAGTAAAATAAGTCATCTAAAAGCAGCAGGGTATAAATAGGTCACTAGTGTTACAGTCACACATAATCAATTTTGGTTAGTGGAAGAACATTTTTAAACGTAAAGTGATATTATTTTATTTCTTGAAATGTCTAACAAATAGCACTTTTCGCGATATAATAGCATTTTATATGTAATTATCAATATATATATATATATATATATATATATATATATATATATATATATATTATGAAATGGACTAAGTCCGACAGTCCTAATACATTTTCTCTTTATACATTATTTTTATAGATACAATTATTTAAGTAAATGTTCTGTTTATAATAAACAGTATTATTTACATTTACAGGATAAATTTTGTAGAAAATGTGTCCTCCGACAGGAATAGAACAAACGACCTACACGGAACCGATCTGACGTGCTATACCACTCAGCTGCAGAGGAAGCAAAAACTTAATTACTGTTTCTAATCAACAAATTTCACACGGTCTTTCTCTTTTTTTAAATTATAAACAGAGAATTTACTTAAATAATTTTATCTATAAATATAACGTATGGACAGAAGATGTACTAATTGTCGGACTTGGTCCATTTCATAACATATCTTGTCATTTGTTTACATTAATATACGCTTCGAGCATATATGATCGTTCAAGAAAGACTGCTCTGTAGAACAGCCTCCCAAGAGAATGTTTCCCAGATCTCTACAATCTTAATCTGTTCAAGTCTAGATTTATCCGTTATATTCCCCGGCTATACATATAAACTAGTCTTTAACGTCTCCCTTTATCTCAAGTAGTACCCGGTATTCATACAAGGTGACCCTTATAGTTCAAAACTGTGTGAGTGTGCGCCATTAAATAACAATTGGCTTGAATAGAATTTTATGTTAATAAGGAATCTGTGTTTTTTAAGTATTTCAGCCCAAGCAAAGCGCGAGTGCCATTAGTACGCAAGGGATTACAGAGAGGGAAAGTAAAGGAAATGCCTGATATAGGGGGATTGAAGAAAGGATAAAGAGAAGTTCAAGGCATTAGAAGATGTTCATTGACATAAAATTTAAGTTTAAAGATTATAGCTGCCATGGAACCAAATAAGAAGAAAGGAGTTCCACTGTCGAGACATGCGAGGAAAGAAACTGTTGGAGTAGAAGACAAGGTTACATGTAACTGTTTCAATAGTAAAAGAGTAGGTCCGAGATGGCAACCTAGTAACCCGCTTAAATTCATGCTGTCGGGGAACCGATGAGAAAAAGCTCGGCAGAGCAGTTGTCATAAAATTATTTGTATAAAAGACAGAGGGAAGCCACATCTTGTCTGTGAGAAAGTGAGCCATAGAGAAGCTGATCTGCGATGAATCTAATATAAACTGGGCACACGGTATGAGACAAAAAATAGAGTTTGGACATCGTGTCATACCAGAGCTGTTCAGAAGACATACTCATCAGTTGGTTGACTTGTATGGCGGCCTAATAGCCACCGTATGCAGATTACAGCTTCACAAGGTATTCGAGGATGCTCTAGGTAGTTAAACCAGTTGCACTTTGAACATGTACAAAAGAGACAACAGGTATGACAAGAAGCTATATAAATCATCACATATATATCTGTCATATAGGGACTAAATATATTTATAAATTTAAATATGTCCATGTAAGTACATTATGAGTCAGAAGACTATGATTTCTACATACCCTTATCGTTAAGGTGTCTCTTTGGTATAGGGACGTTTCTGCTTTCCAGCCAGGTGTCGATAATGACCATATATAAGAAGTCGGATGAAAAATAAATGGATCGTGTAATGGAAATGATAATATTATTCGTTTCATTATACAGAAAAATTTTGGATTTATTGACTAAGCAGTCAGTACTACGATTGGTTAAAATTCATCAACTGTTTCTTTTACAAAATAATCACTGTAAAGTCCACCAGTTGTTATCAATCTTTCAAGTATTTATAAAGATTTCCTTGCTAACATTTTGTGCGAAGTAACGTGTAACTTCAATATTTTCATTATAGCATTATTTTCCCTTCGTGCGAAATCGTTATCTTCTGTATTCTTAACTGTTATTCTTTATTGTCCTCTATCTTTAATAGTAGTTTTTTTATCTCATAGCCTCTAACACTCAGTAACCTCTTGCGTTTTAGTGGCTTTATTGCCTACCTTGAAGTGAAATGATTAAAAAATGTATGATATTCATTTTAGTTCTTGCTATTTTTGATAGTTTTCATGTAATGTGGCTTCTGTTATTTGGTGCAATATTTTGTTTGTGATTCTGTAGCACCAATCCACAAGAATCGAAGGATGCCGATCTACGCCAAAACCAACATGTTTCACTTGTTCAAAGCCATTCTTAACTATTGATCCAAGAAGGCATTTGTATACAGCCTACAGTTTAAATATTTTGCATGATATCAATATGAAACTTTGTAGCAGTTTAGTGTATTGGGAGAAATTACCTCTAAGTGCAGCCTAGTCCATTATTTCCTTATCTCATATAATAAATTTGTTATAACTGTCCGATAAACCGTGGTATTTGAAGGATTTAGCATTTACTAATTCCAGATTCTGAATTTTTATGATGGATTTAGTGTACGTGCATCGAAGGTTTCAATTCTTTATCACAGTTTCTGTTTTGGAGCGTTTTCAACAAATCGCGCTTTATGTATGGGCATGAAGAAATATGCCATAGTTTTTTTTTATGACATGCGGAAATAATGATAGATATTTCGTGAAATTACATTAATATTGAAGCATGCCATAGTACCATTAAAGGAAATTCGGTTTAGTACATTTTAAATATTGCAGGTTTGTTATTTTTTACTCCCTTGAAATGCTTCATTTGTTCCGCATTTATTAAATTGGTATAAAATGTAATGTGGAAATCGTAGCTGTTAATGTGTTGAATCTATCAATTAGTAGCTCGTGCTATTTATTTTTTAAAGGCTTATGGACTTCTGCTTTCCAACAGCATAATAAGGCCTTCCGATTTATGCGTCCCTGTAAGTAAGTCATTGTTATTAACTTACAGCAGTGCGGAAATATATATTAAAAATTAGAAAACATGCAGTGTTGCGCGAACAATATTCTTTCTTTTCTTTGACTAATAATTCGTCTTACTTTTGAAAGTCCTTTGCATGGCGGAAATATTTTTCTCAAGGACACTTGGCACAGTGGATAAAGGCGATGGTTAGATCTATTGACAGGACCCATAGAGTGAGAGTTCAGTACCTGGTTAAGGCGGTGGAGAAATTGGAGAGGGGAATTAACAGGAGATAACTCATAACTGACATCCATTAAACATGACACGTGGAACTAGAACAGTCTATCACAGTGAGCGAAATAAAGGGTTCAGTTCGACATCCCAACCTCCTGAAGAAGCCTGGAGCGTACAACGGCCGAAACGTTATAAATATGGCGACAAAAATGAGGACTATAGTCCGAATAATGTAAATACTGTAGGTTTTTTCATTTATTATTAAGACTAAAGTTGTCAAAAAGATTGAACATGTAGAGTATGAATTGTAGGGAAGTATACGGATAGCAAGGATTCAAGGCTAGTTGAAGGAATAAAGGAAAAAAGATTATAAATAAGAAGCGCTTCTGTAAAGGACCAACTATTTTTCTTATATTTAATAATGCGAATAAAATTCAATGTTATTAGGTTGTCTAAAAATAATATCGTTTTGACGTTAAAAATACGTCAAAAACGATATTATTTTTGCACCAACCTAATATCATTTAACAAGTTTTGTCATGTAGAGAAGACGTCTCATTTTATTAAGTAATAAAATGCTTGAATTTTTTTTTTCACACATCAATAAATTGCTAAATGAAACAAACTGAAAAAAAATAATGTTTATATGGGCAACTACTTAAAGAAGTAAATACAGGTTGCTCAGTAAATTCAGAAAGACGTGAAGCAACCGTTGAAAACTGGTGACGACTGATGTGACTGAAATATTCAGGAAGAATTTCTGCACATTTCCTCCATCCCCACGTCGAATGTTCTTCATTGAAAATTACGATATCTTGACTCTCAAAATCAGTGAGTTTTTTTTAGCCATAGGAGAAGGGCAGAATGAAAGGCAAAAGTTGTCTGCAAATAACCTTTAAATGAAGAGTCACAAGACCGAGCAGCAATTAATCAATCATAAAAGAACCAATCAGAGTTAAGTAATTATCCGAGAGCGTAATGATTTTTCAAGGTCATGAATATTCAAGACATTTAGTCAAGGTTGTTCAAAGTCAATAATTCCTGCAAGATAAAACCGTGATAAAAATTTTCCGCTTTTTTTTTTTTTTTTTTTTTACTGGGAATCCTGTGATAGAATTTAAAATTTTTAACATCGCATTCTTTAATTTATTATTATTATTATTATTATTATTATTATTATTATTATTATTATTATTATGTATTCAATGGCCAAGACCTGAGTTATGTACCATTATTAAATACATAAGTCGTGTCCATTCATGATATTTGTGATCATGGCTCTCCACAATATCATGCCCTTTGTAGCAATTACTAAGTTTCGTCTTTTGTCCTTTCTCCTAAATCTTGTTCTGCCATCCATTTATGCAATGTCTTTAGATAGGATATGTGTTATTTTCCTCTGTCTCTCTTACCTACAGTAGGTCCTCTGAATATCAAATTGGCGAACATCCCGTTCCTTATTATGTACAGTAAATATCCAACTGTCACTTTACGACTTCGAATATATGTCCTTTGTGGTTACGGTTTCTTTAAAACTTTGTTGCTTTTAAAAAGGTCCAGTCTATGGTCTTCTCAAAATTCTTCTGCAGAACCATATTTATTTGAGGACATTCTCCAGCATTCATTGTCATACAAGATGAATGATATTAAATTCCAGTTCAGTACTCTTTTCTTTGTTTCCAACGACATTTTAGTGTTTCATTCTTCTTGCGATTGCTGTATCGTCCTTTGATCTTGCTTTCCTTCACTATCTTCTGTAGGAATTATTGTAGTTTCATTTAGACGTCTGCTATGAACTTAGTTATCTGCATATCTTATGTTTATATTTTCATTGCCAATAATGAATCCTCGTCGGTCATTTTATTCTCTCAGTATCACTTCATTGTATAGTTTGAATAAGTCCGATGACTCTTCTTCACTCTTTTGAACAGGAGCAGAAGTTTATAATTTTTCTTCCTGTTTAGAATTAGGCTTCCAGTTCCTTCTAAAGTTTTTTTCATTCTCTTTCACTCCCAGTAGCAATTTGAGCCGCTGTGGCATTATCGTAGTGCCTGGGGGTGGACTGAATTGTACTTCATTACTTATCATCCCTGAAAAAAATCACATAAGCGGAAAGCCTTGTGCGTATAAAATGGAGACATCACTAGGATCGGCACATAAACATCTTTCTGTTCACGTTTTGACCCTTGTTAAATTTTCTTGACTGGAAAAAAACAAAAAACAAAAACAAACAAACAAAAACAGAGCGTTTTAAGTCCTTCTGAATGTTGCATCTTGTTCACTATTCGTTTTAATCGATGTAACCGTTGTACTTGTCTGCCTGTCTGTGGATGTATTTGTGTGTGTATGTGTGTGTGCGCTCGCGCACGCGCGCGTGTGTGTGTCAAGATAGATTGCTCTTTCTTCATCCTCTATGTCTCGTACCGAATGACCTCATGCACTACATTGGGTATTCGCCTGTTCTAATGCGACCCGAACGTTTTGAATGCTTTTTCGACACTGGCGACACTGGCGACACCATCTCTATTGTAGGTTTCCAACCACTTCCAAAATTTGTACACAAACAAGCTGCCGATTTAAACAAAAGTCCATACATTCCTTTGCTTAGCTTGTAACGTAACAATTAAAATATATCATTTCATCTCAAGCTCTGACAAGCAAAATGTATGCTATTTGATTATCGTAGGACTGCAGGCGCACAATTTCATGTCCACAGATATCATCCACAAATTGTATATGCAAGCGTAAATTAAAAAGTGAAAACAGACACTCCTCTTCACTCTTTTGAACTAGAGGAGATGTTTATAACTTGCTTTCTATTTAGAATTAGGTTTCCTGTTTCTTCTAAAGTTTTCTCATTCTTTTTCACCCCAGTAGGCTATTGCGGCATTATCATCTTGCTCGGGATCAATTAATTAGATATATATCACATCTTGTATGACTCCCATTTATATATTTAATGAATTCATTTTACTAACCCCATGTCTATTCCTAATATAGATTCTGAATTATTCTAATATACATCCAAAATATGTAACGGTTACTTAGCTGTTCTAACATAAATTACTTTCTTACTAATGTTGCTAACACTTTTAGAATGGGATATGATTTTCAAAAAACGAGGCGATTAAAATAGTACAGCTGCAAACCAATCCCCTATTTTTAAAGACTAGGAAAGGCCTGATTTGAGATGAATAATAAAATGCAGTTGATTTTAAGAATATTATTTTTAAAACATGATATGGAAATTGGATATAAGACGTATTGTAATATTTGCATATTTATATCTTCCGTAGTTCTAATTTTTGCAAATTGATTTTCCGAAAAATATTTCTGAAATTTAATCCTTCTTGTGTGTACAATTATTTTGTCGTTATCCTCTTAAATTTCTTATTTCGTTTCAGCGCACGGGAAACCATTGTTCTCTACACATTCCAGTTTTTGTGTTTACAAATTAACACATGCCTCTTTGTCTGTCTGCTGCATTTCCTTCCGATCATTTACTCAAATGATTTAATTAGTCTCTGGAATTCTGTGTTCCCTGTGAGTATTATATTCTTCAAGCTCACATTCCTCATTCTCTAGCGCTATTCTTGATATGTGGTCAATTAGTGTAAGGGTACAAAAAATCAAATTGACGAAAAATTTTAGAATACATTATTGATATTTAACTGAGAAATTCTCAATAAATAGCAGGTTGCGTTAATAAAAAAAAAGTAGTGAAACTTTGCTAGTTATATCGGCCATCCACATTTCTAGGTTATTAAGATCCTGTGCTGGACAGAGATATCTATTATAATCAGCTAACATTTTTAATGTAGCGATATCATTATCGTAAAAAGAAAAAAAAAACTTACAGAAGGCTGTTACTAATCATTTTTTTAATTGAGCTGCACTCGTTTGTTTTCGTCTAAGTTTTCTAAATACTTCCATAGTTAAATTCTCCAAACATTAAAATGGGACGCGCCCTTTGTAGGGTAACGCATTGAAGCTAGGTTTCACTTTACACTGTTTGGGTGTTCTATCATTCAATATCAAATAATTTATCTTGTGTCCCTAAAATCAGCTGGAAAATATGTATGTTATTTAAATCTTTCAAATCACACTTTTCATGTCTATCTGTTTCATGTCTCCTTGTAACATGTTTTCTTTTTTTATGTTGCCATGTTTCCCGTCCATAGATGACAAAGATTTATTATTTATGTTAGATGTGTCTCCTTTTACAGGACCATTTCGACGAGAGACCATATTTGTTAGTTTTCTAAATGACCTACGAGGGACATATTCTCATTTTCAGCAACTTTTATTGTAGACATAAAATTAGGTCATGGCGTTTCAGAAATAGCAGAGCATATGTATTGCACACATTTATGGTAAATACATTTTGAGAACAGTGCAAGAACAAAAAATCAGTTCAGATTTTAGACACATTCTTATCACGTCTTTTGAACATTTTCGCAGAAATACATTTGAGAACGGAAAGAAAATCGCCCTCCTCCCATCTCCAGCTATGGACTGGTCGGGTTCACCCGTGATAATTTTCGAAAATGCTCCTAAATGATGCTCCTCGGACTATAAATTCACTGCGATAATTTTCCGTAGCCTCTTTTTACCTTATCCGCTTACTCGTCAACATGTAAATCTCTCGCGGAGAACGCTCTTCCCGTTGGGAAACTCATGAACAAACCAACCACACACACACACGTACGTACGCAAATTCACTCACTGCAGAGACTTTGGACCAAAAAAAGGTTTTCACTTTATTTTATTAGACACATCCTTATCTTTGTCACATGTATACCTTTATTGTTAAAATGCATTTGTTTGTACAGAAATGTTGTTTATTGACGTTTATTTTTCCTTTCTTCGCATGGACTCACATCCTGAGTCCGCCGTTTTGTTGTGGTCCTTTCAGGAGACAGAGTGTTATTTCTCAACACTAACCCCGACGTTACTATTCGCCCTCAACATTATATAGAAAGGGGAGATTAGCATTTCTAGGTCTTAGTATTAGCCATCTAGAAGAAAAACAACTGTTTATTCAAAACTATGGAGAAGACAAAATGAAAACCATTACGATCTTTTTTTTTTCATGACAACTAACAGATAATAAAAAAGTAAAATGTGGAAAACCATGATTGCCTTCGTACGGAACGGGTATAACATTGTACATAATAAGAAAACCAGATAAAACTGAGTTATTGGATTTTGAAGCTGCGTTATTGAATAGGGTTTGACCATCTTCGAGAGGATGTAAGGGGTGTAATTGATAACGGATCGAAATGTAAAATCAGAGACTCGAGGTCGAATTTCATTATGACTCGTTACATTCAGTAACACTCAAATACTCTTGACAAAGATATCAACCCATTTCCTCCACCAGCTCTGGCCTAAATAGTGAGACCTGTATCTGGAAAAAAATAATTATGTTTCAAAGTTGTTAAGGCAATATTCATTCTAAAAAAAAAAAGAAGCTCTATCACTACTTCCATGGAATATGTTTTAATGAGCTGCATTAATTAGTGCCACAACACCCTGAAATCTACAGCTAGTACGTTCAATAGCACATAAAAAGGGTGAGTCATCCCTTCGTATTACTATAGATAAACTAAGTTTATTTCGGACATCTTCTTCCCAAGAACTGCTGCTTTGTAGAACGGGCTCCCGGTGGGATGCTTTCTAAATCGTTATAATCCTGCCCTCCTCAAGTCTACGGTTAACCGTTAACTTTTCTGTATAGTCCCATGAACTTCACTTCTTAAGCTGCCTTCTGCTCTTCCATCATAAGACAATAATACCTCTACATTGAGTGGCTCTCGGGATTGAATTGGGTGAACATTAGTATAAAAAGTACATATTAATGGGAAACAAATAATCCTTCATATTACATAGCGGATGTGATTGGACTTTTCCTTTCATTTTATATTCTTATTTGAAACTAACTCGTATCACACTCCGTTGGATTAACTTTAGTACAATTTTGGAATGTTACTTATAAAATTTGGAATAAAACGTTTACGATAAAATGACTGAAACAATCCCGTAGGTAATAGATGTGTAAATATTTGGCGCAGAAATATGTGAAGAGATCCATTTATTTCTCAATAAAATTTAATTTTGACTTCCAATGTCATTATTATATGCTGCAGAAAGGTGTTTAGTAATCGCCATTTTAGAGTTATTTCCCTTCACCGTTATAAAACCCGAGTGTCTAACATAATAAAATCTGACAGTTTCCGCCAGGATGGCGCCTCGGACAGGAAAACAAAATAACACCTGACTTATTCACTTTAAAACGAGACGTTTCGTTGTATGAATCTACTGTGCCATTACCAGGTTTATTACAAATGATGAATATAGAGATGAACTATGAAAAACAATATGAATAGTGTAGCAGGTACAAATGAAGCCCCGGTAAAATGATACCGTTAGCGTATGGAAACGTGCATAAACCGACTTCATGTATCGTGCACCCATTTAATTTTTGGCATTAATTGCAAACGTTCTCTCCCACAATAACCTATATACGGTGTAACCCGTTACCTAAAATGCGGGATTTTTAAACTCCTTATAAAATTATAATAATTTTTCTGTAAACAACTGATTATAAAGACTCGTGTGACACTATTTAGGGTCGCGTGAAAAAAAGAAAAAAAGGCGAGAATTAAATTAGGTGATAAGAATCTATCACGAAAAGAGGATGTTATTTATTTTTTTCTAACAAGGAAAAGTGGTAAAGATTTTATTTTCATTAGCGAAGAAAGTAAGATCTCGGTTCTGCGGGTTTAATTTGATTTATGACGACACGCCGAATAAAATACAGCCGTCTACCCATGGCGATAATGAAAATTTCAAATTGGTCGAGTCGCCTACGGACAGAGTGCTAAGAGATAATATTAATTAGGTCATGCACTAACCGAGAAAAATGTCTGCTGGACCACCCGTAGGGTACAAGGAGGGAAAGATTAAACCTTTAACTATCTACGGAAATTTCATTTTGAAAAGGCACCTGTTTTATGTCAAGAGCTGGCCATGATAGCAAAATTATTTTATCAGAACGAATAATTGGCACCAGGGTGCGAAGTCGCCAGATGACCACCCACTGGATGCTTGCGAAGTCTCGATTGATGAACTCCAGATGGGATTTGGTTAAGATAAGAGTCTAATGATTTGTTGTCGGGCAGGAGAAAAGAAAGAAAAGAAAAAGAAAAAAAAAAGTAAGATACTTTTTTTTTGTTTGAGCCAGATTTTTTAAACCGATGCCAGTAGGGCCACACTAACACTGCTGGGCGTCCATTGGATGAATGGTGGCGTGAGCGGTAGGCGAAGGTAATCATGTGAAGAAGGAGGGGAGGCCTATTGACGCCCCCTGAAGGGATCGGTGTGAGATGCCACTGTGAGAGAGAGGGGAAACCCGTTGACACCCTCGGAGGGTACGGGTGAGATACTAATATGAGAACGGAAGAATTTGAGAGGCCGAAAGACTTCCTAAAACGGAAATTAATAATTCTTCCTGACCGAAAACAAAGAATTATCAAGGAATCTCAAACCGCGACAGGCCCACCCCGGTTTTGGGCGGCGTCCATATAAGCAGAGTCGCAACGAGTTGCGGCAGTTGAATTAGGGCAGTTTGCAGCTGAGTTGCTGAGCAGTTGGATTTGCAGTTGCAGTGAGCTGAGAGCTCGCAGACAGCCTCGCAAAAAGCTGACTAAGATTCCACGCAATCACGACCTCAACTTCTAACCAAGAACAATTTATTTTTTGAAGAACGACTTAGACTCACACCAAAACCAGTTTTGTGAATATCGCCTGAAGACACCAAAAATCATTTTCCTGAAAAACAATTGAAGATGTTAAGACTCGCCTAACAAACACAAAGTGTCACGAATCCATATTAGCGGGTTGGTAGAAAGACGCTGTCCTGTATTCAGCAACCAGATATAAAATATTGTTATCCTTTTTTAACACATTTGATCTTTTCGAGTTATTACTTTATTTTCTTTTACATATACTTGTGCGGTATTACCCTTGTTCGGAGTCGACTTGCATTACGGCCCGGCGACTGATTGATTTCGTCTACCTAAGATCAAATCATTAGGTTAGACTAGAAATCAAAACAGTTACTTTGGTAACCAGACGTTGGAGGCGAGCTGGGAACGACAAGGCTGTCACCGAATCTGGTTACCAGATTCCCATCCGAATCAGTAAAAGGTTAGAACGTCACATTTGGTGCCGCGACCAGGAGAGAACGGCGGGTGCGGCAAGGCAGACGTCACATTTGGCGCAGCGAACCCGGGGTGACGTCACACTCGCACTATACACGATATCAAACAACCACGCCTTATACATATTTATGTGCTATCGGTGGGGGATAATATATATATATATATATATATATATATATATATATATATATATATATATATATAGTTTCTTCGAAAATTATCACTAAAATTAGCCATTTTGTTTCAATACTTATTGTGTCTTATCAAATAATTTTGATGAATCATGAATAGGAGTTTTCCTCTTGAAAATTTCTT
>OZ010579.1:94264179-94329179 GCA_963932145.1 Acanthosepion lycidas
CCTCTTCTCTCTCTCTCTATATATATATATATATATACATATATATATATATATACTCTACCTCCTTCTTCTTCTCTCTCTCTCTCTCTCTCTCTCTCTATATATATATATATATATATATATATATATATATATATATATATATATATATTAAAACGTTTGACGACCCCCCAATTAAGTTACGGTTGACTCAACGAAAGTAAGATGAGACAGATTCTCAAAAATTAAAGTTGAAGGAATAGATTATATGTAATAACGACTAGTCATTTTTATTTAACATATAATACATTTTTTATAAACAGTACGGCTGAGGTTTAAACAATATACGATGAGAAATGCTAATAAGTTATTAAGTGTGTGAGAGTCCAGAAACTAGTTGGCTTAACGTGTAGCTAAATGAGGGAGTGGTAGAGGTAATCTAATATATTTAATATTAAGGAGACGCATCGGAATTCGTTGCTAGTCAAATAATCATATTATATTCTTCTTAGAAAAGTAGTTATATAGTCACATGTATATAAAATAATGGAGTTTGGTCAATAATATAAAGGAAAAAGAGTGAAGTATTTAGCGATATTTCAGGAGTAGTGTCGGAACTTAGATTCTTTCAGTCGAAGCTTTGTACATGAATCAAAAGGGACCAGAGTGGACATCAGTAGTCGTGGCTGTGGGTTCAGTAGGCAACGGTATTTATTGTACGTGAAAGGTACAAATGCGGCACAAGACCAAAAAGGTAGAATATGGAAAAGGATTGTCATCATCTGTCTTAAAATTAAACTTAGCTAGTCACAATCACTGACTCAGGCATACAAACAATATTCCGTTCACCAAAACAACAGAATCTTACTTGCCATTTTTATCGCATTCACCATAATGCCTCAGAGATTCTCAGAAACCCTAACTAGTCCCCATATTTACAATTCATTTTCTGTGGGATGAGGGAAATAAAAATAACATTTCAAAATCTTTAAAAAAGTCGACTATTTGCATAAGTTTGCAAAACTATATACAACAAACTAAACAAAAATATAATTCGTAATAAAAAATCCACACAGCCCTAACAGTGGCAGAAACATCAGTTAACTGGCCGAAATCAATATGGGACTTTAAAAATATGTAACATTCGTGCAAGCCATACACTCACTACAAACACACACTCATTCAAACAGAACAGCAAATACGAAAAACACACTCGAGACAAAAAAAAAAAAAAAAAAAAAAAAACGCTCCGTTCCCGCCAGAGAACTGATATTACTAACCACCTAACGATGGGAGTGAATGGGAATTAAACAAAATAAAGAAAATAGGGCCAGAAATAAAAGGGTAAAATGAGCATGCATACCCTAGGTAAGTTAACTTGAAAAAAGAGAAGCTAAACTAAAACACAAAACGACCTACACTAACCTATACACGAGAAGTAATGCCAATGTTCACACCAGCATTTCCCAAATTCTTAATGCCTAACCGGCATCAAAATGCCACTCCAAGTCAGCATATTTCAGTCGGCAGAGACGCGCAAGACTCATGCATTTTTTCGCCAAATTCCAATGGATGGAGTCGTTTCCTTTCCGTCCTGACTTTATGCTGATGCTTAAAGAACAGGATCAGTTGCGAAGAGGTAAACTTCTCGGCCCCATGAAATTCCTTATGTCGCGTAATGTATATCAGAACTCGCATAACTCCCAGTAAGCAAAGGGACACATAGTGCTCAACGGCGGTACTATATTGCAACAGACAATGCGAACCATGATGTTATCAACAAACTTGCACAACGGAGCTACGACACTACAGTGAAAAAAGGCGTGACCTAGGATCTCCACCTCCCCACTGCAGCGAACGCAGTTTGGCGACTTTGCCAAACCCGCTAAACAAAGTTTTTTGGCGACCCAGAGAGCCACTCGAATCATCAGTCGGGTGAGTAATTCCTCAGTGTTAGTGAGACACTTCAGCCCGGGCGCCGAAGGCCATATGCAGCGAGCTTCCTGCTTCGTAAGACCGAGCTCGCTTATCAAGGGATCCTGAACGTTATCACTAACACCTGATATAATGGCTTACGGGGCAACGTCTGGACGTCGGAGAGGCTATCCTTCGCCAGTTGCAAGCCGACATTCATGATAGAAAGAGCCCTTGCCTCGTGTCGCACGGCCAGACTGCTCCTCACACGAGCGCACATTTCTCAAGATTTTTTACGGGCGTCTGTCTTCCTTCCAGAATTCGCCGTTCTCAACCAATCGCATACACATCCGGTCTAGATGAGTAATGCGAAGCGTATGTCGTTGAGTCTCAACGCAAAACATCCCAGACCGCCATCAGAGTGTTGGAGGTAACAGATCTCGCTACTAACCATGGTAGCCTTGCCTCCCCAGAAGAAGGAGAACAAGAGCCTTACAAACGCCAATAAAGTGTCAGACGGGAGTGGAAGCACGGAGAGTTGGTAAAGGACAATCGGGTAGATGTGCGTGGCACATACTTCCGCCCTCCCCTTCAAGGAAAGATTCCTCCGAGTTCACAGACGAACTGCGACCTCGGCTTTCTCTCGCACCTCCGACTAATTCATTTCCAACGGGAGGTCGGGACCGAACCAGACGCCGTGTAACTTAACCGGTCCGTTCGTCCAGAGGAAAGTTCCGGGAAGAGAAACTCCCTTCCACGAACCCAACCGCAGGCCAACAGACTTATCGCAGTTGATCTTGGCCTCTGTTACCATCTCATAGACTCTGATTTCTTCGCTGAATTCGTTAATTTCGGCTCTGCTCGACACAAGAAACGAAACGTCATCAGCATAGGCAGAATACCTGGCCGAGGTGGTAGCACCAGGTAAGGAAATTCAGTGAAGGTCCGGATTTGTCTTCAACTTAAGCAGGAAAGATTCCAACGCAAGAATGTACAGCAATGGAGATAGCGAGACAAAATGAAAGGCTTCGATCTTACCCTATTCACTTCTAAACAGCGCAAAGATAATACCGTATCTGCTCACATGGACATGTTTTTTTTTTACTCTAGGCTACATCCTAGAGAAAAGGTGCGAGAAATACAAGCAAATGTACGCCGTTTTATCTTGGCCTTACAAATCCTTTCGATATGGTTAAGCAGTTTAAGACACGGATTGCTCTCCCAAATTTGTAGTCTATTCATTCAAGTTCATATGTTCTTCCCGGATTAAGTCATTTCCCAGTCAAAAACTGCGTCGATCAATATTTGCTTCCTGCTTTCACATTGCTTTCATATTGCTTTCATTTGTCATTGACGGTAAGCGCCACTTTTATTTATATAATCGTTCAAGACTCGAATACAATGATACACAATCCATGTTTCATGTCTGCCGGGTTCATGCCTCCATGTAACAAGTCTCTACGGTTTATCTTTCCATGTTTTACGTCCATAGATGAAAGCGCTTTATGACTATTTATGATAGATTTGTCCTATTTGACACGCCATTTCAAGAATAGACCGTATTACTGAGTTTTCTATACACATTGCGACAGGCGTTCGCTCTATTTCATTAAGTTTTTTATGGACATATTAGGTCATAGCATTTTTTAAATAGCAGAACTTGTGAATTGCACGCGTCTATGGTGAATACATGTTAAGAACTGTTTGGCACTGTGACAGGCGTTCACTTTATTTCATTGAGTTTTTTTTTATTGGATATATTAGGTCATAGCAGTTTTTGAATAGCAGACTTGCACACGTTTATGGTGAACTGTTCTAGAATGACAAATCAAATCTGTCATTTCAGAATTATTTATTTTAGCTTAATTTGCAAAAAAGGCAGGCAGCTAAGTGTCTCACTGCGGTTTGATCAGCTGACTCAGTAGTAATTATCCTGCCGACAGCATGTACAATATTATGAGGAAGCAGTGAATTTCGATCCCGAAAGCGAACTCCTCTGATAATTTAAATAAATGCAAGGGAAATACTTCGAACGAAAAAAAATCGCCATTATTCGAGGTAAGCTTTCTTACGTAGCTAATATGAAACGACCCGATGGTTGGTTTGATGCTGAGTTTATAATTATCCATACAACCGTCTTTGCGACATTCATTCCCACCACAACTATAAAAAATGACTGGAGAGATAATGAAGATTTGGACAGTGGAATGTAAGGATTCTCATTCTTGATTCGCTTGCTAAAAATGTGGAATAGGGTAAATATTGCGAAGGCAAGATAGTAATAATTCTAGCTTTTGTAAATACGTGATATATTTCTGTTGGTCTGAGAATGTGCGTCAGAAATATTTGTAGGTGCGCATATATATGCCCGAAACTGTTCTTTTTGAAAGAGTTCAAATTGTTTTGTTTTTTTCATTATTCATATTTTTTTTTCCACAGAGTTTTTATTATCGCTGCATTTTATTCTACTCTCTTCATATTTTGACTTATGCTTAATGAAAATTGTTGTTACTATTTGCCACAAGTATCTTCCGAAACTTCAGATTATTTTTATAACTTCCCTATCTGGATTACTTTCTCTTTCTTAGGTTTGTGTTGCTTATATTTCAATATTTTATTATTCAGATATTACCCGGCCGTTTTTATACGTTATCTCCCCTTTTTTAGGCAGTTCTTATGTTGTACTTTTATCGTAAGTTTAGCATTTTTATCGTTCTAACGTTTATATTTTTAAATAATAATGTCCTCCTAAACCTATTAGTAAATAATTTTATCATTTTCTTCCTTTAATTATATATTTTGATATTTTCTTTTTCCAATATACTTCGTAGTTCGTGTCTCTTCCGTTACATATTTTTGTAATCTTATTTTCTATATCCCTCAATAAAAACGGCTTGCATATTTTCTCTTTTTAATTTATGGCGTTATTCTTTCATTTATTTATCGATAATCATACCTTTTCCTTTAGTGTTTCTTCTTTCATTCTTTCCTTATTTTTCTTTCCTTAATTCCTTCGTTTCTTCATTTCTTTCCTACCTTCCTTCTTTACATTTCTTTCTTTCTTTATTTTCACCTTCAGTCTTCTTGTCTCTTTTCTGTTCGTTGTTTCTTTCTTTTTGCCTTCAACGCTTCCATCTTTTCTCTATTCTTTCTTTTCTACTCTTTCATTATGGAATTAATATTAATTCAATTACTAATTCTCTTTTAATTTTATTTCATTTTCTTCTTTTTTTTCTAACACTCATTATTTTCATTTTTCTACATTTCTTACATTGCAAATAAATTTCTATCTTTGCCCACTTTAATGTTTTTACAATGTATTTTTTATCCTTTCACTCATATTCTTTTACTTTTCTTTTCTCCTATGTTCACATGCCATTTCTCTATTATCCATTACCCATCTAACTTTTATTTCTTTCGTTAATATCATTTCCAATTTACTTTCTGTCGTAACAGAGCTATTATTTTCTGTTATATCGATTATATAATTTGGAAGAGAAAATAATTTACGTGTTTTTTTATGAGAGAAATAATAGTATTCTCGCATTCATTTCGATATTTTAATCTGAATCCATGCCAAGAATGTGGCTTCTTCCCGTCATATGCAAGACATATTGTCATGAATTAAAAATAAAAAGAATATATGTGTAAAAATATTAATCTCAGAAGCCACAATAACAAAACGAAACACAGTAAGCATGGACATTGAAAATGCAAATCCTTCCTCTAAAAATTTTACATTCGATGTTTTTCTTTTAAAGGCGATTCCGTGCTGCATTCTTTCTTCTTCATTAGATTTACTTTTTATTTTCTTCCTTTTCCTTTCCTCGTCCTGGGTAAGAGGTTAAACTACATACGCGTCCTGGGTAAAGACGTTAAAATACGTCCGCAGAAAGGCCTCTGATCAGGAGGTTTTGAAGAGAGTAGAACCAACTAATAATTGCTGGTGTTCCCAGGTCTACCATGACGCGGGGTGGTAGCACCCATTAGAGTCACAGCTATGGGCAAATAGTTAACTATTACCAGCAATTATTTTTTGGAAAAATTATTCCCACCAATACAATTTTGAAGGAAATATATTACCAGGAACAGGTTATTGACAAAACAAATTATTACCAGAAATAAAAATTTTTGTCAGTATTAAATAACCCATTGACGTCCATATGCCGTAACACAAAATAAACCAAACCAAACATTTTCATTTTCTTATTTTTCTCTTTCATTATATCTTTCGAATTTATTTATTACGAGTGTACCGATGCTGTCAAAAATGGTGGAAATAGAGTGTTCTAATAATGTAATGCGTGAAACAAAAGTTTTGTAACAATATGTGGCGATTCAATCAAGTGGAGATCCACAAGTCACAACTGAAATAAAAGCCAGTTACTGTTTAATTAATCGGTTTACTTTATAGATTTTCGATTGATATCTATGATTCATTAATTACATTTAGTATTATATGAATCTATTTTGCTGAAAATCTTTTCATGTTAAATGTTTTATACGTTTAATATAACAATAACTCCAAATGGGCACACATCTAGAAAGAAAAAAAAGATGAGCAACAGAACAACAAAGACAGCAACGACAATGTCTATCTCAAGACAATTTGAGTGCGTTGCGAGAAAGTCTTGAATAAATTAGACTGCTCTCTGTGAAATCTAGTATTAAAAGAACGGATTAATTGAACGGATTAATTCGTTCGGGAAATGTATTAAATCACTTATTTGTATAGATTATTAAAATGACAAAAATAAATAACCACATATATTTATTAAATTTAGTTGATTTAATACATTTTCAAATATAGTGCATGACAAGAGATATAGAATTAAATAAAGAAATGTACAATTATTTTGTAGTAGATTATTTAAGAAATACTTTCTGTATTTAAGATGTTTTTTTCTTTTCCTCGTTTTTTTTTTATTCTTTCTATTTATCTAATTCATGTTTAGTTTGTTCTATTATCTATTTCTTCTTATTTTCCTTGTCATTTTCTCTACGTATCGTTATTTTTACTTGATATTACTTTCATCCCATGTTTAATTCATTATTTATTATTAATGTAACGCCGAATCATTTTACGTTTGTTTCTGCCTGTTTTCTTTCTTTTTCTTTCGTTAATCCGCAATTAATTAACTTTCATTCCTCACCTCATATTTCTTCTTAAATCTCTTGATATTATGAAATAAGTCTCCTGTCGCTTTCAACCCCTCTCTTTTTGCTTCTGATATTATTTTAACTTCTATCATTAATATTTTTCATTCAAATATTACATACATTATAATACAGGGTGACCCAAATAAACGGGAACGATTTAACAATCCAATAAAACCAAGAATGATGGAAGAAAAATAGTTTATTCATAGTAATTGAAACCTTAAAAATGCCATTTAAAAACAATGATGGAATTTTCATTTTTTTTTAAATTACGTCCTGTAGATGGCGTCCTCTTGTAGGAATGCATTCTTGAAATCTGCTGTTGAGATTCCTCATTGACTGTTGCAAAATCTCAGCAGGAATACTGTGAATTTCATCTTGAATTCTAAATCGTGAAATGTTTATTTGCTCACAGTCACTGTCTCGCAATACGCAATTCAAAAATTCCCATTTTTTAGGGTCACCCTATATTAACCGGAATTTTGTATTCTTGTTTTGATACAACACCCACTTAAACACGTGTATGTTCCCATATGTGTAGGATAAGATAAAGTAGACATAGGAAATATTCATCAATCAAATATATTTCAGTTTGATTAAAGCTTTTCTAAACAATAAAATATGGAGGAAAAATACATTTCATCTTATTTTATATATCTATATTTCTGAGATGAGGTATATATTATTTGCATTATTTAGATTCTTCGGATTGTTTGTTCTCATCTTTATTGCCATATCCACGACGTTTCGCCCGTCGTACACACCAGCCTTTTTCAAGTCATTTGATTTTCGAACTGAACATTTTATTTCGTCCACCGGAGTAGATTGTTCTATTTCCATGTGCCATAACTGTCTCACTTATATCCTTTTAACTCAACACTCTAATTCTTTCTTCACCAATGCTGTAGCCAGGTGTTGAATCCACAACTCTGGATAGAGTCACTGGATTAATCCAACGCTTTTATAAACTGGGCCATGTGTCCTTGACGACTGTATTTTCGCTATATAGTATCCATAGCCATCCTACAATATCTATTTATATTACCGAGATAATGTATTGTAATTATTTGCATTGTTCGGACTGATATTTATTTATTTCGTTTTTCTTCATAATAATTCTCTGAAACATGTTAAATTGATAAATGTTTTCTATCTATTCTTTAACTTATCTTTCCGACCAATACCAACCCATATTCTTTTTTATATTTCACCCCAACGCATAAATATATGTGCGTGTGTTTGTCCGTGTATGTTTGTGTGTTGTATATAAAATGTGCGTAAGTTATTTGAGGCCACATTGAAGACCATTGAAACAAGTAAATCTTACAAAAAGTAAACTATTCTTGATATAAGACTTGGTAAACAGATGTAAATTTAGTTGATTTACCTATTTATTCGAGGTAACCGCATTCATTTGAAATGGTGGCTTCAATAAGGGATCGAGATTATTAACATGCACGTATCACATGCTCTTTATATATAATGAATATTACTCGGGTAATTCCGGCTTTCAGGGAAGCTGCCGTATTGTGGTAACACGAATTAATCTCTCGTCCAACATCGCATCACATATAATAATCAATGGGATTTAGGTCTGGCGAGTTAGATCTCTACATGTTTGATGTGATGGGCTGTCATTCAATCATGGGTCACCACAGTAAAGTGAGTAGATGGAGGACATCGCATACAAGTTCGATCCAGGGTTTCAGATCTCTTTCCAATGGACCACTGTACCCAGGATCATTTAACTGAAAGAAGTGCGCTGGCTTGGATTGGCCTTCATTACTTACCACCCTTGAATACATCCGAAAGGGAGGAAACTTAGTGTGCATAAAATGGGAACATCAGAAGGATGATCACATAAAGATCTTTAGTTCACATTTTGATCCTGGTTGAAAGTTTTCTTCTGCCGAAACCAAAAAAAAAAAAAAAAAACAAACAAAAAGAAATCTGTCAGTTTTTTTTAAATCTTTCATCTTGTCCCGTATTCCTTTTAATCGAAGTAATTGTTGTTCTTGCGTGTGTGCCAACATGGACTGTTCTTTCTTCATTCGGTAAGATTGTACTGGGTATTCACAAGCTCCACATTGTGAATTCGGGTGCCCTGATACAACACAAATGTTGTGAATTCTTTTTGCGCTTCGCCACAGGTGACACAATCCCCGCTGTATGCTTCCAAACACATCCTAACTTTGTGCTCAAAAGAGCTGCCGACTTAAACAAAAGCTCAAATATCGCTTTAACAATGATAAAAAAAACACATGTTAATTGATTATCACATAACTGCAGGCTCACAATGCCTCTTCACAATAACTTACACGCCCTGTATATAGAAGGTAAATATTAAAAAAAAACTAAAGGCAAATCCGATACCACGCTTTTATTTTCATTGTTGAAGATCAACTGCATTTCACATTTTTACACCGTCCTCTGCACAGTTATGCACTAACGGTATCACATAAGAATCTTCATCCCTTCGAATAGCTTTCCAGTTGCTCACGAAATAACGTCTGCATTACCTGATTGTATTGGCCCCCAATGCGCACATACATTACCGTGCTCGAAGTCACTATGCACTATGAGTTGTGCAGATCCCCGTCTTATGCCCATGATTGTCATTAATTGTGCTAACGTAATTCGCCGGTTCGAAATCCTCCACCTTTTGGTTGTGTTTTCCTGTGCGCGATTATAATGGGAGACCAGATTTCTACACATCATACAACTTTCATTGATTCATGGAGCTTTCTCAACACTGCGCTAACATCCAGCCACGGATTTGCACAGGTTTGACTCTGACAGCCTACAGAAAGCATACTTGGGCGTGTTATTCCACGATAGTGAAATCGAAAAATAGAGGGTGCATACGGCTGTCCCTATGTTCCCTGTTACATAACTAAACGGCATAATTCTGCGCGCGCAACACTGTACCCGTAAGCGCCATCCTGTTGTGTGTACCGTGTAATTTAAAACTTTACACTCTGAATCGAGTACTGTTATCATATATGGGCAGGAGATGCCGAGCCATCACTCTCCAATCTCAGTAAAGTTCGAAAGTGTCTCCGGGTCCTAGTGGCCAACAAATTATTTTTCCCCAGTCAAACCTCACTCACGAGCGGGATGAGGAAATCCTCTCACTGTTCTATCGCTATTACATGCAAAGTTCTCGGCCGAAATGCTTTCCTTAGTTCCGTCAGATTTAACCTTCACGGCTAGGACCAGCCATACCACTCACATTATAGAAAACCACTCTCATCTCCTCTATATTTCATTGGTTAGAAGCTTCCCCTCGAGAGGCTTGTTCACGCAAACCAATGCTCTGTGAAACCGATCCCAAAGAGGATACTTTCCTGATCACTACAATCTTAAAATGTTCAAGTGTAGGGTTAACCGATATCTTCACCTATCCGCATAAACTGTGCCTCTGACTCTGTAACTCTGTCTGAATGTTCGTATTGGAGCTTCCGGCGCGAATGCCAAGCGGTACAGCATGCCACTTCCAAATTTCTGGCAGAGTGAAATGCGTTCCGTTGCTCTTTTTCTCACACATGGTTCCCAACTGACATTATTATACTGTGCAGTCGACAACATCAAACACAAACGCCGCGCATGCGCGGATTTAAAAATATAAAATTGTTAGAATTTACCGATCGAAACCTGTAGATAAATCATATAAATCGTAAAAGAACAAAACGTCTATCCATAGGTTGCCATACTTTTGTGGTAGTCAAGAACACAAATCCATTTATCACATGTGCAAAATACTTTTGGAGAAAAAAATCTCAGAAAGATCAGATATCTTTACAAAATTCCATATATCAGATATAGTCGGCTCTGATGTAAGGGTCGTTTTCTATGCCTCCCCTATAAATCAATCGAGCAATCGCCTAAACAGCACGTTTTCTGTCAAGCCGAGAAACCTACCTAGCATTTTTTAAATGCTTTACTTACCAGTTACTTCCGTTTCACTTTCAGGTTTGAGGTATAATAATGGTATGGAACTTTAGACTACTATTCGTTGTGTTTGGCACACGGACGAAAATAAAGAACAGTGACTAAATTGCAATAAATAATACAAAAAATACGCCTGGAGTTTTTATTGTAGATATGTTAAATCATGCTGAGGTCTTGCTTCAAAATAATAATTAGAAGCATTAATTCAAATTTATATTGGATCGAAATCTAAATTTATATGTCAACAATAAATATAATCTAAGTCTAATAAACGTAAACTTCGCACTAATCTTAAATTATTTGTTTAACCTCTTTAATGATACTTATTTAGAAAACAAAATCTTCCTATTTGTGACTTGGTCTATAGTTACAAATTTTATAGTTGAATAGCCGTTATCTCCGTTTCTTGCGCATCTTTATTTGTCATTTTTTTTTCCATTTTTAGAATCTTTACATACGAAAATGTAATGTTATGGTTCTTTGTAAATTTAATAATTTATGTATTGATCAGAGCTTTTTTTTCTTATTTGTATAATTAAAATATAAATAGCTTCCAACGTTTTGTGGTTTTTTTTTTGTTGTTCTAAGTAGAATATGTGTTGCTTTCCTCTGTCCCTCTTGCCTTCAATCTGCCCAGTGAGTAACAAATTGTCAAACATTTTTCCTCGTGTAGGGGAGAAATTTCAACTGTTTCTTTCTGATGTTAAGAATAAATGTCCTTTTTGTTTTCATTTTATTTTAAAGTTTGACGTTGCTCACATATTCGATTCATGGTATTCTCAGAATCTTTCTATAAAGCAATATTTTTGTTACTACAAATCTCTTCTTCATCTGTGAGTAAATTGCTCTGCATTCACTGCTTTAAATGAGGGCTGATAATACATAACATTCTAGTACTTTCTACTATGTTTCTAATGAAATTGTTCTACTTAATATTTTGCTTAGCTTTTGGAAGATATCTTTCGCTATCAAAATACGCCTTCGGATTTCGGTGTCGCACTTTTCTGTCCTCTGTCAAAATATTTCCCAGGTATTTAAATTGAATTGACCTGTACTTATTACATTTTAATATCTCCATTTTGTAATTCTTATGTTGGTCTATTCCTTTGGCTAACAACCATGCACCCCGCCTTCTCATTTGGTATTTAGTCCGTTCTTTTTGCTTTGATTCTCTTACTTCTGCTTTCTCTCTGTGTCTGTTACTAACACTGAGTCATCTGCGGAACTTAGGTTAAGATTGTGGCCGACAATAATGGATCCTTGTATAACTTCTTATTCTATCAGAATCGCCTCCCTGTATAAGTTGTACAAATCTGGTTGGAAGAAACATCCTTGTCTTACACCTTTTGTATATTAGTATATTTAGTGAATTAATTTTATACCTCTATGCAGGCAGTTTCCTACCAGTAAATATTCTGGACTATTCTGATATCCTTCTCAAATATGACACGATTGCCTAGCCGTTCCAAAGGTTAGTTCCTAATTAAAAATAAATATACATCGTTTCAATTTATAAGCCCAGATCAGATCCTGAGATTTCACCAGAACGTTGGAACTCACGATGTAGCTCCTTCTTGTGAACATCTGTTGGGACTTATGGTCACTCCACAAACTAAGGACACTACATAGACATTTTACTAAAAATGCAGGAAATGTTGTATGTTCATTGTATCGCTCGAGAAAATAGATGATTCGTTCAGCCTTGGTTTACTCTTAGAAGAGTCAGTTTAACCGTAAAAGGTGGTGCATTGCTGATATATCTGACATGGGGATGGCCTCTCATTTCCCCGCCCTTATAGAATTTCAAGATCATTTTGTCGGTAATGATACTGCAAACACTTCACCAGAGGAACGGTCGCATCGCGATTTCGATGAAAAATATTCAAAAGGAAACCGTTCCTTAGTTCTACTATTTCAAACATCTACAGGTAAGATCCACGATGTCTAGCATCATCTCAGTTGTAAGGAGAATCGTTCTCTCCCGTTTCGTCTGAAGAACAAATACATTTTAGAACAGAATCCAACATGGATCCCTCTCCGAACATTGCAAACTTAGTCTGTTCACTTCAAGCACCAATCGTTATCTAACCATAAAATTATTACTTTCTCCCACCTTTTCACTTGGCCATATGACCCAACTCATTCATCATAATAATTTTATCATTAATACTCTACATTTAGTGGCTCTCAAGCCTTCTATTGTGTGAATGCTTAAATGCTTCAGTCAAAAGATTATTCACTTTAATTAATAATTTCTTCTTTCATACTCATTAGTGCTATCATCCAATTATCTATCTAATCCATTTTTCTCCCCGCCCTGGGTATTACGATAAAATACATCTGCGTCCTTATTTAGACTATAAACTACATCCGACAGCAAAACATTAGATCAGGATGTTGTGAGGGGCATGGAACCACATCTTAATTTCTGGTGTTCCCAGATCCACCTTGACCCGAGGTGGTAGCACCTGTCAGGGTCTCAGCTATGGGCAAATAGTTACCCCTACAAAAATGTGGTCTAAACACTATGAAAGTATAAAAATACGTTCTAATACCAGCAATAACTTTTAGAAAAAAATTATTACCAGCGGTACATTTTTGAAAAAGAAAAATATTACCAGTAATACATTTTTGAAAAAAAAAATATCAGCAAGGCATTTTTTGAAAAAAAATATATTACCAGTAATATATTTTTGGAAAAAAAGATATTACCAGCAATACATTTTTGGAAATAAATATCACCAGCAATAAAAATGTAGTCGTCATTAAATAACCCATTTATATGCCGTAAAACCAACCAAACGAAACCAAACTATTTTCCTCGGAAACTTCTATTTAGTGAAACATTTATATGTAGATGTTCCCTCAACCAACAATTCATGTCATGGGTAAATTGTTATCTAACTACTATATTTTCATAAAATTGACTTTCCTCCTCCTTCTTGCATTTAGTAACCATCTATCTGGAGTAACACTTGAAACTTGTAATGAAAGAAGGTTATTAAAAATTATTCCTCCAGTTTTATAAGACACTAGTACCATGGCCCGGCGTTGCCCGTGCTTGATTCAAAAACCATACAACTCATACAGCAATCGCTATCACTTGTCTTAAAATATTTTTGCCCTTCCTTGCCTTTAAAGGAGTATCCTTTGCCGTGCTGATATTGCTACATGTCTTACTTCTTGCCTATCTCACACTGCGATTTTTTTTCTAAGCTCTATACTAAACAGTAAATCTGTTACAAAAAATGAACTAAACAAAATGAACACAAAACGATCAGCTTTAAAAAAGGACTCGTAACTGGAAAAACTGAATGAAAAATGAATGTTAACAAGAAATACTTTTTCACACCCGATCCAGTTCTGCGGAATCAGAATCAACGTTGAGTTTAAGCAAGCGAATGAGCCAATTGTAGTAAAAAAAAAAAATTTGCATGCTAGCAGGCTAGTTAATATTCGTGTCAGTCAGCTGTTGGCTCTCACGCTGGCCAATAGAATCTTCCTGCCTATTCGTGGCAGCCAGCTATATGCCCTCACTCTGGCCAGTAGAAAATGGTTACAAACTACATGAAAACTGGCGTAGAAGCATGAAAAAAATCGATTATTTCCACTATCGTTGGGAGTTGGGAAACGCAAATTAAGTTTTTGCCTTTTCGCTAACTTGTAGTATGTGCATGTAAATTTTGGTGCAAATCCATCGAAAATAGCTGTCGTGCATTCGATACACACACACATACACACATCCTGCCTTTTATAGAGATAGATAATTTTATTTGATGTCATGCCCTGAAAATAGATTCTTCAGTATTATATGCTAAAAAGTAAAGGAAGCTGCATCATATAACAACCATTTTATATGAGTTTAAATTATTTTCCTGGTTTTATATGATTTCCAAATTATGGCGTCATTCTTTTTTTGTTTTGATGCTTTTTTCCCTTCTGTTCTAACATTTTGCTGTCTGCAGGTATCAATTTTTGTTATAATTTTTCTTCCTGAGTTGGAAATATTCGAACTTCGCATAAATCTTGACGTTAATAGCAAATAAAATCAAACCGATTCCGTATCGGAACGGTAAATTGAGGCAGCAATTTATTAGAGAGAAGAACGCATGATTATGAATAAAACGCTCGGATGTAAAGTAATGATATGCGCAACTGAGAAAAAAAAAATCTGCATTTTAGATAGCACAGTATAACAAAAAATAAAGATGGTAGCAAAGGATATAAAAAGTATGTATCTTCTACGTACTGTGATCCTTCAGAACATGGTCGAACTCAGAACTCCTCAATGACCTGTCGCCGTTTTTTGTTTTCGCCAGTATACCAACCACTAATCCGCCATCCATTTAGAGAAGTGTGTCAGGTAAGTGGTTCGATGTCTTCCCGTATCTCTTTTGCCTATATTATGCCCTATGAGGTTTAGATTTTTCAAACCCTCTTTACTCATTATGTGTCCATTATATTTCAAATATCTCTTTCTGATTCTGAGGATAAGTGTTCCGTTTTTTTTTTTTTGACATTTCCTTGAAGACTTCTTCTTTCGTTACTCACTCGGTTCATGGAATTTGCAGAACCGCATTACTGTTAACGCCAGTTTACTCCTCATCCATAGCAAGATTGTCCAGCATTCGCTGCAATATAAGAGGATGAATATGAGATACAAATTCAGCGCACATTTCTTTGTAAGGACCAAAATTTATGCGTCTTAAAACTTTGTTTAATATTTGGAACGCGTTTTTCGCTGTTCCACGGCGTATTCGGATTTCGGTGTCGCATTTTCCTTAATTTCATCTACATAAAAGTAAGCGACTGTGGTGGCCGACCACTAATAACCGAATATGTCTTCGTTATTGCCGACAATAGATCGGGCTCATATGTCCTTGTTCAAAAGCCAAACAACTTATATACCATACATACACACACACATATATATATATATATATATATATATATATATATATATATATATATATATATATATATATATGGTATATAATATGTAATGCTTATATCTATCTATATATATATATATATATATATATATATATATATATATATATGGTATATAATATGTAATGCTTATTATATATATATATATATATATATATATATATGGTATATAATATGTAATGCTTATATCTATATATATATATATATATATATATATATATGGTATATAATATGTAATGCTTATATCTATATATATATATATATATATATATGGTATATAATATGTAATGCTTATATCTATATATATATATATATATATGGTATATAATATGTAATGCTTATATCTATATATATATATATATATATATATATGGCATATAATATGTAATGCTTATATCTATATCTATATATATGGTATATAATATGAAATGCTTATATCTATATATATAATATGTAATGCTTATATATATATATCTATATATATATATATATATATATATATATATATGGTATATAATATGGAATGCTCATATATATATATATATATATATATATATATATATATATATATGGTATATAATATGGAATGCTTATATATATCTATATATATATACGGTATATAATATGGAATCCTTTTATATATATCTATATATATATATATATATATATGGTATATAATATGAAATGCTTATATATATATATATATATGGTATATAATCTGGAATGCATATATATATATGGTATATATTATGGTATATCATATGGAATGCTTATATATATATATAGTATATAATATGGAATGCTTATATATATATATATATATATATATATTATATATGGTATATAATATGAAATGCTTATTTATATATATACATACACATATATATATATATATATATATATATATATATATATATATATATATATATAAACAGCCACTATGCTAACCCTAGCTTAGTTAGAGTTCCTGGGACCACATAGCCAGATCAACCTTGTCAATCTTGTAACCATCGCCAATTTCAGTGACAAGGCTCGGGCCAACGTGTACTATTGTTTACACGTACTGGTCTGGCTTGGATCACCGACAATAATGACATTGAATCAAGGACTCATGTTTCGGAAGCGAACGTTCTAACCACTCGCCAATAATTAAACAATTTCACTTTATTTAAAACAGAGAAAGAAAAATAAACGAATTTAAATGGATACAAACTTCGGAAAAACAGTGGATCTGAATCTTCAAATCTTCTGCAGTGTTTTAGTTTTAATGGTAGGTCCTGATACCTGTATGTATATAAGTTTTGCTTTTGAATTATTTTGAACCTGAATTTTAGATATATATCTAGATTTGTTTTCTTTCTTCTGTAAAAAGACACAAGATATATGTTGTTTAAAATTATCATTGTTTTCTAAATATTCCATATATTTGTTATAAATTCGGTGTGCCGTTGAAACATGGACAAGAAAACTATATACCTTCTATTTTTATGTCATATCTTTCTTTCTCTATAATCAACTCGTATTTAATTAAGCGCTGCGTTTATTTATTTAGCAGTATATTTATTTTTGTTCGTCTACTCTCTTTTGAATAAATATTATATTAAATTAAATATTAAATATAATATTAAATATTATATTAAATTAAATATTATATTCAGTACAAGTTTTATAAATAAAATATGTATTTAATATAATATTTTAATTTGTAACATTTAATATATTATATTTTATTTATAAATAAAATATTAATTTCAGCAAATCTTCACTCGATATTTTGGCAAAATACATCTATTGGATGCTTTAGTACACATCATCAGTGATGTTTCTAGCCGTGGTTCAATAGGGATTTCAGGTCTTTCAACATCACATCCCCTCTCCACGGTGACCCAGCCGATAATGGTCGGGTATCGACTGGTGTACCTTCTCCCAGCTAATTTTTTTTTCATCTACCGAAGTGCACACCATACGACTGTTCATGGCAGTTTATTGTCCAATCCCGGATGACTTCCGGTTCACCAGCAGTGTACGCTCTTCCATAACAAAGGAAGGAAACACAGCCAGAATTTCTATCTGATCAGGAATATGGCGGCGTGCTTGGCTTGAAGTGGTAAATACAGATTTGATTCCACCGGAGAGATGTACACACAACACACGCTCAGAGAGAAACGCACCCAAAAGTCACATTCTGGTTACACTTATCCCCATTTTCATTCATGTTAATCATCTGGTGAAGGAAAAAGAACCTCCACCTATATGAGTTATACACACGCACACATATATCAATACCGCTGCACGCACAGGCACACACACATAAACACAAAGAAAAAAACAACAACAACAACATAAACAAGAAACTAAATACCGTAACTCTGGTAGGGTGAAGACTGGTGCTACATCTTAGCAAGGGATCACCCGTAGGCAACAATGGTTTGGGGTACCCTAATTCTGTCACCAATTCAAGACTCCATTGTCGTAGGTTGTTTTAGGGTCATAGCCAGGACCTCTCCCCGCCAATATATATATATATATATATATATATATATATATATATATATATATATAGATAGATAAGGATCGTTTAAACATATAGACAAAGAAAAAAAATTAACCTCCCAAACATGCCCGTTAAAGTAACGCGAATTAACAGCGTCTAAAAAAGTTGAAAGAAAAACTGTCCTCGTGAAAGTAGTGTAGCTTCTTCCGTTAAAGTCGGTCTCCACCCCTTAGCCATCTATATCTTGAGACTAGACAATAAATTCGAACAACATCTAGCCGACACATTGGAGTTAAAATTTAAAAATAAGAATTTGAAATGCTACATATGACACATTCATATCCGCTTTCCCACCTCACTTCCTCACTTCGTTAATTTTACGTATACTTGATGAGGTCCGTCAAAAATGTGTGAATTTCTTTTCATTTCAATTTTTGGATGTAAAGTCTGATGATACAGAGCCCTGTTAAAGGGGTTATTGTGAAAATTTATTACATGGAACCTTAACGTGGTCTGTTTTTATTCAAACAAATATATATATATATATATATATATATATATATATATATATATATATATAGAGAGAGAGAGAGAGAGAGAGAGAGAGAGCGCGAGATAGATGTAGATATCTTGAAATGTTTTCATATCTGCACATTTTCATACTAAAATGTAAACAAAGAGAATTTTAGAATGGATTTCCTTTATTAATCCTACACATCTTTATCACTTTAAACGTTATTTTTAGTGGATACTTTATTTATTAAACAGTATATTTATTTCCGTCTTTTAATGTGTCCATATCTTTTTTATGGTTTATTTATCTATTGTCATTTTGATAAGATGTTACAGAGAGTGAAAGGCAATGAGAAAAACATTAGTGAGGGAAAATAAAAGAACATGTTAAATGAAAACAGAAAAAAATGGCGATCGATTTACGTTTTCTTTATATTTTTGAAAATCGTCAGTGATAGGAACGAAAGAAACTGGAAGAGAGTTCCACATACGAGAAGTGTGAGAAAAGTAGTTATTAGAAGAGAACTTACAATTACATATGGCTATTTCAACAATAATAACAATGATGTCAATCTTGGAATAACCTTAAACTTATACGGTCGAGGTAGAGCCGATTTGAACAATTGCCATGTAAATATTTTTCTATATCTATCTATCTATCTTATATATATATATATATATATATATATATATATATGGTAGATTTATAAATATGACAAATGGATTCTGTCTGGCACAGCACAGTGAACGAAATCTGTCAAGAGATGTGTCAATTGATTCAATCAAATGATTCCACTTCATATCAGTGGAAAACATTACAACAATAAGAGACAATAAGTTTCTTTCATGGAGGTAAGCATCAGTCATCCTAATTGAAGACACAAATGCTTCTATTGCTTTTTAAATGTAACTGTCTCAGTAACTGTTGTCCTTATTTTTTTCCGTATCTAATGTTTAATTCATAAAAGTGACGAGAATAGTAAATACAGCTCAAGATATTAATTATGGTTTATGTATCTCGTTTATTTTCAAAAATATCGAGAGAAATCCAGCTGATAATTTATATATATATATATATATATATATAAATAATTACTGCCATAATAGTTAATAAATATTCCATCAATGGAAATGTAATTTTTAAAAATTGCAAAATTCAAGGAACTTCCATTTAATATAGCATTATATTCTGATTTTATATGAGGAGCACTCAGCCTATTGTCAAATTCGTCAATGAAACCTATCCTAACATATTTTGTACCAT
The DNA here is from genome assembly GCA_963932145.1 of Acanthosepion lycidas. Classification (NCBI taxonomy): domain Eukaryota; kingdom Metazoa; phylum Mollusca; class Cephalopoda; order Sepiida; family Sepiidae; genus Acanthosepion; species Acanthosepion lycidas. Next base: position 94,284,405 of record OZ010579.1, read on the forward strand.
ACTGATTAATTAATCGTGGCTTAAAATAGTTATTGTCTGATTGATTTGATTTTTACGGATTATCAATCGTTGGCAATTTATTTAAAACCGGAAAACATTTTACGATTGTAATAATTTGAAGATTTTAATGAATTACGAATTAACCCATGAATTTGAGACGAAGATTATCGCATTAATTATTAACATTTCGAAAAATGACTATTATCATAATCCTATTAACATAATCTATTTTTCTTACAAAGTTATAGCCGTGGAAAGTGTGCTTTTTCAGTTTTTAACCAAGGGCACTTGCGCGTAAGTTAATATAACGTGCACATGTAGAATTAGGATCTCGACTCTCCGATTAATAATTCCGAGCCATTATACGTAACACCACTTGCTGATGCAAGCTGACAACTACGGATATTGTGTGTGTGTGTATGTGTGTGCGTGTGTCATAATTCTCGTATCAATTCGTCTTTCGGATTAATAATATTCCAAAGGACCACACTGGAACACAAGATTAGTGACATAATTGTTTAATTATGTAGATTAATATTACCATGCAAGTGAATATCATAGTTAGTGTGAAACACTGTGCGTTTCCTGTGGAACCCGTGTCTCACTTTATACTACTTTCATAGTTAATGGAATAGACCATGTTCAACACATTAGTATAGCGCGTAACACCCCTCTCTTCTTGTACACGTCTCCTATGTCCTGTTGGTCAAATCTCGCTTTCTGTCGATGTTCAACCGCTCAGTTCTGACCTCAATTTTTATGATATCTCAATCTTTGCACGGCTATGGGTCAAGCAGAGTTATACAGATTGAAAACTGGTTTAGGGATTATTCCCAGTATAAGTCGTCCAGTCCTGAGTCTTCAAGTGTTTTGATTCTTACGGACGAAAAAGTTTTCTTTCTTCTTTTAGTCAATAAATTATGGTAAGCATCTTGTTGACGCCTGGGCTGACCAGAAATAAGATGAAGCTCTCACCGAAGAAATAACAATGTCAATTTTGTTTAAATATAGACGATTAAGTGAAGTGAATAAAATGCTTTACAATCGAATATATTTGGCATCTATTAACACAAAGAGTCAGAAAACGGTGACTTGGAATCAAGATGTGTTCAACGAAACTCAAACAAGAATTTAAGTAAATATTTGGTCCCTTCATTTTGCACGTGCAAAACTGCATGTGTGTCTGACGGCTGTCTGTCTTTATTGTCCCGGCTCGTCTCTCATGTGTCCTCGAAGTCGAACTGAATTTATATATAATACTTCGACCACAAATCAAACTGTTCACATGCCAAAATAACTGTCCATTGTTTAAAGTGGGGGTTAAAAGACTTCACACCATTATATTCAGAGCCATTGCTTCAAAACTAAAACATATTCAGCTGAAATATCGTTCAGAAATGAAGTAAGAAAAAAGTAATATGCTCTGACATGTCCAATTCTAACTCACACTTGGCCTCTCGACAAATATTCCTGCTAAGAAAAATTAATATTGATTAGAAAAACAAATATCAATCCATTCCAAATTGAATTTTTAAAACTACGATATCTGCCAATAAAAATTTAGCATGTTTTACGCTTACACTCGCGTCATAGTCAAACTTTACCTATCCCCAACATATGCGGGGTTGGGCGCAAAGATTGCCTTAGCTTATCGGGATACTTAGCCGGCATGTACTAAGTATTTTCAGGATATGTGTGTTTTGGGGTTGCTCAAATATTCATATATGCATGTCAATAGTGCATTATGTTTAACAATGTCAGCTATTTACGGATTATGCCATTATCCTAACGGTTATTAAGTAGGCATCAGCGGTTAAATTTAATATTACCCTAAACACTATTGAGTAGAAATAACTGAATAAAAATAAGGTCATTTAGACCGTTCTTTGATGTAAATATAGTTTAAATTTAAATGAGTATATTTTCAAACTAAACAGCAACATCAAGAACGACTAAGACAATGATGATGACTATTTAAAAGTGATCTATGGTTATAAAGGTGTAGAGTGAGTCTACGTGTCAAAAATGTTGTAGTATGGCCTATATAATTATTTACGAATTTGGATTGATCAGGGATACAATTCCTTAATGGGCATTTAAATTCGTAAATAATATTTGCCCTATTTAATTTTGTTCTAGATCTTATCAAAATATTCATGGATACCTACTGGACACTATTCGTAACATCATTTTTGAAAACAATAATAAAATAGCATCTTTTGCATACAAAAAAGGCTAAAAATAATGGAAGCCTTATTAACAAAACAAAAGAAAGAACACTTAATAATATTAACTTAGAACATGGACACAATATCGTTAACGTTTTTTTGAAAAATTAAAACATTTTATAAAACATACATACAAAACTATTTCGTATTTAACAGTTAAAATCTTTAATCCTTGAAAATGGCTAAATGTTTATCCGAAAGCACTCGGATAAAAAGAACATTCGGACAGTTTTTATATAATTTATCACACGAAAAGAAACAAAATATTAGATCACATGAGAATTTGTATAAAAAACTAGATAAATGCAACTTGTCTATCGTATTCAATGAAATGTGCATATATATATATATATATATATATATATATATATATATATATATAGTGGTGTGTGTGTGCGAGTAGATCAATATGAATAGACATAGATAGTTCAATAGATAGATAGAATGTTTACATTTCGAGTACGAAAACTGAAGTTAGCAGAAATCTAACTAGAAATCTGCATTTATTAAATAGATTCATTAGTTATCGAATTAGTAAAGGCAGGTTGCATCTGTAGAAATTGTTTCTCTGGTGGAAAAGGTAAGATAGGTTCGATTTCTATCGGAGACTGTCTTTAATAAAACTTCACGATCTTCACCTCTTATTAATTTCGCTATTTTAGAAAATAATACGCCAAGAAAATAGATAGCAGCTCTAATGCGTTTACCTGTAGGAAATAACGTTCATAGTAATAATATATGTATATATCAGTTATATCTCCCGTTCTTTTTTTTATCTTTCTATATAGAAAAACATCAATTCAATTTTTCAATTTAATTTATTGAAATTTGAAGGTTAATATTAATTTTAATGTTGTTTTACCTTTATTCCTCTCCCGCTTTCACCACCTATTTTTTTTAAAAATTACTCGTTATATTACTTGAATTATTTTTCTCTTTAATAAAGCTGTATGTTAAAAAAATAATGCGAAATTTTAAAATATATGTATTATTCTCATTCATATTGTCATATGAAAAATCGCTAATTAATATGACAATATAAAGAATTAAAATCGGTTTAGTATTCTAATCTATATTAGAAACACTGTTTCATAAAATACTGTAGTGCTCTTTCATATTTCATGAATAATTGTCTCCGAGCACAGGAAGTTTTTCCTTAAAAAACATCAAACTAACCCCGCTATATTAACAATTAAAATTCGAATTCTTTGATTCGACGGAACAGAAATGGTTGAATTTGTCTCATAGTTTATATTTTCAACCATTATTTACTCTTCTTGGCCTTTTTCTTATTTCTCGTTTCTCTCTTGCTGTTAATTATTACTTAGCTTCCCTTCTTTCTCAACATGTAAATTCTTTTTTACCTTTTATAGCAAACTTTCCAATGACAGAAGTGGAAGATATTCTTCATTAACTTCGGTTGGGAATAAAATATGTTAGTAGCATCGTCATTTCCCACCTGATGAGACGTTAAAAAATAACATTTAAACAAAATGCACAGTTTTGTAGTGGGTATGTACATGTTCTAATGTAACACTGCATAATAAATAAATATTCATTGCTCTACTTTTGTATTAAACCCTTCTTTAAATTAATATTTTGAACGCTGAAATCTTACACTTCTTTCTTTTACACACACACACGTATATATATATATATATATATATATATATATATATATATATATAAATAAATAAACAAAGATCAACGTAGGGTCTTTGCTTAAGCTTCCTTTTACTTAGACTTTTCTAGAGTTCGAACCATTTTTCTTGTTTCTAGGGAATAATTGAACCTAAATTGTCCGTTTTCTTATTAACCATTTCGGTTTCCATAAGCCAGTGTGGACCAAGCGTTGGTCAGCTAATCAATATAAGTCAGCTTATCGATATAAGTAATTTCAAACTATTTCCTTTTCTTGGCCTTTTCCACTCATTTGTCTTCTCTCTCTCTCGCTGTTACTAATCATTTAGCTTCCTTTCTTTCTCCACATGTAAATTCTTTTTTAAATTTATGGGAAACTTTCCAATGACGGAAGTGGAAGGTGTGCTTCGTTAACTGCATTTTGGAATAAAATGTTTTAGTAGCATCGTTATTTCCCACCTGATGAAACATTGAAAAGATTAAAGTTGAAACAAGATGTACAGTTTTGTAGTGGGTATGTTCCTGTTCTAATGTAACACTGCATAATAAACATATGTGTGTGTATGTGTGTGCGTGTGTGTATGTGATGTTCATAAATAGTTCGTTTCTTCTTCATAATTGTGTCTCACATTGATCATTACTAATTATGCCAGTACCCAGTGTCTTGTACTCCAAATATCGATCAGTCTGAGAAAAGGAACTGTATTCGCAACACCTTTCTTCTTTTTCTCTCTTTTTTGTGTCATCATATTGAGATTATTCCACTTTAGACAAGTATACATCGATTCTGTCTCGTTTCAATTTCCCCCCGTCATTTTAAGCTGTTAAGACCGTCATTCATTGACAGACATTGGAAAATATCTCAAAGAAATGTGTCCTTGATTTGCCCGTTATTTGCTTTGTCCGTTAATTCTTTATTGCAACAACAATTCTCTTTTTGTTGCCGAATTCCGACAACTAATACGCGAATAGTTATTACTATAATCACAAATGGCATCATGAAAGTCAATAGCTCCGTCAATGACACAACCAGTAATTTTTATATTTATTTCTCATATAATTCATTTCTCTTTTAACAATATATTGAAGGAGGCGAAGTAGTAATTGCTTCTAATTATGAACACTTTCATGATTCACCTTAAACTCCGGTTGGTTTTCCTAATTCAAACAATTTTACGTTTTCGCAGTCTCTGTTGATTGTCTTGAAAGAAAAAAAAAAGTGTTTTCTTATCTGTCTATTTGTCTGAGCGGATTCTCACATTCAATCGTTGAACTGTAAATACAAATATAATCTTCACTGATTATACGTATGCAATGACAGAATTTTATTTCCAGTGAATAATAAATACATTCACTTTACGAAGACACACACACACACAAAACACAGAAACGCGTATAAACTAAATTCACATAACGGTACACTCACCTACACCCGGCACCGAAACCCGAAAACTCATAAGGTTAGCGAAAGAAGAATTGCAAAAGTTAAGCAAAATGCTGAGAAACAAAACAGAAAATATCGTTAGAAACAAAACTGATTGCTGGATTGCTATGTGATACCCATTTTTTCATATGGCAATGGATGCTTACGGATGAGTAGAAAACTGGAGACAACAGAAATGTGGTTCTACAGAAGGATAGTGAGAATCCCTAGAATGAAGTGAGTAAGCAACCAGAAATTTTTTTTTAAGCATTTCTCCCCAAGCAAGGAGGGATGCCACTAGCACGCAAGGGGTTACAGACAGTGGGAGACAGAGTAAAGAGGCGTGATAGAGGAAAGGACGAAGAGAAAGACAGGGTATAAATCAAGGCATCTGGAGATGTCGATTGGCATTACATTTGAATATTTGGAGATTATATCTATCAAGGAAACAAGTAATAGGAAGGGAATTCCACAGATTTTAGGTGCAAGACATGAAGTTATTGGAATAGAAGAGGCGGCTACATTTAACCGTTTCGACACTGAAATGATAGGGCCGACATGTCAGCCTAGAACCACGTTTAAATTCATGTAATCTGGGAACTAGCGAAAGTAGCACGTTGGAACAGTTACCGTGAACGTATTTGTAGAAAAGACAGAGAGAGTCGACGGCACGACTGTGAGATCGACTGTAGACGAGATGTCAAATCAGAGCCAATCACATTGCATATCCGTCTCTGGATTTTGTCGTGGACCATAAGACGAACAGCGAAGGTCCCAGAGCATATATGGCAGCAGTATTCCATGCAAGGTCGAATAGTGGAGTTATAGATTTGAAGGATGGAAACGGACGAGAAACAATTTCTGGGGTGATACAGAGACCCAACTTTCCTTGCGGTGGATGAGGCTATAGATTCAATGTATTTGTTCAATCTCAGGTCAGCGGACAGTGTGAAACCAAGCAGTCGCAAAGAGTTGATCTCGTGGAGTTGATCATCAGACATTCTAATGGGGGTCAGGGATCATTCCGTGTAGTGAGGAATAGAGAGCAGTTTTGTTTTTGAGACATTAAAGTTAACGAGTCAATACCTGCCCCAGTCTACAACTGATTAGAGGTCTTTTTTCGAGACTAACGGTCAGGTTAGATTTTCCAGCGACACCAGATTTGCTTTTGTGGCAGGAGTAAATAGAAGTGTCTTCTGCATAGATGCCTACTTGGGAACAGATGACATTGGGGAGATCGTTAATGAAGATAACGAAGAGAGTAGGGCCCAAGATAGGGCCCAAGATAGGGCCTTGGGAAACATCTGCGTTCGTGGGAAATGAAACTGGAGGAGAATCCGTTAAGGACGACTTTCATTACAGGGTTTGATAGGAATGATCGTATTAATTCAAATAATCGACCTGGAATTCCGTATCCCTGAAGCTTACGAAGGAGGCCGTCATGCCAAACCCAATCAAAAGCTTTTGAGATATCTAGAGCCACGGCACGAGCTTCCCCGTTATTGCGAAGTGCTTGGTAAAAAATTCAGTTATGGCCTGTAGAACGTGCAAAGCGGAAACCAGATCCCTTGTCAGAAAGCAGATCATGGGATATAAAGTGCTTAACCACTTTGGCGTTTATTAAGGCTTCAAAGACTTTACCAAATAGTGGAAAGAGATTGATAGGGCGGGTCTCCAGAGTTCTTAAAGACAGGTACAATAAATGAGAACTTCCAACAGGTTGGAAAGTAATATTCATTGAGGCAGTAATGATGTAATTTAGAGAGGACAGGGACCAGTTCATCATCACATTTCTTCAGGACAATGGCTGGTATCCCGTCTCCATCACTAACCTTATAGAAGTCCAATTTAGAGATGAAACCCTATACCAACGAAGGGGTTATGTGCAACTCGCTTCATACAGCCTTAGTTTGAGAGGGGAAATCTGGAGTGGGTACACCAAATGAGACGACCGTTGTGCTGAATGAGAATTTCCGAGAAAAGCACTCAGCCTTCTCAGCTGAGCAGATCATTACCTCAAACTGTTTGAACAAAAGAAGTATTGCGGTTTTGCTGTTGGTCAGTGCGCTCCTGCGGAGACGGAAATAATCCTTGGAGCCGAATTTGCGAGATGCAATACATTATTTCATTCTCTCAGCAAATAGTAACCTTGCTTCATACAGGGCACGCTTGCTCTCGTTACGAGCTGATGCAATCTGACATGTCACTACGATATAGGCGGGAGAAGTGATTCCTATGGGCAATCACAGCTGAGTAAGCAGCAGAGAATTAAGGGAATGAGCGCTATTTAACTATATATTTCCTTACCGGAATGAAAGACACGATTCCAGCTTTTACCCAGGAGGAGACCTCGAAAGCGGGTTCTTGAACACGGAGCTTAAAGACCACATCCCGGCGAACATAGCGAAGGAAATCCCGCAACGACTGCCAGTTTTCTCGTTTCTAACAAAAAAATGTTGTTAGAAGGTTCTTTGCTGGAGTGGAGTAGGAAATGTTGAGAGACACTACAGCATGATCAGAGTTACCAAGAGGGCGGAGCTGCGTGTCCCGACACACTCGGGGATAGAGGTGAAACAGATCGAGAAGGGAAGCTTTACCGTCCAGGTTGTTGGGGAAACGTGTGCGAAAGTGTCGAATGCGTGAAGGATTGAGAAATTGAAAAGTTAAGGGTTTGTATGCCAGCAAAGTCAGTTATAGAGTTCCAAAGCCACTTGGTATGGTGGGCGTTAAAGTCCCCGAACAAGAATATATGAGCAAACGGATGAAGAGAGATAGCCTTGTTTATATTGTCGAAAATTCTTTCGAGTACACCATAGCCTTGGGAGGATGGAGACCTATAGAGGAAGAAGAGGTAGCTTACAGCATTGAGGAGAGATAGACAAAGACACATGTATGAATGGTCTGGAGATTCCAGAGAGAGCTCTCTAGCCAGTCGGAGATGGTCCTTGATGTAAACTCCAAAGTCGTGCATATGGGTTTGAGAGTCTTTCCTAAGGAGAGGAAGGTAACCGGGGATCGAGAGGTCAGAGGAGGGGGATAAACGAGTCGAGGTTGGTCTCGCAGAGAGCCAGTATATCAGGAGACCTCTCAATGAGGAATGATTCCACACTGTAGAAGTTGTTCCGAATCTGTGACGTGGGCAGAAAGGAGCTGGCGCAGCCTGCAACATAATGTGGCCTCAAGTTTGCACACCGGAGGTAAATGCAAGGACTCCCTTCCATACGCGACATGGCACTACAGTCTCCCCGGTATTATACAACTGTTGATCAGAGTGGCCACTCAAGACGCTACGCAAGAGTTAAGGCTCATAACTGTTACAGTTTTTTGTGTATATGTGTGTAACTAGGATATTTATTTTGTAAGAATACAAAATTGTGGCACGAGGCCGAAAAGGGGAGGGGTAGAGGCTGGTCAACACTATCTTATACCTAGCTAATCTGACTCACGACCCATTCATACATTACAATTTACCCATTCACCACAAGAACTCGTCTATCACAAAACAATCTTTCAATCACCATAATACCACATCCTCCCAAGGGGAACCTACCAAAACGCGCCCCACACCATAAAAATTTGATGATGAAATACATGCTATACATTAAAATTCTAATAATGAGAGAATGAGAGGGGAGGGAGATGAACCCACAAATAACTAAAAGGTAACACAAATGCAAACTAAACATAATGTATGTTAGTAGGGGACCGTCCAACCCTCAAAATTGAGAGGCCGCTGTATTCTAACCAAGGGACAAAATCAAGAGGCGGCTCTCGCTAAGGGAGTGGGAAAAATGATAAAATATTATGCGGGAATGGGAAAATATAAAGCTGACCCAGTCGAGATAAAAGGAGGCCAAAACAAACTGGGGAGGTTGGGAATCTCGACTTGGATCATAACCAAAGAGTAGTCGGGTTACAGGCCAGGAACAACACTTACTCACATTAACTAGGTACACTTAAGCTTGTCTAACCTAACCAAGGGGAGGGTTCCGCAGGAAGCCACCCCGATGTGCAATAGGTTGACCTAGAAGAGAAAATCAAGGCTAGCCCCGGTCACACGAACCAAGCTCTCCTCTTTTACCCACCTTTCGCCAAAGACTGTCGAATGCAATCGTTTTCTATCAGATCTAATCTTCATCTTGAGCTGATGCTCAAAGAATTGGATTAGATGCTGATGAGAAAGACGGTTGCCTCGCAAGACTTCCTCCTTTCGCGTCGTCCAAATCACCATTCGAGCCGTGGCCAGCAGCGTCAGAAACACCATTCATTTCACCCCGGAATACGGGGGCGACACATTGTCACACGCGTCTGCGCGATCAATGGACACAAGCTGTTCGGGAGCGAGACGAGCCGTCAGCTCGCCGATATGGTCCCATAAGGGGCGGACCCGGGGGCAATGGTAGAAGGCGTGCGAAGCCGTTTCCTCCAAGCCAAGACCACACCGTTCACAGTCTGGCAAATCCGCCAAACCCCATATGAAAGCCTTGTCGTTGAGAGGCAGCCGATTCCGAGCCAATCGCCAGGTAAGCGAAAACTCAGGGTTACTGAGGTAATCCGCGGCTGGCGCCCAAGACCAGTAGGAGCGATACTCCTCCTCCGACAAACCGAGCGTATCACGTAGGGAATCCTTCGCGGGCCCCTCCACTAATCCACGATAGAAGACCATCCGACTCGTCCCGGGGTCTACAACGGCGCTCAACCCTCGAGATGGGGGGACTGATGGTAAGGCTAGGGAAGGCATCCCTAACAATTCCCTCCAGAGTCGGATCTCTCCCAGTCAATGCGCGGCGTAGGAAAGCCAACCTAGAGGCACGGATGTGACTCAAGATGTGCGGCATTCCCAGCCCCCCATGACACGGACGTTTAGTGCAGACTCGTCAGTCAGCCCTGTTCACGCGTCCCCTCCATAAAATGGAGGATAGCGATCGCTCGAGCGCCTTCCAATGGGTCTCACAGAGAGGAAGTACAGACAATCGATAAAGAATCAGGGGGAAAATGTATGTAGCACACACCTCCGCCCTGCCCTTCACGGACAACCGCCGTCGATTCCAAGTCTTGCCGGCAGAATCGACCTTTGCAAGTACTTCAGACCAATTCTTCTCCAGCTGGAGGTCCGGTCCAAACCACACTCCAAGAATGCGGACAGGTCCATCCGTCCAACCGAAGCGGCCCGGAAGAGCGACCCCCTTCCAGGCACCTAACCGCAAGCCGGAAGACTTGTCGCGGTTTATCTCGGCCCCTGTCACCTTCTCGTACCGATCAAGCGCCTTCTGTACCGCCTCGATGTCGTCGCGGGACGACACGAAAGCAGATACGTCATCGGCGTACGCGGAAACCCTGGCTCGAGCCCCTCCAGGAACGGCGATTCCGCGTAGGTCCGGACTGCCGGTCTCGTCCTTCAGCCGGCGAAGGAGAGGCTCCAACGCCAAAGCATAAAGGAGAGGCGACAGCGGACAACTCTGACGAACCGACCTAGACAGCACGAACGCGTCCGACAACCTTCCGTTCACATGTACCACAGCACTGGGGGAGCGATACAGGAGGCTAATCCAGCGGCAGAAGTTGGGTGCGAATCCAGCGGCCTGCAGGACAGTAGCAAGGTAGCGATGGTCGACCTTATCAAATACCTTGGACTGATCCAAATTGATCAGCGCGGCTTGCTCGTCGTCTTTTACACCCTCTATGATCGTGCGGATCAGATGCAGGTTGCTCTGAATTGTACGGCTCATGACAGAACAAGTCTGCTCAGGTCCCAACAGAGACTCGGCAACTGACTGCAAACGCTCCTGCAGGATCTTGGCCATAATCTTTAACTCTGTGTTTAGCAGAGTTATGGGCCTGTAGTCATCTAGCTTCCCCCACCACCTTTACCCTTTTTCAACAGAGTGATCACGCCCCTGGTGATCCGATTGGGGATGGACCCCGACCGAAACCAGTAGTTGAACACTGCAGTCAAAATCGGAACAAAGATGTGCGACAGCCTCAAGTACAATTCATAGGGCAAACCATCCAGACCGGGCGACTTGCCTCTGCCGACCTTCTTCAAAACCGCGTAGACTTCGCCCTCCGTGATCTCTCCCTCGCAGCTAGCCGCTTCAGTCTGCGAAAGCCGAGGAAAGTCAGCCAAATAGCTACGAAATACCTCCTCACGGAGACCAGGCTCCTTGGTAAACCGGCTCTCGAAATGGCGCCGAAACGCCTCGCACATGTCGTCAGTTGACCGTAGAGTACGCCCCTCCGGGGATTTGACTTCACAAATGTAACGATCGCCACCTCTACGGACCTCTTCCCTGCGCAGATCTGCGCCCAAATTCACAGCTTCGGAAGACATCTTGCTTAACTTATGTCTAATTACCTGGCCCATGTACCGCTCGCTATTCGAACGATCCAGGGCCTCCTTAGCTAAGGCTATCTCTAGGGGATCCACCCCAGCCACCGCCCGGGAATAACTAGACTTGAGTGTCTTCACCTTATCAGCTCTATCTAGAGCGAGCCGTTTGCTGAAATTAGTGGTGAAGGACCTAATCCTACATTTAAGGTGTTCCCACCACTTATTCCCGATAACCGCCCCCACTAGCTTCCGCTGCACTAGTCTAATTAGCTGTTCCCGAAAGTCCTCCCTGTCCAGTAAGGACAGATTGAACTTCCAGTAGCCAGCCATTCTAGGCCTACAGTCTAACGCCACCCGGGCACAAACGAGTTTGTGGTCCGAGTAGCCTACCCAGTGGAACGTAGGGCAATCTAACAGATCTATGTCGGCTCTTCTAACTAACATTCTGTCAAGGTAGCTAACTACCTTGTCAAAAGGCCAATTAAGAGCCCACGTCCACATTTTCCCCCCGGGATGATCGACCCGGTATCTATCGACGAGACCATAATCGTCGATCAGATCAACCAGGCTACGATCGCCCCTTCTCCCGCTAGCTCCCTGCCCCCTGTCTAACTTGGGGTCCAGGATGGCATTCCAGTCCCCCATTAAAACTAGGCGCGTTTAATCCACCAGGAACGGCCCCAACCGGCGAAAAAACGAGACCCGCTCCTCCCGGTCGTTGGGCGCATAAACCGCAACGACCCGGAACGAACCAATTTTCACGGCAATATCGACCACGATCAACCAGCCCTCGGCATCGGTATGCACAAGGTCCACCTTCGCATCGAGAGTACGCCTGACAAGCAAAGAAACTCCTCTGGCAGAACTGTCCCCATATGCTGAATAGACGACAAAGTCATCGTCCAGCACACACGCATCGGAACTGCAAACAAAGTGGGTCTCCTCGATCGCGGCAACATCCACATCCAGGGACAGAAGGTCCCGGAGCAGGCGGGCAGCCTTACCCCGATCCCTTAAGCCCCTCACATTCAAAGTCGCTATCTTAATAGACATCTTCTAAGCCTGCAAAGAAAGAAAAGAAGTGCAATAAACCTATTCACATACAGGACGGAAATCTGCGGGTGAAAGGACCCCGACGGATTGTCCCAGGATCCCCACGCCTAACTCTGACGTTATCCGTCCTTCTGTGACAATCCCGCCGACGTCTGTGTGGTAATTTAGTTTTAGGGCCCTATATAATGATGGGTGGAGACGTACGGGTCCCTCCCTGAACAAAACAAATGGATTTTTTTAAGATCTTGCGACCCAGTCTCCACCATCCTTATCTCTGGGAAGGCTTCTCTGGCCTCGAAGAGATGTATATGTGTGTAACTAGGATATTTATTATGTATAAAAATACATAATTGTGGCACGAGGCCGAAAAGGGGAGAGGTAGAGACTGGTCCAAACTAACTATCCTATACCTAGCTAATCAGATTCACGACCCATTCATACATTACAATTTACCCATTCACCACAAGAACTCGTCCGTCACCAAACAATCCTTCAATCACCATAATACCACATCCTCTCAAGGGGAACCTAGCAAAACGCGCCCCACACCATAAAAATTTGATGATGATACATAAAATACATAAAATTTAAATAATGATAGAATGAGAGGGGAGGAAGATGAACCCAATAATCAAATAAATATCAACACAATATACAAACTAAACATAACAGATGTTAGTAGGGGCCCATCCAACCCTCAAAATAGAGAGGCCGCTGTATTCTGCCCAGGGGACAGAAGCAAGAAGCTCTCTCGCTAAGGGAGTGGGGAAAAAGGATAAAATATTATGCGGGAATGGGGAAATATAAAGCTGACCCAGTCGAGATGAAAAGGAGGGTTAAAAACAAACTGGGGAGGTTGGGAATCTCGACTTGGATCATAACCAAAGAGTAGCCGGGTTACAGGCCAGGAACAACACTTACTCACATTAATTAGGTACACTGAAGCTTGTCTAATCCTAACCAAGGGGAGGGTTCCACAGGAAGCCACCCCGATGTGCAATAGGTTGACCTAGAAGAGAAAATCAAGGCTAGCCCCGGTCACACGAACCAAGCTCGCCTCTTTTACCCACCTTTCGCCAAAGACTGTCGAATGCAATCGTTTTCTATCAGATCTAATCTTCATCTTGAGCTGATGCTCAAATAATAGGATTAGATGCTGATGAGAAAGCCGGTTGCCCCGCAAGACTTCCTCCTTTCGCGTCGTCCAAATCACCATTCGAGCTGTGGCCAGCAGCGTCAGAAACACCATTCGTTTCACCCCGGAATACGGGGGCGACACATTGTCACACGCGTTTGCTCGATCAATGGACACAAGCTGTTCGGGAGCGAGACGAGGCGTCAGCTCGCCGACATGGTCCCGTAAGGGGCGGACCCGGGGGCAATGGTAGAAGGCGTGCTGAGCCGTTTCTTCTAATCCAAGACCACACCGTTCACAGTCTGGCAAATCCGCCAAACCCCATATGAAAGCCTTGTCGTTGAGAGGCAGCCGATTCCGAGCCAATCGCCAGGTAAGCGAAAACTCAGGGTTACTGAGGTAATCCGCCGCTGGCGCCCAAGACCAGTAGGAGCGATACTGCTCCTCCGACAAGCCGAGCGTATCACGTAGGGAATACTTCGCGGGCCCCCCCACTAATCCACGATAGAAGACCTTCATAGGCCGTGAAAGGTCACTGGACCGTGGAATGGCCTTCAAGGCCGACCTACACTCGCGGATGAAATCCGACTCGTCCCGGGGTTTACGACGGCGCTCAACCCTCGAGATGGGGGGACTGATGGTAAGGCTAGGGAAGGCGTCCCTAACAATCCCCTCCAGAATCAGATCTCTCCCAGTCAATGCGCGGCGTAGGAAAGCCAACCTAGAGGCACGGACGTGACTCAAGAGGTGCGGCATTCCCAGCCCCCCATGACACGGACGTTTAGTGCAGACTCGTCTGTCGACCCTGTTCACGCGTCCCCTCCATAAAATGGAGGTTAGCGATCGCTCGAACGCCTTCCAATGGGTCTCACAGAGAGGAAGTACAGACAATCGATAAAGAATCAGGGAGAAAATGTATGTAGCACACACCTACGCCCTGCCCTTCACGGACAACCGCCGTCGATTCCAAGTCTTGCCGGCAGAATCGACCTTTGCAAGTACTTCAGACCAATTCTTCTCCAGCTGGAGGTCCGGTCCAAACCACACTCCAAGAATGCGGACAGGTCCATCCGTCCAACCGAAGCGGCCCGGAAGAGCGACCCCCTTCCAGGCACCTAACCGCAAGCCGGAAGACTTGTCGCGGTTTATCTTGGCCCCTGTCACCTTCTCGTACCGATCAAGCGCCTTCTGTACCGCCTCGATGTCGTCCCGGGACGACACGAAAGCAGATACGTCATCGGCGTACGCGGAAACCCTGGCTCGAGCCCCTCCAGGAACGGCGATTCCGCGTAGGGCCGGACTGCCGGTCTCGTCCTTCAGCCGGTGAAGGAGAGGCTCCAACGCCAAAGCATAAAGGAGAGGCGACAGCGGACAACCCTGACGAACCGACCTAGACAGCACGAACGCGTCCGACAACCTTCCGTTCACCTGTACCACAGCACTGGGGGAGCGATACAGGAGGCTAATCCAGCGGCAGAAGTTGGGTGCGAATCCAGCGGCCTGCAGAACAGTAGCAAGGTAGCGATGGTCGACCTTATCAAATGCCTTGGACTGATCCAAATTGATCAGCGCGGCTTGCTCGTCGTCTTTTTCACCCTCTATGATCGTGCGGATCAGATGCAGGTTGCTCTGAATTGTTCGGCCCCTCACAGAACAAGTCTGCTCAGGTCCCAACAGAGACTCGGCAACTGACTGCAAACGCTCCTGCAGGATCTTGGCCATAATCTTTAACTCTGTGTTTAGCAGAGTTATGGGCCTGTAGTCATCTAGCTTCCCCCCACCACCTTTGCCCTTTCTCAACAGAGTGATCACGCCCCTGGTGATCCGGTTGGGGATGGACCCCGACCGAAACCAATTGTTGAACACTGCAGTCAAAATCGGAACAAAATATGTGCGACAGCCTCAAGTACAATTCATAGGGCAAACCATCCAGACCGGGCGACTTGCCTCTGCCGACCTTCTTCAAAACCGCGTAGACTTCGCCCTCCGTGATCTCTCCCTCGCAGCTAGCCGCTTCAGTCGGCGAAAGCCGAGGAAAGTCAGCCAAATAGCTACGAAACTCCTCCTCACGGAGACCAGGCTCCTTGGTAAACCGGCTCTCGAAATGGCGCCGAAACGCCTCGCACATGTCGTCAGTGGCCCGAAGAGTACGCCCCTCCGGGGATTCGACTTCACGAATGTAACGATCGCCACCTCGACGGACCTCTTCCCTGCGCAGATCTGCGCCCAAATTCACAGCTTCGGAAGACATCTTGCTTAACTTATGTCTAATTACCTGGCCCATGTACCGCTCGCTATTCGAACGATCCAGGGCCTCCTTAGCTAAGGCTATCTCTAGGGGATCCACCCCAGCCACCGCCCGGGAATAACTAGACTTGAGTGTCTTCACCTTATCAGCTCTATCTAGAGCGAGCCGTTTGCTGAAATTAGTGGTGAAGGACCTAATCCTACATTTAAGGCGTTCCCACCACTTATTCCCGATAACCGCCCCCACTAGCTTCCGCTGCACTAGTCTAATTAGCTGTTCCCGAAAGTCCTCCCTGTCCAGTAAGGACAGATTGAACTTCCAGTAGCCAGCCATTCTAGGCCTACAGTCTAACGCCACCCGGGCACAAACGAGTTTGTGGTCCGAGTAGCCTACCCAGTGGAACGTAGGGCAATCTAACAGATCTATGTCGGCTCTTCTAACTAACATTCTGTCAAGGTAGCTAACTACCTTGTCAAAAGGCCAATTAAGAGCCCACGTCCACATTTTCCCCCCGGGATGATCGACCCGGTATCTATCGACGAGACCATAATCGTCGATCAGATCAACCAGGCTACGATCGCCCCTTCTCCCGCTAGCTCCCCGCCCCCTGTCTAACTTGGGGTCCAGGATGGCATTCCAGTCCCCCATTAAAACTAGGCGCGTTGAATCCACTAGGAACGGCCCCAACCGCCGAAAAAACGAGACCCGCTCCTCCCGGTCGTTGGGCGCATAAACCGCAACGACCCGGAACGAACCACTTTTCACGGCAATATCGGCCACGATCAACCGGCCCTCGGCATCGGTATGCACAAGGTCCACCTTCGCATCGAGAGTACGCCTGACAAGCAAAGAAACTCCTCTGGCAGAACGGTCCCCATATGCTGAATAGACAACAAAGTCGTCCTCCAGTACACACGCATCGGAACTGCAAACAAAGTGGGTCTCCTCGATCGCGGCAACATCCACATCCAGGGACAGAAGGTCCCGGAGCAGGCGGGCAGCCTTACCCCGATCCCTTAAGCCCCTCACATTCAAAGTCGCTATCTTAATAGACATCTTCTAAGCCTGCAAAGAAAGAAAAGAAGAAGTGCAATAAACCTATTCACATACAGGACGGAAATCTGCGGGTGAAAGGACCCCGACGGATTGTCCCAGGCTCCCCACTCCTAACTCTGACGTTATCCGTCCTTCTGTGACAATCCCGCCGACGTCCGTGGGGTAATTTAGTTTTAGGGCCCTATATAATGATGAGTGGATACGTACGGGGGCCCTCCCTGAACAAAACAAATGGATTTTTTTTAAGATCTTGCGACCCAGTCTCCACCATCCTTATCTCTGGGAAGGCTTCTCTGGCCTCGAAGAGATGTATATGTGTGTAACTAGTCAGCCAGTCAAAATTACTTAACTCCCTTTATAGCCCACCAATAGAAGGTTAACCAATCAGAAGACGTAGAACATTCAATTCGTCGTGTATAAAGGCAGCCATTTTTCTTCACTCTACCCGAATATCTAGTCTAGCTTGTCAGCCGAAAAGAACCAGAAGGCCGAACTATGCTCTACTACTTTTATCGAAATATCCACTGCTAACCTGAACAACGCTTTCCTACTGTCTTCGAAATATTCACTGCTAACCTCTGGATTCTATACTCAAAGACGACCGTCATGATGAATAACACTAACAACCAGTAGGGGATATCAAACAGAAAACTGTCAACAGTGCAGCCTCAGAATGAAGCGGCATTGTCACAGGCTGCACACATCACAAGAGAATCAATGTAGTACTAGTATGGAGGCCAGAGAGAAGAAGAGAAAAAGTTCCGGCGACTCCTTCTTAAACAAGAAACAATGGGTGAGCCTCTAATCTTGTTGAAGATGCCACAATAGTAAAACGTATGATTAGAATCAGGAAAAGAAAGCTGAAATTGCAAGGATATATAATGATGAATGAAGGATTGTAAAACTCAGTCATATGATATACTGGTGAAATCGAAATAGGAAACGATAGAGTGCATTATCCGATTAGCTTGTCTGAATGGCGGCTGAATGGGAGGTGGGGGCTTTAGAAAACGACTCTTTTCTGTAAATTCACTACAAAATACTAATTCTACAACATGTATTTATATTTGCACCAAATTATTCCAGAGCGAGGCCTTTTTTTTTACCTCCGATTGGGTTGACATTTGCAATTGCTCCAAATGTGGGTGACTCAGGGGCACTATTTCTAAATGTCAGGATTCTGTCACGCTCACAACAATAAACAAAGCGAACACAGATTTTTTAATATATTTTTTACTGTAACAAAACACATGTAAGTGCCTTGAATATCATCGGAACTTACAAAATGTGAATAACGATTTTTTTTGTAATGTTTCATTCTGAGGCTTCGAGTTGTCTAGAGTCATGCTAAAAAATTAATTTAAAATTCATACTTTCAAAATAGCGCCAAAAATTTAATAAATAAGCAAAAAACTTTGTTTTAAAATTTATAATTTCTTGGGGAGAATTAATATTTGTGATAAGTAACTGAATATTATTTGCGGAAAATTAACAGAAAATATCCCAAAACTGTTAATGGACAAGAGTTAAGAAGTCGTGGAGAAACATGATCCTTTAAATATAGAATATAGAAGACGAATATCAAATGCCAGCACGAGTCAGTAGCTAACTTTATTAGTTCCGCTATAATGTCGCCATATTTTCTGTTCGATTATTACTTAAACATAACAGAGAAACGAACAAGAAAAAAGAAAACCTTTTAAACAAAATAATCTTGTTTCATTCTCCCACGTCTAGAGTCTCGATTTCAATCAATTATATCGTACACCTAAAAGAGGACACCAGAAAATCGATTGCTACAACTATCAGAAGGAAATGTTTTTTATGCCCGATACGTATCAGAAAAGGCCGCTACTTTATCATTTGATCGTCTCTAATTAACGTATTTTAGCGGTGCTTTGTTGTTGATTTTTCCGAGAGCCGAGTGCGTTAATTAACCATTAAACCTCAACTCGCATTCAAGTGGTTTATAAATTTTTGTAAAACTATTTTTCACTGCTGCGCTTCGTTTTAATCTTGTCGCCTCTTGTCAATTAGTAGGACATTTCAACAAAAGCAAACTCCTCTTGCCAGCCAAATCAATATTCACCTCCTCAGTTCAGTTTACCACTTATTAGCTGAGGCTACGATAACCATTTTTTGTCATTATCTAAGTGAATTATCACTCGTTATAGTCCCTGATATTTTTGTAACCTTCCAAAATTATATTTACTTTCAAGATAACCGTTCACCCAAACTGCAGCTTGATATTGCACTAAAAGTTTGAGGGCCATAAGTATGCACTGATACATTTGCCCTGCTAAAGAAAATTTACAAGCAAAGAAAATCATATTTGAATATTTCCACACAGTGTTCTCACATTTAAAAATGCAACATCAACTTCATTGGAAAGACGTATAAATATCAATGTTTTTCTTGAAGGAAATACTTTCTTGAAGGAAGGTCAGTATCATGAATTACTTGAATATTTCATGCAAAAACATTGCTTTACCAATTTTCATTATGGCGGCCCATCATAGATCACTTTTTTTGTAATTCGGCGTGGTGTAATAGAAAGCTTGCCTCGCTAGATCAATCACGCCTGAGGAGTAATTTGGATCTGCAGTGGGTGTCTCATACATTCGGACTTGTGCCACAGTTAGGCAAAGCTTAATGAATCAACATCCTACATTATTCCTCAGGTGTACAATCTGTAAAGGAAGAGATTGTTGACCAACATAAAAAGAAATCGGAAAAAATGGGATGAGTTGATTTAATTGGTCGCTACATTCCAATTGCGATTTAAGCACATGTACATATAAAATACAACCACAGCTAAATACTGTTAATCAGAGATTAAATCCGTATTGCGAACGTGTGATTATAAAAAAAATAAACTGGAATCTACTCAGAAAACGTACAATTCGATAAAACAAAAAATATCTTGTAATAAAAAAGAAAGCAAGAGTAGGCTTAAAGAAGATTTATTCTGCTTAGAATATTTATTTCCGCAAAAAGAGAAAATGTGGCACAAGGCCGAAATGGGGAAGAGGAAAGAGATCGGTCTTCTTTCTTAACTTTAAAACTTCTTAACTAGCCACAAACGCTGACCCAATCATACTAAGAATATGTCTTGCACCAAAACAACAGATTCTTACTTACTTTTCTCTCCACACACACACCAAAATACCTCAAAGTCCCCATATGTACAGTGGGCGTGTAGGGGAATACAACAACAATTTAAAAATTTTAAAAACTAGCCCCAATCAGTAAGTATAGTATGAACTAATAACTATTTACAAGAAAATTAAACAAAATCATGTTAGGAATCCCCCCCAGCCACAATCATTAAATGTGGCAGAAACATCAGTTAACTAGACGAAAATAATGCGGTCAAGGACGGCATTCCAATCCCCCGCTAAAACAACCCGACGAGATGACGCCAAGAACGGGTCGATCTGCCGAAACAAAGCAGGCCGCTCAGAATACTTATTGGGGGCATAAACCCCAATGAGACTTATCCTTATCCTTTATGGTAACATCCAGCACGCAAAGTCTGCCCGCCAGATCTGCGAAGAGAAGAATACACGAAGCATTCAAAGACTTGCTTACAAGGCAAGAGATACCCCTCGAGCGTCCACCATAACATGCTGAATAAAAGGAAAACCCTCTTAGAATGTCCTCATGATTATTAGAAGAAAAACGGGTATCTTGCACAAAACATCCATCCATCCCGAGGCGCTGAAGGTCGCGATGGAGTCTCGCCCTGCGGGACTCGGACCTCAAGCCTCGGACATTCAAACTAGCTAACCAGAGACATTATCAGACCTATTAGGGTTGCTCTGCTGTATTAAACATGGTCGGCGAAAGGATACCGACAGCCTCTCCCGTCGACCCATGGCCAATCTCAGTCTTGATGGTACCGTCTTGGGAGAACCGATATCCAAGGGTAAAGCAAAATTTAGTGCTCTATAGAGGGAGGGGGTAACAAAAACAGGGACTCGCCAGACACAAAATTGTTTCATGGAAAACAGGTGTTTCCTGACGGACATCCTACGGTCGGCCACTTTTGGTTTTTTTCTTAAGAATTAAAAAGGAGGGTGTCATTTCCTTTTCCATTCTCAAGGGAGGGTGAGGGGTGATAAATGGGAAAAATGGTTAAGTTTCGCTTGTAGTATAATAACAATAATTAGTTTAATAATAACAATACAAACGGCAATAACATTTACAAAACGACAAACACAAAACAGAAGGACGTACAAAAAATTAAAATAGACGGACAAAGAAACAAGATTCGTCTGAAGGCGAAACAAATTAAGGAAATTTAAACAGTCAAAAAAAAAAAAAAAAAAAAAAAAAAAAAGTAAAACAAATGGACGTACGTTAGACGAGAACAAGTGAACAAGATTCACCAAATCGCGAAACAAATTTAAAACAGTCACAAAAACAAAGAAACTACAAAAGATTAAAAGGATGACAGACAGGAAAGCAACAAATAACACAATAAAACAATGAGATATAAACGAAAAAAAAAAAGAAAACGCTATACAAATAAGATACGAAACGAAAAATGTAACAATTTACAATATGGCTTCCGATAAAAACGGTCAACCCTAAAAAAAACGAGAAACAAGGAAAGAGAAGAAATGGACAGAATATACAATATAAACACAAAATTTACAAACAAATATATTACACATAACTTTACTGTTATTTAAAAGAAATAACACTGAACACGTAATAAACAAAGGAAAATGAAAAAACGAAAAATAAATAGATAAATTCTGGGAAGTGGGTACGGGGAGAAAACAAATTCAAACGTAAAAGAAAATCAAAAAGTTAAATACTAAAAGATTAATATAGCAAAATAAATAAAAATAATATTGAGAAGGGTAAGGAATTGAAAAGGAAAAAAAAAATTACAAACAGTCAAAAAGGAAACTTAAAAAAAGAAACGCAAAAAATAAATCAAAACTTAACGGAAAATCAGCAATGAAATGACCAAAAGATTCTCAGCGAGACAAAAAAAGGTCTAACGAGATTTGTTCTGCTTTGAATAATTGATACCAGCGTAGAGACTATTTATAGTAAATAAAGAGTTCTCCAAAGGGAGATAATCATAAAGCAAGGGAGATTACTCCTAATTACTTTATCACAATCAAATGAAACTGATATATACATATTCGAAACTTCAGATAAGTGCAAATAATAAAAGGAATTATCATTTACAGCGTAAGAAGTAATAGGATAAAGATATAACGATTGGGTGGGTAGATATTCAACATGATTATAAGTAAATAGCAACAGTTTAAGAACACTAATATAAAGAAGATCGTTTCATTTTTACCGGGACGAGATTCATTCAAATAAAAAGAATAGTTCGATTATTTCTATCTTATTTGATAAACTCACACATATGGATCAAGGTATAACTCTCTACACAGTAATATTCGGCAAGACAGTAACCACATTTCTGATGCTTCATGTGTTTTCTTCATCTGTGAGGAGATTGTTTAGCGTATAAGAGGACTGGTATTACGTAACAGTTCAGTACTCTTTTCTTTCTTTCTGACGTCCATTCTTTTTGCTTTCCTTCACTGCATTCTGTAAGAGTTCTCGTAGTTTTCCTTCTTTGTCTACTATCAACATTGTATCCTCGTTTATGAGGTTAGGCTTGTGACTGGCAATAAGGGATCTTGGTTTGTCAAGGAATCGAATAACTGTATCGGATGAATAAGTTCGGTGAGAATATACATCTTGACTTATACCCCTTTCTCTTTTTATATATTTATTGAATTTATTTTCTATCCAGGCGGTCTGCTGCCAGTCTAAGTTCAGGAATATTTTCATATCTTTGCGATATCGGGTCTGACAGTTCTTTCTGACTTACATTCTCGGTAATAATAAACAGTAATACATATTTGATTATTGTTAGACTACACAACTGCGTGCTTATAAACGTTTATATTTAGGAGAAATACGGATTAGGACCGTCGATAACTCTGTTAGCACGAAGCCATCGTGATCGCGGGTTTGAGTATGCAGGCGTTGTTCAGATTATTGATCATGCTAGCTAACACGCCCTCTTTCAGAAACTGTAACTAAGGTCTTCTCGGCAGAGTTGTATTACAAACCACAGGTTGGTTCTGTAGGTATTGAACAAAGAAAAAGGTGCCTGAGCGAGAGTATGCAATAGGGATTGGCTAACCGCCTTAGTACATGGTTATCCGCGAATATCAGTGCCCAGCTATTATACATATATATATATATATATATATATATATATATATATATATATATATATATATATATATATGAAATTGTTGTGCATAGTTGTATTTCCAACCGACGCCAGCATTTACTTGTAACAGTGTGTGTTACATTGGTGTATTCGATAAATCTCAATAAAGATATATTATCCGGCAGGAATCGAGCCTGCTGTCCGGTTTGTATGAGAAACCACCTTTTGATCGGCTATGCCCTAGCAAACGGCTACAAACCGCGTCATTATACCGCAAAGTTCTATTTCCCATTTTACGGAAAGCACACCCGACTAAGACATTTTACTCGAAAGTTCATATCTGCACAGTTCTATATCCAAAACGTAAAGAAAACAATTTGTAAAGAATAAATGGATTTATTTTATCCTACTGTTTTTTTTAATTCAATCTTTATTATAGCGGCTACTCATCAAAATTAATCAGGGTGGTCTATTTAAAACATGTGTAATAAAAAGGAAAATAGAGCGTTGCCGTGTTGAGAAGCTTTTCGTGGCCGAACGGTAAAGCACAGCGCATCAAAATATATTGGAGTTTCTGAAATGTTAGGATCCCATTATTTTTAAAAAATATTTTCCAGTTCAGCTTTGTAAAGGGCGTTTCATTAAATGGATTATATATAAGGGTGTTTCATTAAGACGGATCATAATCAGCAGTAAATAGATCAGTGTTACCGATGAAAATGTATTTATTTCTCTATTGGATCATGTTATTTAAGTCATGGCAAATAATATCGCCGAAATATCCGCCAAATCTGAAAGAAAAAGAAAAAGAAAAATGCCATTAATCGTTTAAACTTAATTCACATTAATAATCGGCCCAAGTTATTGGAACATCCTTTATACATATTCATTTATTAAATGTAGAACGATATTGAATGGCGCTGATAGACACCATCTTGTATCGATAGGCGATTGTTTTTTTAGAGGAATAGTCAATTAACAAACTTACGTGACAAGAATACAAGCGCAAAGTGGAGTACCTCTACATGCAAGCCACCAACCTGCCACTGGATGACATGCCACTAGCGGCATATTCGTTTTGGCAATGTTATCACTAGTGAACCGCTAGAGACCCACTGGTAGCCCGCCGGTGGCTGTCTGTGTAGGGGTGGGTTAATATGGGCAGACTACCAGCTTTCCACTAGTGGCTCGCGTGTAGGGACCGCTTACACATATAGGCAGAACAGCCCAATTTTCTTTATACAGTTTAAACAGAGTCTAAAAGTGTCGACGCAGTCTTGTAGTGATGAATTATTTTTCCCTTAACAATCCCATTCTTATAGACGAAACGTTGAAAGTCTCTTGTTACTTTGTCTCTATTTCGACGGAAAGTCTTCAGATGAACGCCATTCCGTAATTCCACCAGTTTTAACCTTCACAAGTGAGGCCCGCCACAGATATTGTTGCGAACTACCATCATTCTCTTCGAAATACGAATTCCACTGGACCCGCTTCTTCCCAGGAACACTTACTTTGTCGAACCGAAACTCAAGAAGATGCTTCCCTAACCACTATAGTCGTAACCTGTTCAAGTCTAAGATTAACCGTACTCTTCCCCACATATACTCATAGACTGCACTCATTATCTGTTATACTGTTACCCTCTATCTTATTGTAAAATTATTTACATTCGCCTATTGTCCTAATTGCCAGTGCTTCTGATATTGTATCGTCCAGTGTAAATCGGTATAAACTTCAGATAATTTTTAACTGTGCATTATATCTAGCTTATGAGAGTAGAGCGTTCAGCTTTCCATACCTGGGTCCATTGTTTAGTACTATTTTGTTATTATTCGTTCTGTTTCCACTAAACGTAAGTCTGTATTAACTAGCCAAGAAATTTATATCAGAATTCATGAATGAAGACGCTATCCACTAACAGGGAAATCCTTACAACTAAGCTTGGCGCCTAAATAAGAGTGATTATTTATAATGCATGCTGCTGACATTGATCCTTATGTCACGGTTCATTACGTTCATAACGACTTTTATTTTCTTCTTGCAGCTGCTGTTAATCCTTGCTGTAAGAACACTTCCCTTATTTATTAATGTCTCGCATATGCTGTCTATTTCTAAGCCAGGTTTATTCAGGAGGCTTTCATATACTAGCATATGCGCTGATAAATTCAGACTTCTGACTGCCTAGTTTTCTTCTTTGTCTAGTAATTTATTTCATTGTAAAGAAGATGGTTACGTCTCTTTTACATTCATACATGATCAGCCACGGCTGATTTCATACTAGTGCAACTTAAGAATTCTTTAGGCTAATATTGTATAAAATAATCATGATGATTTAAAAAATTCGACGATATATTGTACGTTTTTGGATAATGATTAATACAATCTGTTACATTGGTTGAATTCTCTTAATATATTGTGTTGTACAGTGATGTCATCGGTATTGAAATCTTAATCAGAAAAATGACTTACTGTTTTTCCATTTTCACTGTATAAACTGTTAAAAGTAGCCATCTATTTTACTCCAATAGCTTCATTCTCGTACAGCTCGCCTGTGGAATTCCCTCCCCTCTTTCTGTTTCCCTGATAATTACAATCTCCAATTATTCAAATGTAATGTCAATCGACGTTTCCGGATGCCCTGATCTATCCCCTATCCTTCTCTTCATCCTTTCCTCTATCACTCCTATTTGTTCTAGCTCAAAATCTCTGCAACCTCTTGCGTGCTAGTGACTTCTCGCCTTGCTTGGGGTGAAACGTTTAAAATGAAAAATTCCTCCCGATGGTTCTGTTCTTTTTCGGTTTATTCCATGTTCCATTACTGGCGGCTAATAACTAAAAATAAATATGCAAAGAACACTAAAGAAGATTTTAAATGGAAAGTTATTGTCCACGATGAGACAAAGCTATTCATAAATATTCATAAGCGAAAGAAGTCTCAAGAACATGGAACAATGCCCTAAAGAATAACAAGCGATTAGAAGAACATGATCCAAATGACGCACAAACAGAACAGCCCAAAGCAAATTCAGTCAGATTTCATGCTTATCATAGCTACAAAATATCATATATGTAGAATTCGCGGAAGATCTCTTTTGCTTGTTGTATAACCTACCACTTTTCCAGGGAATTTGAAAGGATTCGAAAAGGGAAACCAAAGAATTGAATGATATTCTGCAAATCGAAAAAAAGTATTCTAAAAGACTCTAAAAGAAGAAAGAAAAATACATCCAAGACAGATAGCAGACGGAAAGCTTTATCAGATGATGTCATAACTCTAGAGAGCTAATGTTTGAAGATGCTAAGAAAATATTTCTTCTATTATTCGTTTTCACTTCTTTTCTATTCGTATTCTTCTCTTTCCCTACCGTATTCTTAATTCTTCCTTTTGTTTCCTGCTTTTTGTTTTTCCGCTATTTCCCTATTCTCATATTTCTACACCATTCGTCTTCCTCTAGTGTCACATTCATCAAGAAAAATGGACACCAACCTATCGCATTAAATATTTATAAGTGCGCAGACTCGGACTGAATTGTGGCTCTCACTTCCGCTGCTCACACTAATTGCTTTGCTGACGAGAAAACGTGTCGGAGTTGATACCGATAAATGGTGTGATGAGGATACGGAAGTGAGTCTTGTCATTTCGATCAGCAGACGTTTGTCGTGTCGGGAAACAAAGAGCCAGTCATAAAGAAAATTGCCTTCTTCAATTACTGAAATGAGTGCAGACTAATCTGCCGTTTAATGTTTGAAGGCATAACACACGCGTGAGGCGTTAATTACGAAATGAATAGTTGACTTTGTATGTTTATGGCGATTACTTATATAGTAGAAAGGATACTAACGATTATATCATTGTAGCGTTGTAACAGTTCAGAATAAACCTCCCCTTTTATTTGGACATGTATGTTTTGTAATGTGGAAAAGTTGGATAAGCCGTAAAACAAAGTAAACGAAAGCGAATTAACGAAGAAAAATAACAGGCTGTTTTTTTTTCGGATAAAGCATTAGACACATGTTTCATCTGCTCAATGTATACATGTTCATTTTAAGAAAGCTAAATGTTTCTATCTATTTCTACTCATATATTTGCCTATCTCTACCTATTGCTGTCAGTCTGTTCATACCTATCTATCTAGCTAGCTGTCCTTTGAGGAATAAATTGTACACCCATGGTAACAATAAGAACTAGTCCTTAACTATAAATACAGCAAAAAAGAAAAAAAGAAAATAAAATAACTTTCAGAAGGAAAGAAACTAAGCTGTATGAAGTATGAAAGGCGTAACGAATCAAATGAAAGAACAAATAGATCCTTCTTGGCCACACATTTTCAACTGACTTGAAGTGGAGCGAATACATCGACTCAATAGTTACAACTACAACAAGGAAAGTTGGGTCAACTCATCAGAATCCATCTTGCATATCTGCAAATCTACCATTCATCTGCGCATGGAATATATGGTCTGTAAATCCTGGTATGCATCTCAAGATTCTTGACATAATCCAAAGAAGGATCTGTAATTTAATCGATCTTGACTCAGAATCTCGACATCAATCACATTCTCACCAACATGGCGTGGATTCTCTCAGTATTTTCTACATATATTCTCATGGTAACTACTCTGATGTTTTTATCCCTGGTGTCCTAAGTACATGGATTTAACCGTGCTACTAGATTCGTATCTAGGTCCCACCGTTTTACTGTTGAACCAGTGAAATGCAACAAAAACGTCTACCACAAACTTTATTTTCTCGCACTTCCACCTGTTAAATTCGGTTGCGTTTACTTGCTTCCTTGATAACTTAAATCTTTTAAAAATTAAATGCAACGTCAAAATCCTCCTATAATCAGACTTCTCTTTCATTTTCACTCCCTATAACTCCCTGGATACTCTACAGCGTAACCGCCCTAAATGGGGTGAAATGATTTAATAAAAATGATGTCGCCAGGATACAGTTATAAATATAAATAAAAAAAGAAATTCTCCGGTTACAAAAATAAAACACTGAAAAAACCCGAACAATGAAACAATCAGGATTCAAAAAATGAATGAAGTTTGAATTGATGAAACGATTAACATCACACTTACTACTTTCAAAACCGCTAATATCTACAATGTCCAGATAGAAAACAAAGGAAAGCTATCTGCGTCAAAACTCGGGAAATGTCGACTAAATTTTTGCTGATTTTGGAACTTGGTCACTTTGTTCGATTATCCTGATGGTTCTTCGAAAATTCAAAATTATGCAAACTATTTGAAAATAACGAAGAAAAATAACAGGCTGTTTTTTTTTGTTTTTTTTTCGGATAAAACTTTTGGTGGTTTTCAACGTTTGCCAAGGAAAGATTTCCGTTCCAAAATCACCTAATTCCAGGATTAGAAGAAGCAGCAGAAATCTCTCTAGAGACACTATGTTCTTAGCACAGAAGTTTCTCTGAAAGAACACAAGATGCATTACACCATGCTCTTACCGTATAGTGAATGACCAGGGATAACAAGCCCAACTAGTCGTGGTGACAAAACCAGTTTGTATATAACAACGAAGTTATTGTTTTAGATTATTGTGAATCCAAATGAGAGTCTGTCGCGATAGCGTATAAAAAAGAGGCGGCAACCCATTTCTTCCTTTTTTGCCTCTCTCCGGACATCGGTCAAAAAGCACGATTGTTTTGCTTCGTTACGTTTCTGGTGAAGCATATAATATTGAAGTCTTTTAAAATACAACCTTAAAAACGAGGACTTAATACATCAACAAGACTTGTGTATTTCTTTCTATGACTTTTCTCGGATGGGTTTGTTATGGATTGTTCATTGTGTTGCTCAGGTTGCATAGTTCAGGCTTAATTATTGGCTGTATCAAATCTCGCATGATTTGCGTTCTTCCCCACTGCTTACCACGTCTCCTTACTACGACTACCAGGATTAATCGGAGAGGCAGGCAGTAGCAACGCACTCTTACTTTAAGGGGAATGATCATATACATTTTTCAGTATAGTTTAGGGACGTACATTTAAATGTTTTTTTTTTATTAAGAAAAGGATAGTTCCCGCAACATTACAGAGCAGGTCAGCATTCTTTTTGTTTGTAACCATTTTTCCTGTTTCTTAAACTTTAAATTTTAATTTATCTCTCAAAATTTATTTCATTCCACTTTCTGGTTCAAATTAAAATGTTGGACTTCAAATCAAGAAAAATGTCAACTTCAATTAAACAGGCTGAACTTCCAATTGAAAAAGAGTAATTTGAAATTAAAAATTTATTAGTGAAACAAATACACCATTCAATTAAAAACAAACGTACAATATGATCACAGATGGATAATTATTAATTAATCAGATCACACAGTATGCCACATTTGCATTTCTTATGTTAAAGTTTCTCTACAGAATCTAATGTTCTCATACTTCGTTGTGGTGTAATTGCATATGTTGCTTTATCTGTACGCTGAAGCAACTTGTGCCTGGCCGTGGACCATTTGGTATTTGCTTTCTTTTTTATTGACTATCACGTTCTTGTTTATTGTGTTTTGTCATGTGCGTGACAGACATCGATCCTTACCACCGTTTCTTGGAAAAATTGTCTTGCCTGACACAGGTCCGGGGTGCAAGAAGGTCATGGACCACTACTCTTTAGGAATTACTTCTGTTAGTGTTGAATATATATAGGGCTTAAAATGATTCAATCGTTCGGTGTTACATGGCAGCCTTCAGTATCATTTATTTTATAGTCCTGCTTTGGTTTGGGAAGATAAAGCTATTTATTCAATTTTGAGGTTGATTGCTGTAGTTTATTCTAACTATTATTTTGGCGAGGTCAGTTTTTAATTTGTTTATTACTTTTATTATTTAATTATTTGGATTCATTATCATTACTTGTTTTTCTAACAGTTAATTTATAGGGATCGGTTTGTTAGTTTGTTTATTTATTTGGATTAATTTAGATTAATTTATTTTACTTGTTTTTTTTATTATTTATTTATGCTACTGCATATTTTTATTTACTTTTCGGTTTTCGATTTTTAAGCAACATAGTATTTTTCGTTATATAACAGTTTTAGCTATGTTTTTCGTTCGATTTTTGGTTTTATTTTTATGGTCTAACTCATATTTTGGTCATAATGTTTTATTTGTTTATTACTTACTTTATTTATTTGGGTCCATTGATTTTGTTTTTTGGAGCATGATCTAAATGAATGATGAAGGATGAATTCTTATGGTGCCTGTGTCATTTATAAGGATGGATGGGCCGTGCTATGAACATGGTAGTTACTGATGACCAGCAATCCATGTTCTCCCTTCGGCCTTCTGTAAAAAGCATTGTAGTTTGCAAAATAAATATTCTTCTATTTCAATGTTCCCCGTCCTTTCAGGATGTGTCTGATCATGGCTCTTCAGAGCTTCTTCTCCCGTGTGGCCCATATCAGCATTTCTGCTTTTGCTAAGCCTGCTATCAACAGTTCCATCATCAATTTTGCCCTCGATATGTCGTTTGTGTGTCAAACTTTCCAAACCCTCCTTCCTCATTATGTGTTCAAGAACCTTTATCTGTCATTTTCATTCTGTTATCTTTGTTGTCCTTTTTTCAGGCTTCCCCGTTGTTTATTATCTCTGTCCATGGAATTTTCAGTATCCTTCTTTATAAGCACGTTTCGTTTTGCCTATAGTTTTTTTTCTTCATTTGTAGGGATATTTTCCATCATTCACTGTCATATAAGAGGATTCATGTCACATGGGCATTTCATTTCTGTTTTCTTTGTTTATAATGAAATTATCATGTTTCATAGTACTTAGTTTAGATTATGGAAAGCATCTTTCGCTAATTTAATATACAATTACGGTGTCACTTTTTCTATTGGTTTTACAAAACAAATCTATGAATGAACATCGGAAATAGTATATGCCACGACGAGGATAGAAAAGCAATAAGAAACATCAAATTTAAAAACACGTGGATAAAGCTATTAAAATCATATCAGTTCCATAAATCGTCAAAGAAGCAACAAGGAAGGGAAATATCACATTTTAAACAAGATTACAAAATAAAGGTATGAAAATAAAATCGCAATATTCCTATGTCGTAGAGATCAAAAGGGAAAGAAGATTCATTGAAAAATGAAAAATAAAACGAAAATTGAAGCGAAATAAATACCCTTCAGTTAGAAGTATCATTAAATTAAAAAAAATAGGAAACAAAATTTGTAAGAACTGAATTTAGAATCAAATATCGGTCTTTGTATAAACGATAAAAACGAAAGAAAAAAAGGAAACAAAAAACAAGGATGACAAATACGAAAATACACTTTAAGTATAATTTAGACATTAAATAATATATACGGAACCTAATGCATCAGAAATAAAAAGAAAATCCTACGGAACAAATGAAATATTGTGGTTTACAAAATGAAGACGTAAAATTACGCCGGAAATTTGATATATTAAAAGAGATGAGCAGAAAAAACGTCGTAGATATTGATTCATAAAATATATGGTTTACAGTGCTAAGTTATAAAAAGCATTGGAAACATGATATGACGAAGGGGATGAAAGAGTAAGGCAACAGATCTAAACTAGAAAATATGAAATCTCATTATTTAAAAATGGCGGTCTAAATATAAGATGGCGAATATGATATGACATAAAATAAAGGGCGAAAATGAAATGTCATCGCCGATAGTAAATGCGAAAACAAAGGTTTTTCAAAATGGAAGTACAAATGAATAAATATATAACGCAAACTTCATATATCTTAAATTGAGAACGAGAAATATATTCAATAATAATAAATATGGACGGGCAATGTTTTTTTTTTATAAATGAAGGTGCAGAATAAAAATGAGAATTTGTTAGATCAAAAGCAAAAAACAAAACAAAACAATAAATATGGAAACTCATGACTTAGAAGAAATGGTCGATCTAACATCGGTTATTCATACGTCAGCAAGAACGATAAAGAACGAAACACGTCACAATAAATAAGAGATTATATATGGTTTAAAATGGAGTGTGAGAAAGAATATCAGAAATGAATACATCAGAGTGAACTAACAAGAAATAAAACCCAGTAAAATGACAAGTATGAATATTTCTGGTCTGAAAAATAACATCACTTCGGCAATACGTCATAAAGGATTTGTCATAAAAACAAACATAACAAAACATACTTTACAAAATAAAGGCATAGCAATAACATTACGATATCGATGCATCATGAAGAAAGAATGAGAAGTAAGCTCATTAGAAAAAAAAACAAATAAAATATAAAAGGGTTTAATAAATAAGTGTGAAGATAAAATTCGGAATTGATCCGATAGTAAGAACGAAGCAGAAAGAAATGGCGTCACAAATTGCTTTACAAAATGAAGGTATGGACATAAAACCACAATCTTGAAACATTATAACGAAAGAATGCGAACGAAATCAGTAAAAACATAATAGATATCGAAACAACTTAAAAACTGATGGCCGTGACAAATTTGACAGTTATTCTAAAGAAAAGTGAATGAATACCTTTAAAAAATCGAAGAAATGTGACAAATTTTTTTTTCGATAGATAAAAGTACACACTCAAAAGCAAACACACGTATTCACATATATATACGCACACATTTTGTAAGATCATCGCATATATATATATATATATATATATATATATATATATATATATATATATATATATATATATATATATATATATATTGTACAGGTAATACATTCGTTGGTATGTAATCCAGATGGATCTTAAAAATTAATAAACACTTCCGCCAAAACAACCCCTAAGACCTTCAATAGGAAATAGATCAAAATCATCTACTTCTGCATTAACAACATGTACCAAATTATCAACTCAGATAATAATTATATCTTGAATAAATTCTATGGTGAAAACATCTAGTACTTCCCCCAATTGTAGAGTTAGAGAAAACCTCCTAGTTTAAGGAAAATGCAAATCCACTAGGGTAATATAGCAGGCAACCATTGCCCCTAATGAAAATATGACAAATTATAATTTTTACATCCATTTTGGCCATTCTTTTTGCATGTTATACTTGAATGCTTTGTTGATGCTCACATCTAATGGCTGCACCTGGGTATTAACGCCACCAGGAATTACAGCTAAAATTATGTTAGCATTTTTTCGTAGCAGTACACCTGGCGGACTGAACCACACTTTTTGCATCCACACTTTTTCAATCTACCCTTTTACCATTCACACTTTAACTTGGCAATGATTTCCTTTTGAAAATCACCATCAGCGCAACCAACTAAAACTGCAGTGTAGTGAATCTTTTCATTACCGGTGGTTTTAATATTTACTTTTTTGGTACCTTTAACATATATGCATTTATTAAAAAGTATGTCAAATATTAAAGGAACCTTATCCATTATTCCCGATCTGGTTACGTTCGAACGAGTTTTTCTTTCTCGCATTAATGAGAAATTCACGGACATTCAGTATTTTCTGTTCATACTCACCTGGCATTTTTTGAGATATTTTAGTTATTGTTCATAAGCCTAACTTCTTTCGCTTCATGAACCGAAAACACTAAGACGTAGTGTCATTGAATCCTTTACTTCCATGTTCCTTACGAGTTTTTCCTGCTCCCAAGATTATAATTTTCGTACTAACTGTAACCCCCCAACGATCTGTGTTCCATTATCTATGTACATAAGTATCTCTCTAACATTTTGCTGGTACTTGACGTAAATTCTGCTATGCCTTGTTTCAAACTACACTCAATCCTTCTAGATTCCTTCACTGCCAAACCATTTTTTGGTAGGCGGTAATCCAAAGTGTCTTTCTGCTGCTCTGTAGATGTACTCTTGTTACTTGTATGCAATATTATAAGTAAATCGTTTCAAACGTCACGCCATGGGTGATAATTTCAGGACCAAAAATTTTGTGATACGTGTGAGAACCTGGTAACTGTTATTTTTCACATCATAAGAGCGTGAACAAAAATACACTCTCAAGATTAAGAACAGAAAGATTCCAACTGCTGGTAGTAAACATAGCATCTTTAAGATTGTGGCTCGGTTCCAAGAAGTTTTAAAATCTTGGAAAAACTTGTAACAACTAAATACCGAGGTTACATCATATAAAAGGCTGAATTAGACAGATAACTAACAGTATAGTGCATGATCCCATATACAAATCCACGTCCCTGTCAGTCAAGCCAAGTAGGGGAACGTCCAAATTTACTTTAGCCTGGATGTTGACTTAAATTCGTATTGGAAGGCGCACACCGATTTTTCAGACTGTTTCGCTGAATCCCATCTCATCAGTGTGACTAGACGTCCGTTTGCCTCTAGTTAGGATCGAAAGCCGGCTGAATTGGATTATATATTTATATTTATATATGAATGTTCGACACTCTTGGAATTTTCTAGAGACAAAGACATTTTGGGAGTCATAAGAACCAGACACCATACTCAGCAATCCTGATCCCATAGTAAAAGGGGAACTTGAACCAATTAAGCTAGCACCCTACCTGCCCTGCCTAGAAGTAGACTTATCCCCACAATGGTATAGACACCTTGAGAGTAAAAACAAACAAACTAGGGTTTATAGTGTCTTTTGTTTTATGTTCTGATACACGTACTAGATATGGTAAAAGCTTTTGGCGTCCTCACATCTTGCTACATTTCATTTCCTTGTTTCCTGTTTGAAAGCTACTCGAGGTACGGATCAGTTAAATATCTAACAAACCAAAACATGAACAAACAGTATGCCCATAGATTTGTACTCAGCGTCCAGTTTTATGCATGAATACACTATCTCAGATATTGAGTATATTTGTTATAAATATAACATACCTTGAATGTGTATTTTCATCATATATATATATATATATATATATATATATATATATATATATAGAGAGAGAGAGATAGAGATAGATAGATAGATAGGTAGATAGATAGATATTTAATTCAGTTAAAGGGTGGCATTTTATGCAACTGTCAAATTTTTTTATTATATTCGATCAGTTTCGGCTGTGACAATCATTGTCAAGAATTGTGAATTACCAGTATGTTAAGCAAGATACACACACGCACACACACACACACACACACACACACACACACATATATATATATATATATATATATATATATGTATGTATGTATGTATGTATGTATGCAAATCCACGTAAAAATCTATTCAATTTCGTATTTTGAATTTTAAATTAAATTAATGTGTTAATAAATGATTAAAATAATGGGCAGTAGTCATTTTCCCCCCACATGTAATTCGCAAGAGGATGACGCTATTCAAATCTGGATATGTAAAATCGGTGGCCGTAATTAAGTTCCATATTATAAACATTGCCTGAGTAATAGGAAACTGCCAAATATTAGGAACCTATCAAAATGAAATGATATCATCGCGTATCGGAAAACTGCTATTAGTTATTTCTCAGCTCGTTTATAATTTCTTAACCTCATTCTTAAATATCATTAAGCATATTATATTTACTCATTAGAGCCTACGGCATGCTTTACTTGAAAAGATAAGTCTATCAATTTGTTTCTTGCCAATAAGAATAATCACTGTTCAATGGAATTCCATTTCAAATTATCAGTAGAACAAATCAGTAATGAATCATGAAAGACGCTGAATTTGCGGAGGTGAAAATAAATCTATCTATCTATCTATCTATCTATCTATCTATCTATCTATCTATCTATCTATCTTAGTGTGTTCATTATCTGTCTACTTACCTGTTTCAATTTGTTTATCTATCTATCTATCTATCTATTTATCTATCTATCTATCCCAGAATGTTCATCCCGTTTATCCCATTCATATCAGCCTATTTATATCTACCCCCTCTCTATTTATCTAGCTCCATGTAATATATATATATATATATATATATATATATATATATATATATATATATATATATATATATATATATATATGTAATTTATCTAAGTGTAATATGCGATGCACACTTGGGCCTTTATTTCTATTCATTAGTCTCTCTCTATCGGTTATCCACTATCTACCTATCTATGAAAAGTATTTAAGTGTCATACGCGATACACGCTTGGGCGTTCATTTCTCTTTTGATGGCCTGACTGGGTAGGAAAAAAATATTTTCAACCAGTTCTTTGTCGTGTCTTTCTCTGACAGACTGGTGACCAATCACATCAAATTTAACGGAAATGACAGGAATTCGATCATCATCTTCATTCCTTACATCACAACGCACATTCCTGTAACTATCTATTAAATATATAATACTGTTTAAAAAAAATAATTCAGATATATTTATCCAAAGACCATACATCGTCAAGAAAAGATATTTAACTGTAACAAACTCTACCTTAGCAGTAGGAAATGTGATTTGCTTTAAATGTACGAATATTTGATATTTCATTTAAATATATCAATGTCGTTATAGAAGATTAAAGAAATAATTTGAATTCTGCGATCTTCTAGCTCATGAATTATTTTATATTGGAACCCGTTCCCTAAGGACGAAAAGTTGTTAGGCTTTCACAACTTTATTGTTATTTCAAACGGAAGTTGACAGACGAACTACATTGATTTGTTTCTTCCAGCTTTACCTTCACGGTTAAAACTCGGCATGCCACTACCATTGTTGGGAACCACACAAAATCCCTTCGTATGCCATTGCCTCACTCAAGCAACTCCAATGAACGACTGCTTTCTGATTATGATTACTCTATCATTACAATCTTAACTTTATAAAACTAGGGTATTCTATGTATCTTCCACACATCCCCACCCAATGCCTCTATATATCTGTATCTATCTACATCGTGTGACTCGTGGGCCTTGGACAGGTTGAACAGTACTGTAAAAAAAAAATGAAAAATAAAAAAAATAAAGTGATATATCTCGGCATTATGTATTCATTTTATAACACCCGTTATCATGGTATTTTCAATTAATTTCCATCAGAGTAAAGCAAAATCATTCATTATTGTTAAAACTTCTGTGCCATGTCCTTTCAGGACGTAGGCGATCACGGCTCTCCACCTCCCTCTATCCCTTGCAGTTCTCAACAAGTTTCTCCCCTCTGCGTCTTTCCCCAGACCACTTTCTGTCATACCCTTGTTTGCCATACATTGTTTTCCCTTGTCTCTCTTTCCCTGTATTCGACCCGTGAGTATCAGATTCTTCAGGCCCTCCTTCCTCATTATATTTCCCAGAAAAAAAGAGCTGCCTCTTCCTGGTCTTAAGTATAAGCCTCGTCCTTATTTGCTTCCCATCTAAGACCTCATCGTTGTTCACACACTCGGCCAATGATATCCTTAGCTTCCTTCCCTAGAGCCACATCTCCGTCGCCTCGAGTCTTTTCTTCAGGAAATCGTTCAAAATTCGCTGCCATAAAGAATGACAATGTCACATAACAGCCCAGTATTGTTTTCTTCGTTACTAAAGAAATCCTCCTGTCTCGCAATACTCTACCCTGCTTTTGGAATGCGTTCATGGCCATCCCAGTACGTCTACAGATCTGTGTCGCACTTAACATCCTCTGTCAAACTGTAATCACAGATTTTTCAGTGACATCCAATTATATGCCATCTGTGGTTTTCTTTATTTAAATCAATTTTCTAATCTAAATTTGCTATCTGATGTCCCTAAATACTTGATGGAAAATGTTATAATAATAATAATAGTTCTAATTAAATGTCAATCTATCAATCAGATTCTCACCCAATTTTTTTTACATGCGATCTCTCACAAACATGTAATATATCCCCGATATATATATATATATATATATATATATATATATATATATATATATATATATATATATATATATATATATATAAGTAAGCAAATATATGGATATAGATCCGACAGTATGAAGAAAAATATACGGAAAAAACAAACAAAAATCCTTATATGCAATAATAAAAATCTTAGGAGGATTTATGAAGCAGGCATAATATCCATCTCACGCACGGTGAATACTAGACGTGTCTTCTTTAGTATTTCCCCTTTTTCTAGCGAGATTAATGCTCGACAAGCGTACATATAAATTTTAGATCAAAATAGAATTCTGTAAATTTTCATTTTTCTTTCAAAATACTCAAATTTAGGAATACGTTTTCACAGCGTCGCCCACGTGACGACAACGTGACCAAGTTTTAAAACGGAACGCTGATCATATAAAACTTTCAGTTATCTGTTTGGCTAAGTCTTGTTCTTGTGTCCATCGTCTTTGTCATGTTCAATTGATGTTAATTATATTTTATGAATATGTCCTGAAGATGGTTTATTAAACCGAAACGTCCGACGTTGACATATTAACATTAAAACAGCATTATTGCATATAAAGATTTTTGTTTGTTTTTTCCGTATATTTTTCTTCATATATATATATATATATATATATATATATATATATATATATACATATAAAAAGACAGGTTTCGTTAAATAATTTAATCGACATGTACTAACATTTAAAATCTATAGTACACCTATTAAAATGTTTGCGGATTATTTGTAATTAACTTCATTGAGGTTTGGTTTCAATTTGTCTTTTACATAATTTGAGAATATTTAGTTTGTGTTTATTCTTTTCGTGGAAAAGCAGGTCGGTATTTTTCGCTAAATGTTAACGCTTGTCATTAATAGGTTTACCTTTATCTAGCAACCACTCATGTTAGAAATTTTCCAGAGCATACCTAGTTACTTTCCCTTAAACGGTGTCTGTCACACAAGCCATAACACAGCGTTTCTGAAGCCACATATAAAAATGATAATTTTCGGATGAACACAACAATTTTTGTTCTTCACAACCATAACTATAATTAACAATACCCTGATGATGACATTATACTATGTCGAAAGTAGTCGGAAAAAAATATAATATTAGCCAACATGGTGTTTTCCTATCATTAATAACCGTATGAAAAAGCTTTTCAGCAAATATGAAAGGATCCCATGGAGAATTAGTAGACAGAACATGTTTAAATTATTTAACGAAAACTATCTTAATGAAAATGTGCTGCCGAAACATACGCATTTCATTATATATATATATATATATATATATATATATATATATATATATATATATATATATATATATATATATATATATATGGGATGTATCCAAAATACTTTTATAACTTTGGAACCTGACACCAAAAACAAGAGCATAAGTGCATATATCATATGTCCATAATGCCATCGTTGGATCACAGCACAACAACCCATAAGAAATGTTCAAAATATATTCCGCTTGCTGTATGGCTTGGCTGCCTCCGGTCTAGAAACTCAATATGATACAGCCCTGCTGCCCGCCTCCATTACCATTCGCCCGGGTGTATTTAAACATCATATCGGCCTGCTCACGGTATAAATACACATCAACTGTTAAACGAAATACTTTACAGTTAATTCCCATACTACACATATTAAATGTTGAAGACAGAGTAACCACAAATATACACGAATGACAAATATAACCTAGTCTCTATGGCAACAAACTGCCATCTACAGTAAACTTTATTTACGCTTAATAACTCACAAACGTAGGATTTGCTGACATATGTATATATGAACATTTGTCCCTGTTTTATTGTGAGGACGCCTCCCAAAATTTGCAAAAGTACTTTTGAAAAACACACACACACACACACACACACACACATATATATATATATATATATATATATATATAGAGAGAGAGAGAGAGAGGGGGGAGACAGTACAGTTAAAACTTTGAAGTCACCCCCAGAAAAAGCATAGGATTAACTTGACAGTAGTGTAAAATAAAAGAAATGTAAAAACTCTAATTGGAAAAAGAATGGAATCAAATTTATCATTTTGACAACGAATGACAAAACATTGTCGTGATTAATCAAAGGTAAACGAGATATTTTGTCGAGAGCAAAATTTGGTCATAAATTGCATTTTTTTTTTGTCAAAATAAAATATCTAATGAAAAATCATGTCTCACTTTTTTAACCATGCATAATAAATTTATTTTATTTAATGTACAAAAATTTGTGGTCCTCTATTACTGAAATATAATTTATGTATAAACGGGCATATTCCTTCAATATGATGAAAGGCCATCCCAAATTATATATATATATATATATATATATATATATATATATATATATATATATATATATATATATATATATATATATATATAAGATTGGTGCAAAAATAATGATGCAATAATGTCGTTTTTTGACGTTAAAAATACGTCAAAAAAAAACATTATCACGTCATTATCTTTGCACCAACCTAATATATATATATATATATATATATATATATATATAGAGAGAGAGAGAGAGAGAGAGAGAGAGAGAATATATCTTAAGTAATTTCATAGAACAAAACAAATGAAAATCTGTAACACTTTATAATATACAGTAGTAGTAGTAGACAATAACATTGAAAAGTACTGCATCTGATTATTCAGAGTAAATGTTCATCAAATATTACAATAAACATAACAATATCTGGAGTTTTTATGGTATGACATGGACG
The DNA here is from genome assembly GCA_963932145.1 of Acanthosepion lycidas. NCBI lineage: Eukaryota > Metazoa > Mollusca > Cephalopoda > Sepiida > Sepiidae > Acanthosepion > Acanthosepion lycidas. The sequence goes on from OZ010579.1 coordinate 94,325,245, forward strand.
TTTGTGCTGTATATCCTCAAATCCTGAAGTGATGATTTTATTAGGTTGCTGCAAAAATAATGACGTAATAATGTTTTTTTACGTATTTTTTAACGTCAGAAACGACGTAATTACGTCATTATTTTTGTACCAACCTAATAACTATTTTCTTTTGATTTTTCAACATAACTACTGCGGCTTGGAAAAATAGTAATTCTTTCAGGAAAGGAGATTGTGGGAAGAACAGGAGTGTAGATTGATCTGTCTGTATTTCTGAAATGAGGTGTATATACACTATTTACATTATTCGGACTATTTTCTCATCTTTCTCGCCATATTTATTACTAGGATTTGGCAGTTGTAAGCTCCGGCCTTCTTCAGGTTGTTGGAATGTCGAACCGAGCCATTTATGTCCCTCACTGGGGTAGACTCTTCTGTTTCCACGGGCCATGTCTAATGGATGTCAGTTATCAGTTATCTCCTGTTCATTCCCCACTCCACGTTCTCCACCGCCTTAGCCAGGTATTGAACTAGCACTGTTTGGGTCCTGTCACTGGATCTAACTAACGCCTTTATCCACTGTGGCATGTATCCTCGAGAAATAGAACAGTCTACCCCAGTAAGAGAAATAAATGGTTCAGTTCAGTTCGACATTCCAAACACCTTAAGAAGGCCGGGGCGTACAACAGCCAAAACGTTGTAATAAATATGCCGACGAAGATGAGGACAATAGTCCGAATAATATAAATAGTGTCTAGATTGATATTTTGATGATATTCGATGGGAGAAATTTGTAGGATTTGCTTCTCTGTAAATTTGCCTCTCTTTTGATATTTATGGCATTTTTTAGATCAAAATTGTGGTCTAATTTATTTCTGTATATGACTAGTGTATTTTCTTAAAATGTTATTTCTGAGGTCCCTTTTCTGTTCATTGGTATATTTTGTTTAAATTCCTCCATGTTTTCCCCAATGTATTGTGAAGAATAGGTTTGACAATTTATTTCAATATATACCTGCCCCTTTATTGAATATTACTCGCTTACTTTAATTCGGATACTTTGTGCCCTCCACATGCTTTGACTGACCTTTCATCAACCTGATGAATATTCATGAACGTTCTCAAATTTAAATAACTTGATAACCCAATGGCATCCTCGCCTCTGTGTATATAAACACGTGCTGCATAATAAATCCTACATAGCCTTGACAAAGTAACTAACAGTACGAAATATTTCGGAAGTATACTCTCTCTCTCTCTCTCTCTCTCTCTATATATATATATATATATATATATATATATATATATATATATATATATATATATATATATATATATATATATATATACTTAAAAGGACAATTTTTTACCCATGTTTCCCCCTATAGACATAGGTACCTTTCGGCCAAAACTTCGTCAGTGACCAACGTTGGTAAAAAATATATAACTGAATTGGTCAGTAAGTCTGTGGAAATTGGAGGAAAAGTTTGTAGTACGTCTAAAAAATAAATTCACGATTAATATATATACAGTGACACGCATAAGTATTGGATACATGTTATTTTCTGTTATAACTCTAGTTTATGTTCGCCATTTTGCCTGATATTTGCTAAGTAATATCTCATAAAGTTGTTTCAGTTTTATTTGGAAGGAAAATTAAAAACTCATGGTTGAATCCATTTGTTTTATCAAAGTTCAAAATTACCCTATGCAAAAGTATTGGATACATCAATTTAATATTTTGTTGCGTAGCCTCTGTTTTGTTTCACTGCTTCCAGTCGCTTTCTATAGTTGGCCACAAGTTTTCCACACTGATCCACCGTTACTTTACCCCATTCTTCCTTGCATAATTCCTCTAATTGCTTGATATTTTGTGGATTCCGCTTATGAAATTTAACCTTGAAAGTATTCCACAAATTCTCAATTGGATTCAAGTCAGGAGACTGACTTGGCCAATTGAGAGTACTAATACCATTATTTCCAAACCATTCCTTTGTAAGTTTTGCGGTATGTTTGGAATCATTGTCTTGAAGCAGGAAATTCCGACCATGTCCTAAAGAAGTTCCAGATTTCTGAAGGTTCTTCTCTAGAATCTACCTGCCAATGCTACCATTCATTCTACCATGGATAACTTGTAACACACCAGTGCCCTTGGATGAAAAGCATCCCCATATCATAACTGAAGCACCCCCAAACTTAACTGTCGGGATGGCATTGTGCTTGTTGAAGGCAGTGCCATTTTTCGCCACACACTTGTCGCTGTGTTCTTTCCGAATAGTTCAACTTTCGTCATATCCGACCAGATTACCTTTTCCCAAAACTGCATACCTTTCTTTTCATAAGTTTCGACAAACTTCAATCTGTCTTTGACACGATTGGTTTTCAGTAAAGGCACTTTCCTTGGTGATCTTGAATGAAAGCCTGTACGATATGGAGCTCTGCTAATGGTATCCTTACTTACATTAATCCCAGCATCCTCAAGATCAGTTTTAATTTCAGAACGAGTAATGAAGGTTTTTTTTTAACATTTCTGCTGATCCACCTTGAAATACTCTCATTTATTTTTCTCGGTCTTCAATTTCTTGGAAGGTGTGCTGTACCGTCACCATACTTCTTATACTTTTTTGATGATATGTCCTACTGTACTTAGTGCTAGATGCATTTCTTCGCTACTTTTTCGGTAACCTTTTCCTCTTTTGTGACTTTCAATGATTCTATCACACATATCTCTGGATAATTCATTAGTTTTTGCCATTTTTAATCCTTGAATTGCAGAATGCACATCAAAGAGTCAGTTGATTAGTAGCACTATCTTGTAAACAGTTGTGTGCTTCTCTGAATGGTCAGAGATAACATTCCAATACTATCGAAAATTTGAATATTTAGAAGTCTTTAAAAATACAAAATTTCGATTGGAAATTTGAAAAAAAAGTGCCATGTATCCAATACTTTTGCATAGAGTCATTTTGAATTTTGATAAAAAAAAGGGATACAAACATGAGTTTTTAATTTTCCTTCCACATACAACTAAAACTACTTTATGAGATATTACTTACCAAATATCATACAAAATGGCGAATATAAACTAGAGTTAATACAGAAAATAACGTGTATCCAATACTTATGCGTGTCACTGTATATATATATATATATATATATATATATATATATATATATATATATATATATATATATATATATAAACGTAAATTAAATTAAGGATGAAAAGACTCTAATGTGCATATAAAAACAAGAAAATACAATTACTCATACCTCCAAATAACTGAAGACCCACAAAATTCTTCTTTCCTTACAAAGAGACGACTGCTGCAATTTTAGCATATACATTCTAACACTTGCAAATAGCGTTTAGATTGAGCCATATGCAAAATAGAGGAATGAATCAGTGGCACGACTTGTAAAGTACTGCTCATTCTCTAATAAGAGGTGCCCAATTGTCGAATCATGTACTGATTGTGAAACAGGGGTGCGATTACTTAGCGTCAATCTAATAAATGTTGGTACTTGTTTGGCCAGTCTTGTGTCCAACCTAAAACTACTTTACCCTATGTATTCAGCTTTGCTCTGGCATTTAATTCCTAAATTAAAGAGTTTTTACCAAGATAGGTCAACCGATCATTGGTAAAAGAAGGAAACATTAGACAGGTCACAAAAACAACACGTAATTTGGCGGAAAAAGGTAGAAGAAACATAACTAGAAACTGTATCAATTAAAATATGACACTTTTTACCAAGCAAAGATAATTTTAAGTAGATCGGACAAATTCAGGAAATTTGCTGAAATTTTCAATCATATGTCCCATCTTATATTTAATGGTGTTGGTGGGAATGTTATTATTAATAAGAATACAACGTATCCTATCCAACTCTTGCTAAAGGGTGCAAGGGGAAGAGATTACTAAGTCACGATGAACTAATGTAGCTATTAAGCTGCT
>OZ010579.1:94336679-94354179 GCA_963932145.1 Acanthosepion lycidas
TAACGTAAATAATCTGAATAAGAACGGAGCGTACATCGACTGAAATGTAACCATAATAAAAATGAGAACAGTCCGTATAGTATATATAGTGTAAATAATAAGACGAGCTAAAATTAATGCATTTAATGTTTCATAGCTCTAGCATCATTCCTTCATAGTCAGCGTATGAACTTTTCCGGACTCCCCTTGTAAATACGAAAATAATTATGGCCTTTAATCTACCATTTCTTTTTCATCTATATGACTAATCCCCGTCAGTATTTGTCTTAAGCATTATCTCTCACGTGTGTCTTACTTGTTTCGCTGTGAGAGTATATATCGTAAGGAAACAACTGAATGTTCCCCGGAGAATACAATCGTATTCCAGACCCGTGATAGTATATTAACGGGCGGAAACGGATGAAAAACCGTGAGGATGTTGTAAGAGAGAAACCATGACAGCACAGATTCTGAAAAGACTTGATATAGAAGAAGTGAATGAATTATATGTAACTTTACTAGACAGGGTTAAACCTCGACAATTATTTTCTAGACGCCAGTGGTTAACTTCAGTATATACATATATATACATATATATATATATATATATATATATATATATATATATATATAGAGAGAGAGAGAGAGAGAGAGAGAGAGAGAGGAGAGAGAAAGAGAGGTTGACGATCAATATTTTCCTCGATTGAAGATTGATCTGAATACGAAAGTAATTATGGTCCGAAATCCGTCATTTCTTTATCATCTTATTTGCTACTGTATGTAAGTATTTGTCTTAGACATTCTCTATAATTTCTGTCTGGCTTACTTTATTGTGAACGTCTATATCCTACGGAAATGAACCGAATTTTCTCGGAAGAAAAGAATTGACTGGCGGACCTTGTTTATAATTGCTCATTTTCTAAGGACTGTTATGGCTGTGGGGCTTCTATGGTACAGTTTCAATATATATATACATACATATATATATATATATATATATATATATATATATATATATATATATATATATATATATATATGGGGGCGTAGCCGAGTGTTTAGAACGTTCACTTTCTGACCATCAGACCAGGGTTCAAATCTCAGAACGGTTGATATGTCAGGAAGAAGTAGGCGGATATACCAGCGTAGGGAACCTTTGAAAAGTGTCTGAAATACCATACGACGTGGTGACCCAAGCCTTGTAAGTGAAATTGAGTAGACGGAACCTTTGGGGAGTCGTCGATAGCTGTGCTAGCAGGAAGACATAGATCATCGTGATCGAGGGTTTGAGTGTGCAGGCTTTGTCCAGATTGTTGATTACGCTAGGTATCACGCTCTCTACCAGAAACTGTAACTAAGGTCTACTCAGCATAGTTGCAGTATAAACCACAGTTTGGCTCTGTGGGTGTTGAATAAACAAAAATGTGCCTGAGCTAGCAATGGGGACTGTGGTGCCGCCCTAATAGAAGAGTATCCTCTAATATATATATATATATATATATATATATATATATATATATATATATATGTGTGTGTGTGTGTGTGTGTCATTAAGACCTTTACATATAAGGGTGTTTCATGAAGAAGGATCAAAATAAGCAGTAAATAAATCAGAGGTAGTGTTGAAAATTTATTTATTTCTCCTTTGGATCATGCTATTTCAGTCCTGACATTTATGGACGAAAAATAATATTGGCCAAATGTCCGCCAAATCTCAAAGAAAAAGAAAGAAATCATTTGAACCTTAAACTTAATTGATGTTATAATCGATCCTACTTACAGAAACACTCTTTATAAGGAACAAATATAAAGCGTGTATAAATCTAACAGGTTTCTTCGCCTTTATTAAAGATTCATCAAAGAATGAGGTATAGAAAAATATAGGATAAAATACAGGAAAATTTTTTTTAAAAAAATGAAAACCACTGATAAGATTTCTGCGTGAGCTAAAGCAAATATAAGAATAAGTATCCTAGTAACATAATCCATAAGCACATGAAATTATTCTTTTAAAAGATATATGACACCAGTAATAAAATTACCATGTGTGGCACCATTTAACAAGGCAGAAAAGGAAAATAAAGAAAAGAAGAAAAAGAGAGGCTAAGAACCGAATCGTGAGTGTTAAACAAGAACACACACACAGCTAAGAGACAATGGATAAAAGGATATTTTGATAAGTAACAAATGGCGAAGGAGTGTCATTACAATGACAGGGAAATTCTGAGTAGAAAGAAGGCGAAGGAAGGAAAGAATCACATATGTTTTGGCATCGGCTGTGTTATCTAAAGATATGAAAAAAAACTATTGGTACGGAAGACATCTTATTATCGGCTACAGGCCGGCTGGTCAGAGAGAGAGAAAGAAAAATTCAAATGAGAATGTTATTTCGTTAAGTGACAACTAAAAATGCTTAGACAGATATGAAAAATTAAAAAAACCACCCACGAGCATCCTTTGCCTGCGATAATAAAATTTTGTTATCAGGAATTGTGCCGAAAGAAAATAAATGTTTTTTTTTCTTTCTTCGAGGCGACGGACCGGCTGGGGCTTTGGAGATGTCCTTTTTTGAGACCATGTCGGGAAGGCCACACATTCTGATAATTAGCGATAAAATACTTGAAGTAAACCACGTGTGGAACAAGAGTTATGACCGCCATTGTCATATTGTTCCGTTCGCGGCTGGAGAAATGATAAACCATTAAGGGGAAGAAAAAGGAAAGAAAAAAGAGATAATTTTTTTTTAAGCAAGATATTTTTTTTCTGAAACAAGCCGCAGATTCGTCCACGCCCGGCTGAGACATCATTGGTCGAGTGGTGATCACGTGATGCACGAGGGAGGCTGTTGCCGCCCATCTGGAGGATGAGTAAGAGAGGTTGCCGAGAAGATGTGGGGATGGCAGTTCACGCCCCTCTGAGGTATGATGAGAAGGTGGGAGTGAGGAAAGGTTCCCAAAAATGGAAAAAGGTGGAAATTCCTAACCAGAGAGGTGGATATGTATTTAGAATTATCGAGGAACCCCCCAGCGCCGACAAACCCACCCCGGTTTTGGTCGGCGCCCATATAAACGAAGCCACAACGAGCATTTTGAGAGAGTCGAGTTCCAGCAATCTTCTGTTCAGGCAAGCCTCGCAAATAGCTGACAGATTCCTGCACATTTTCCAGACCCACATCTTCAAACCAAGAACAATTATTCTGAAGAGCGACTTAGATCCAGATCACCGAAATAAGTTTTTCTTTTGACTTTCGTCCAAAGACCCACCGAAACACCAATTTCTTAAAGAGCAGACGACTTGAAGTGTTAAAACTTGCCTAGCGGAACGACGTGCCACAATCCATAGAACGGGTCGGGAGATAGATGCAGTGCTATGTATCGAACAACTAGACTAAAAGTTTGTTACCTTTTTCTTTGATACTTTGAACTTTTGAGTTTTCATTTTATTGCCTTTTATGCGTATTTTTGTGGTATCACCCCCGTTGGACTCGGTTTGCAGTACGGCCCCGATGACTGATTGATTTCCTCCGCCTAGATCAAATCACAACGTGGGTAGGCAGACGGGGAATCAAAGTAAGACGTCACCGTTGGTGCCATGGTAGACTGGGATACAACGACACGGTTGGCGCTACGACCAGGGGACGACGTCACAATGCAAGAAAACATCAATATGTTTTTATACAAGCAGATGTGCAATAATTACCAGCAGGGAGAATTCACTATACAGTGTATCATTAAACATTATATTTCTGCCGTAAATCCAGAAAAAATATGTAAAACTTATAATATATTACAGAAAACGTCAAATCACGTTTTCTCTCATAAAAATAACCCTAATCTAAACTAGCGACGGCCAACATAATCTATCAGATTCAATACCCAGTAAAAGACTGATTTTTCAGGAATCAGTTACATATATAGTTGAGACCACCACACCACACCACACGTGTCACTTCTGACCAATATGACATAAAATGGTACTGAGCAATCCACAATTAATAACATCGCAATTCTGCTCAATGTAACTAGTAATCCAATATAGGTCCCGTTACAGAAAACTGGGAGAGATCTTTTAACATAAAACATCCTGCACCCGGTTTACATTTCATCTTATTCAGCAGCGGAGACGCTGTGTTGAAGAATATTTTTGAATAGAAAATTACAACCACGACTCTCGAATCTTGGAATAAAAGCTACTCCTATTGAAACAGCATAAAATTAAATATTAAACAGGCAAACATGAAAATAAATTAAAAATAATTAAAAAAACAAACTTTGAAAATGGCTAAAGAAAAGGTCGAAAGCGCTTAGGGAAGAATACGGACAATTTGTGGACTCCCTAACGCCAACCACGGGAAAATGTAATAATTTGGGGAAAACTAAATAAAACAGCCACATTCAACAAAACATAGGGTCCTTCGACTTTGATAACTTATTTTCAAATGTCCTTATCGATTAAACTATCGATGTAATCCTTAACTCCGTGTAGAAAAAATTCCACCTCTATCCATCAATGTCCTCAAAAAATTATTACAAGCCTTTCCCTGTCCATAATGGCAATATCTACACCCAAACAAATTACGTTAGCATGGAAAATCTTCTCTTCCCGTCTACTACAAATTCTACATTTCCAACGTAGAGAATATGGTAATTAAACAAGTCACTAAACCCAAAATATATGTCCGCTATCTAGAAATACTTTTATTTTAGAGGAAAACAAACATGAAATTGAGAATCTTAAAATTATAGTCGAAAAAAATTATGTCCTTAACTTTATCTATGAACTGAGTCAAAAAATAAACTTTCGTTTTTAGACGTTGCCGCTGAATTCACTATTAAGACATTAACAACTTCATTATATAAACAAAAACACTAGCAGAAACACTTGCCACCTTAATTTTAAGAGTGAATGTCTACTTAGATGTAAAATAGCAGTTATAAAAAACAGTTCTTAAAGAGAGCACATGAGAATTCATCTTCTCGTCCACTTTCCTTTAAATAACTCAATAATGTAAAACAGACACTAGTTAATAATGGTTTCCCAAACAATCTCATCAACCACCAGATTAGACTATTTCTTTTTAAAGTAAGTAATAATGTTACTGAACATACAGAGAAAATCAATAACATATTAATGTCATTGTTTTCTCTGTATGTTCAGTATTTCTTATGCAAAAGCCTAACATATCAGTAACAAGCAAAATTAATTTTCTCTTAGTAAGATCAGAAAGAAATACACAACCCCAGTCGACCTGAACAAGAAAACTAAGATAATTAGCTATTTCAAATAATTTAAAACGATCTCAGATGAGAGTGAAGTACTTGGAAAATAAAGATGAAAATAAAGGAAATAAAAATTACGGTAACTTCCTTAATCAATTTAATATCAACATTAAGAAGTCGATCAGAGAATTCGAGAGGATTAAAATAAAAAAAAAATAAGCATATGTCCAAATTATTCAGCTAAACATACTTAATTGAAGATAGGCTGCCTAAATGCACACAAACACACAAATATATATATATATATATATATATATATATATATATATATATGCACATTTCATTGAATACGACAAACAAGTTGCTTTTATTTAGTTTTTTATACAATTTCTCATGCAGTTTAAAATTTTCTTTCTTTTCAGGTGATAAATAAATATAAAAACTGTCGGAATGTTCTTTTTATTCGAGGGCTTTCGGCTATAAATTTAGCCATTTTAAAAGATTATATATTTTAACTGTTAAATAAGAAAATTATTAGATCGCATGAGAAATGCAATAAAAAGATAAATAAAACACCTTGTCTGTCGTATTAAACGTAATGTGCATGAAAGAATGATTGCTGCCTAAATACACATACACTATATATACATATATATATATATATATATATATATATATATGCGTGTGTGTGTCCGTGTGTTTATATACAATTTAATAATCACAATTTCTTTATTGTCATTACTGTTATTTTGATAATTAATATTATTAGTTATATTATGAAACTACTATCAAAGGAATACCACTGCTATCATATTAAAACTGTCAGAATTTGTTGCTGATATTTATAGAATATATAATATGGTAACTGCCAATTCGAATTATCACGATTGGTCATTATTATCAAAATAGATTATCATTAACATATCGTCCCTGTTATAGTATTATAATGGACGGCGTAGATTGCTGACAAACCATATATTCTCTTAATATTTAAAGAATATTCTACTTATCAGGAATCTTAATTATTATTATTTAGACTTAGTATTAAAGTAATGTCTCTGTTAATCTACTCTAGCAGATGGTGTATATTGTATCTGCATTCGGGGACAGACATATTGATTTATCTTTGTATGTTTGTTATATTCAGATGTTATAGTCTTTAAAAATCAATAACAAAAACAAGTACTCCTGCTTTAAATCATGGTTGCCATTCACAGTGACTATGCACATTAAACATTTAACAGGTACATCAGTCATCAATTCGAATGTTATAAATAAGCAATTAGAGGGTTTGGTCTAATCAAACAGTTTATTTCAGGGGTTACACAACAGACCCAAAGCCGTCACCTAAATAATTTATTACTGCTCTGTCTAATCTTGAGAAAACGGCCAAAACTGATATTTTCTATAAAATATAAGATACTTTCCGTGTGTTGCATTATTGTATCTCGCAACGAAAGCTCGTTTCCTATAAATTTGGAAAAGGTTCAATTTTGACAGAGTGTCACCTAGCTGATCATTAGGACAGAACGGCCCTGAACCAGTTGTTCCGTGTTGTTCTGATAACATCGCCCCCACGGCGACGGGATATGGCACTAGTTCCAGCCCGGAAACATTCTCGTTTTTCGATTTTTTCCTTCTCCCTTTTTCCATTTCATTCCCATTTTTCTTCTTCATTTTTGTCTTTCTTTCATCGCCTTTATTTATCTTCCCTTCTCTTGTTTTGTTATTTGTTTTTACCCTCTCTTTTCCTTCTTCCCCTCTTTTCTTTCTTCTTCCTTTTCTTTTTCGTCTTTCCATTTCTCTCAACCACTTATTCACTGTTTTTTTTTTAATACATTCTCTCTCTCTCTCTCAATCAATCAATCAAACAATCAATCAATCTATCATCGTTCAAACGTGTATATTTGATCGTCAGCTAATCAGTCAAATTCATTCTCCTGTGTGATACGCTTTTAAATGACAGATCTAAATTGATTCTCCATTCTTGAGGATACCTCTGATTTTTATACTATCTTCATAACACTTAATTTTTTGATCTTCCACATAACATTTTTTTTCCTTTGACAGTAAACCCTAATAAACATAGGCGAATGAATTCAGCTATTTTTTTAAAATACTTCATTTCACGTGCTAAAAGTGGGAAGGCTGGTCGTAACTGACTATACTACACTTAGGTAATATGTTTTACGACGCATTCCTCCCTTTCAATTTACTCATTGACCACAATAACTATTATCACTGTTCAGTTCAACAAATACCACAATGCAGCATAATCACATGATCCTACTAAAACATCTATGGCATAAAAATTTCACAATACAGATTTATTAAAAAATAATGAACCTGTTTCTTGTCGCATTTGTTCAGTTCACAAGCATCATCATGGAATGAGTCACTGATCATTTGAAAAAGAAGGTTTCTAAATTTTGAATGGCTGCCGCAGGGGAGCTGTAGTCGCGTCGTATCTCCAGCAACATTCAGTTGTTTGCTATCCACGGAATGTTGAGTCCTCAGCAAAAGGCTTTCCCCATCTCGAGTTCTCGAAAACAAATACTGTTGCCACGGTGGAGCGTGCTTTTCGAAGGCAACTCAAAATTAATCTGCCCTCTCCTAAGGACATTCGACGGTAGTTTAAACAGTTAGAAGGGAGTGGGTGACGGTTTAAGGAAAAAAGTCCAATATGACCACGAGTTTCGGAGAAAGAACTGGCGAGAATCCGTGCTGATTTAAGGGGAGTTCACGGAAATCTATAAATCGCTTGAGCCGTGAGCTTGTGATCTCTCAATCTACTATAAGGCGTGTGCTAAAAAGAAGACTACAATTTGAAACCTTACAGACTCGTTCAACAACTTGATTTGTGCTCGGCCTGAGAGATCCCCGGACCTCAGCGTGTGATTTTTTTTTTCTTGTGGGGATACGTAAAATATCACGTTTATGTTCCATCGCTACCCACTAAACTCTATGACCTTAAACATAGAATAACAACAGCGATCATCTCAGTTCATCGTGATACGTTGGGAGAAATTCTCTAATGCATTCATATTGCCCGTGCTGCAGGTGGTTGTCACATTGAACACTTTTAAGTTCATTATGAATAGAATACTTGTGACTGGGTTGTAGTTTTCTATTATTTTTCCTTATTAAAATATTCCGTAATGAAATCAGTTCATTGTTTTTGAATAACCCTATATATAAAAAATGTCCTTTTTTTCATAAAATAAATAGATAAAAAGATATCACAAAAATGACTGGGGAAAGGATGAAGCCAATGACGAAAATAAAATACAAAAAAACATTCAAACTAAAAAAAAATTAAAATATTAGGTTGGTGCAGAAATAATGTCGTTTTCTCACATATGTTACTTTTATATATGATTTCTGAATTAATTCATTGATATATATAGCCATGTTATATATCATTTTGAAGCGCGTTTTTCGCTCTATCGAATCGTGTTATTCGTTACCGTTCTCAATCTCTTCATTCATTTTTTGCAGGCTTTTCGACAGCATGGACAAAATTCAAATCCGCACGATTTTCTTGTTCCAGTTCAAACTAGACCAAAACGCTGCCGAGAAAGCTCGTGATATCAATGATGCGTTTGGCCCAGGAACCACTAACGAACGTGTGGCACAACGGCAGTTCAAGAAATTTCGCAATGGTGACGAGAGCCTCAAAGATGAAGACGGTCGCGGACGGCCGACTGCGGTTGATAACGAACATTTGAAAGCCTTAATTGAAGCCGATTCTCGAAAAAACCACACGAGAAGTTGCTGTTGAACTCGGTCGACCACTCAACAGTCGTTCGCCATTTAAAGCAAATAGGGAAGTCAAAAAAGTTGGATAAATGGGTGAACGATAATCCAAAAAATCGTCAAAAAACGACATTATTTTTGCACCAACCTAATATGTTAGTAGGACCTGTCAACTCCACAAAAAAAAAAAAAAAAGATTGGCCTCAGTAGTCTGCCGTTAAGCTGAAGGGGCAAGGTAGAGGCTAAATAAATAGCGGAATGGAGAGATATCAAAGACAAGACTTAAAAAAAAAATTAGAGAACTAAAAAAAAGAAACTGTGGAGGTTTGGAATTTTGACTTGCATGCAGACAAAAGAGAATACCGGCATCAAAACGGGGATAATTATTACTCACATTACCTAGGTAAATAAGGGGAAGGTGTCGCCTAACCAGCTCCCTTGTGTCAAAAAGGGGACTAAAAAAGAAAATCGAGACTGGCTACGTTCGCACGAACCAAACTCGCCACCTCTACTCGAGATTTATCTTACCCCACCCGAGTTATGTTGTGACACAAGGTCGATTTTTAACGTGAGGACCCGAGTGTTTCCACTCGGGTCGCTGCTCTAGTCAGAGCCGGTCATACCACTGCTTCGAAACAAAAGTTACGCAAAGGTGCGGGGACGCAAGGGAGGAGAGAAAGCCTCCGGAACGGAGCAAATGCTAAAACCGCAGCATCTACTCCGACGATAACCCCCTACATTTCCTCCTCTGCCAATCCATTCGAAGAATCTGCGGGGAAGGCTTCATGCCGGTTTTTAACCACTTCGCCATTTTTGCACACTCCAAAGCGGTATTTACTCGTTCATCCCACTAGGACGAGATGTGACGCAAGGTGTTTTTTTTTTAAGTGGGGACCCGATCGCGAACACGCGGGCAAGGGACAAAAATTCCCCACAGCTCCCGCAACCGTCGGTTGCGCTGTCACCGGTGTGAGCAACGATCCCTCTCTCTGGTGCAATGTGAGGGCGCGGCCTCGGGCAGTTGTTCCCAGGGCTGGGCACGTCTCACTATCATTTTCGCAGTTGTCCCTCTGTCCTTTGTCAGAGAAGCACCTGAGCGCACTCTGCCCCAAAACATAGACGCAACAGAGAGATGATATGCCATTCGTTAGAAATTCATCAAAGGAGGAATTTATACGATTGATTTTTCTAAGCACAGCTTAGATGTAGCACATGGCCGAAGTCTAGGTCACTAAGTGAGGATCGAACTCACTACTCAGTCGTAAGTAATCTATCAAGACAAGCTTTCTAACAATTACACCACGTCGAGCTGCTCCTACCTACTCCAACGCGGGAACAACTTTTCCAGTAGCAATCTCTTATACACATTCCTAACAATCTTTGTTCATAACATAATTAGTAACATTTAATTTGCTTAACATTTTAAAGCATATTTGAATAGATATTTAATTTTTCATATTTATTTTAATTCTAATTTTATTTATTGCCACATATAAAAATGTTTCCGATATTAAAGACTTTCATTTGTAAAGAAAGAATCTATATCTCTTTAATATAAGTTTGCATTAAATACAGTGTAATTATATTTAAATAAAATCTAAATTAAATGTATTTTTGGCTTCTAAATACAACTTTTTTCTCTCGTCTTATAACATTTCACATGACTACAAATTAGTTGAGCGAAGCCAATATATTTTTATGGAATTATTTAAATACGTCAAAATAATCTTTTAATGAAATTATACTATTTACATTATTCGGACTATTGTCCCCATCTTTGTTCCCATATTTACCACAACGTTTCGGCCGTTGTACGCTCCAGCGTTCTTCATGTGATTGAATGTCGAAATGAACCCATTATTTCGCTCGCTGTGGTAGACTGTTCTAGATCCATGTCTAATGGATGTCAGTTATCTCCTGTTAATTCCCCTCTCCAAGTTCTCCACCACCTTAACCAGGTTTTGAACTCACTCTTTGGGTCCTGTCACTGAATCTAACTAACGCCTTCATCCACTGCGCCATGTGTCCTTCATAATTATGGCAACAGAAATGAGGACAATAGTGTACATAATACCTCATCTTAGAAATATATACAGATACTAATTAAATTATAACTTTACCTTTTTATATCAGCAGTAAAATTGTGTACTTTTTAAAAACATTAAAAAGTATTTTGAATTATTTCATCCGGGGTATGCACGATGTAGTTATGTACAGAGTAGGAAACTTAACGTAATGACAAAATAAACATGAGAAAATAGATTGCTAGCTGGAAATGCCAGTTAAACAGATATTTTATAGTCACCTGAGAGCATTTATCACAACTTATTTTCTCTGTCTGTATGAAGGGTATTCAGCTAGTATTTAAAATGTTATCTAAAATGTCCCTTTTGTATTAGATTGGTGCAAAAATAATGACGGTTTTTGACGTATTAACGTCAAAAACCGTCATTATTTTTGCACCAACCTACTACTTACGCTATCATTGATTTCTCCTTCTGCTGTCTCAGTTACCAGCGGTCAAACCGAGAAAGAAACGATATATTTTTTTTTAAATATTTCTTTAAAAAAACGCCAAGAATACATATAATGGCAGTATGCATATACAAAAGAAAAGTTGTAAAGTGCTTCCTTTAAGTGAAAAAATATAAGATCTCAATCTAATAGGCCAAAAAAAAAAAAGAAAGAAAATATGCTTACTGCTACTAATATCGACAGTAAGAAAACGCATCCATCGTAATAGAAATGTAATTAAAGTTATTAGTAAAATAAATGTACGTTATGTGTTCATAGATTTATTTATTTCGTGTGTTGAAAACTGAAGTGATGTTAATATAGAGACCGTCTTATATAGGCGGTTCTTTTCTTTCCTACTTCTAAAAATAGACGCAGGTAGGTAAATAAGCATTGTAGATATAGCGGTGTATATACAGTGGGGTTGAATAAGCCATCGTACAGCAAACAAATGCTTGTTATTCTCACTTATAGCAAATGAAAACCTAAAATAATAATGTTATATATGTATTTTGGGTCATAAAATCAGAATCTGCAATTTAAAATTAGAAATTCATCGATAAGTTATAGTTATGCAAATTTTTATATTTCGAATAGTAGAAAAGTGTTCGTACAGTATCAATTTTTGCATTATAAGTCGGTAGATTTTGCTTGTACTTTAAAGTAGATTCTAAACTGTTTTAGAATATTCTCAGTATCTCTACTGCAACATTCATTTCAAAATTGGATCATTCTGCAGCCACTGGTCACTGATAACGGTTCTAATAATGGCTAGGCGTAAGGAAATGACTTGTGCTCAAAAAGAGCTAATTACTAAGCTATGGAACACTGGAAAAGTTACAGAATCATCTCCAGTGACATGAACATACCTTTTTCAACAATTGCTTCATTTATTACAAGATTTAAAGCAGGTATGTAATACTGTTGAGAACAATGGCAGACCCGGTGCTCACAGGAAGATCTCTCCCAGTTTACGAAGAAAGATGATGCGACAGGTCCAAAATAACCCAATGGCCATCGGTCAAGCCCTTCAGAATGATCTGGGTTTGTCAGGAGTTAACGTAATTAAGCAAACGATTAGTAATGAACTACGCAGAGACGGTATAAAGTCGCGCTCCCCAAGAAAGACACCACTTCTTCTGAAACGGCATAGAGATGCCAGGTTGAAGTTTGCGACAGAGCATAAAGGTAAGGAAAATTCTTATTGGGAAATGATTCTTTGGACAGATGAGAGAAAAATTGAGTTGTTCGGTCGCATTTCTCAGAATCATGTATGGAGGGAAGACGGTGAAGCATACGCACCCAAGAACACCATACCAACTGTCAAATTTGGTGGGGGTAGTCTACTGCTTTGGGGCTGCTTTTTGATGCGAGGTGTTGGCAAACTCGCAATTATAGATTGTAGAATGAATGCAGAAAAATATCAACAAATCCTAAGCGAAAATTTATCGCTTTCTGTAGAGAAACTTGGGCTTCCTCCTGATTGGATCTTCCAGCAGGACAATGATCCCAAGCATTCTGCTAAGAGTACGAAGAATAGGCTTTCTAATAATAACGTTAACATCTTACAATGGCCCAGTCAGTCGCCGGATTTGAATCCAACAGTGAATTTATGGCGGTTTTTGAAAAATAAGATCCGTGATAGAGTTCCAACAAACATAAAAAACCTGAAGACAATTACTCAGGAAGAATGGGACAAAATAGCAACCAATGTATGCGAATCTTTAATTAAAGACTACAGGAAGAGATTGGTTGCTTTTGAACTTAATAAAGGCTTTGCTACAAAATATTAAATAGAGAAAACATTTTTTTACCCTGCTGTACGATCATTTTTAAACCCCTAAAAATTTAAATATTGCTATATTTTCTTAACCATGGAAACTTATTTATTTTTTTATGCATACATTTTTAGTATGTAATCTGATACAGTAGATATATTCCGGTTTTGTTTATTTAATATCTTACAAATAAAATTGTGAAATATTTTCATGTGTACGATCACTTATTCAACCCCACTGTATAGCTGTCATATAAACGTCGAACTGATTTACCATAGATAGTTAAATGTTTTTTTTTGTTTGTTTGTTTTTTTTTGCGGCCAGAAAGATAGTAATATATCTCCTCGCTTTTAACTACTGTTGGTTCTTCTCATAAAAAAAACAAAACAAACTAACCTGTAGGAAAGATATACTTGGACTATGTCAATTGCGTAAAAAGTGCGAAAGCAAGCAGTTAAGAACGGTGCCGCCGAACAATTACAAAGGTGCTATCCAGCCAACGATGTAGTATAGCGAAGAAAACGGCGACTTACCTTGTCAAACCAAGCGACAGCGCGTCGCGTGTATTCTACGACGGAAAATATGGCGAAAAAGAAAATTACTTACCAAACAAAAGGGACACGTATTCCACATGACATGGTGAAGATGGAATATTTGAATTAAAAAAAAAAGAAAAAAAAGTCCGTCGCAGGAGTCGCTATAAAAGTATGTTGATATGCAAATTACTGAACATCCTCTACCAACTGTCGGCGAATGGAAAAAATGCTCAGGAGATAAAAGCAGTTGGCGTTCTCGAATCGGGGTGAAATTCCGGTATTTTGGATACCGCGTTTGTTGGAGAATCAGTTATTTTTTCTGACTGGTTGCGTGCATTGTAATTCATGAGATAGTACCTGCGAATCAATTTTTCAGCATTTCTTTCTGCCCCCGATGTTCGTTACGATAAAACGCGTCAGTCATGCCTTCTTACAGCAGATATTAACACAGTGCATCAGCTAACCAGAAGTCCTCGCCATTAAACCGAAAGATAGGCCCGTTTATCTGTAGAGGAGACTGTATTTAGCTTAGTACGCAACATATAAGGAAGCTACAGGTAGGTCAGTAATAGTGCGGTTGTGTTAGATTGAAATTCACGAGGAATATTACGGAAAATGAAGTCTCACGTGTAAAATGTTATATTTTTATTGACGATGTGTTGTCACATTGCGTTCGCGTATAACCATTAAAAAGCTATATGTTCATCTTAGTTTAATATCATGTGATCCATTGGTAGCAATACTAATCAGTTATAAACGAACTTAAGCATGGAAATTGTTGCAAGTCTCATTCAACTCCAGGCAATTAAACTCATCATTTAAAAATAAATTAGGATCATTCTTGGAACGGGCTTACAGACATACGGCGTGCGGTAAGTTATTTGAGCCCTTGTGACTGTGCGACTTCAAGTAAGAAACGATAAATTAATGTGCTTTTATCTTTTCACAGCATTAATGATGAACGATCAGCTAACGCAGGGCATTAAATAACATGTTGTAATTGTTGCGATACAATCAATGTCGAGATTTCAAGTTTTGGGGGAAGTTTCCAGAACATTTTTGCACAAGGTTGGAAGACCGCAGCAGAAATATGTGTCGTGTCGCGAAGCGTCACAAATTATCCACAACGTATAAACTGTATGAGCACAACGTATTTTCTACAGCGGATGCAGGATATTATCGACGGACAAATCTATGAGGGCCATTGCTAAAGATATCCAAGTATTCGGGGGCACCATTTGCTATGGGCTGCATTAAGTATATTAAATACAAAATATACGTGAAGAGGAAAGGACGTTCATGCACACACACACACACACACACACACACACACACACACACACACACACACACACACACACACGGCCAAGACGGTTACTCCAAGAAAAACGATGACTGAAACATCCGGAAGAACCTGGCATGCTCTTTTTTTTTTTTTTTTTTTTTTTTTAGATGAAAAAAAATCTCGAAAGTGGATCGAAAAAAATGACAGGTGCATTCTTGCGGATCATTCGGATGTCCTCTATTTTATGCACGCCAAGTTCTCAATTTCTGTGATGGTTGGTGAATACTGAAGGACAGGACGTTCCAAAACACTTCTTTCAACAAGGTCTTCAGTTGAATACTGTTGGAGACACTGACTTACTAGAAACAGTTATGAAAGCCTGGGTAGAACTTGTATTCAATAGAAAGCTGTCCATTTTTTTTTCTCAGCGGGATTTAGTAAGTGCTTACAAAATTGTGTCATTACCAAATTTGATGGCGGCAAATGTGCACTACTATTTCGCACCAAATGTGTGCCCCCCCAACTCATCAGATCTAAATCTCTTTGATTATTACATGTCGAGCCTTTGTGAACGAGAGACTAAACAACGTTGCCTCACTAAGACTGAAAGCCATCGTTATCAGTGTAATTCTGAATATCAATGCAGGCCATGTGATGCTTGCATGTCAATAATTCTGGTTCTGCATTGGAGCCATCATTGCGGTCGAAAGCGGTTATCTTGAATAAACATGTAATTCAACCATTACGCCATCTGTGTACCAAGTTTAGTATCAATAAATCTAATTGAGTGTAAGATGTATTTGTTTCTCTTACGGCCTTTAATGTAACTTACGCACTCTTCAAATAACTTACACACCCTTCAAATAGATTACAAAACCTCTATATGCGCACAATGCTTCATTCTCCCCTCTCCGTAGACTTCATGGCTTGACACGCAACCATTTCGATACAGTCGAAAGAAGGAAATATACATAATTAAATAACTGTCTCTAAATTTTATCACCTCGGTTGAGTTTTCGAGCTAAAAAAAAAAGTAATTACTACTTCCGTCTAATTAAGTATTGGACAGAAGATTTTTTGTGTTAGTTCGCTTGAAAGAAAAAAAAATTGTCACAAGAAAGTGACGTATTTCCTGATTCAAAGATGAAATTAAAGAAGGCACTAATGGCAAACTATAAAGATATGCCATTTTTTTTTCTCATTTTCTCATATTCCGGAAGGGGACAATTAAATAAAATGTTCTATCGATCGGTGAAGTTTTTTTTTGAGAAAAAAAATGAATAGTGTCAGTAGAAATACAGAAGTCGCAAACGAAAACAAAATTGCCAATTGCATTAAGCTCACGACTCTAATAACAAAACAATACAGTTTCGCTAAATATATTGTTGAAGATTCTTACGTCAATTCTTTTTCGTATATTTGAACATAGGAGAAATAATTAAGTCACATGATTTTTTCCTGATGTAATTTCATGATGCAATGTCACATTAGGACTTAGACCTTCATAGCTATCAATAGGTTCAGTTTCTCTATTATCCGTTATTCGTCATGTCCGATTTGGTCTACAATACTTTTCTATCGATTGTTGCGTGATTCCTGTTCTGTCTTACATATACTAATATTTGTCGTGTAGTTTATGCTCTGTTATTCTCACAATCTCCCAGAATTGAGCAAAGCCTCTTAAAATTAAATTTTCTAAGCATTTTCTAAATTCTGATTTTCTACAGTAATAACTTTTTAGTTCCTTATTATCTTTAACTTTTCCTCGTTTCTAATGTGCTCTCTTACTCGTATTCTCGATAGTCGGCTGCAGAATTACATATCTGTGGTTTCAAGTCTCCTCTAAATTTCTAAGGAAATGACCAAACATGCTTTTATATAGATGATTAGATATCATATCTAAATACATTTTTGTTTGTTTCTAAATACATTTTCCGATTCTTGTTCAGCATCTCTAAGACATTTATTCCTTTTCGCATTCGAATTTCTACATCAGTCTTTACATCAGGTAGTTTTCTGTATCTGGCGATTTGGAGTTTCCCGAAATAAAACTCGTATCCAGGACTATATTTTAGGCTGAAATCAATGCATTTTCTATCCATACAGTTCACGGTTATTACTTATTATGAATAAAATAAAAGAAAAAGAAAAAAATATTCTACTAGGAATTTCGGTTTTCATTTCAATCTACAATTATGAGAGTCTCCCCTGATGAGGTTTCTGATGAAGAAAAACGTTTCAAGCATTGTAAATCGAACTAACCTCTTGTTCACTATAACTAAACGAACAGTACAAGAGCCACTTAGAAGAGTGTTCTGAAAGGATGCACGCTGACAGAGTGGAAACATCTAACAGTGATTGTGTATATCTTGTAAATTCTAAGCTGTTACGATTGATAAAACTAACAAAAGACAAACGCCCATAAAACAAATA
>OZ010579.1:94359179-94374179 GCA_963932145.1 Acanthosepion lycidas
ATATATATATATATATATATATATATATATATATATATATATATATATATATAATGGGTATTTTTATATTATTTTCGTCTCTCGTTTACCTGACAAGGGTGACAACAGGTGCTATTTTGCTTATAAAATATTTTAGTGCTTAAAGATCTCCTATGTCACTCGTTACTCAGAAAAATATTGGAATTTTACATTATTCTTTCTTGTACATGTTACTGATCCTATTTATTCCACACACACACACACTGCGTTATATATTAAGTAATATATATATATATATATATATATATATATATATATATATATATATATATATATATATATATATATATTACTTAATATATAACGCAGTGTGTGTGTGTACGTGTGTACGTTTATATATGATCGGATTTCCTACATTTTTCAACTGATTTCAACAAAACTTCACAGGACTACGTAAAATTACCTTGCGGTGGTAATGACAGCGCAAAAATTGAAAAAAACACAATTGTTTTTGCACGAAATAAATTTGAAAACACGATTAAGTCGCCTGAATGAAAGGGGGACAACTCATATCGAGTTAAACTTATTATACCCCCAGGTTGTTTGGAAGTGTGTGTGTGTGTGTGTGTTTGTTTATATATATAGGATCGGATTTTCTTAAATTTAAACCGATTTCAACCGATTTCAACTAAACTTAACTTTTTTTTGACAGGTAGTTTTTCTTATTGTCTTGCACACTTTTTTCTTTATTTTTACATTGAGAATGCTTTAAAAATTCCATTTACAAGACAATTGTTTATAACGATTGAAAACAATGCTTTTTGTTTGAGTTGGGTTTGACCAATTCGTTAAAAAAAACAACAAAAAATAAAAACAAAAAAATCTAATGAAGACATGCATGTCCGTCAACCTTAAACAATAATCTTTGTCAATTTTATTTTTCAGTCTTTATGATGGTCGATACTTGATCTATATCTTTCTGTTACATCCCCGGGCAAAGCTGGGCTCTACTGCTAGTATATATATATATATATATATATATATATATATATATATATATATATATATATATATATATATATATTACATACATAAATACATAAATAGATATAGCTGGCCACTTGTATTCAATGATACATGTCTACTAGGGCAGATATCCGGTCCTTAATTGGCAGACATTTGCTCATTTGCTTTGTGTTTATTCAACACTCACAGATTCCATCTGAAGTTTATAAAGCAACTATACTTGAACAGACCTTAGTTAAAGTTTCTGGGAAAGTGCATGTTATCTACCGTGATCGATAATTTGAACAAGGCCAGAACGCTGAATCCCTCAGCCACGATGACTTATTACTTTGTTCCATCACAGCTATCGACGGCCCCCAAGGTTTCCATCTATCAATTTTACTCATAAGGCTTGGCTCAACTCGTGGTATGTTTTCCAGGTACTTTCCATAGGTGCCGCTCGATGCCCACCCCCCGATTCCCATAACATCAGATAGTCACCTCCCTGACAAATCGAACATAATTAGATTCAAATCCGAGTCTTATGGTCAGAACGCGAACATTCTAATCACTCGGCCACGTGCCCATAATCTATCTATCTATCTATCTATCTATCTATCTATCTATCTATATATGTCATTGTTTCTTTTTTTTTTTAAATAGGTGCAACAACCTTTTAATGTGATCAATGCTAAGCAAAGTTAGAAATCATACCACAAATTTTTACATTGTTAGCTAACAATGAGAAAGTTCTTAGACAAACAAATACTTACTATACGTTAAATAAAAATAGTCTGAATTGAATACGAATTATTTATTTGCTGTAGTATTTTGGTACAATTACATGACTTTTAGTCGACTAACTGGTGTATCTATTAGTTTGGTGCAAAAATAATGACGTAATAATGTCGTTTTTTGACGTTAAAAATACGTCAAAAAACGACATTATTACCTCATCATTTTTGCACCAACCTAATAATTACATATATATTATCTTGGTCAGCCTATGAATTTCTCACCCGACCTTCTCATTTTCCGTGATGTTAGCCGTCACATATATTCTCCCTTACAACAAGGAATCAGGGATGCACAGCACACAACGCTAACCGTTGCTATTGTGGCTTCTGTATGAAGTAAATGTATGAAGGAATGAAATTTCTAGCCATATACCCTAAAGGGTTTTTCTAGGCTTTTGTTAAAGCATCTGGGGTTCCCAAGCCATCCGCTACGAACTTCCGCTGCTTTAATTTCCTAATCAAATCCGAATCAAACCCTGCGCCGATAACTTCAAAATTAACCTATTCTAGTCTAGTGTCAACTGTTATCTATCCTACATATCATAATACGTAACACATGTTCCATTCGTGCACGCACTTATAACCACTGCATTTAGTAAGCGACGCCCTTTAGTCGCTCTTGGGGCTTGTATTTACCTGAGCATTAGTACACAATGGATAGGCATTTAGAATTTAATTTCATTGCAACGGGCTTCGAGATTTTCCTTTTATTCTTCAATCCGATATAAAACTCGCAATATTTAATCAGGCTTTATTAATTGTGGACCCTGATTTAATTTTCGGGAAATCAATATGAATCGAATTTACTATTGCTTAAAATGCCATATTTTGATTGGTGCTTCTCGTACGACCAGCGAAGTTAAACAACCTCGAGCTTGGTCAGTAACAAGCTTGGATGTGTGGATAATTTAAGGGATAATGACTCGGAATTGTTAATCAGAGAGCGGAGTCCCAATTCCAGTCGGGTTCGTTATATTCATCTGCGAAAGGTATGAATCCACTACTTCTCCCCCATCTATGGGTTAATTTGTATGAATTGTATCACTTAACAGTTATTATCTCCAAAAAATAAAAGAGTACAAAAAATATTTACATTTCAACATTAAATAACCCATAGAGATGTTGATATGCCGCTAAACAAAAACAATCAACCAACCAAACAACCAAACTAATAGGTGCCCAATATATTTATTTGCTCAGTTAAAATACAGGAAAAAATACAATTTCTGTGTCTGCTTAGCAGAAAGTAATGAAAGTTTTGAAGCACTCCGCAAAGGAACGATATCCACAAGCGCTTTGGTTATATCTTATATGTGTTGTTTAATAGACTAAGCTTACTCAGTTACAATATCAAAGATTGTATTTAAGCATTACTCGATGAAGGCGCGAAAATAATTATTCGATATGCTTAAATTTACATAGGTTAGAACTTATATTAAATCTGGATAATTCTTAACTATATAATTCAGCACAGAGTCAGGCCACTAACGCAAACATACATACAACCCCAAAATGCCATATCCCAAGTATTTGTATCTTTTCCATTCGCACGAGTTATGAGTGGACGGAAGAGTAAATTTCGCATTCTGGTCGTCATCAAAAGACAGCGAAGGCAATATAAAACAATACCGACTCCATGTTGCTAAGTTACTTTAATATCAGCCAGGCAATATCCCATAGCAAATTTATGGTGCTTCAGTTTCTTTGATCGTGGGGGTGCAGGGAGAGAAAGAAAGAAAGAAAGAGAGAGGCAGAACGGTAAGCTAGGAGAATCGATATTACTTGAATAGATCCTCAGAACAGTATCACGAAATATAACATGATTTAATGCCGTATATACAAATGCGGCTTCCTGGTCTACTGCTGGGTCATATTCTTCCCAGTATCTGCTAGGCAGGTATCTAAATATTTCCATGGTGCGAGACAGGACGAGAGATACAACAGTAATATTAGGTTGGTGCAAAAATAATGTCGTTTTCTCGCATATGTTACTATGTGAAAAAAACGACATTATTTTTGCATCAACCTAATATAAAACTTAGCAAAAGGAGCAGCCGGTGTGCAAATTACAAATTCGAAATGTCAAAATCAAACGATTAAACATTTGAAATATCTGGAAAGTCTTTTACCAGGTGACGGAAAAGTGCGACATTGAAATCCGAAGGCACATTGGGATAGCAAAAGATGCATTTAAAATCTAAGCAAACCATTATTAAACAAAAAGAAAAGAGTCTTGAACTGATATGTGATATTACTTCTTTTATACGGCAGTGCTTGCTGGGCAATCTCTTCAAAGATGAAAAATAGACTTGAAGCAACGGGTATGTGGACTACAGAAAGATGCTGGGAATACGATGAATAGAATATGTGGGCAATGCGAAGTTTTAGACAAAATGAAAAACAAAAAAGGATAATTGTATTTCACTTGATGAAGACACCGTTGAAATTTCATGGGTGTATAATGAAGAAATAGGACTTGGAGAATGTGTTACTAACAGAACTGATTGAAGAAAAGAGAGATAGAATTTACAAAAATACGCATAACATACCAAGCAAGCTTGCGTAAATTCTTAGTGGAGCAAATTTTAGAAGAGATGACACAAATACAATATATATATTAACGTCTAAAAGACAGGACATTTTGGGAAGCCATGACGATGTATGTCGTAAAGAGATAAGGGACAAAACAAAGAAAAACGCCGTATTCAACTTTTGTTCCTTCGTATTCAACTAGCATTTAATTCTCTTAGTTATCATCCCTGTGCGATTTCCTATTGGCGGATATGTTGGGAAAAATTATTCGGTCACGAGCAGGCTAAGTAGATTTCAACATACGGGACTTAGTAGTTGGCCCGTACATTATTTCATAACTTCCTTACCGACAGTATTTTAATACCATTACACATTTATTGACTACATTGGGCATCAGACTAGGACAGTTTTAACAAATTCACTGTTCGTGTACTTTTAAATAATATCGTCTTTACACATCGTTCCTGATTTCAGGAATGTGAAAAAAAGTCGTAGACAAATAGTCCAAAAATGATTTTATACTAAAAATTTACACAATACAAGGTTCAAGAACGAATCAACAAAGAAGGTTGCTGAATAATGTACGTGATATGAATGTGGGCGACATGAAGTTTATGAGGATGAAGATGATAGAAAAAAAAACTAACACATGACTTGGAAATTTTAAGTTTGTTGTTTAAAGAATAACTCAAGCAAAAATCTGTTCTACAGAAAAGCTGTTCTTACGTAAATAAATGAAAGAAAAATCCTCCTTTCATTTTCAATACAGACGACATGAATGCCATCAGACTCCGCTGACAAAGCGTCGCGTTTCCTTGCTCTAGATGTCTGAATTTCTAGAAAAAAAAAATCATTAGCCATAAAAATTGATTTGCTACTAAACACTATATATTTAAATCCTGTCACAGGCCACTCATTTTTTCTTTTTAAAAAGATTCCTCTAATACCCAGGCCGATAGATAAAAATAAATATATTGCATAATAATAAATAAAGGGAACGTTTACTTAAATAAAAGTATCCACGAAAATAACGTTTAAAGTGAGAAAACTTGCCAGAGTAATATATAAATAATTCCATTAATTATATATATATATATATATATATATATATATATATATATATATATATATATGTCTGTGTGTGTTTATTTGCTCATATATACAGATGTATGCTCAGATAAATACCGCTGAACCAATATATTATACGCCTCCGTTCTTTTTGAGAACATCTATCTCAATAAAAGCACCTGTCAGAATCAAAAGTATACAAGCCGGTAAGCAGGCCTTGTATACTTCATTTTGTTATTGTGCTGTATTTACGGACAAGATGACAGATTGCATTGACTTTGATTAGACGAAACTGTTATAGATGGAAGACTAGGTCAGAGCATTTGCCAAATAGCAAGGCTTAAGTTTTGCCCAAGTTCAGTTATGGTGATAGCATGTCAGTTGTCGGGCGGCGAGGGAAAAAAACAGCCAGAAATTGGTCAGCTAACAGTGAGAAATATACCGAGGCTTCCTCGCCATGAAAACTGGAATCGATTACTTTATGACATAATGCAAATTACGGCTGAAAAGTAGCGGTTGTTTAAAAAAAGAAATAAAAACAGGATAAAGATATATACAGAGTGCGATGGATAAATGATCGTCTAAATTAAGCTAAAATGAAAGTAACCCTGACATCTCATTTTAACAGATATATTTACCAAAGTTTTAGGAAAATATCTTCAAATATTATGGAGTAAATATATTCAATAAATTGCCATTGGCTTCGAACACAGCCTTCAGACGAATTCGGAATCACTGGCAACTCTCCTAGACCATATCATTTTTTAGGTTGTTGAATGCTGACATAATCATTGCCTTCATTTCATATTTGGTGTTACAAAGCGTTTTATTGATTGTTCTTTCACACAACTGCCCCACACAATAATTCAGGCAGTTACAGTCTGGGGAATTAGATGGCCCGATGTAAGGAATGCTGTGGTTGCTCAAATTGTTTGACAGCCATGAATGGTTTCTCCTGCTTGTAAAGCATGATCTTGTTGCTAGACATAGTATCTTCCGGCAGCCACTCTCTCGGTCAAGTGCAGCAAAACATTCACAAGGCTATGTAGGCCTCCGTGTTGAATCTGATGCCCCATGAGTAGATGAATGGAAGCATAACATCGCCATCACTAATGTTCACTCGAAACAACTTCGTAATCACCATCACTCCAAATAACTTTTTCCAGATCCTATATATTGACTTCACATTGACACCCAAACACTCTGAAGTGGTCGTATCGGAACTTCTGGAGCAAATACCAAGCAGTACAGCAAGGCTTTTCCAAATATCCGGTCGAAGGAATTGTGTCATGGTGTTCCTTGTTCTCACATAAGGTGCTCAACGGGCTCTATTATACTGTGCCGTTGACCAAAATATAAAACAAACAACGCGCATGCGCGCAATTGAAAATAAAATTTGGTGACAATTTACTCATCGCACTTTTTATACTCAAGCAATAAATATATTTTTTCAGAAATGCCAGAATATTTTCCGTATAAGAAATACCATTAATTTGAATAATATTACTAAAAAAAAAAATGTTTAAAATTTATTTGCTAATGTACATGTTCTTCAAATTTGTTTTCTATATAGAAAAGTGGTTATGATATATGCAAAAAACCATTACCAAAGATGCTGCCAAAACGGTCATCTCATTCTAAGTAGTGATCTTCTGGGTGAAGTCTTATTTATATAGATAAATTATCAAGCCTATCTTTACACTACCCATATGTCCATGGTAAATGTTCTGAGTTTCATTCCTCAGTCCAGCCAGATTAAGCATTTACATCTAAGAAAATCTAAGCCGCTTCTACGAGTCGAATCAACTTCAAATCCTACGTGCCCCAAATGAAGGACCTATTTTACAAACTGCAACTTTGTGAAAATGCTCCGTCATGTGAGCTTCTCTAAAAAACCTCAAATGTGACCTCTTCAAATCAAAGTTCAATTAAATACCTTTCCTGATTAGCCCATTTCCTTATTTTCCCCTCTCATCAACATCATCTCTCCCATCTATACAAAAAGTCATCATACACCAATAGCATTTAGATTTAACCGTCTATCGTTAGTGGTCTCCGGCCCTTTACTGGATGTAATTTATTACTAAAGAAATTAAAATCTGCTGGGTATGTTTCAGATTTCATTCTGAGATATACGTAAGTAAAATCATTTCTTTAAAAAATAATTGTCACCTTATACAAAGTCCAGGAGACATTCAAGCTTACACTATGATGTTGTATAAGCATAGAAAGAGAAGGAAGTACGTGCTGTTTATATAGTAAGGAGAACGGTTACTGAAAAGTTTATGATTGTAGCGATTGGGGAAAACATTCTCTCGGGTGCTTGTTCCGAAAAGGAACAGTTATTGGGACAAAGGTTTCGAAGTTGAATTTACTTTTAACTAAAGGAATACTATGGAAATGAGGATAATTCATCCCTATGTACTTGGTAGGTAGTGTCCCAGCTGCAAATGACAGAGGAAGGTAGCTAATCATAACATATGCTATGGAAATAGAGACAGAGTATCAAGAGTATTTTGCATCTGTGGGGAAGGGATTATCGAGACAAAAAAAATCACTCACAAGGCGGTAGAATCTTTTAAATTCTTTCAAGACAGGGAAGTGAGAACTGAAATATTCCAATCTAGATATAGCAGAAACAGTCCATGTTTAGTGGTACGGTCCAATATCCTCGCCCCACAGTTATGGTCCAAAACTAGAACCAAGGAAGAATAACACGAACACAAGAGTAGAATAACAAAGATATATTACAACAGAAATGTAGTACAAGAAGTTGAAGGTGTTAGTAATGACTGTCCGTCTGTTTTAGAGTGAACTAATATTGTCTCGAGACGTTACACCATTAATTCGATATCTAGCCACCCCCCACGAGGGTTGCATGTAGCACAAGACCGAGTTTAACGTGTGTTTCCCGACCTTGTAGGCTCTGCCCAAAAATATACCCTTTGAACCCGCCTAGACGGGTTCAGGGCCTATCTACCTCCCCGGACGAAACCCTGCCTTTCTGCAAAGCTTCGTCTGGGTTCCTCTCTGCCAAAGGAGATAGTTCAACAGTCATGACCTGGTGCTTGTTACACCATTCATTCGGTATCTAGCCACCCCCACAACGAGGGTTTGCCTTTGGCACAAGGCCAAGTTTAACGTCGGTTTCCCGAGCCTGTAGGCTCGGCCAAAAATATACCCTTTCAACCTGCCTAGACGGGTTCAGGGCCTGTCTACCTCCCCGGCAAAGCTTCGTCCGGGTTCCTCTCTGCCAAAGCAGAGAGTTCAACAGTCATCACCTAGTACCCGTTACACCATTCATTCATTATACTTCTTGAGATGCGCAGTATTTATAGTGTCAGGAAGGGTCCATTATCGTTATAGGTAAGTTCCCATAACACCCCCCACTTCCAAAGCTTCTGCGTCGCAGAGTGTTTAATATTTTTTTATCTTTGGATTTATTATCAAAGGCTCTGTGACTTTTTTTCCTGGTCGATTTTCGTGGTTCAGACATTGTTTGCGTCCTTTGCATATCAAATGTGTGGAATATTGTATCCATCACTTCTTCATCTTGAGGTGGACCGTTGGAATCATCTAAAAGCCTCTTTCTTATTTGATTTGTATGTATTTTATGTGAGAATATGTAAACCATGTTCCCGATTCTTTTTTCAATTGTACCTTCCTCCAGTAGGACGTATTGTTTTTATACATCTTAAAAAAAAATCTTTCTCTCTTGGGTGAATTTTACTTTTTGGTACACACGACATTGGTATTTGCTTTGTTTGTTTTGGTATCAATTTTTTCAAATACTAATCTGATTTTTCGGGCGGACATCACTTCCGCTGGTGATAATGCCGATAGCGTTGCATTGTTTGGTGTAATTCGATATACTTGTAAAAATTGTTGCAACGCCTTTTCTGTTGGTACGTCAAATTCTTTCCTTAACGTTCTTTTGAGTGTGTCTACAAATTTCTCCGTTTGCCCGTTTGATCTTGGGTGATATGGCGGGGATTTGATATGTTTAAAAAATTCACAAAATTCTTGAAAAGTCCGGAGATGTGGATTATGTCCCATTATCAGTGACTAGACAATCAACCACTCCGAAGCGATCAAACAGCTCGTGGAGGCAATTTATGGTAGTTTCAGAAGTAGGTTCTGGCTATTTGCTATAACTGTCTACTATGATCAAATAGTAGAAACCATCTATTGGCCCTGCGAAGTTTATATGGATTCTTGACCACGGTCGATCTGTCTCTGGCCATGGCTTATGGATGATCAGTCGTGCTTTCGCTGCTAAGGAACAACCCTTGCATTTTTCCACCATATGTGTAATGTCTTGATCCATGTTTTGCCAATATACGTAACTTCGTATTAACGATTTCATTCTATTCTTTTCGTGGGTGGCCCATGTGGAAGTCCTTTAAAATTCGCCTTTTTAGTGTTTTTGAAATTTATACCGTTTCGTTATATAGTAGAACATTGTCACATGACAAAAAACTGTCTGATACATTTTTATTTTTTTCTGGAATTTTTGTTTTTGTTTCTTTTATGAATTCATCATTTTCTCCTTCATTTCTTATCATTTGTATTGTGACGGGGAGGTTTTGAACTGTACTACATAGTGATGTATTGATATCTACTTCATGTCGTAGGCCTGCAATTACGGAATCTTCCAATGACTCCGTTTTCTTAGGTATTAGTTTCGAGAGACCATCTGCATGTCCAATTTTGTTCGTGGGAATATACTCCAATTTGAAATTGTAATACAGTAAATTTGTACACCATCTTAGCAACCTATTTGCAATGTAAACAAGTAGACCTTTCTTCGATCCGAATATTGTTAATAACGGCTGGTGGTCTGTCTGTAAAATAAAAAAATCTACCGTAAATATATCTATGAAATCTTGTAACTGCAAAAATAATTTCCAGCGCTTCTTTTTCGATTTGTGAATCATGCATGATGGGTTTTAATGTCCCATCCAGCATTTTATGCATTATACATGTCCCGACTCAATAAGCACTCGCGTCACTTGCGACTAATATTTCTAATTTTGGGTCATAGTGAGCTAAAAATAGATCCGCGGTTAGCGTCTTAATTATTTTGTCAAACGTTTTCTGGCATTCATCTGTCCACTCCCAAACTTTTTTCTTCAACAGTTCGTTTAGGGTTGCGCGTAATTTATGCATGTTTGGAATGAATTCTTGGTAATAATTCATTAAGCCTAAGAAGCTTTGTAATTCGGCTACGTTTTTTGGAGCAGGCATTTTTTTAATTGCCGTAGCTCTTTCTGGGTCTTCCTTCTTCATCGCTGATATGTCCCAGATATTTTATTTCCTTCATAAAGTAATCGCACTTGTTTTCTTTTACCTTGAAACCATAGTTTTGTATTCTCCCAAAAACCCCTTGAAAGTGTTCCCAGTGTTGCTTAATGATTTTGCTATTTACCAGTATGTCATCCAGGTATGCAATCGTGAAATCAAGTCCGCCTAGCATAGTATCCATTATCTGTTGAAATATTGCCTGCGCGACCTTTAACCCGAATGGTAATTTTTGGAACTTGCATAATACTTTGTGTGTGTTTATGCACAATAATCTCGAGCTTTCCTCATCTACTCATATTTGTAGGTACGCTTCACTCAAGTCTATTTTTGAGAAAAATTTTCCTCCGTTTAGTTTTGTGAAAACTACTTCTGGACTGGGTAGAGGGTAATGGCAATCTTTCATTGCTGCGTTCAATCCCGTTGAGGAATCAGCACATACTCGTATCTCCCCCGATTTCTTTTTGACGTAAACCATAGGTACGGCCCATTGACTATATTCCACTTTTGTCAATATACAGATTTTTTCGAGTCTATCCAACTCTTGATCTATTTTTTCTATTAATGCAAAAGGTACGTTCCTTTTCTTCTTGAAGATAGGCTGTACATTTTCGTTATTTCTATATTTGCTGCAATTTTTTTACACCTCCCGAGGCCGGGGAAAGTCTCTTTTAGTGTCTCCTTTAATTTATCTGCCTCGGTCGATAAACTTTTAACTTTTTGGCAGTACGTACTTATTGGTAAATCACAGAGGTCGAATTTCTGCATCCAGTCCGTTCCAAATAAATTTTCTGTATTTCTAAGCACATACATTTTTAATTTTTGGTCATTCCATTGAATGTCACATTTGTAATAAGTTCTTCAAATTTTATTTTTCTCCCAGTTTTCGACCTTTCAATTTTATCGGTTCTCAACATGGTCGGTTTCTTCAATTTTCTCCATGTATGTACATTAATAATAGTGAAATACGAACCGGAATCCAATTGTAGTCTGATTTTTCTGTATAACATTTCTACTTATTTTCGTAAATTTGTCTCGTCCGCTTGGTCAGTCCTCGTGCCTCTTACTCTGCTT
Source organism: Acanthosepion lycidas (assembly GCA_963932145.1). Classification (NCBI taxonomy): domain Eukaryota; kingdom Metazoa; phylum Mollusca; class Cephalopoda; order Sepiida; family Sepiidae; genus Acanthosepion; species Acanthosepion lycidas. Next base: position 94,370,936 of record OZ010579.1, read on the forward strand.
TTGCTTTCTTTCCTAGTCCAACAATAAGAACTTTTATGACCCACTTTTTTGCACGACAGACAAGTCTTAAAGCGGTATAGGCATTCTTTATACCAATGCAAAGTCCCACAGCGATAGCATGGACTGGGTGGTAGTTTTTTCTGATATTGACTTTTTGAAGTAGAAAAAATTGTTTGATCTGTTTTTGAGGAGGGAAACTTGGTTTGGTTTGTCTTTGAGGATATGCAAAAACGTGTTTGTCGTTGTACTTTACGTATGTGCGCCATGCCAGATTCTTCTATGTCTTTCCACTCCTTCTTCACGCTTATACATCTCTGACAGTCTTCAGCCAATTTTTGTAGCGTCAAATCTGGTTCACTCTCCAGATTTTTAAGAATTCTGCGTCTGATCTCGGCGTCTTTCGTCGAAACCAGGCCTTGAACGAATATTAAAAATTTAAAATTGTCTGGGCTTAGTTCAGATAACTTAAAGTCATCACAGTGTTTATTTACAATGTTATATAGTCTTCGCTGTCCTTTTTTGTTAGATTCAGACATTTCTATCTTTTGTGAAATAGTGAGGTATTTAGGCTAAATAGTTCTGTTAACAGTTTTATGGCTTTCCTGAAAGTTAACTCATTTTGTTTTCCTTGGTAGGATGTAGTCTACGAATTTAATGTGTTCTCTAGACCCTAATTTTCTAAGTAGTAGACGTACTTTTCTCGCCTCTGACAAATTCCCGCAATCAAACTCATATAAATCTTCGTACCTTCTGAAGTAAGCTGCGATGGTTTTGTCTTCGTCTGATTTATAGTAAAATCTTCGATAGCGTTCCATATAGTATTTTGCGAGAGAACTGTTTAATTTTCGGAATTTTGACCTTGATTTGTTATTACCCGTAGCAATAATTCTTGTAGTTCCAGATGCTTCTGTTCGTTTTTCTGTTGCTGCTCAAATTGTATTTTCATAAGTTCCAATATGGTTGCCTTAAAATCTTCCATATTTACCATAATTATGTGTAAATATTTTTCTTTTAGTTTAGACTTCAGGTCTTTGTTGTCTGTTATTGTGAAACATTAGTACGGAAAAAAAAATTCCTGTGTAGAATTTGTGTCTTGTAAAGTGGGTGTCCCAAAAAAAAAAATTCCTCTTTATTTATTTTTTCTTATGTTCGCGTAGAACGTTTTTTTCTCACGACCTACGTCGCCTTTGTTATGGACGACCGATAGCAAAAAGTTTTTTGTAGATTCTCCGCGTAGAATTCGTTTCTTCAGTGCCTCCTCGCCACTGTTATGGCGACGTATAGCAAAAAATGTTTGTCCTCCGCGTAGAATTTGTTTCTTCAGTTCCTCGTCGCCACTGTTATGGTCCAACATCCTTGCACCACAGTTATGGTCCAAGGCTGGAACCAAGGAAGAACAACACGACCACAAGAGTAGAATAACAAAGATGTATTACCACAGAAATATAGTACAAGAAGTTGAAGGTGTTAGTAATGACTGTCCGTTGTTTTAGAGTGAACTAATATTGTCACAAGACGTAGTAAACTGAGGCCAGGCTGGCCACACCCGCGCTGCCGAGCGTCATTGGCTGAGTGGTGGCGTGAGCGGTGGGGGGAAGGTAAACATATGAAAAGGAGAGGAGGCCTGCTGACACCTCTGAGGGGATTGGTGTGAGATACCAATATGAGAAGGGAAGAATTTGGGCCGACGATTAGTTTAAGAACGCCTCTAAACCAGAAAGTAATGGACTTCCAAAAATGGAAAGTGATAATTTTTCATGTCCGAAAACAAAGAAGATCATTATTGTGGATTTGCAATTATCGAGGAACCCAAACAACGACAGGCCCAGACCTGGTTTTGGTCGGCGTCCATATAAAGAGAGTCGCAGCGAGTAGACAGCAGTTGGAGAGTTGCACTTTCGAGAACACAGTAGACGCGGACAGACGCAGACAGAGATGAGCTGTGAGCTCGCAGACCAGCCTCGCAGAAAACTGACTGAAAGATATGCACACATTCAGACTTAGACTTCTAACGAAAAACAATTTATTTTTGAAGAACGACTTAGACTCACAGCACCAAAACAAGTTTTACGAATATCGCCTGAAGATACCAAAAACAAGTTATTGAAAAATAACTTAAGATATTAAGACTCGCCTAACAAACGCAAAGTGTCATTTATCCATATTAGCGGTTTGGGAGAAAGGCGCAGTCCTGTATTCAGCAACCAGATATAAAAATATTTGTTATTCTTTTTTTAACACATTTGAACCTTTCGAGTTGTTTCTTTGTTTTCTTTTACAAATACTTGTGCGATGTCACCTTTGGTCGAATTCGGCTTGCATTACGGCCCAACGAGTGATTGATTTCTTCTACCTAAGATCAAATCACAACGTGGGTAGGTTAGACTAGAAATCAAAGCAGTTACTTCGGTAACTAGACGTTGGAGGCGTGCTGGGAACGACAAAGCTGATACCGAATTTAAGCAGATTCCCATTCGAATCAGCCAAGGGTTAGAACGTCACATTTGGAGCCGCGATCAATGCCAAGTCATATTGGTCGTCAGAAGATAGCACGGGACAGAGAGGCCGGAGTGACGTCACAGTATTAAGTTGACTTATTCGCTATTCTTTTTGTAAGCACCAATTTTTCTATATTTTTTAATAAAATACTGAAGATTGTACATATTATTTTTTAAAGATGTACAAGTTCTCCATATTCTATGTGTCGTGATCCTTCAGGGCGTCTGCTATCATGTCTCTCTATTTCCTATCCTTTGTCGCTCTACTTAAGCCATGTCTGTCTGCTATTTCACTTAATCTCTGTTCTATCAGTCAGTTACATGAGCACGTTTTATGGCTAATCGCTGCTTTTCTCTCGATATCTTGCCTTCAATATGGTGATATCCTAAGATGTGGCGCAAAGCCAAAATTATGGGGTACCCAGGGATGATCGAACTCATTAGTCAGTTCGATCATCACTGGCTACCCCGTAATTGATCTATCGAGACAAGCTTCCTAAACATTAAACCACATCAATGGGCACCTTTCGTTAATTATGAACTTTCAGTGTCAAATTTTCGAAGCCCTCTTTCCTCAATTAACTGTCCGCGAAATTCCGACTGTCTCTTTCTGAGTCGAGATAGAAGTGTAGTTTGTTTTTCTATTTTGTTCTGAAACTTCTTTGTTGCCCATATTTTCAGTCTATGGTATTCAGCATCCTCCTGTATAACCATATTTATATTGTTTAAAGTCTATTTTACTTCTG
>OZ010579.1:94384179-94421679 GCA_963932145.1 Acanthosepion lycidas
TATATATATATATATATACATACATATATATATACACATATATAGATATACATAGATATATACATGTGTATATACATAACATATATATATATACACATATATATATACATACACATATATAGAGATACATATATATACATATATATATATATATATATATATATACATATATACATATCTATACATACATAGATATATACATGCATATATATATACATATATATATATACATACGTATATTTACATATATATGCATACATATATATATATATATATATATATACACAAACACACACACACACACACACATATATATATATGTATATATATATATATATATATATATATATATATATATATATATTATATAAATATATATAATCACACAATTATCAAATTAATGCCCAACAGCCATTCCTTCTGTCTATAGGGAGATGTCTGTTGAAATATAATGTATGATGTCTCTAATAGTTTCAAATTTTAATCAAAGTGCCCTTTCCTGTTAAGAGTAAAGTAATCACTGGTAAAATATATAGTACACCCTCGATTATATTTTATCTATTCAGCTATACCTGGACCAAAATATTATCAATGAAATGGGACGAAAACACTTAGCGTGTATAAAAAAGAAAAATAGCCTGTTTTCACACATGCTAAACAAATTTAGCCAAGTAAGAAGTCTTGGTTTTTATAGTGCAAACCTCATAAATCCATGGATTTCAAATAATCTGATTCAAACAATTTAGATTTACTTAAATTGCACCATTTTGTCACGAGTACCAGATTGCACAACATACAGTTGCTAAAATTATCTACGTGCGACAAAATGAATTTAAAATAATTTCACTCCTCCATGGTCTTTTGAACAGGAGCGCAGAGATTTATTCCTTGTTTTCTGTTTAGCATTGGTTTTCCATTTACTTTCAAATAATAATTGAGGGAGAGACGGAGGAGAAATATAAAAAAAAACTCAACAAACTTGATAATAATTTTGCATAGATAGGAAAGGCTCTAGAGTTTAGAATGCTGAACTATTATCCCTTCCTAACACACACACACACACACACACACACACACACACACACACACACACACACACATACATATATATACATACATACATATATATATATAAATATATATATATATATATCGAGCGAGATAGATAGATAGATATAGACATATAGATAGATAGATAGATAGATAGATAGATAGATAGATAGATAGATTGTTCCCTTACTTTAGTAAGGACCGTTTGACTTGTTGAGATTTATTGTATCTTAAATATAATTACGGCACATGTCCCAAAGTAGGAGGAACTGAGGCTGGCCGTCACTAACTATCTTATGTCTAGCTAATCCCTCTCACGACCCATTCACTCGTTACAATTTCCGTATTCACCATAAAAATCGTCCGTCACCAATCAAACGTCCATAAACCATAATACCGCATCCTCTCATGGGGGTCCTACAAAACGCCTCATGCCCTAAAAATCTGTCTGTTATAACATTTATAATTTGAAATCTGTGTATGACGAAAATGAGAGGAGTGGAAATGAATCCCAAAACAAAGTAAGCATGAACACAAAGTAAACTAAAGATAAATGACGTTAGTAGAGCCCGTCGAAAACTCAAAAAGGAGATGCCGCTCTATTCTGCCCATTGGACAAAATCAAGAAGCTCTCATGCTAAGAAAATAGGAAAGGCGAAAATATATACAGACATGGAAAATATAAAAGCTGACTCAGTCAAGATGAAAAAAGGGGCCAAAACAAACTGGGGAGGTTAGACATCTCGACTTGGTTCATAAGCAAAGATGCAGCCGAGAAGAGGTCAGGAACAACATCTACTCACATTAACTAAGTACACAATTCTTGTCTAACCTAACTGAGGGATGGTACCACAGGAAACCACCTTGATATGACGTAGGTTAATCTAAAAGAGAATCATGCAAGTCCCGTTCAACGAACCAAGCTCGCCTCAATCACCCACCTTTCGCTGAAGACTGTCGAATGCAAGGGTTTTCTACGTGTTCTAAACTTCATCTTGAGCTGATCGTCAAAGAATCGGATTAGATACTGATGTGAAAGACAATTGCCTCGTAAGACTTCCCCCTGTCGCGTCGTACAAATCACTATTCTGGCCATGGCCAGCAGCGTCAGAAACACCATTCGTTTCACCCAAGATTGCGGAGGAAACGCATTGTCACGAGATCACGACGCGATCAATGAGTACAATATTTTCGGGAGCGAGACAAGCCGTTAAGTCGTCGACATAGTCACATCAGAGGCGGACCCTGGGCCAATGGTAGAAGGCGTACATAGCTGTTTCCTCTAAACCAAGGTCACGACGTTCACAGTATGTCAAATCTTCCAAGCCTTATATGAAGTCCTTGTCACTGAGAGGTAGCCTATTCCTAGCCAATCGCCAGGTAAGCAAAATCTCAGAAAGGCCAAGAAAGAGCGAAACTGACAAGTCGAGCCGCTCACGTAGGGTATCCTTCGCGACCCCCTCCACTAAATAACGATTGAAAAACTTCTTAGGCCGTGAAAGGTCACTGGACCGAGGAATGAACGTCAAGTCTTACCGACACTCGAGAAGGAAATCTGACTGATCCCAGGGTTTACGATGGTGCTCAACCCGCGAGATGGGGGAATGATAGTAAGTAAAGGAAACGCATCCCTTACAATCCCCGCCATGATCGAATCTCTTGTCAATTGAGCGGCGTAGAAAAGCCAACCTCGAGGCGAGTTTGTGGCTCGCCAAATGTGGCATTCCCCCCACCCATAACACAGTCGTTGTGCAGAGTCTTGTCGAGCTGATGCTTGCGTCCCCTCCATAAAAGAGGAAGTACGGACAATCGATAAAGGGCACTGGGGAAAACGCATCTGACACACACCTTCGCACTGCCCTTCACGGACAACCTTCGTCAACGCCAAGTGTGACTGACCGCGTCGACCTTTGCTCATACTTCAGAACATTTTTCTTCGGCTGGAGGTCGAACAGGACCTCAGTCCAACAGAAGGACCCCGAAAGATTGACCCCCTTCTAATCACCTAGCAGCAAGCCGGACGATTTGTCGCGGTTAATCTTGGCCCCTGTCACCTTTTCGTACCGATGAGGTGCCTTCAGTACCACCTCATTGTTGCTGCCTGACGACTCGAAAGCAGATACGTCATCGCCGTACGCGGAAACCCTGGCTCGAGACCCGCCAGGACCGGCGATTCCACTTAGCGCTGGACTGCACGCCCTGTCCCCAAACCAGCGAAGGAGAGGCTCCAACGCCAAAGCATAAAGTAGGGGCGACAGTGGTCAACCCTGATAAATCGTCGTAGACAGCGCAATAGCACACGAAAACTTTCAAACTTTTGTCCTATTTTCAGAAAAATTTAGTTATCTGCAAATTTAAATGTCTACGTGAAGCGGGGTACACACGACGAAACAATCTGAAGTTGGAGACGTGGATTGCGCAACATTTTCCCGCCTATTTGCATTCCAGTAGTCGAAACCAATATTTAAGGACTACTCAAGCAGTTCACGATTTATCTATTGGACAACCCGGAATGTGCCACCGACTATGAAGATAGGTGGTTTTCAATTATACACAGTGCTTGCTCGGTTTACCATCTCCGATTTCTCGAGGCTGTATTTATAAAATTTCACCAGTCGTGCATATGTAGACAAAAGGAGAATTTTATGCGCTCCTTACGGTTGTTGAAAGGGCAGTGAGTGTCTTTTCTTCCATTTTATACTCTTGTGGAACGTGTTTTTCCTTTTTTTTAATTATTTACAATTAATAATTTTTTTTTATTTTAATCTCAAATTCTTTAAATGTGCATTCTTGTATTAATCTTATTTACAAGACAAAATACATAACCTGAATAAGTTCTAACGATTCAAAGAGTGTATACATTATTTTGGAACTCTCTCTCTCTCTCTCTCTATCTCTCTCTCTCTCTCTCTCTATATATATATATATATATATATATATATATATATATATATATATATATATTGTCCATTCACGTTCTCTTTCTTTATGTGTGTGTGTCTCTCTCCATATATATATATATATATATATATATATATATATATATATATATATATATATATATATATATGTATATATATATATATATATATCGAGAATTCTTCTCGGATTCTCTTGGCTGGTTACTTCCAACCTTTTCTCGCAGAAATCGCTGTCGGCTAGACTTCCAGATATCATCCTGATTCATCAACAATTTGGTAAATGTAGGTATGATGAGGTTTTCCAACCGATTTCTTCCGCGCAATTGATTCCATAGAAGGGTGTAACTGACTTACTTCTCCAGAAGTGACCAACTAGCCGAAGCATTCTCTCTCTTAGCGAAAATGAGATAGGAGTCAGGTGTCCATATGCTCTTTCTTCCAGCTGATGTCCAATGCAACACGTAACATCCTTATGTATGTTCCGTCAAGTTATTATTCTTGGTGTTTCGTCAGTGTCCATGTTGTTGAGGTGTAGGGCAAGACAGATTCTACCGTGGCCTTAAAGAATTCCCTCTTAAATATATATATATATATATATATATATATATATATATATATATATATATCGTTTTCCACAATATATTCCAATTTTATAATATGTGTCTTTGGATGGTTTTGCATTTTTGATGATAGATTTCACCTTGTTAATTGCAAATTACTTTTTCAATTTCTTTATGACATATTTCTCCACCGATCGACAACTTTTCCGACATCTAATAGCTGTGATTCTGTCGGATGAATCCTCAGAAACGATTTTGTGAAGACCAATTAATGCGTTCTGATATTGAAAATCATTAATCAGATCAAACGATTGTGAAAACTGCATTAGCGCCTACGTCCTTACCAACTCATCAGCACCAAAATTTCCACGCGAAAGCCTTAACGGCTGACGAAATGCATTTCCAAGTAATTCAAAGTAATCAATCGCCTCTGGCAGTTTTAATTTGCCACCATGTCAAAGCAACCTTTCTCGAATAAATATTGTAGTTTCAAGCTTAATTGTCTGCATTGAATTCAAAATAAATTTTCAACTAATTATTGCTAATTTCTCGCCAAATTTTAGAAACGCAAATAGGATCGCCTGATTCAATTTTTTTGATATCGAATATGCGTTAATTCGTTCAGCTTCTTAAAACGTTGTTAGTCAATCAAATTGGATAACGTTTCTTTCATTTTGACCATTTCAGTTACATCGTTTCAACTGATAAATCGATACCGCATCAGCTTGCGAGCTCTATGCTGAATGTATTCTACAACAACACAGATCTACTAAAGCGTGGGGTCTACATGCCGAATATGATTAAAGAATGTGTGCTACCTTAATACTTATGATTAGGAAATATAAGAACATACTCTGTTGACACGAAGTGGAAAGACTACATTGAATTCATGTCTAGGCCAGCTGCAAAGAAATTTGGTTTACTATCGTTCTAGACAGTTTTTCTCTTCAGAGTCTATCTTACATATTAATGTCTACCATTCAACAATGGTTAGAATATTTCTGCTACGTATAGTCAGGTGTTGATGCTATAAATTTGAAGAATCTTAAGAACATCCAAAAAAAACCGTCAATATTATTGGTGCTGAACAAGCGTCTTGGTATCAGTTACTTTCCCACTGCATTAAAATTGCTCTCCCTCTGCCTTTTCTATATATATATATATATACATATATATATATATATATATATATATATATATATATATATATATATATATATATATATATATATTTGTATTAACGGGTAACAGACTAGTTTTCGTAACTTACTGGTTGACAAATTATTTGGATTAGGCAAAAGTCTGTTGAAGAAATTGTTGTTTTGTTATTGACATTATTATCTGTTAAGTTTTGATTTTCATTACATTGCTCTGATTCTGTTATTTTTTTCCTTTTTGCATTTTTTATTTTAATTTATTTCTCAAGCTCTCGGCTTTTCAGCTGTTTCTTTTTCTTTTTTTTCTTTTTTTTTGTATGACACTGCTCTTAAATTATTCCCCCCATAGCGGCATACATGTATGATGAACAAATGATGAAATGAAGCAAGTATATCCACGACGATTCCCCGTTATTGTTCACCCATCACTTTATAGGATTTAAATCTAACGTTTCCAGGTAACATTGGCAGCCTGTCTCTTGATGACATCAACGAGAGTGATATGGGCAAAGATTCAGGCCGTCAATGTCATCACCCCGACAATCTTCGCTAACTTAATCGGACTGATAATGTCACTCAAGTTAGCTAGTGTAAATGCTGAGGTCGGAGTCTAGCAGGGTGAGGCTGACTCGTGATTTTCTGGTTGGATTTAGGTTATCTACAGGAGTTATCTAGGTTATCTACAGGAGACCCGCTTTTTAACTCGCTGTCCTGAGAGTATTTTGCCTAGGTGTTTACCCTCTATTCAACAGGCTTTGGTGGAAGTTCAAGATATGTTTACGTTATGTTAACGATACAGATTTGAATATTTGGTCAAGATCTTAGCTAGCCGTTTTCAGGCTGCCCCCTCTAGTCTGACTGGCTCAGAACAGACATGCTGGGAAGGGTAGGACTATTCCGGACAATCTTCATTTGGTACGCTTGATCAACGAGCAAGTCGACAGTGAACTTGCAGTTTTGATCAGTCCAAGGCATTCAATAAGTTTAAACATCGATTTCTGGAAGCTGTTCTTGCGGAAGCCTGTTTCAGGCCATAACTTCCCGCATGGATTCGACTTCTGTATGCGTCCCCCGGTGCGCTGGTAGAAGTGAATGGTGTAAGATTAGAACCTTTCATATTGACTCCCTACATTCGCCAGCGTTTCCTGCTTTCGCCTTTGCCATGCGCTCTTGCGTTGGAACCATTCATTCGCAAGTTAAAAGCGCATCCATTCCTTCGTTGAATTTCGTTACCTGGTGCTACAAACTCGGCCAGGTACTCTGCGTATACTGACGACCTTTCGATTCTTGTGTCTATCAGAGCCGAGATTGACAAATAAATCAGAGGGTACGAGATCCTGATAGAGGCAAAGATCAAGCACGATGTCTGTTGGCTTACCTTTGTGCGCGTGGAAGGGTCTTTCCTTTCGACAGCCCGGCCGATCAAGATATTCGGTGTCTGATTCGTTTCTGTTGGAAATAAATTGTTCAGAGTTGCGGGAGAAGACTGAGGTCGCTGTTCATCTGTGGTCCCGGGGGAATCTTTCCTTAAAGGTGAGGGCGGAAGTATGTGCTTCTCATATCTTCACAGATTCTTTGTACTTCCATTTCCGTTTGCCATACTAATTTCATTAGTAAGGCACTTGTTCTTATTGAGAGGCAAGGGAAATCTGTTACCTTCATACTTCTGAAGTCAGTCTGAGTATACCTAGCGTTGGGATTCGTTACAATACGGCCCGCCTCGTGATTCTAGGTCGAATTTGTTCGGATTTAGATGGTGAGAGATAATTCTAGAAGAAAGACACCCCTAATAACATCGCATCCCTTAGAAGGGCGCACTCATGTCTGCAGGTGGCCTCCGTTTACTCCGAGGTAAGTGCTTCTATCGTGAATGTCGGATTATTATCGAGAACATGTTACTTGCGACGGATGATCCCTCCGGCATCCAGCCGTTGTCCTATAAGATATTATATCACTTTCAAGAGGATTTGATCGGCGAACTAGGTCTTATGAAACAAGAGGGTCGGTCCATATGCTTTGGGCGCAATGGTTGAAATGTCTCACTAACGATTAGTCATTATACACCTGGCTGGTGATACATTGTGTCGGTAAGAGACTTTATTCAGCGTTTGCGGCAGTAAGCCGAATGGAACTCGCCTTGTTTCACTGGAGAATTGCAGACCAGTTGTGCAGTTTTATTGAATATATCATGGTCCGCATGCTGCGCAAACTTCTTTGTTTACCAGGCCAGTTGTGTTTGTAGCAATCTCATACCGCTGAGAACTACGCTTGGGCATTATGTATTATTTTGCTTGCTAGGTGTTATGAGTGGCGTGATATGGGTGATGCGGCAAAAGGAATTGTATGGAGATGAGGAGTATATTTCTTCCTAAATAATCTTGTACTTTCAGCTGATGCTTAATATCAAGATTAGGAGACAACACCTTCCACCAGAATTTTGCAAAATTGGTTGTGTCTAGTGCATCTGTGTCTAGTGGAAGGAGCTGATAGAGCGGCATTTTGATGCCGATTAAGCATCAGGATATTGAAATCTCTGCGTTATATGTTAACCTCACTCCAAAATAGGGTTGTTTAGGCTCTTGGTTAATCCTTAATTACTGCAAGTTGAATTAGCTAGAGGGTTTATCTTCATTAGCTCCTGTATTTTTGTCCCTATTTACTTTAGTTTAATCCTTCTCAATAGGTCATTGTTGTGGAGCTATACTCTTTTTACATAAGATGGACTCGTCTAAAGTATACTTATACTGACAGAGAGAATACCTGCGGTTGAGATACCTGGCGATACGTTTCGGTACGTGGAGATACGTTCAGACAGGTTGAGAGATACGGATACAGACACAAGGTGTTCGCAAAAAGATATGCAAGAGTCCCGAGAGAGAGATGATTACGGCTTTACTTACAGAGACTTGTACATATACTTTCTACTAACCCGCATTCCTGGACTACTAATCTTCACTTCAAGTCTGTAATCTTACGTTTAATACTCTTATTTTTCTATCTCAATTACTGGCGTTGTTTATTTATTTGTGCAGGATTCCATTCACGGAATCCACAACAGTCATTTAATGCCAACAACATTTTTTTACCTGGTAATATTTTTGTTTAGCCAAAAATCTATTTCTGGTAATATTTTTTTCCTTAGTCGACGAGAAATATCAGTTCTTTAGTGGATAAGGGATGCCTTTGGATTTTTCGAGTCTATTTTTCGTATTTGTTTGTGTCTGGACGTGTGTGTGTCTGTGTATGTATTTTGAAGAATGATTATTTATTACTTTCCTAGACCGGCATTAACTTCAACCTGTTAACTAATTTTTCTGCGACATTTAATGATTGTATTTTTTTTTATCACTAACAATATTTTGTTTAGTTACTTGTATATAAAACGTATATTCGCTGTAAATAGACATGTGTATCATTTTAAATGTTGTTATTTTATTTCCATCACCCATGGACAAATGGTACATATGGGAACTAGTTGGGATTTTTAGAGACATGAATGTATTATGGTTTCTGTAGTAAGATTACTAAGTAACAATGAGTTGTTTGACTCAAAAAATATTATTGTTTGTTTGGGTTAGTGATTTTGGCTAGCTAATTAGTTTAATTTAAGACAGACTGAAGACCAGTCTTCCCCAATTCCTGTAAATTTCCAAGAATGAATAATGCTCTTCGCTATGGTACTTTGGATTGCTCCATTTGTCAGACCAGTTCAAGACTCGTCAAGCGCTAGATATGATTTTGTCACGCTACTGTTTGGATGATTTTTGTGTTTGAAGGACTGGTAATTTTACGTTAAGTTTTATCTTTTCTTTTTTTTACATCTCTTTTGCTTCTTTTTTTTTTTTGTAAAAATTTTGAATTTTCGTTTTCATTTTTTCACCCTCCCCCGGCTCAAACTTTTTTTCAGGTATTTTTAATATAATATTGATCTATTTTTTTATGTAAATCATTTTGCATTTTCATTGTTTCTTTTAAATATTCAATCTCCGCCGGCTTTAAGTTCATTTTATTTTTCTCGTATATTTTTTTCTTAATCTCTGTGTCTTAACTTTCTACCTGTTCCTTCGATCATTGTTTTATTTTTGTCCTAAGTAAACAAGACTTTTACTTTAATTCAAGCTAGGTCGTAAGGCGATTTTGTGTTAGTTTCTGGTTTGAGTTTTTGTTTCCATTTTATTTATTGTGTAATCTATTTGGTTTCGTTTTTCTTTTCGTATTAGGTCGGCCATTTTTATTTTTGTAAGAATTGTTTATTTTATTTTTTTTTCTTACGTTGGTCATTTTGTTTAATTGGTAAGTGTGGTTAATTTTTATATGTGTCTTTTTTCCATTTGTGGTAATTTGTCTTCATTATTTGCTTTATTTTGATTTTCTAATTTAAAAAAGAGAAACCCTTTTACGTGGTTTTATTTAATTTGACATTGTTTTATTTAATTGTGTCGTGTGAATGAATTTATTCTTTTTAGTTTACACGTCGGACGGTTTTCATCTGTATTTTTGTTTTACTTTTGTATTTTTGTTTCTACATTTTTAAACTTATTATTTTCCTTCACTTTATAGAAAGACCTTTTTTTTTGAGTTTCTCTATATTTTTAAATTAACAGAAGTTTCCACGTCAAACATTTTAATCTAGGTTGCGTCGGTCAATTATTTGTATTTTTTCGTTTGTCTCGTTAAATTTGTTTTTGCATTTGCTTAAGATTATATTTTTCTCTTTCTTTGTTTTTGTTATTCAATTTTGTTTTTAAAAGAAATTGCGTTTTAAAATATATCTTTTTGCTTTGAAAGGAATATATATATATATATATATATATATATATATATATATATATATATATATATACAAAAGAAAACATTCTTTTAAAAAATGTTCGACAAAGTTTGATGGTCAAAGAAGACTTTTTTGGTTACAAATAAGAACGAGCTTCCTTATAAAGATAAACAAGAAACTAAAACCAACTAAGAAACAATAGAGTTGAATGACCAAGTTAAGGAATTGGAAAAGTATGGCGGCCGAAATTAGCCAAAATTCGTAGGTAAAGACTGCAGATAACAAGAGTAGCAAAAAAAACAGATGGTAATGTATCAGTCGGGGAAACGCCCTCATGCGGAAAGTCCCCACCGAAGAGTATATTCAACATGACGGAGTTCCTCTAAAGAAGCAAGAGATACGAACATCTTATCAAAGAAATTGGGCTCTTGGTAGATTCTGTGGAGTTACAGAGGGTTACTAAAACATTGATGTTCATGGGGGTCAAACCTCAAATAATTATCAAAAGAAAAGGATACTGCATGTGAGAGGTACGGTTGCTCACACCTGATAGGTTTCAGCGGATCGAGCCGTTTTAGACGACAATTCGTTTTAGTAGATTTGGGGCATCATATACAAAAACGATGATACGAAACCATTTCGAGATTTTATCGACAGTTTTGATATTGTCGATTAATATTTTAATGAGTACCCCTGGGAGGTCGTGTGGATTGGACGAATATGGATGGCTCCTCTACAGCGGTGCGTTTTAGCTACCTGGACCGATGTCGTATTTAAGAGAGTCGATGTAGGGCTCTTAGGTAGACCAAGTTTTCATTCGATAAGTTACTCTGTGCATAGGTCCGTGTAAACTTAGATAAGTGCATCCAATTAAAATGGAATAGAAATTTCGTAAATTACACACAGTTGCCGTTGGTTGAACACTGTAAAACCGTATGAAATAGAATCTAGTTAATGGATGGAAAAATTACGTATTGAAATAGTTTAAGTATTTTTCCTGGGTAAAGAAAGTATATTAAAGCGTGTCTGAAGAGAATAGAGATTTCATTTTAGAAATCTGCATGATTCATAAAATCATATTAGTTCAATATCAAATATCTATTTGCGCTCTCCATTTTCAGCTGACGCCTTAATGATAAGAAATAATTTTCTAACAATGAATGGAGCATTGAAATGCTTAGTTTGGAAGACATGATTCAGCATTCCACTGTACTTATTTCACGAATTTTAAATTAAGTATTCTTTCATTCGGATCGATGCAAAATATTTTAGACAAAACTATTCAAAGAGGAGAAGTGATTAAATCAGAAATGGCAGAATTCTATTTCGTGAATTTTTTTTTTCTTCAACCATGACAAACATAATTATTTAAATTACCGGAAGATGTTTATTATTAATATTAATAATCTTCTCTTGACACTTTTAAATTTATTAAAGCTGTACGTCTTTTATTCTGTTCCCCAAAATACGACGTTAGCTTCCTAATAGTTAATGGCCTTAATGCAGGCGAATTCTGAGGATGCTATGCATCCGAACGAGGAGGTGTTTCGGAGGACAAGTGGAGCCATCACACGCTTGTAGACTTATTAGATGCCATTGTGCAATCACCACCAGATTTCGCAGTGCTTGTTGACAATGGTTTCCATGATTCGTGGGGTCAGCGCCACACCAAACTCTACCATGAATCTGCAATCACTGGAAACTATTTGTATCATAGGAGCGGATTCGTCTTGTGAAGCAGAGACGCTAGCGGAAAGACGAAAGCAAACAACCCTGACGAATGTAGCGAAACAACACGAAATTGTCCGATGGAACTATATTCACTTCTGCCAACGCACCGGGAGACTCATACAGGTGAAATTATACGGCCCAGAACAGACCGCCAAAAAGGAAGCCTCTAGTAATCGATGATCAACACTAACGAAAGGATCGGACTGATCAAAATTGATCAGCGCAGGTTCACCGTCGATTTTCACGATGGTCAAGCGTACCATATAAAGGTTTTGCTGAATAGCCCTGCGCTTCGCAAAACAAGTCTTTTCTGAGACAATCAGACTATAATGAAGAGCCTGCAACGGCCTGGCTAAGATCATCATCAAAGGCCGAAAGTTACATATTCGATCCCCAACGTCCTTGTCCTTTCGTTGCAACTTGATCATACAATTGGTTAAGCCTTGAGGTATAGACCCCTCCTTTATCCAGTTGTTTTAAATCAGTGTCAGCAAAAGGACAAGGTTAGGGTAGACTATCTAACCGTAGCGACATCTCCCGAACAGTCAGATCGAGCGCATCCCAGATTTCTGACCGTGCAATTGGACACTTGCAACCAGCCGTTTCAGCAGTCACGAAGTTGGGAAAGTCGACCAAATAGGGGTTGAACTGAGCAGGGCTTGAACCGGGCTACTTGGCGAACAGATCCTTAAAGTAGTCATGAAAAGCCGCACATATACCTGCGTCTGTAGACACGTCCGATTAATCGTTAGTGTGAAGCAGGCAACATGCAACTTCCATTGCACCCAATTCAGCGGTCAAATTCGTTGCCTCGGGTGATATTGTTTTTAACCTGGTCCTAACTCCTTGATAAGCAAGAAGTCCAACTCTCCCCTAGCAAAGTCTACATCCTCATTAGCACAAATTTAATCGCACAGTCAGCGTTTTCATTACATGACGTTTCCTTTGCTAAGTAGATTGACTCGGCGACTACAATCAGCAGCAAACGACCTACTTTTCGATTTTAACTTATCCCACCAAATTATCCTTAACACAGCCCCGATAACAAGGTTACAACTATTGGAATTTATTGCAAATAAAATGATACGACAAAAGCAACAAGCGGTAAAAAAAAACAAAAACATTACAGTATTTGATTCTATTCACTCGCCATTTGTAAGGATCATATTTCTATGAAAAATCGTTGCATATAATTTAACATAGATCTGCAGAAGAATTTGTTTTTTTTAGCCAAATAAAAATAAACTTGTTCATGGTAGTTATTTATTAAAAGCGCTTCGCTAAATCTAAGATATTTTTTAATAAACATCCACATGTATGCCTTAAATAGTAAAATGTGTATATAGATATATCCTTGATTTCAAAAAAAAAGAAAAAAAAAAGAAAATACTGTTAATGTAATATTAATGTAATCTTCACTTTAATATATATATATGAAACAAAAATGTGCTTCGATTCGAAATAACACATAAAGCAGTTGTAAGCTACAAGAAACAAAACAAAAAGCACTCACTCAATTCATTTTGATAAACATAGCCTTCTTAAAAATCATAGAAGTTTCAAGAATGATAATGGTAATATCATTCATTTCTTTCTAAGAAAGCAAACTGAGTATTATTTTACCGTGTATCCAGTGTTACTGCCAGTTGAAATTTATAAAATCTGTCGATGATCATCATTTTTCAGGTAAATAGCTTTCTCAAGTTCATGAGTATGAAGAAGGTTTTCTTCCGAAGTGTTTTTTTTTCTTTTTTAAATAGTGTGCAACGTTAACATCTCATTAATCTCGCTTTGAGTTACATGAGCTGTCAATTTTAGTTGCTGATATTATTGAAAGACTACAACTGATGTGTCTTCTATTACTTGGTATAGTTCGTAATTTGATATTCTCTAATACCAGTCCACAAGTTTCAAAGACGGATGGTGCTTGCTGAAACCTACAGCCTTCATTCACTCTATGCAAATTTTAAGCACTAATTTGAAAAAAATCGGTTGTATACAGCTGAGAGTTTAGATATTTCTGAACGATTTTGACGGCAGGCAGTACATACTTATACGGTGTTCCCCCACGAGGACGAGATGTGACACAAGGTCGGTTTAATGTGGTTAGCCCGAGCGCGTGCACCCGGCCAAGGAACAAAAATTCCCCGAGCCCCAGCAACCGTCAGTTGCGCTGGCTTCGATGCGAGCACCGATCCCTCTCTCTGGTGCAATGGGAGGGCGCGGCCTCGGGCAGATTTTCCCCGGGGCTGGGCACCTCTTCAGTATAATTTCCCCAGTTGCGACTCTGTCCTTTGATGGAGTCGCCCCTGAGCACACTCTGTCCAAGGACAGAGAAGCAACTGAGAGATGATAAATAATACATACAAATTACTTATAGTAAGTTATACGCGTGCAGTACATACTTATAAAAGACTTAATCCGACGATGGTATTTAAAAAAGGATTTGAATTTTTAGATAAAAATCTTGGTTTCTGTAGCAATCTCCATGTGTCTCATGAAAGTAACACAAGCCCAGCCTATTCTATGTTCAGTTTTCCTCGGTACTAAATGTATTATAACTGATCCATACACTGAGTTATTTGAAATGTTTAGTGTTTATTAATTCATCATCAATGTAACAAATATTCATCAAGCCGGGCAAATTTGTATATATTATTAATATAATTACAACATAGCAATATTGTAAACATTATTAATTTTTTTTTACTTACTTATTTATTTTATTTTATTTTATTTTTTTTTGAGTATGTGTATAAATATACGAATTGATTTGTACAAGTACAGCCAAATAATTTATCTCGTCAACTTGTAAATTGTGCTATGTGTAAATATGTTATGTTCAACCTATGTTATACGCCCGGTACTTTTAAGTTACTATTTTACTTTTTAGCGGTTTCAGCGCGACATATCTCTTAAGACTTTGTCCATTATTCTTTTTTTTTTTATTTGAACGTAAGACCTTTTTGTCAATTTTTTTATTCGAACGTAAGACATTTTTTGTCTTTTTTTTTTCGAACGTAACGTAAGACCTTTTGTCCTTTTTAATTTCACATTCATACGAACATTTCGCATTTTTATATTTTAAAGCGGAACCATAACCACGTACATAGTGTATTTATAGTGTTTTTTCTCTCGATCATTACCATATATATATTTGTTTGTATATTATTTTTACTTTATTAGTTTAATGGTCATGGATTTTAAGCGATACATATATATAAATATAATATGAAGCTTCATTAATACTTCATATACTTCAAGATCATTTCGTCGTCTATTATATTTAACGGCTTCAAATTTGTATATGGTTTAAATCTATATTAAGCAATATTATAGTGCTTACCGTACTTTTATTTTTTATTTTTTTTTATTTCATTTTTATATGTACGGAATATATATATATATATATATATATATATATATATATATATATATATATACGCCATGTTTATGGACAATTATTATCTTAATTTTGCGAATACATCCAATACAAGTTAACATGCAATGATGTTAAGTAACAGGCTATACGGTAAAATGTTATAATAGGGTTGAGTTTAAGTATCCCTGCCAAAAGAAAAGAAAAAAGGACACATAAAATAAAAACGGCAAATGATTAAACCATACAATACTTAAGGAGAAGGGTAAGATTTAGGAAGATTAAGATTATCTCCTTTGTTATCCATCGAAAGAGCAATCCACCGAAATAAGAAAAGAAGCCAATCCCCACCGCAGACCATTTAAAAGATATTTCGCGCAACGGATTGGTTGTTACAAATATCCAATCGGATGTGCGGAATATGCGGTCTTTCTTCCTCTTATTCTTTAAAAAGGCCAGAGTGGCTGTTAGCGTTTAGTTGGAAGGGGGAATCAGGGGGTTGATCTCCCCTGATTGGGTCGATTTGGTGATGGGGAGTATGATGTTGAAAGACCCGAAACTCCCTGATGAACCAAATCAAAACATCACTGACGACACCCTTGGGCGCCCACTTAAAAGCGTATTTGCGAAAGTTATGATAAATTCAGTTTATCTGCCATGGATGCCTTTTATTTCAGTTCTAGATCTGTTGTGGAGTTATTTCGCAGTGGAGGTTTGTATTTGTATTGAGTCGGTCCTAAAAGTGGTTGGACGTACAAAACGTTAGAGACTTGTAGGTATAACGCAGAGTAGTCTAGTTGTGGTCGCTGGTACTTTAGTATTCGATTAACTGTCGTCCGACATCGACTGACACACCGACCGACGATATTTAGTCACCCACCCAAGGGCATCATGTGGCACAAGGCCGGTTTAAGGAGGAAACTCAAAGCCCGTGGGCTCGGCCAAAATATGCCATTTGAACCGGTATAAACGGGTTCAGTGTCGGTTCACATCCCCGAAAGAGAATACGCCCTTCGGCGTAGCCTCTTTCGGGTTCCTCCCCGCCCGAAGGCAGAGAGTTCAACCGATCAGCCAGCCGACTGACTGACCGACTATATTTAGTCACCCCCCGCCACGAGGGAATCATGTGGCACAAGGCCCGTTTAACGTGGAATATCCGAGCCGGTGGGCTAGGCCAAAAATATTCCCATTGAACCCGAATAAACGGGTCCAGGGTCGATACCCTCTCCGAAAGAGAATCCGCCGCTCGGCGCAGCCTCTTTCGGGCTTCTCCCCGCCCGAAGGCAAAGAGTTCAACCGATCAGCCGGTCGACCGACATCGACTGACCGACCCTGAGCGACTGACAGACGATATTCAGTCACCCGCCAACTGGGGCGTTATGTGGAACAAGGCCGTTTTTAACGTGAGATTACCGACCCCGTTGGATTGGCCCAAATATATGCCCATTAAACTCGTATAAACGTGTTCAGGGTCGGTTTACCTCCCCATAAGAGACTGCACCCTTCGGCGTAGACTCTTAAGGGTTCCTCTCCGCCCGAAGGCAGAGAGTCCAACCGAACAGCCGGTCAGGACTTGAACGACTAACTATATTTAGTCACCCCCCACGTGGGTATCATGTGACACAAGACCGGTTAAACCTGGCATCTCCGAGCCCATAAATATGCCCATTGAACCCGTATAAACGCGTAAAGAGTTCAACCGATCAGCCGGTAGATCGAAATCGGCTTGAACGACAGACGATATTCAGTCACCACCCCACTGTGGCATCATGTTGCACAAGGCCGGTTATTTAATGTGGGATCTCCGAGCCCATGGGCTCGGCCCATAAATATGCCCATTGAACCCGTATAAACAGAATCAGGACGGTTTACCTCCCCTAAAGATAATCCGCCCTTCGGCGTAGCCTCCTTCGGGTTCCTCCGCGCTCGAAGGCAGAGAGTTCAACCGATCAGCCGGTCGACCGAGATCGATTTGAACGACTGACGATATTCAGACACCTCACCACGAGGGCATCATGTTGCACAAGGCCGATTATTTAATTTCGGATATCAGGACTTGAGCGACTGACGATATTCAATCCCCCCACACTGGGGCGTCATGTGGCACAAGGCCGTTTTTAACGTGGGATCTCCGAACCCGTGGCCTCGCCCCAAAAATATGTCCCTTCCACCCGTATAAACGGGTTCAGGCCCGGTTTACCTCCCCGAAAGAGACACCGCCCTTCGGCGTAGCCTCGTTCGGGTTCCTCCCCGCCCAAAAGCAGAGAGTTCAACCGATCAGCCGGTTGTCCGTCTTCAGACTGAACACAGACTGACTCACCGACCGACACTCTTAGTTACTCTTACTACTCCTACTTATTATAGGTAGGAGAGTCTCTTATCTATAGAATTGGTGTGTTACACTATAACAAGATCTCAGTTTATTTTTGGGAAAATAGTCTTGGATCATATTTCTGCCAAAACTTGTTAGAGGGTGTTATTTTTTTTCTCCAATATATATATATATATATTTTATCACAACTAATAATACGTTGGTCCTCAGCAAAGATCCCCACATCATCATTAAACTGGTCTCCGGAGGAAAACAGGGTCGTTTTTTTTTCTATTAGTAAATTAACTGAGGATAGTGTTTCTAATGCCCAGATTGTTAGAGCCCGTCTCTTAACATTTCTGCTTGTTTATATGCATAGTTTAGGAACAGATTACATAGACTGAAACTCTCAATAAGTTTAGGCATCTTTCGGTATTATGGCCTTCAGAAGTATGGGTGTGTGGACTGATATAGGGCCTCCGTTAGATTTAGACATTCAGTTGAATCAGTGGTCGGAAGACCGTTTATAGAGAATAAGATAAAATATCTATTAATGTCATCATTGGCTGCTCTGACATCACATCGTGAATTGGGAATCTTGCTAAGCTCATGGGATCAATTCATGTGACTCCAAGCTCCTGTCCTCTTTTTACTTTGTATTAACGATCTTCTAAGTGTCAGTCTCAGAGCGTTAGTAACATCTATGCAGATGCCACCACAGGTAATTTATATATTTCTTAAATTTAATATGCTCTGAGATTAAAGCTGGTCCCTCCTCTATCCATTCAAGAGGAAAAAAATGTTGCTTGAAACATTCAATACATCAAAAGTGAGGCTAGTATGATATCATCTCACCCGTTCAGACCCGGAGTTTTTAGAATCTTTTTTGAATGATTTCATTCGCAAATTAACTGCATCCGTTGAGCGACTAATTGGAATAAATGGCATAGAAAAAAAAAAAGAAAGATGTATACACTTTTAATTACCATATAAACTTTTAAAATTGCTTTTTTGGATACTAGACTTTTTTACAACACGTTGAAGTCTATTGAAATCCTCACAGTAACAATTTTGTCAAGATTTACAAACTCTAAGTTTCGTACAATTGCGCAAACTAATCGATGAAATTTGAATAAGCTTAAATGTTTTGAATATGCTTTGACAAAATATTACTTGTAGTTTTAATGATGCCTTTAATTTAATTCTATATGATAAAAGTCTTTTTAAGATTTTTTTTTCTCTTTTAACAAAGAAGAATAATTTCTTAAGATTTCTTACTCTTCAGTATGGAACATATAACTGGTCATGCGTAAATATTTTCTTAACCCAAATTTAAACTTTTTGACGTATATGGCCTTGTGATTTGTTTATCCTTCTCGTACTCGCGAACTGGCAACTGGATTATGGCATATAAATCTTAAATAAAACATATGCTAAAACAGTATTGCATTTTTATGTATTTATTTTAATCATTGATTTGTTTTTAAAATGGTGGTACTATGTTGAACATTTAAATTTTCACAAATAATTCTTGAAAATTTATTTTACTAAACTACGAATCCTAGTAAAACCAATGTTAATTTGTATCCCGTTTGCACTTCTTATCAAAATTTGGTTATCGGTCAATCTACGGCGATTTTACACTGTAGATGTAGATTCGATTAGGTATATAGTCTAACCAGTTTTCTTTAGTTTCTTTTCAATTTTTTTTTATAACTTTTGTTATTAAATATCCCACGTTGTGAAAACAGATCAACCACATCGTCTAGGAATTTGATTTCTCATTTAATTAAATCAACATTCGTTAAATCAATATAATGGGATTCTTTTTTAGAAAACAACATATAATGCATTAGTTTATCAGCTTAATGAGTGTAAACATAATTTTGATTTGAACAATCCTACTTTAATTAAAAGAGAAAGCAATTTATTACGACAGAAGGGTATAGAAAATGTTTTAATCGCTGGATCATCAGCAGTAAATTTGAGTACAAGTTCTTACAAATGTTCCATCTTTTTCAACCATATTCTGTTATTAAAATGTAGGATACTGAATAAAATATGATTAAAACAAAGAAAAATAACTAAAATTAAATAGTCGAGACTCACTGCCCAGAAGATTCCTATTTAAAAAAAAAAGATTTAGAATTTTAAAATGTCAGCATTCCCATTCCCCTGTACGCATGTATACCAACCTGAAGGTAAATACAACTTTAGACAGATGAAGTTCTAAAAGACGAAACGCATCATAAGATTCTTTTCTAAGAAAATGTTATCACATTGTGGGTCACTTATTTTGATCCATTGCTGGTGTTGATGGAAAAATGATTGGTACGTTCGATCACTCCAGGAGGCAACTTTATCTTTCTGCAACGTGCTGTCATTATAAAATTCAGATTACACAAATATGACGTATTACAACGATACATGGATTTGAACTGCACAATTTCCACCATTGATATTTTTCAAAATAGTTCACGCCGTCTTGTGGTGAAAGAAATAATACCAATTCTATATTATCTTTCACATTGACGTTAAAAATCATAAGCCTATCGCTACTATATTTCCAGTGGAAATTTTCTGACAAACCCCATTGGTTAGTTCCATCAGTGCAGACATTTACTACAAGTCCACGCCAAGCTATTTCCACGGAACCGAATCAAACGCATATCATCTATGTTTCAGATGGGAAGAAAAGTTCACCTCAGGCAGCTTTTTTTCTCAAAGGTAGATACTGTGAGAAAAAAGTATGTATGTCGTGAATGCATCGCTGAACTCTAAAATATTTACCTCTTTTGTCAAGTGACAATCGTTATCTCCATAATTAACCAAATATTTTTCACTTGCTAGCATTATCGTTTCTATCAAATCACAACTCATTGATCACGACTATTTTAAAATGAACTCCAAATTGAGTCGCTCTCCGGCCGTATATCGGGTGTAGTTTAGTTTTTTAAAAGTCTTCATATGACACCTATATCTGTCGAAGAATGCTCATGGTGAAGTGGCTTACACTGACGCTAATAAAGGTTTCGCAGGTATACGGCCACGTCACGTTGAAAGTTAAGCAATGTTGAATTTGGTCAGTACCTAGGTAGATGACTGCTTGGGGATACTATGTGTTGTAAGCTTAGATATATATGTGGTGTAATGGAAAATTACTCAGAATTCACAATCGGAAAACCAACTTCGAATTCCATTTAGTTTTGTAAAAATTAACTTACACGCAAATCTATCCTTCAGATCGAAAAAACAACAATTCGCCCTTGCATAAAGTATTGCTGCCATATATAGTCTGTAGCCCAATCTGTTTCCCTCGGGGTTCTTGATAAGATCCAGAGGCGGATATGCAATATAATTGGCCCTGATCTGGCATCTCGTCTACAGTCTCTCTCACACAGACGCGCCGTCGCCTCTCTCTGTCTTTTTTACAAATACTTCCATGGTAATTGCTCCGAGGAGCTGCATTCGCTGGTTCCCAGACTTCATGAATTCAAGCGCCCTTCGAGGCTGGCACCCCGCTCTCACCCTTTCACTGTTGAAACTGTTAAATGTAGCTGCCTCTTCAACTGCAATAGCTTGACACCTCACAGCTCTCGCCCGTGGAACTCACTTACCTATTTCTGTTTCCCTGAGAACTATGATCTCCAACTATTCAAATGTAATGTCAATCGACATATCCAGTTGCCTTGATCTATCCACTATCCTTCTCCTCATCCTTTCCTCTATCACTCCTATCTGATCTTGCTCCAAATCTTCTGTAATCCCTTGCGTCCTAGTGGCTTCCCGCCTTGCTTGGGGTGAAACGCTTAAAAATACCTTTGAGAAAGGCATGAGTTCATATCTTATCCCCCAAATATAGGTTAATTAGTAATACTTGTATCACCAAACCATTACTATCGCCAAAAATAAAATATTTAAATTACAGCATTAAATAGCAGTTTCAGATACCGCTAAACGAAAACAAACAACCAACACTGATTTCATCGTAATAAAAATGTTTGTTTTCGATAAACTTAATTCTAGTTACGTTTGAACAAGTTCAGATTCCCGATGCAGGAATAGGATATTCATTTGAAGAACAATCAAATGTACATTTGCCAAAGTGTAATTGTGTGTCTGCAAAAAACAGATGTTTAACTCATTACGTGAATCTATTCGGTCGAATAGTTTCTGATACCTATAGTATTTGTTTTCATTATCCGTTCTATCAGTTTCATATCTTCAGGGTCTCCACCTAATGAAGAATAAAATAATCATGAGACAACTCATTACTGTTCTTGACAAAACAATTTCTTTTCAATCTTGCACGAATCGAGACGAGAACTTACTTCACCTTTGAAGAAGGCAAAAACAAAACAAATAACTGTCGATTTAATCTAGATTTTCTTTCTATTTGTTTCCACTACGCGAACGTTCCTAATAATTGCAATTTTATGTCTGCTTTCCCGAAGACATTGCTTTTTCTTAGCCTTATATCATTTGTTTTTATCGAACAAAGCATGAAAGATTGATTGATTTGTTTTCGACGGATTATCAACCCTTTTCAGGTTATTTAAAGCCAGCAAATATTTTTACATTGAAAGGTGTTTTTTTTTAAGGGAGAAAATGATAATGATTTAGAGATAAATGTTTTAATAATAAACCTATGGCTAAAGGAGACGAAGTAGAGTCATAACTTACAGGAAAGTATTGGCAAGGAAGTGTATATAATGAACCAAAGTGGAATTGGATCTCAGCTGTCCGATTAAAAATTCCGACTTATTATCCAATACACCATACGCACATCCCAACTTACAGAACCTGGTGTTCACAAGCGGTCACCCATCTGGGTTCAGACCAGGTTCGACGTTGTTTAGGTTGGGTGATCATATATATATATATATATATATCACACACACACAAACACTCACACACACATATATATATATATATATATATATATATATATATAGATATAGATATTTATATATATATATCACGCACACACACATATATATATTAGGTTGGTGCAAAAATAATTTCGTTTTCTAACATATGCTACTATGTGAGAAAACGAAATTATTTTTGCACCAACCTAATATATCACACACACATACATATATATATATATATCACACATACAAATATATATATATATATATATATATATATATATATATATATATATATATATATATATATATATATATATATATATACACACATTAAGAAATGGACAAAGTCCGACAATTTATTTATTAAAGACATTTTTATGTTTAACGTTCTTTTTATAGATACAAGTATTTAAGTAAATGCTCTGTTTATAATAAACAGTATTAAATAACATTTACCGGCCTGAATGTCCGAGAAATAACCGTATAGGATGCAGGGTCGAATCCTGTCAAAGGACGAATATTTTCTATAAAAATTTCTCGGACATTCATGCCGGTAAATGTTATTTAATACTGTTTATTATAAACAGAACATTTACTTAAATACTTGTATTTATAAAAATAACGTTAAACATAAAAAATGTCTTCTAATAAATATATATATATATATATATATATATATATATATATATATATATATATATATATATATATATATATATATATATATATATATATATATATATATATATATATAAAAAATTTGCAAATTAAAAAAACTAATAATGTTTTTTATTAAAGTATTTATTTATTTATATATATTTGATATTTCACATTGACCTCAACCTTTATTCAGAAATAACTGTTTACAAGTAGCGTCCGTCTCGAGACGCGGTCATCACGTCATTTGGAACGCTACTGTGTTCGAGTATTCTAAACTTAAATCTAATTGAAATAACATTTTACATGTTGTTTAAAAAAAATTAACTATATCTAAAAAAATGTTTAACTATTGAAATATTTATAAAAATTTAAAATACCCAAGTCTTTATTTATTCCTAGTTTATATGTATTTAATTTTAAAATTCAGTATTTTTTTCTTTTTTTCTGTGTCTGTATGTTGAACTGAAATCAGAATCTATCAATAAAAATTTACAGTTTTGTAATGAGTGCCCTGATTGATTAAAGTGTTCAGCTATAGGGGAATAAGGTTTGTTTATGTTTGTTGAAGCGAAATCTAAAATTATTTCCAGATTCACCAATTAGGACATAAGGTGCAGAATAAATAATAGATTATGTTATGGCTATCACAAGTGAGGTGAGGTCGGTGTATCTTGATATTGGTGTTGGGTACAGAAAATACATTATCTATTATAAAGTGTGCGCAAACTAAGCAACGAGGTTTGTTACATTTGTAATTTCCTGATTGGAATGTATTGTTTAGATATTTGGTAGAGGTGAGGAGAGCTGATAGGTTAGGTGATTGTTTCTTTGCATTTATGGGTGGTTTATCGAAAATGTCTTTGATTTTTTTGTCTAACCGGAGGTTCTTGTAATCATTTTTTTAAATTGTGAATAAGTGTGTGGGAATATTACAATTCAAAAGCTGCGGAGGATCGTATGGGGACCTTCTGGCAAGTAGTGCACCAGGTATCTGTATTCGATATTTCAAAAGTGTGGATTGTCCTGCACGAATCTTTCGCCACTATAATCAAATCTCATGTGCTGTTGTCGGGCTGTCAGTTTCCTAGGAACTGATCTGCTTGACCCTCATACGTCGATTTGAGATTCGTGTATATATATAAGATCACTACAAACGTTCGTGTCCGAGTAGAATTTTAAAAATAAAATTTTAGTCATAAAAACACATTTAATAGTTGATGCCATTATCAAAGAAACTTCGTGTTTTTTGATGGCAGAATATTGTGAGATATTTTTCGACTGACTAAAGCGAATCAATGTTTTTGTCAGTTGGATTGTTCTTCAGTAACCAGAACAGACGGTGTTTCAAAGGAGCCAAGTAAGAAGAATACTCTGGGTGCTGGAGGGTTTTTCCATATCAGATTCTTAGGCTTCTGACAAGAATTTTGCAATATTATTTCTTGCATTGCCATTGCGTAAAATGACAATTTTCGGTTTGCCAAATCGGAAAGTTTTCTTTAATAACCGCATTGTAATGCGTTGATCGTAAAAGTTTTTTCCTAGCTCCATTTGCGCTGTAAGTTATCATAAACAATCACTTTTCCCGCTTATGAAAATTCTGTCCATGAACGGCGTAACAGCAAGGAAATCGTAGAAGAAACACGTAAGAGAATGAGGCATCCAAGAGTCGAGTTTGGAAAAGAACAGAAATATCTTCCGACGGCAAAAGGTAGTAGATACATCGACTTTCAAGCGCTTAGGAAATTCTTCCGTCGAAATATTCGTTTTATTCACCACGACTGCAAACGGAACATCTTCATCAGCGTAGGAAGTTCACCCGGGACCCGGTTGACATTTAAAATTAAACCTTCTGATTTTTTTTTTTTTTTTTTATCGCTTACTCTTTTCTGAACCTCATAAAGCGTAATATGGCGGAAATATACAACGTTTCATCTTCTATCGAAAAGACTTTCATTTCTGGACAAAGATTTATCATTCAACATGGCCTAACTCAAAACTAAACTATGCAAGAATTCAATCTTGATTACACCAGACATCGTTACCAAAACAGACACCTCTGTCATGTTGCGATCATTTTATATTAACAATGAAAATCAGACAAAAACCTTTGCAATGCTATGATATATATATATATATATATATATATATATATATATATATATATATGTGTGTATAATTGTCATCAACAGACATTGTTTCGCTGTATCACAACTCAACAGTGTGGCTAGATGCCCTGTTGCCTCTTCTACCCGGCAGAATTGGCGTCAACCGGAGACTCTACCTCTAAACCGTTGGCGCACGGCAGAGATGAAGGTTGATTTAATCATATTTTTATATAAACATGCCAATGACTGAGAGAACACGATTTTTTTTTATCGAAGGTTATTGCATTTGTAGCAATAATAGTCACTGTTTACAAGCTCACACTTCTTCCCCAGAGAGCTCAATTGAAATATTTTTTACAGAAGCATATATATTCTCATCCACAGACAGACTGTTTCGCTGTATCACAGCTCATCAGTGTGGCTAGACGTCCGGTTGCCACTATCTAGGATCGAAACCCGGCTGAATTGGTGTCAATCTGAATATATATATGTGTGTGTGTGTGTGTGTGTGGCCCTGCGTGTGAATAATTTCTTCCGGGTGAAGTCGATTAGAACTCTGCACACCTTTCTTCTATGCTTCTAACATAACTACAAACTGTACGATTCATCTTTCTGTAGTACTTTTTATAAAGTTTTCACGATTTGTTACGATGCTCCGCCTGCTTCTCATATGTAGTCTTCCCTCAAATATTACAAATCAATCTCCGTCATTAATCCCAAGCTATTTTAATATTTTAATCGATCGGACATTGCCTCTTTCGAATAAAGAATATCACCTTAACACAGACACAAATTAACCATGTCAATTATTCTACATTTGGAGCTTTGCTTTAACATTCAAATTTCTCAGCCGGTATTAATTCTAATATTCTTAGTTTCAAAACTCAAATAACATTTTTTTTTTAGAAAGGAATAATTCACTTCTAAATAATTGGAAGTATGAAAAATAATAAGCAGAATATTTACATCGAATGCTTAGAGTTCTCATAGGTTGGATGGTATGTCATGTATAATTTTTAATTAAATCATTCCAATCTGGATTATAATGCCATTAAGACGCAAGGGGCTACTGGGAATGAAAGACAATGACAAAAATGTATGAACCGGTAAATAAATAAGGAGGGAACAAGGGTTGAATCTGTAATTCTTTTCAAATAACCAAGAAGTGTGATGAGTAAATTATTTTACGAATAATTTTCAGCTCGACGAAATTTTCAGACCCAAATTGCTAAATATCAGAATTTTCTGGGCAATGTCCTCTAGGTCATGACGAGCATTTTGAGCAACCCAGCATGGTTATTAAATTACGCTTTTAATCATATACGCTTGTAAATGTAAAATATTCAAAAGATTCATTTTTAGCGTCTGAATACCTTGTAGATGATATATTTATATGACATGCACTTGCATATGTACGAAACAAGATAGTCCGTTTGACCATTCCCAATCCAGACTTGTATGTATTTATTGGATGTACCATATTTGTGATAATTTGCTTGGCTATGTTAAGCTTAGCAAATAAAATGATAAGGATGAGAAACTTAGTCTGCGATGCAGAAGGGAACTATTATGGGATACTAAGAGGTTTTCCCTACATCTAAATAGTCATAATGTTAAACTGGACTAATGTCAAATTTGTACTTTTACCAAGGTCTTTAAATAAAATAAATACACTGCAGTGCCAAAGGTCTAAGGCTGTACGATTGGAAATATACAACGGTTAAAATTTCATCAGTGTCGACACCGTCTCAGTTGGGGCAACGTGAATTATTGCATTTCGAACGGGGTCAGACGGTGGGGATTTCTAAAACAAATTGTGGCGACAATACTCATCCCTCATTGTACGGTGTCACATGTGTACCGAGAATAATTGACCAACGATAATACTACTTACCATAGACAGCGTAATGGGGCAGAAACATCAGTCTACCATTATCTACTATAAATGAAAAACGACACAGGACGATTTTACATAGAGGAGGATCCAGAGGCATATCCTGCAAGTCGGTTCAGAATACTTTACTGTTGATAATATAAGAAAATTAAACATTTTTTTTCCTTCGTTAACATTACAAAATCGAACATAGTCCCTCATCTAGTCTAATGACGTCAGTAATTGAACCCCGGAAGAATTGCAAAGTTAGATTCTATGTGTTACCGTTCTGTTTTGTTTTTTTTTTGTTATTTTTGGTGGGGGTGATATTTGGTTTCAAGTGTGGCGCAGATTTTCTTAGGATATGTAAAGCAACTATAATGTGTGTTAGGTTCGCTATGTGACGACCCCCCGGCGTCGCTGCGCCAAATGTGACGTCTGCCTGGCTGTGTGCGTCGTGCTATCCTGTCCTGTGATGACCAACTGGCTTGGTATTGGTTGCGGCACCAAATGTGACGTTCTAACCTTTTGGTGATTCGGATGGGAATCTGGGTATATTCGGTATCAGCCTTGTCGTTCCCACCTCGCTTCCAACGTCTAGTTACCGAAGTAACTGCTTTGATTTCCAGTCTAACCTACCCACGTTGTGAATTGATCTTAGGCAGAAGAAATCAATCAGTCACTGGGCCGTAATGCAAGCCGAGTTCGAATAAGGCTGATATCGCACAAGTATATGTAAGAGAAAATAAAATAATAACTCGAAAAGTTCAAATGTGTTAAAAAAGTATAACAATATTTTATATATGGTTGCTGAATACAGGACTGCGTCTTCTTCCCAACCCGTTATATGAATTCGTGACACTTTGTGTTTGTTAGGCGAGTCTTAACATCTTAAGTTGTTTGATCTTTAAGAAACTGGTTCTTGGTGTATCTTCAGGCGATATTCGTAAAACTTGTTTTGGTGGTGTGAGTCTTAGTCGTTCTTCAAAAATAAATTGTTCTTGATTAGAAGTTGAGGTCGATAATGCGCGAATCTTAGTCAGTTTCTGCGAGGCGGGTCTTCAGAGCTCTCAGCTCACTACAACTGCTTCCCTCTCTGTCTCCAACCCCAACTGCCACTTAACACGAACTGATTTTCGCTCGCTGCGACTTTGCTTATATGGGCGCCGACCAAAACCGGGGTGGGCTTGTCGGAGTTTGAAGTTCCTTGATAATTCTCAACCCAAAATCCACTTATTTGGTTTCGGTCAGGAAAATTTTATTATTTTCCATTTTTGGAAGTCTTTCGTCTTCCCATCTCCTTCTGTTCTCATATTGGTATCTCACCATATCCACAGAGGGTGTCAACGGGTTTCCCCTCTCTCTCACAGTGGCATGTCACACCTATCCCTTCAGTGGGGCGCAACAGGCCTCCCCTCCTTCTTCACATGACTACCTCCGACCAATACTCCTGCTATCATTCAGCCAATGGGCGCTCAGCGGCGTGGGTGTGGCCAGACTAACCTCGGTTTAAAAAATCTTGTTCAAAGAAAAAAAAAATATATCTTTTTTATTTTTTTTCACTTTTTCTTTTCCTTCTTCTCTTCGAGGAGACCTCATGCCCCAGACTCTTTTATCTTTTAACAGAATTACCTGGAATTCGTCAATTAGCTTTTCGCCATCGCCAAGCGAGTGGCCACCCAGACGTACCGGCACTCCTGGCGCCAACCACTGATCCGATAAAACAGTTTCGCTATTATAGCCGGATTTCATATGGAATTCGTCAACGAGATTTTCGCCAATTATCAAGTGTGTGGCCATCTGGCGAAACACAGTCAATTTTTCGTCCCGATAAAATAATTTCGCTATCATAGCAAAGCCTGAAGATAAACAGATGCTCCTCTCAATGATTTCTACATATAGACAAAGGATTAATCTTTCCTTCATGGTGGTCAGCAGACACTTTTGTTTTTGTAATTCTGCGACAGTTAATTTTTATCTATTTAGAATTCTGTCTCTGAGGTTATTTGGCCAACCTGGAATTTCCACCCGCCCCGTAACCTAAATCAGATTAATTCCAGTATCTTGCTTTTTACCTTCTCGACAATGGGAATAAAAATTTTTTCCACTTTTCCTTGTCAGAAAAATAACACCGCTTAGTGTTCTTTTCGTGATGGCTTCTTATCACCGAAATTTAATTCTCGCCTTTCTTTTTTTTTCTTTCTTTTTTTTTAGCAAGCCAAATAGTGTCACAGCTGGTCCATCTAAAAATGATATCTACTCGTGTCCGCTAGGCTGAACTGTTTTGTATATGCATCCTTTCTTAGAGTTCATGTAACACAAGGGTTGGCAACCTACGGCCCGCTTTTGACCGGCCCGCGAGCCTGATTACTAATGACTTTTTTTTTTAACATGAGAGACGAGGCTTTCCAATTAGACTATCTGCTAGTTATCTTGCATAAGACTTATTTTACCAAGTTGCGTCGCCTACGTTTAATGTCAAATAATAGATACATATTTGTTATGACCCTTGGCTACATTAAAAGATAACAGAAGCGCAAGGAACGATAAAGTGAAAGAGGCCAGGGAGGGACTGACATGCGAGGTAGCAGAAATCTTTAATACAGTTAAACATACGCGCATTATACATACATGCCTCATGAATGTGTGGATGATACCGCATGTGTACGTACGTAAGTGTATATGTTTGCAACTATTTGTACTCGTATGTATGGGATTTGTGCTTCTTTTTTGTTTGATGTTTGTGTGCGTCGTTCGTTTGTGGAACAATTTTTAATAACAGTTTCAAACCTACACTTCATATTTTCATCCATTTCACTTCGGTTGATTTTTTTTCACTTTGAAGTATTTTGACGTTCTTTGAAGAAAAGTAATTTTTGTTAGGTGTTTTTTAATTTTAGATTTTCTTTTGTTTTTCTGATTTCTCAATGTTTATTTTCATTATGGTTTTAAATATTTAGGTTGACAGAGGGTCTGCATATGTAATTTTCCTTAATTTTTCATTAATGGCCTTCGTCCGGCCCACGACCCGTCATTATAACACGATCCGGCCCACGGGGTCGAATGAGTTGCCGACCCCTGATGTAACACAACAATGATGTGTCCATCTAGCTATATATTAAACCGTGTCATCGGCTTCATATCCACATTTGACTGTGATAAGCATTCAATAAAATTCAGGCAAAAAAGTGGCCATCATGCATCAATCGTGCATGTATAAAGCATAATGGAGGGGTCTTTTCGCGTGTTTGATCCTGCTAGTGTTCATATAAGGGAACTACAGAATGAGCTATTCCGACCAGTAGTAGGATCATTACTACGTGTTGTAGTATTTAGACGGTCCTCTACAATATAATGCATCTCGCTCATAACATTAGTTACGTAATTACACTTCGTTTGCAATTCTATATATAGACTTCATTATTGCTCATATCTTTAAGTAGACGTATTTTAATAACACTATTCTGTGATATATTTTATTATCGTTTCTTCTGAGATAAATGACGAAAAATATGAAAATGAAAAGGAACGATGTAATGCGTGGCTTAAAGAAACAGCATAGTGATTTAGTGAGTGATCGCTTCCTGAAAGTTGCATGGTAATTTCTTTTCAAAGTTCATAAGGAGTTGCAAGCCAACGGCAAAACGCCTGATAAGAGAAGTGATACCAGGAAAACACCCCAACTTGTAAGGAACGTGTACAAAATTATCGATAAGAACTAATAGAGTAACGCCTTGATAAAGATCTCAAGGTACTCAAGACATTCTATCGAAAACTTTGTGCATAAGCACGTTTGATACAAGACATATGTAATGGGTCGAGGTTCCAAATATGACTTTTGAAACAATAACCGTCTGATCTGTGTAAAGCGCTTGTTGGGCAAACTAAAACATCGAGAGACTGTTTTTTTCTCTGAAAAGCATAATGGAGAGGTCTTTTTGCGTGTGTGATCCTGCTAGTGTTCATATAAGGGAACTACAGAATGAGCTATTCCGACCAGTAGTAGGGCCATTACTACGTGTTGTAGTATTTAGATGGTCCTCTACAATATAATGCATCTCACTCATAACATTAGTTACGTAATTTCTATGAAAATGAAAAGGAACGATGTAATGTGTGGCTTAAAGATTTAAAGAAACAGGCCTTTTGCTAAATACATCGATCAAATAAATGATACAATTGACCAGAACCGAAATATCAACCAAATCAATGACAGACCTTAAGTGCCTTCCAACGGTCATGTTCACGTCAATTCAGGCAACTTACATGACACCGGAAGTCGAAAGAAATGAACGAGATGTCTTACCTCGTCATTTAATTCCGCAGAGGTTAAGTAGATTGATGCTGACTATGAGGAGGTGCAACAGAGTGAGGTTTTAGTTATAGACAGAGGAAGAAACTACATCTATCAGCAAGATTCTGTGCCGTTGATGCATTGATAACTCCCGTCGCACCAAACATATTACCCCTTAATTCTAAGAGCGTAGTTGAGAGGGAAGTTATTCAGCGCACCATTATTTAAAAAAAAAAAAAAAAAAAAACTCTGAATTCCGCCACAAATAGCACATTGCTAAAAGAGATAAAGATAATGATTCGTAATGAAACAATCATTGAGCGTAACGACGGATTAATTTAGTATCATGAACCGGCTCAAGATTATTCATGTCACTTTTTCAAACGAAAATAATCTTTCATCACGTACGCATCTTTGACTAAATTCATATAGATGTCCATAAAGAACCAAGCAACCTTCTAGAAAGAGATAAGTGATATGTACACGAATATATTCTCAAATTTTGATTTGGGTATGAAATCGCCGCTTATTAAAACGAATATTGTGAATGAATACAAGAAAATAATCAAAATCTAAGAGTCATTAAATATATTTTTCATTGGGTTTAATTCGTACTAGGCCTTTTGCTAAATACATCGATCAAATAAATGATACAATTTATAAAGAATTCGTGTATAGGATTCCGGTTTGCAATGTTTTTGTCTTAAATAATAAGCCACAGGTTAGAGATTTTATCAATAGTCAGTGTGATTACATCTCTGGGTATGATTCAACTTTATGACCTTCCTTCTTTCGACATAATCGCTAAAATCAACCTAAAGCAAAATGCATTTCTTTAAAGCACGCTAAGCTTAGGATTTTAATCAATTTCGCCAGCAGTTCGACAAGTGTACATATATTAAATATTTGGAAACTTGTGTAATTGAATTACTTCTTTCTTTCAAGTGCTATGCCCCTTCGGGTCGTGGTTAATTATGGCTCTACAAGAACTTACTGTTCCTTGTTTCTCTAAGAAACTTCTGGCACTTTACCATGGTACTTCGACTTTGTTCATCCATTCATCCACACAAAAGAGTTAAGGCGCTTATTCACGGTATCACCTCGTTTCTCTAGCCTACAAAATATCATCAACATGTTATACCAACATTATTTCCTCATTATTATTTTTATTGTCATTTTATGTATTAGTTTCATTGCGTTATTTTTCCTGTGAAATTAGCAAAGGAGAAGTTCACATCCCCACCAAAACTAAATAAATAAATCAAAAGTGGAGAAATTTGTATCTCAGACTCACAAAGCTGATCTACCGTCTGTCACTCACGAAGAACGAAGAAATCCCCTTGTCCAAAAGTAGATTTCTTTTTATTGGTGCAAGAAAGGTTTGATTGGTCGAGAGTGTATTCTACAACAATAAGTTTCACAGTTTTTTAATATTAATCCGAGAATGCATTTGTCTTATTTTTGTTTTATTAATCCATACACGTAAGTAAAGTCTGCAGGAATGTTCATTCGAAATACATGTAAGCGGGAAAATGAATTTTTAAAGATTTTTGTAGATATCTTCTCGATTTTCACTTTTATTTCATAAAATACATTTATGAAATGGATTAATTCCGACAAATATATTTTCTGTTTATAAGTTGTTTTAATAGATACAATTAAATAAGTGATCTATTTTCTTTTTAATAAACAGTATTATTTACATTTACCGTCCTGAATGTTTATTTAAAAAAAAAATATCAGAGAATTTACTTAAATAAATTGTTGCTAAGAAATGAACGTATATTCAGAACGTATATTAAATAATAATACTATAAAAATGATATTTTAAAATTTTACGTTATAGGTATCGATCTGATGGGGAAATGAAACATGTCACGTTTCTAAATTTAAAAAAAATTCGCTTTCTTCTGAAATACAAGCGAGATAGGAAGTTTTGGTGAGCGATGATGTACTGGATGGACGTGGTGTATAGAAGAGTGAGTTTTTCTCTTATGTTGTACTTTTTACTAAAAAGAACGCCTTCTGCATTCTCACATTTGATCTTTTGTTATTTCTTCTCCCTTTATTAAATTCTCTAGGAGTTCCTGTAGTTTCCTTTCTGTCTCTGCTATCCTCAATTTTTTTTTATCAGCATTTCTTATTTTATTAAGATTTTGGCCAATAATAGTGAATCATGTAGGTCTTTTGATTCTCTCAGAATTGGCTCACCGTGAAGGTTATATCTTCCATTAGCCAGGATCGCTAAGAATTAGAAGTCAAAGTTAACTTTTTGGCATCTATGTTCAAAATTACGCATGCACAGGTGTCAGGGTCGGAGTTAAATCTCAATTCCTCAATTGTACATTTGTCAATTAGCCATTGAAATATACTTCAATTATTTCTAAGTGTTTTTTCCCATCTTGCTTGTTGTAGATGTTATTATAGAAATGTTATATAGGAATAAAGTGTCGCTACCGACACTTGTATTTGAACATAGATCGCCAGGAAGCAAGTACAGGCGATCCTATTACTTAAATGGATCGCATGACCATAGCGGAAATGCATATATGGGAGGTATCTTGACGGCTAATGAACGCCATTTTTGCACTATCTTCTATTACTTTACGGATCGGTGTTTCTGGCAAGTTGAATGTGAACATCATCAGATGTTTATCGGTTTATTTCCTAGCTGATGAAGGGATTGAACCCATGACAAGATAACTGTAATATATGTTTCATCAACTATAGCTACTACGATTACACCGACTTAAAGGATATCAGTTATTGGAACTCGAATAACCAATATATGTTGGCCGAATAGTTGGAAAGATTTTCTATAATCAACCAATATCCGGTGATCTCCAATGAAATATCAAATACCCTTTAAGGGTTAATTTACACGTAGGTTATCCAATTATCAATATAATACTGCTTATGATTCATGACTATTCAAATCTGTGATGTATCTGTTATATATTGTTCCCTTTGTTAGAAGGGATTTTATATCTATTTTACGTCTTTTTCTTGCTATAACGGTCTTATACACCAAGTTTCCCAATTCGCTCTGATAACTTATCTTCCCTAAAAGATTGTGTCATCGAATAGAATTTTCAAACCAAAATCTTAATAAAGATTTCCATAATCCGAAAACCTTTATACCTATCCCTAATGATGCCCTACTGAAATACCTAATCTTTGGTTCTATCCCCAGAGGAAGATACTAGTTTCTTCAATATCAAAGCACTTGTCCTTCCTAGTCACAACCTGTTTGACTCCATGTCAATGCCTCTAAAATTTAATTAATAAGCAAGGTTCGATACAAACTGTCTCAGGTGAATCAATAAAATCTCTCAAATATTTTACATACCTAGCAAGAGAAATAAATTCTACTGAACAGCGTGCGAGCATTCGCATATCTAAAGACTAGACAGTCGTCATTAAAATGTTTGTAATCTGATCGAGCAGATAACTTATTGTTTCGCGCCACTACAGAGTCGGTTTAAATGTAAGGCGCGGCTGCTTGAGGAATAACTAAAACCCTTGAGGCTAAGCTTGATGGAGCTTACACTTAGATGGTGAGAGCTATACCGAATATCTTTTGGAGATAATATCCGACTAAATCACAGCTCTGTGGAAACATTCCTGATATTTCTACAATCTTGCTTCAGCGTAGAATGCGATTTGTAGGACACTGCTGAGAAGCAAGACAAGAACCTGAGAGTGATCTGCCGCTCCCGGCATCTAGCTATGGCGCAAGACTATTTAGTTGCTCAGCAACCACATACATTAAACAATTATGTAATGAAACAGGATGCCTCTAATGACCTTCCGATCTTGATGCTGGACAGTGATGGTAGGTATGATAGATTCAGGAATGCCCGAGATAAATTGACCAAATAATAAAGAAAATAAGAAAATTGATAACTATTAGACATTTTATAATATTTTGAAAAATTGAATGAAATTTGTAAATTGTCCATGGTTCCATGGTTAAATGCACTTAGCCGGCCGATATGCCCCAAAACTGATTTGAAAACGTTTGCAATTAACAATAGGAAACGATATAAAAGAACAGGACAATGATTATACTAAACAGATATATATATATATATATATATATATATATATATATATATATATATATATATATATATATATATATATATATATATACACGACCTGCAACATCAAAAGTTGTCCAATTATTAGATTAAGCTTTGGAACCTTCTATCTTAGAAATGATTAGAGATGTCTTACTGGAATTCCCCGAGGTTGTTTATAGTACTATTTGACTCTACTTTAAACAATAAGGACGAATTAAGCTCTAAGTTGAAATGATGGCCCCGTTTGTTGTTGATCTATGTGCCGTCACTCATGTTCCCTCTTTTTATTAACTTATTCGGCGTTTCACTTGACGAGTATGAATGTTGGAAACATTACTGAAAGCCTGAGTTGCTATTTTCTTCTCATCATTGTTCAGATGGGAAGACACATTGTGGCTAACATAAAACGATTTAAATTCTTCTTTTTCTAGCTGAAGAACCGAAAGTTTTTTTTTCTGTGAGTCTTACAAGAGATGGTGTTAAGATAGAAAAAATAATCTCAATTCGTTTAGCAATTTTTAGATATTAATCATTTTTATGGATGGAAAATTATCACATGCTGTTACACTATGTAGATAATTTACACCCGGTATATATATATATATATATATATATATATATATATATATATATATATATAGGGAAAAAGTATATAATTATTGCAACGAAAGAAAAATGTATATTTAAAAAATAGAGAAAACCCGCAAAAGTTTGTGGTTATGTGGATTTGTTTTAGTGTATGTATTATATTTTATTCTTTATATTTTTGCTACACTTGTTTCCGATCCGGTGACCTTCTTCGGGCAAATTAAAGAAGTCAATTTTTAAAGGAATAAATTTTCCTTATACTCTTTATTGTTTCATTGACCAATTTCTGTATTTGTAGTGACACTTGATCTTATATTTCGACTGTTGCCAAAAGTGATAATAATATCATTAGGTTTGGTCTTAGTGGTGGCGATGACAGATGAGATTCCCCCTATTCCCACATCATCCCTGAGTGTACCAAATCTATTTCTATTTTTGTGTATCGGGTGTGCGTGCCTCTCCCCGCTAGGTTATATATATATATATATATATATATATATATATATATATATATATATATATATATATATATATATATATATATATACAGTACAAAATAAGAAGGCAACGTGTTCACAAATAAGAATGCTGTTAACACACATGAGAGGAATACAGTCAAGTGAATGCAGCATCCGGGCATAAACATAAAAAAGAAAAATAATATGCTCGCTGACACCGAGAAGCGGGCCGTCGTATCGGCTATCAAGAAATCTCTGTATGACTTGAGAGGGAATGTTTCTGCAATCATTTCTGTTTGGATTGAAACCAACTATATTAAAAGAATGAATTGAGTGATTAGTGATTAGTGAAAAGACGTGACATATAATCTAATTTGAAAAACAGATTTATGTAATTCTTTTATTTCAATTTTAAAAAGCACATGTAAATATTATACTGACTCATCAACAATTTATTCTTCAAAAGATAAAGCACAATTGCATTTTATTCAATTATTTTTCACCATTATTTGCAGTGATGTTTTCCTCTTATATGACAGCTCCATTGCTAAAATTTGACGGATTCTAGAAACGCATTCTTTAAGTGCTGAGGATAGTCAGACCGTTATGTAATTTAAATTGTAATAAACAAATTATCACATTGTTAGCGCAGTTAGTCATTTAACATAAACAATAATTGA
>OZ010579.1:94426679-94431679 GCA_963932145.1 Acanthosepion lycidas
ATATGCAGTGAGAACACAGATAAACATGACATGCACATCTATTAGAATGAGACATGAAAAATTTCTTTCTGTGTTTATCAAAATTATTCTTCAAAAAATAAAGCATTATTCATAATTTTTACAATAAATATTCACTGATTTTCGTAATCAATTCTTACTCCTTATCAAGCTTTTCTTCAAGAATATTCGTGTAAAATCCCGCTGATTTTCCCCATTTGTTGATTTCGAAACATGTTATTAAACTGTTGATGCTAGGTGAGGCAAATATCATTTGGGTGGAGTAAAAAGTAGAAATGAGAGTCAAAGATTTTCCTGTGTTATTTTTATTGCATTCAGCCTTGCATAGACATGAAGATCAAGATTAGTCCTTTCGTCAAGCGGAGGATGTTTTTCAATCAAACTTTAACTGTCACGTTGCAACTACTGGATACATAAATTTAAATTTAGTGTTTCATTGCTTTTTATGAACTTTAAACGAATACTACGTCGAAGTCACATCACACGCGCGTTAAATTATTTCTGTGTTGTTGATATGTTCCCATCTTAATCAACTACCTTTATTGTTGATCATTGGAGAGTGTAAATGTTCTTAAAATATACTTAACTTCAACGTATGATTAGTAAGATTTGGCATTTCAGTTGATTATAAAAACAGAAATTGCTTATGACCGAAACCATTATTAGTAGCACTGATACCATGGAAACATTTTTTAATAATGATAGTTGTTGAAGGAGAGATAACATGAATTAAAGTATATTTTGTAAACGATCATTTCTATTTCAAATAACGGAAGTTCCAATAAGTTATGTATGGTGTTGATCCATGAAAACGTAAAGCCGATAATTCAGTCCAGTATACAAGTGAAACAGCTAATGAATGACTCTTTCAAAGCTGGTAAGGGCATTGCAATTGAATGATTTACCGGTTCGAATATATAAAATGTAATCGTGATTTATCACCAAAGTTGGCTCACATTTAAAATTACTGCCCATGATTCTTATTCAGAAACGGCTTTTCAACAGTTTGTGGTGTCTGATAGTAATCATTATCAGATAATACAAACTGTTGAAAAAACGCTTTCTGCTTTCAATGAGAATATCGCAAAATAAGTGAAAATCTTTATTTTTAATACGTTTCCATCCACACTTTTTGAAATATTCGAGTAATGACTGCTTATAAGTTTCCCAAATCTATGGACGTTTTATGGTTCGTATTAATTGCTTGGATTGGCAAAAATATTAACTGCAGGGGAGTTTCAAACAGAGATCTCTATAACTGTTTGTGATTTAGCGGCATAGATTATTTAATGCCGAAGTGTATTTTTTTTTTTTGCGGAACATTAAATTCATTTAAAAAAAAGTAAAGCTTTTACTATATTTACTATGAAAATATATCTGTAGCTAATACTTACATAACGTAACACAATTTCATTTATTTTGAAGAAAAAACCGTTTAAATTAAAAATTGTGAAGTTTTAAAATAGTATTTTCTTTCTAAGAAAAAATAACACCTTCTTTTACATTAATATGTTTTTTGTAGTTATCTCCAGTTTAGTTGTTAGCTATCCAAATATTTAAATGCATAAGCTTTATCATTAGAACATTTTATAGTACATGAAAGAATAGAGGTAGAAAAGAGTACAAGTACAAAATAAGGAAGCAAGTGATGTGCAGTGCAAGATGGCATTTATTAGACAAATTAACAAAAGTTAAGTTTTCATTTGTTAGAATTAAATTGTATAAACAATAAAATGTTCATAAATATGTTATTGTGTGACTATATTTTGTTAATGTGTTTTATGCGTGTAGCGTTGACATGCCTTTTAGCTTCAGCGTGGAAAGTTCATGAAATCAGTTCGAAAGTGTAAAGCCCGGAAGAGAAAAAGAGTGTTACATAACGGTTCACGTGTTTTTATATTAGAGAGATAGTGATGATATGAATTGCATTTTAGCGCTGCCATTTCTACTATGTTTAAAGTCAATACATATGTAAATAACAGCAACATAGAGTTGCGTCCATTACCAAAGAAAATGTGTGCTTTTGTTGTCACTAA
Source organism: Acanthosepion lycidas (assembly GCA_963932145.1). Lineage (NCBI taxonomy): Eukaryota > Metazoa > Mollusca > Cephalopoda > Sepiida > Sepiidae > Acanthosepion > Acanthosepion lycidas. The sequence continues at coordinate 94,428,734 of OZ010579.1, forward strand.
TCAGCCAGTAGAAGAGACATACATTGATAGGGAGACAGTGCCGGCTAAGTTAGAATGGGATTTAATCGTAAAAGAGGCTTAAGGAATATTGACGTTTCATAGTGTTTGCTTTTTCCAAGTTTTAAATTTCTTTTATATGTGCCCCACACTTAGTGGTAAAAAATAATAACGCAAAAACATCTTAATGCACCGAGATTTGACTTCCATTTTCTCAAAAACCACGAAACAAGCTGTAAACATTAAAGAGAATCCCTTGAGATGGTTTTAATGACTTGCGTAAGTAAAAATACAAGCGCTATGGAACCTTGTAATGTGTCCAGCATTTTAAGCACAAACTATATATAAGTCAATTAACTGTGTTTATACGTGTCTTATGTGCTAGCTTGTAATGTGTACTACAGAGAGGAGAGAATATTACATTCACAGAAACATAAAGCGACATACATAATGTCACTTTCAAGAGGAGATAAAGGTAAAAGAAAAAAAAGAAAGGAAAAACAGAGAAATCGAAGGAGATATTAAGCGAAGTTACAGTCAGAAAAGTTGAACGGAATGAAGTAAAATGAGAAAAGACATAAACAAATAATATATTGTATTCTGACTGGGACAAATACACATATCGACAGACGTACAAAAAACAAAGTACCTATTGATTCGGAGACAGCAACATTTAAATTAAGATATAATGGACATTTAGCCAGTAAACTTCATTGCTAGAAACTATTTTGAGCCAGTTTCCAAAGAGTACGCAAGAGTCATCTTGAAATGAAGCGGTAGAAACTATTTGTTAAAGAGAGTTATCAGGGGACTTTTTTATATAATACTGGGTAATATATATTTTCAGTTGCATTTACAAATCTATCTATCTATCTATCTATCTATCTATCTATCTATCTATCTATCTATCTATCTATCTCTCTCTCTCTCTCTCTCTCTCTATATATATATATATATATATATATACATATATATACATACATATATATATATATATATATATATATATATATATATATATATATATATATATATATATATATATATAGAGAGAGAGAGAGAGAGAGAGAGAGAGATAGTTTTAAGGTGTGATCTATTTATGGGCTAAAGTTCTCAAAATTAGAGATAGAGCGTATATAAATATAAAAGTGAACGCTGAAATCAACATTCAGTTCGATTTCATGCAGCAAATTCCTAATTTCAAATCCTAAATTCTTCCAGTCTGAGCTTAGCTGTAATCTCGCATAAACTTAGTTCCTCTTTTCTCATTCTCATACAATATAATTCAGTAACCCGTATGTTAAATGGATCTTGGCCAATCTACTTGGGGTAATATATCAAGTCATCTGAAAATCGAGTGACCATGAAACTAAGGTAACAACTCTAGCAATGCTTTGATAGAAGTTAACATTGCCAAGGATATTTTTTTCGTTCTGTCTAGGTAATGTTGACGTGCGGATCTTTACTGAATAGCGAGGTGTTTGACTTTATCTAGTTTTGCCATTTTGTTTTTCTTGCTCAGGTCATTCCCTTGACCAGGGTGATAGGCCTTTTGGCAATTTATTCGTTCTACCAAAGTTTTTGGTTCTAATATATATATATATATATATATATATAGTGTGTGTGTGTGTGTGGATGTGTAAATTGAAGGTACAGGAATATTGACTATATATAGTTATATCTATCTATCTATCTATCTATCTTTCTCTCTCTCTCTCTCTCTCTCTCTCTCTCTCTATATATATATATATATATATATATATATATATATATATATATATATATATGTACATATATAATTAAGAATATTGGCTACATAAGTATGTATGCATATATATATATGCATATATATATATACAGGAATATTGGGTATATATCTATATATATATATATATATAGACGAATATTGGCTATATATATATATATATATATATAGACGAATATTGGCTATATATATATATAGACGAATATTGGCTATATATATATATATATATATATATATATATATATGTAAATATATAGTAATATTGGCTATATATATCTGTATATATATCTGAAAATATAGACGAATATTGGCTATATATATAAATATATATATATATATATATATATATATATATATATAGTAATTGTCTCTCTCTCTATATATATATATATATATATATATATATATATATATATATACATACATATATATATATATAGTAATATTGGCTATATATAAATATATATATATATATATATATATATATTTATATATATAGGAATATTGGATATATATATATATATATATATATATATATATATATATATATATATATATATATTTATATATATAGGAATATTGGCTATACACACACACACACACACACACACACACACACATATATATATATATATATATAGGAATATTAGCTATATATATATATATATATATATATATATATATGTATATATATATATATATATATATATAGGAATATTGGCTATATATATATATATATATATATATATATATATATACATACATATATAGGAATATTGGCTATATATATATATATATTTATATATATATATATATATATATATATATATATATATAGAGAGAGAGAGAGAGATAGAAGAATACTGGCTATATACATATATATATATATACACATATATATACAGTGTAACCAGGATATAAGAGAAACCCGGATATAAGAGAGTTCGTTTTGAGTGAGAGAGTGTGATGTCGTAAATCGGTCAAACTGAGGTCAGTTAGAGAGAGAGTAAAGTTCAATGACTTAATCTTGACTAGTCTACAGACACGGTGTGTCCAATCTGTGTCTGTAGGAGACACCCTCTACCTTATGATGTTGCTTTGTGTGTCTAAGGGTAGCGCTGCCCGCTTTTTTGCCGACTTTGCTTGTCGTTGCATTTACTGGACAGCACTTTCACTTTACCCGC
>OZ010579.1:94436679-94458582 GCA_963932145.1 Acanthosepion lycidas
CTTTAACTCAAGTTAATTCAAATATTATTTTGATGTTTTCGGCTCTTGTTTTGAAACATGAGACCTCTTATGTAGCGAGTTGGAATCATATTTTTAAATAAATAATTATATATATATATATATATATATATATATATATATATATATATATATATATATATATATATATATATATTGGCTGCCATGTTTTCCTTGAGACATGATAGAATTTCATAATGTACAGGACATAAAATTAGCGTTTTTCACTTCGTACGTAAGAATTCAATTTTCAGATGAAGAGATTAATTTTTCTTGGAAAAATGATGAGCACGACAATTAATTCTGACAAAACAAAACCTTGATGACGACATTGTGCTATTTTCGAAAGGAATATGCATCAACATGTCATTTTCCTTCTATCTTTAAAAGATACTAAGAAACTTGTCCGCAATTACAAGAGGTTCCGATTAAAAATAAGTAGACAAAACTTTTCTAAATTATATATATATATATATATATATATATATATATATATATATATATATATATATATGAGATGTCTCATTAAATAATTAAGGAAAGTTTTGTCTACTTAATTTTGATATATAAGACATGACTAATTAAATCATTAAGAAAAGTTTTATCTACTCCATTTTACACACACGGAGACACACACACGCCCGGTGGAGTACTGAATACCGGTTCGGATTGAGGAATCGGAGATCCTAATTCGAGTTCCAGTCGAATCCATTACATTCACTTTTGTGCTAATACCATTGGGAAATGTATTAATCCACTTCTCCCTCTAAATTTTCTATGACAAACGGGGTTCTATAGCCTTGGATGGCAACTGTTCGAGAAGAAGGACAACTCTGATTTATGTGCTGGCATCGGTTCCTAGGACCCTAATATTGCTTGACCCTCATACGTCGCATACGAGTCCACCATATATATATATATATATATATATATATATATATATATATATATATATATATATATATATATATATATGAATTGGGATCAAGTAAAAATCGAATATGGATCAGAGAATCCTAAGATTGTTGGATTACCGCTACCTAACTATAATGACAGCCGGCGCGAGATTTGAAAGAATATTCCTCCGTCCTTCATGATTTTGATAGTGAAAAGACGTATTCTCATTGCTCGTCTTGGCATTTGTGTATCTCTGCTACTGATACTGAAGGTTTCTTTGAACTTATTCGCATTTAATTTAATTACTCACTTTTTTTTTTTTTTTTTTTTTTTTTTTAATATTCCTGAAAATGCATCTGTTAATATTTATTTGTTTTTTGTTATTTGTTATTCCATGATTTACTAATTTTGCCGGGACTCACATGAGTCTCAATATGGCTTACGGGCAAAATGTACCTGGAGCATTAAAATTTAGTAAACTACCTTCCCGAATCGTCATAAATTTTGAATCCCGCAACAAGATAAATAACAAATACGAAACTTTGATCAATCTAAACTGTTTAACTTTTTTAAAGCTTAATCAACTAGGCGTCTCTGACGAAGATTTAATAAATGTATTTTAACCATTTATATCTATAGTCGTACATAAAAAATTACAATTAAACAAAAATTACTAATTTAGCGATTTCCTTTGCGAGTTATTTCATTCCTTTGATGCATACTCCATGGAACAAATGGAGAAGAACAATTATGATTTTGTTTTCCAGTGATTATACTCCTAGTGGAATAGTTTTGTTATGTGATTTTCGAAATGTCTTGGGTTCTTTGTCTAGATTTTCTTGTATCTTTAAGTAGTAGAAGAAATTTTATGAAACATTATTTAAAAAAAAATCGTAGTATTTAAAAAAAAATCGTAATCAGCGTTGCTCGATGAGGAAGCCGAAATAAGAAAAATATTTTATTAGAAACGCATCACGCTTTTCCCATTTGCCTTATCTAAATGACAAACCAAAGCAGCTCCGCCGCTTATTTTTTCCCACAAAATGCACATCATAAATTTCCAGAATATTCTACTAGTCTCCAGAAAGTCCTAAAAGGCACCAAAACGTTCTAGAAGTCTCCAGAATGTCATATTACTACTATACTGATATATACAAATGTCGAAATATCGTGTTGGTGACATTACAAAAAAAAAATGAATTAAACCAGTTTTTCTTTGTTTTTTTAACAAACGAACATCAAATAAAGATATAGAAAATGATAATCCATATATATATATATATATATATATATATATATATATATGTTTGTGTGTGTGTATTAAACATTTCACCCTAAACAATGTGGTAATACCACTAGTACGTAGGGCTTTACAGGAAGTGAAAATGAAAGAGAAGGAAGGATTAAGGAAAGGACAAAAGATGAAATGGATTCAAGAAAAGAGAATGTGGCGATTGATATCGCTTCTAAATTTTTGAATATTGTAGTTATCATGGAAACAAGAAAACAGAAGGGAGTTCTACAGTTGGGAAGTGCGGGAAAAGAAACTGTTGAAGTAGAAGTGATGGTTGCATTTAACTATTTCACTAGCAAATGGGTGAGATCAAGATGCCAGTCTAGTAGCATGTTTAAATTCATGTACATAAAGTACTAAGTGAAAAAAGTTCACATCCACTCTTCAGCCGACTTGATTGTGATCTTGTTTTTTTTTCCCCACATTCTTAATTTATGATATAAACTTTATTTCAAAAATTCTTTACATCATCCATTGAACGAATTAAAAAAAAAGATGGAGTTATGCCTTTCCAACGGAATTTTTCGAGGCTTACAATGTTATTTTAACTCAGTTCACCATACCAAATTTACACAGCGCAACACCACGCCCATTTATTAAAATACTGAAAACAACCACTAATAAAATTAATTATGAATACTTCACAAATCTTTTAAAATGTTTACAGTAGATAGTTTAAAATTTCTAGGTTTGTAATAATAATTTTAATACCTTTATAATACTTTTTAATATTAAAAAAAAAACACCCAGACGCTCATACTTAGTTACGACCCCTACGTTATACAGCGAGCTAAATCGTACAGCACATAACCTCAGCTTTTTTCACTTCAGTTGTAAAATAAATTTAATGTTCAGATGAACACAACAATTTTGTCTCAAAAAAATGATGAACACTACAATATATGTCTCGGATAAAAGCAACACCATGATGATGGCATTGCGCTAATGTCGAAAGTACTCGGATTAAATTAATGTGAATAAAAATCATAATTTTCTCTCTTCATTTAATATTGACACCAAGCAGCTTGTCCACTGTCCATGGATATGAAAATATACAATGGAAAATAAGTTGACAAAACATGCCTAATTGAAAACATGCTGCGAAAATATACGTAACACACACACACACACACACACACATATATATATATATATATATATATATATATATATATATATATATATATACTGACTGGGCGTTCTAGAGATAATTTTACCTGCTGTAATATAGTGTAAATATTATATATTTGAATCTTTTACTTTTTTTTCTTTTACTGCCATGTAAATAGGTTCAGGGCGTCGTACTAAAAAAATCATCACGACTGTCTATCTTACACATTTATAAGTCTATTATTCCTCAATGCATTCAATATTGCTGCTATAATTGGTTGGGTTCTTCTATTATATATTCTTAGCTTATTGATAAATTACAATAAATAATCTGCAATGTTATCGTACCTCACCCGGCATTTCAGTTTTCATCAATTTCCCTGCCGCCGTAACGTAGCTTACCTATGTATATTTTCATGGTAATTGTTTTCATGACATTTCGGCTTTAGTAGGCAGATTTTAGTACTAGACTGGCGGCAAGGTCACCTCCTTTTACAGTTGGAATGAGGAAATTTAATGTAATTTCTATGCTAGCAGTGTATTTTCTCTCACTTCCCACCTGTGGAAATTGGTTGTGGTTTCTTGTGTTCCAGTAAACTTTGATCTTCAGAAGTTTATATGCAATGTCTATCAGTATCTTGTGTTTTCTTAAATCAATGTTCTTTTATTGTTCTCTTTCGTTAAATACGTTTCTTTCTCGTATTCTCTTAAACTCAGTGATCCCTTGCATCTTAGTGGCATTGCTGATCAATTGGGGCTAAAAATCCAGTTCAAAATGATTTCATGTGCAATGATTAAATGAAAATCATATATCGAATATCTATATATCTTTCTTTCTAAACACTCATGTATCAACTTCTGTAAGATGATTCATTTCTATCATAATGGCTTCAACCACTTCGTGAGTTTTTAATAAGTAACACTCTAATATTATACAAGGAGGCCTGTAATCAAAGACTAATTATAATACAAAAGAAACAAAATGGTGAATTGGAATCATAAAAAGATATTTCGTAGTGGTGCGATGGTTATCAAACTTTTTTCGTTCATTTAATTATAATTTAGATGTGAGCTCGCTTCTCACTGAATGCTCCATTATTTAGGTCTTATTTCAAATGTACGGATACTAAATCGCTATAATGAAAATTGAATAGGCAAACCTTGTTTGAATTTGATCAAACTTTTAGAGATGAATTCTAAGGTCTAAAATACAGATTCTCTTTCTATCTCTCTCTCCATATATATATATATATGTATATATATTATTCACGCTGATTGGGCCGTTATTCTTTCAGTCATCGAAGTTAAGCATCGTTGGCGACGGTTATTATTTAAATGGGATTCTATTGAGAATACTGAATATTCTAAGTAATAATGGAAAAACATATAATTTGTAAATCTGGGAGATGTTCAAAGATATTGCAGTGTACAAGGACAGAATTTTGTTTCGGGACACATCTTAAATTCGCTTAGTGCAAAGGTAAAGTGATGGCCCCTCTAAAATTGAAACCCTGCAACATGGAGTTGCATCTGCTAATTGTACCAAGTGGAATAAGAATGTAACAAAATGAATATAGTAGCTATCCTTTATAAGCTATTATTTTCATTATTTATATGCGACTATTGCTCTCATTCTTGTTGTTATTAACATAAAGTTTCAACCGTTGAGCGCCATTCCTTCATCAGGTGTATATTATCACGGGTAGCCTACATGGACGTTGGAACTGAACCCTTTATATTAAGGGGTAGACTGTTCTTATTCTACTGCCCATGTCTGGGTATATCTTGTCTCGTTCGTATGTTTTAGTACTGCTCAGTTATTGCTTGCCATGTTTCCACTGAGTCCAAGTTGTACTAGAGAATTACAGCGTTGTTTCGTAAATTTTATGAGATAGAAATCGTGAGTTCTATCTCAGTCCTGAGCAGTCTCTACCTAGACTCAGTGGATCGAGATACACCTGATGATATCTGCGGTGATAACAACAACAAAGATGAGGATATTGGTGGTCTGCATGTAAATATGCTATATAATGATAATTTCTCATCCAAAGAATTCCTGCAGACGATCTACGTAATGTTCATTTAAGAAAAATATAAAGAGAGCAAGACAGAGAGAGAGAGAGAGAGAGAGAGAGTGATAGAGTGAGGCAGACAGTGAGGAACATTAAGAGAGAGGAAGTGCTTCATAGATAGACAGATGGTTATCCAACAATGGCAGAATCAACGAAACAAGACTAAAACAATGAAATGCATTGTGTTGTGAATCTATATTGAAGTTGAATAAAAAGTAATGGTAGGGAACAGAATAGCTGGTTGGAAAAATAACTGATCGACTCATAATGTGAAAAAAAGCAACAGCAGATAAATATATAACAACAGCGATCGATAGACGCCTAGATAGATAGATAGATTGATAGATAGGTAAATAGATAGATAGGTCTTTTATCCGGATTCATTTATTTAAGAGCATTGTGATTTTCCCTCTTGAGATTTGAATAGAAAATATTTATCATAAAACGGACTAATAGGATCACCGTTAATCCGACATCTTATGACTATATAATAAATACAGCACGACATTTTTGAAAGCTACTTTCAAGTTTTACTCTTTAAGTATTTCTTCGTTTAATTATATAGTTTAGGGCTTAAATCAGTGCAAATAGTAGAGAAAACAGTAAATAAGGCAGAATCCGATAGACGAGTTTCGCAATTCCCGCATCGAATGATTTGTGGAAAGATATTATAGATCAGCAGGAATAGAAATTGTCTTGAACTAATGCTGATTAATTCTGGTGGATGAAAGAACTACAAACATTTTCCCTAAGATTCTTATTATTAAATACCGTCTTGAAACAAAAAGTATTTTTTTATCCAACTCCAATCTTATTTTTTTTATCCAACTCCAACTTTTTTTAAAAATTACAGTGTGATTTTCGTGACAATAACGTGTTTAATATTGACATATTCCACCCTCGTTCAACTAGTGACTTTTTGTTCAGTCATTGTATGTGACTGACTGGTTCTTGCCTTATCCCGGCAATCACTTTTTTTATGGGACTTATCAAGGTTCAACATCGCCCCAGTTTGTGTTCTCGATTTTTTTTATGTTGGTTGGATCAGCATTATGCAATTCATCACCAATTCCAAAATGATTTGTCCCTCCTCCCTCACTAATGAGTGTAATTCTTGAATCTGCTTAACGAAAGAATACAGGAGCCGCTCTTCATTTTATGATTTCCGGGTGCTATACTAAAATCAGAATAACTTCTTCTCTTGCACTTTTTTTCTGCTGACCTCCCTTCCTCTTGCTTGATTCCCTGTTAACTATAATCTCCAAATATTAAAGTGTAATGTCAATAAATATTTTCTGATACGTTGATCTTGTTCCCCGTCCTTCTCTGTATCCTTTTCAACAAACACGCCTCCTTACTCTTGTTCTCACTCCTTTGTGGCACCTTGCGTGCTAGAGGCACACCTGCCTTGATTGGGTTGAAATGCTGAAAAAAAATAATGTTATTCTCGATATTCTTTGATAGAATGACAACTCTAACGTTTCTGTCTCGTCGGGTTTATTTTCCATGGCAGTAACTGTAACATATATCGTACTGCACCTTACATGGTCTGCTCTCCATTGCTTTTTTCAGCCCCTCATCACATTTTAATCTCTTAATAATTTTCTAATTTTCTGGTAACATCTTTTGTTCAAACGCATTTTCAGTTGCCATAGATGATAACATTGTTAACTGCTAGACCTGAATAATTTTCACGTTTCCAATATATAAAAGAAAAGCTATAGCTCTCCTTTAGTTACATAAATAATATTACAATTGTTTCTTTTATTTAAGAAGCCATTTTTATGCTCATTATATCTTTTGGTAACAAATTCAATTGAAAAAAGATGTCTAGGTTTTACATTCTACTTTGGTTATGTCGTCCAATACTACAGGCTTAATCATGATACAACTAAGTGTTAGAATTTTAAGCTTATTTCAAAATAACTGAAATTTCAGAAACTGTTAGGATATAAGTAAAAAGTTTAGCAACATTCTTAATAAATGACTTTTTCATTAATTTTATACAACAAAAATATTACATTTACTCCTAATTATGGTAAAGAAAATTAAAACGCATCATATTTTTTTAAAAATTAACTTCTGAAAGAGAAAAACAAATTACTCATAAAAACACAACTTATCACGAATATATATATACAATTTTGAAATAAATTTCGCCGTGTGAAAATATAGTCGGCAAAATGTCTTCCAAAGAAAAGCATATTTTTGCAATCAAATTCCCTTTAGTGAAAAATGTTAAACAATTTTTTTTCAAATAGTTTCCATAGAAGATCAAGATCCTTGAATTATATTTTCAGAGGATTTCGCACAAAAAAAAAAAAACATCTTTAGCAAGTATGATGGAAAAATAATCTAATAATTATTTCAATTAAATACGCTTACGTTATTCCAAGAGCAAAAGTGGACATTTATTTGAATTACTTGAGTCATCTACAGCAGCGAATAACCACACACGCGAAGCGAAACTAATATTCGTCGCCCCTTTTAGAAGGTGGAACTTTTTAAATAGGTTTCCAGTTATGCCTCTGGTTGCATCGTCGTTAGGCCTGTAGTATAGAATGTACATGAGAAAAGCTGCAGAAATATTTCAATAAATAATGGATCATATAAGACAATATTGACCGAAAAACGGATGACTCATTCTTTAAAATGTTCAACGAAAAATATAATCAGCATTTTGATAACGATGAAATTAGAGCAACGCGTAGTTTGAAAACATTTTCTTATTACGATCCAGTCAACTATAGTCCGTAGTATGCATTTATGAAAAAAACTATGGTTTATTTATTATATCTAGAGTTTTTCATTTTTTTTTTTTTTTGAATTGAAGTGTCGAATGAAGTAATGTTTTTCTTCCGGTCGCTTACTTTTTCGTATTTTTTAATCGCCGACAAATTCTACCGCCTTAATCGATAATCCTTTAATAAAGCATACATTTATCATAATAGATGCAACTGAGTATTAAGTAAACGTTAAATGTCAAGTGAAAATGTTTCATGAATTTAAAACGTTAATGGAAAAATGTTTAAGAACCTCATATTTGACGGTGTTTTGCTTTTCTCATAAGCAACATGACTTTCACTTCACTAAGACAACTGCTGATGTGTTAACTGTTATTGCTGAAAAAAAAACTGTCAAGTTTTAGCTAAGGATTGTGAATCTAGGACTGTTGTTTTGTACAATTTAAGACATTAGACAAAGTTTAGCATATTAATGTACTTCAACAGTTGAAAGGTTGTGGTATTTCTTGACTAATTACTGAACTGATTCAGATTATCTTATTGAATCGCGAAATTACATTTTGTCTTCAATGTCCATTTTGTATATAATTTTGCATTAATGCACGCATCCATAACTCTATTTTTGGACCCACGTTTTTCCTAATTTTCATTAACGACATTTCCCGATTGTATAATTTCTCAACTCTGTATCAATGTTGATGACACAGCAATTAATTTCTGCGTGATCTATTAGTCTGGGCGAGAGTAAATACATTTTACCTTCCATCAGCATGGCTGATGCTAACCTCCATGGTAGTGATTGATTACGTCGTCTCGAAATAACGTTTTCGGCTGACATGACGCGAAAAGAATATATCGAATCAATTGCTAGAAAAGTTGATTCTCTGTGACATGCTAGAGAAATTCTCTTGCCAGAATCTATCTTGTATATTTAGAAGTCTATCATTTTTGCGTGTTTTCTGTTGCTGCCACATCTGACCTGGTTCTTTTGCTATCTATCTACATATTCTTTATATAATACGATGAAGAATCTTCAATGTTATTGATTTCGGATCTGTCACTTTGCCTTCATTCGTCGTAATGTAGCCTCCCCGGCACCATGCCTCTACTAAAAATTTTTTCGTCGTATTTGTTCTGATGAACTTTCTAAATTTAAAAGCAGTACCAGCTTGTCGAAGTCTTATTGAAAAAACTGAAATGGAGGGATATGACCGTAAGTTCTATGCTAACAGTTTCTTCTATCACCCTTTTTGCTTGTAAAATTTTCTTGGTCTTCAATAATTTATATGTAATATCAATCGTTAAATACTGTCATCTCAATTCTTATACTTTTAATTTTTTCTCTCCTTAATATTTTTTTTACTCATAACTCAGTGCCCCAAGCGTCTAAGTAAATGTATTGCTTTACTAGTGTTGAAATGATTAAAAACAAACAAACTAAGAAACCTTCCTTAACCAATCATTATTTAGATTATATTTTCACTAATTACTACAATTCTCAATGCAAAAGCTGCCCCAAATTATTTTCATTGATTGATTTGTTCGTTTGTGGTTAATTTCATTCCAAAATTTAAATTTCTTGGGAATTTTTGAGTAAGCAAAATATGATATATGTTTTTTCTGCCTTCACAATTCAATACGAGAGATGATGCTCAGCTATTGTGTGTGTATATATATATATATATATATATATATATATATATATATATATATATATATATATTTGTGTGTATTTGTGTGTACATAATTACTACAAGCGGTGTATATATGTGCTTTAAATTGTTGTCTTTCAGAAATTGTAGGATATATGGTTTAATGTGATAAGAGTTCTTTTATGTTGGTTGTTTCTCATAATTTTAAGCAAATTTGAGTGCAGTCGTTACAATTTGTTAGTAAGTTTTTTTTTTATTGTGCATAGTTCTTGGCATGCTCTAAAGATATGATTTGTTTAACGGCATAACAAATCATTATGGGTCATTTAATGCTGAAATTTAATTATCGTGGGAGCTTTGCAGTAATGAAAATTTTAAACGTATTTTTTCAAAGATTTCCTTCTATGAGAAGAAAAAAAAAGAAAGAGGGGAGGAGAGATGAATTTTGCTGTATTAGAACAGTGATTCCGTGTATTTAAGACGTTCGGTATACAAAAGGAATAAGAACAATAAGTCTCGTAGAGAACACTAGTACAAAGAGAGAAAGAGAGAGAGAGAGAGAGACGTTGTTGATAAATATTATCAATAATAGCGTTAGAGACATGAGAAAGATATGATCATCCCATCTTATTTGGTTACTCGTCAGTATATTTTCCTTTTCCCGCACGATTATAATGATAAGTAAAATTTTATATATATATATATATATATATATATATATATATATATATATATATATATATATTCTATTTAGACTGCATGTTTTCATTCAAACGGGTTCGATTAAAGAATTTAGACATACTATATTTTAATATCGAGAATTTTTTCATGCGTTGAACGGATATCAAAATTCGTTGAAAAATACACCCTTGACCTGCTTAAACTTAATCTCTTTTTCGAAAGTAATTCATAATTGATACACGAATACTTAATAAAAATGAACACGCTACCGTCCCTGTCTAAATGATTGGATTTCTCTGTATCCTTGGAAACAAAAAAAATTATGAATTGTACGTGCGTTTAAAACTCAGTAAATTCAAAAATAAGTTATCCCAAACTTCGCTTCAGGATGAAACAGAACTAATGATTTTAATTTAATTACATAATTATATTTGATGTTTTTATCTTCGGTCTTTGAAACATAGTAATTCCTCTGCAGCGAAGAAACCATATTTTTAATCAGTTAACTTATAATATTTATGCTCTGTATATTTACATTGAACATTGTTTTGTAAATATATTAAAAAAATCAATAAGAAGACCGGATTATATATCTTACTGTCTTTCTTTTTATTATAATACATACATGCATACATACATACATACATACATACATACATACATACATACATACATACATATATATATATATATATATATATATATATATATATATATATATATGTGTGTGTGTGTGTGTGTGTATTTATATATTTGTAGGGGTTAGGACGTTCTCTTTTTGACCCTGAGATCCGGGTTCGAATTTCACCAAGGTTGATTTGTCAGGAAGTAGACATCCTGATGTTATCGATCTGGAGGGGGTGATCCCAGCGGAACCTTTTAAAAGTTCCTGAATACCATACCACTGTTAGAGCCAAACCTTTTGGGTAATATTGGATAGACGGAACCCTTGGGGTGAGTCAACAGGTGTGCTAGCACGAAGTCACATGTCATCGTGACGTAGAATTTGAGGGTTTTTGTTCAGATTGTTGATTACAGTAAAAAACACGCACCCTCCCAGAAACTGTAACTGAGGTGTGGTCAGCATAGTTGCAGTATAAACCACAGGTGGGGTCTGGGAGTTTGAACAAACACAAAGTTGCCTGATCGAGCGTCTGCCATACGCATTAATAGACAGGTACCCTCGAATACGTGTGGCCAACGAATATATTATTTGTTTATGTGTATATATGTGTATATATGTGTTTGTGTGTACATATACACGTGTATATATATATATATATATATATATATATATATATATATATATATATATATATATGTGTGTGTGTGTGTGTGTTTGCGTGTGTGTGTGTTTGTGTGCATATATGTGTGTATATATATATATATAAAAGTGTCGGTGTATATTTTTGTGTGTCAGTGTGTCTGAGTGTATATATAAATATGTGTATATGTGTATGTAGATATATATATGTGCGTCTGTGTGTATATGTGTATATAGATATATATGTGTGTATGCATGTATGTATATATATATATATATGCGTGTATATATATATATATATATATATATATATATATATATATATATATATATATATATATATATGTGTGTGTGTGTGTGTTTCCGTGTTCTTTTTTGACTCACGAAATAGCTCTGGCAATTGATAGCCTTATTTCTCTGATCTCCAGCGGTATAACTGTGAATGTAAAGAGTATTTCTGGGAAGTTGGTGTTGCAATTCCGAATCATTATTCCCGTGTTCGTTTTGATTCGCATAGAAATATAAATGATCAGTCTTGTACGAAAATGACAAATTATATGTTATCATCCAACCGTGACATGTTCTTACGACTTCTCTGGAATTATTGCTCGTATACAGCTATAGATTTTAAATTAGGAACGTTTAAGTAAGTCGGCGTGAATTCTTCCAACACCATTTCCCGTCAGTAGCAATGCCAACACAGCTCAACCCATATCCTTTTTTTATTGTCTAAGAATTATCATTTATTTCGTGAGAAAGATAGTGTGTCTGTTTCCATTTACCTTGT
This sequence comes from Acanthosepion lycidas, assembly GCA_963932145.1. Taxonomy (NCBI): domain Eukaryota; kingdom Metazoa; phylum Mollusca; class Cephalopoda; order Sepiida; family Sepiidae; genus Acanthosepion; species Acanthosepion lycidas. Next base: position 94,449,199 of record OZ010579.1, read on the forward strand.
CCATAATTGAGAATTCAAAGTGGTTATTCTCATCGGGTCAATGCCATCCAACGTCTCAATACGTACCAGCTTGTCTAAATTGGGAACAATGTAAGTAATTCGTGTCTCTATGGGACATATTCTGTACTCGATTTGCCGATTCCGTGTTATATTTTAAAAAAATAAAAGAGACATTCTTCTTTAAATTTTACTTTATCCGCCAATTCACATTCAAAATTGCTTTTTTATTGTTGTTCTCGGTCATTGATTTTAATCCAAAAAGCCATCGTGTTGTTAAACAATGAAACAGTTGAACACTCATATATTTCTGCCGGTTTCTATTCTATTACTCATAAAATCAAAAATACTAAAATGAGTACAATATATTTGAGACTCTATGGCTCTGAACTACTTTTGTGGACAATGAGAGCGTGTTAAATATACGCTAGCAACTATCTTTGTTATGTGTAGGTTCTTCCGAAAAGGCGAACTCTAAGTTTAAAAATGCATTTAAGAAATGAAACATCTCTCTTGCAGTTTATTCTACTTTTAATTACAAGCTAATAGAATATATTTATTATTTCTTATGAGCAAAATATATTATATTTCAAAATATTTCAATAGACTGGAAATATTTTTAAATTACAAAAATCGATCATATTGAAATACGTGATTCTTTTTATTAAAATATCTTTCAAAAATATTAGGTTGGTGCAAAAATAATTTCGTTTTCTAACATATGTTACTATGTGAGAAAACGAAATTATTTTTGCACCAACCTAATATAATATACTTTTCTAAAAAAAATGATGAAGATTAACAGATTTACAGTTAAATTAATCTGAATTAAAACAAATATTAGCCATTTTACTTTAAAATATCGAAGAAAAGCAGTTTTTTTAAAAAGTTGTTTGTTTATATGAGGTGTTGACAGATTTATCGACAGCATAATATTTGATAAATTTAAGTACGTAACAGTAATTTGAGAAATACAAATTGATCGCCATTATTATATAACATTTAAAGGCTCAGTAATCTTAAAAAAGTAGGAAGTATCATATTTTATTAGAGTGTATGTAAATTGCTTGTATAATCTTACATACTAAAACGCTTGTGATAAAATTACTAATAAAGACAAATGCAAAATTCTTTTTAAACTTTTGGTAGTCTCTGAATAGCTTTTACATTCATGATTAATAAATATAGTTACTGAATAACGATAACATCTAAAATGTACAAATTAATACAGAATTTCAAAAGATTTAATTGATTATCAATTATTATAATAAAAATAACAAAAATGAAAACGATTCATTATTCATCGATTTTTATTATTATTAAAATAACAGTGCCCATAATTTGACATTCATAAAAGTAATTGAAATCTATATTTAATTAAATAATGATGTAGCTTTATTGCATTATTTTTTTACAATTCAGAGCAGATTGTATGTAGCTGGGCGTCTTGCTTGAAAAAAATGATTTAAATCTTCCAAACATTTTTCCTTTTAACTAATATTAATATTAAGCGCAACAAAAATGAAATTAAATAAGTGTAGCGGGGGCGGCAGGTATATAGAAATATTTTCCCCAAGATTTTCTAAAAAAGAAACGTTTCCTATTTAATTTCATTAATTTTTGAAGAAGTTTTGAAAGTTTCTTTAAAATCCGACCATTATTTGATTTTTGAAAAAATTCTAAATCAATGATTTTCTACATTAAAAGACGCTCAAATTCACCATACTAATACTTGATTACACATTGAGTCAAGAAAAATATTTTAATCACAATTTCGAAGGTTCTAAAGGGGTTTAAAAATATAATTTAATAATCCAAAAATATTTTGCTTATTTTTCTTTACAACATTTTAAAGTTATTTGGGGGCTTTTTTCATCATGTATCCTCAATTATAAGCGTTTTTTTAGATTTAACTCAGTCAGTTATGTGCCATGTATCATACACTTAAACAATCATGTATCTTTCGATACATGGCTGAAAAGGCAGAAATTCTTCCCCAGTAGGTTGATATTTCTTTCTGCGATAGACCAGTTGTCATCCAAGGCTATAGAACCCGGTCTGCTGTGCCATTTTTCCCAAAGCTGGGGAGTGAAGAATAGGATACATATCTTTCCCAAGTAATGGATCTGACTTGAATTCGAACTCAGCTCTCCGATTCCGCAATCCGTGCCGCTATCCATTACTCCACTGTCCCTCCGTATCCAGTTTTATTTATTCTGGTGAAAAAATCTTGTTACTACTCGTCTAAAAATGTTAGCCGATTCTGTGACTCAGTCAAAGAAATTGACCTACGAGGGTAACCTGGAACTGTTCTAAAGTGACTTCAGCATATTAGAAAACAAACAAACATGATCCAGTACTGCTTCCACTGAATATATTTTAAAACTAAATAGAAGCATTAGTAAAGGCATCAAAATATCGTCCTCAAATATTCTCTCGTTTGCTTCATGAATAGATTTGAAAGTTACTATTAAATATATATATACAAACTAGTTACAATCAATTATCGCCGATCGGTTCGAGGACTTCCGCCAGTCAAGTGAATTTCCCCTTGGGGAGGAACCGTGCCTTGAGACACTACTCGGTCGTAAACTCACATCTCATCTCAAGATAAAGATACTGATAAAATAATCGGCTGCTTGTACCGCTCCAGTAAATACCTGACTCCGCATGTTATCCTCTACCATTATAAGAGTTATATCAGGCCGAAAATTGAGTGCAGTTGTATTTGGGTCGGAGCTGCACAGTCTTCACTTTCGAGTTTCAATAAAGTGCAAAAGAGTCTGCGAATACTTGCGGGTGAGGAATTATTTTCAACCGTCCAACCTCTCTCTCACAGGTGGAACTCGGCTCTATCACTACTTCCATGGAAAGTTGTCGGACGTACTACATTCCTTGGTTCCACCAATTCTAACATTCATGCTTAGGACACACCGTGACACTTACATCGTAGCAAACAACCCTCATTACGACCGGTGGAGAATAAGTTCCGCGCAAACAGTTTCTCCCCGCGAACCACTTGTCTGTGGAACCGACTCTAGAGGATGTTACTCCGACCACTACAGTCACAACTTTTCAAGTCTGAGGCTAACCGTTATCTTCCCCTCCAATCCGTATAAACTGTGTCTTAAACTATCCTTCTACCTCGAGTGGCTTCTAGGCATTGTACCGGGTGAACCTTACTGTTTGAAAATAAAAAAAAGATTTTAAACCGCCGATTCTTTTCGACGATCGATTTTGACGACCCATCAGTCATGTTAATCGATTTTCAGCTGATTCGGCATATAGTCGTTAGTTGATTTTATACTTCTTTTCTCTTTAAAAGAGTCAGTCAGCAACCACTGTAAGAGGTAGATATTTTCTCGTCTCCGGATTCAGATTCACTTTTCATTAAATTTGGAAGTAATCCAAGTGTCATTCTATAGATCTAGACCATGTGTTTCAGACTCTAGGCTAGGCGTCTGCTTTCTAAACTACTATTAAATTACCTTGACACCAATGCACTATTTTACATTAATTTAATTTACTATCACACTTACATTTACAACTACACGGTTTCTGTGAATGATTAATGTGAAATTGAATATAGAAATTAAGTAGTAATGAATTGCTGAAACATAATATTAAAATGGAAGTTGCTAACTACGGCTGTTATATGATAGTCATATATTGCAGGTTATCACTTAATATTTTGTAAGATCAAATATATACTGCACAGTGTTAAATGAAGTTAGAGAGAGGATAAATAATTCGGCGAACTCAACTTTAAATATAACTAAACACTGACAATTAGCATCGTGTTTAGAAGCGTAGATGTATTGTTAAACAATTTAGATATTTACTTAATTTAAACAAAAGTTGCAAATGAAAATGGTATATATCTTTTAGATTGCCAACATGGGCCGATAAGGCAGAACTCAAGACCTTTGTGTTTATGTCAAACTACATAGCCACGTAAAATATTCCTCTAAAATAAATGTTATTCATAATACGGAATACATTTGCAGCTTCCACACAACGGACTGGCAATCGGATATTTAGCATTTTGGGAACATTTCCAAAATGTTACGTGCTTATGGCCAGATCACGTCGAAACAGCGTTTCTTGAACGATCACCGAAGTTAATCAACTTCGAGCCCGGTCAATACCTAAATGAGTGACCGCTTGGGTATACAAGAAATTCCAAGCTTGGATGTACGGTTAGTGTAATAGATAATGGCTGCGAATTGCAAATCGCAGAAACGTTTTCCGATTTCCGTTTTGGTTCGTTTATTCGCTTATGCGCAAAGACCTTTGGGAATGGTATGTATCCACCTTGTCTCTCTTCAGCTACGGGTTAATTTATAACACTTGTATCACTAAACCATTATGAACTAAAAAAATAATCTTACAATATGAAAAAAAAAATTGGCTTTATATAACTTGCAAAGTGTTGATAAACTTTAAAAAATGAATCAATGCAAATCAGATGCCATGTCTAGTCTAAAGTTAGAAACTTCAAGATTTCAGATGATATTTATTTCAAAGTTTTTTGTTATGATCGATTAAAATTAGTTAAAACTGCAACATATTTAATCATATATTTTTAACATATTTTTTCAGACTAGTTTCTTTTTCTGCCTGTTTTTGCTTGGAAAGTCATTAGAATCTGATTGAAATGAATTTTATTAGTGACTGCTTTAGACTCGTACACTTTTTCAAAAATGACCTATAGCTAGCAGAATTTCTGGCTCTAAGGCACAAAATTCAGTCGACATTTTGTCGTATTATAAAAGCTTTTTCCCACACAAATTCAAATAAAGCTAATAAAAAATGCCCGAGAGAACATGTGCTTCACCTTTTAAGTGTAAGTTCTTCGTATATGAAAACAATTTAAATGTAAGAAAATTGTTCCCGGGGAGATATTTAAAACGTACTTAATTCCATTAATACTTTCAATGGAATGTTACTAGCGTTTGGCACCATATGCAGGGTCAGCAAATCTCGGTTTACGTCATAATTTTTCTTTTATTTGTAAGAAAACCATTATATAGACCTCGATTCCATTTGTTTTCTTTTGGTGCCGAATCCATTTTTGGCATTACCAATGACCCCAAAAGAAATCAAAATCGGTTAAATGCGAAACTTACGCGTTTTAGGAAATTTTCTCTCTTCAGCGCAGTTGTGTGTTTTTAGTCATAATCCCATATTTTTTTTTAAATTAGAAATGTGAATTTTTTTTTATTTCTAGCTTGCTGTTATTTACAAATAACATTTACACAGTTAACTAATTGGGCTGAATATTATTCAAGTAGTGGGGCTCAGACAAATACAAATGCTCATATGAGCTGTTGTATGTGAGCTCTTTATGATTGACTCAAATCAGCACATTGGTAAATATTTTAAGTACTTTCCCACGAATGCACCTTTTAAAAAGAGAATTACACTGTGATTTTTAACTGCACTTACACAAGACAAGAAAACTACACTTAGTCCATTCTTATATTCTTTAGTAACATGAAAATTAATATCCACTTACAATATCTTTAGCTAATCTCACCGACCATTAGAAACGATGGTGGATACGTTGCTTTCCCCATCAGAAATCCCGTTTCGCTCGACACAGATATTTGTTAAACCTGAATTATACGAAAGATTTCAGTATTATGATTACAAAACATAATTGAATCCGTGTATTTAGATTGGAAGCAATGAATGCTAGCATAGCAACATTAGTAGGTAATGTTCTATGGCATTAGTATTCGTAGGACACCCAGTGTAAACATGCAACAAGCTTACCATCTACTGGTTTTTGCGTTTCCATTCTCCTTCTCAACTTTCTGCGCCAAAGGAAAAAAAAATGAAAAGGCCTGCTGTAGGGGCAAAAGAAAACGATAGATAAAAACAAACGCAACGTCAAGAAGAGATAAATCTTAATCCGTTTCCAATGTATTTCGCTCCTCTGTTCAGAGTTTCGTTTGCACGATCTGGGTGGGTTAGTTGGTGAAACTTTGGGCAAATTCTGATATGTCGGCCATTCCCGGTCAATCCCAGCCAATCCCGACCCAGCATGATATATCGCGCGTAAAACGAACGCAATTTGACTCCCGCCAAGGGCAGTCCAGTGCTTACTTCTCGAAACCTAAATGTGACAGGAAATATGGGCCAACAGCCGGAAATCGTCAATTTCAGGCTCGCTGTCGCTTGACGTCAAATGATTTTATTTACTTATATTTTGCTTGGTTCTACTTCGCGCCAGTAGTTACCGTTTAGAAATCATGATTCAACCACCGAGTTCGCAAGCCATAAAACAGAAATCATCAATGTCCGACTTGTTGTCACTGGACATCAAAAGCTCTCATTTGCATAGTCGTTCTTCTTAAGTGGCAGTCATTGTGAAAACCCGATTTAAAAGAAACCGTCCGGTCGCAATAATACAGATACACTTGAAACCACGCCTTCTGTTGCATTGTGTGTGTTCTTATCACAGTGTCACACCCAATAACTATCAAACAGTGTTAATTTCCAACGAGACTGACTTGCTAACAATCGTTTTACGTCAGGCACTCCATAAATTATGTCCTGCAGATCTCGACCAGAGTAATGAATGTATAAGGAAACGGCAGCAATTAAGAATTACTAGTAAGTATTTATATATTAAGTTATTTATAAGCCTCAGAATAGATTTAAATATTAAAGTAGTCTCTTCTTGTTATTAATGGCCTACTATTTCTACAGCAAAAGTATATATATATATATATATATATATATATATATATATATATATATATATATATATATATATATATATATGATTTTCGTCATAATGTCGTTCAGCCAGTTGGTTTCCCAATTAACTTGCGTATATTTCGTCGATAAATTCAGTGGAAGAGACTGAAAAAAATCTAAGGCTATTTATTATTATTTTCTTGTTTCTTTCATTCTCTATGTGAATCTTTTTAAGATATTTTTTTTTATTTCTCTTTAGGATTGCTATCTTTCTTTATTCTTCTGGTATATTTTTAAAAATCTCTACCTCAGTTAAAAAAAAACGAAAAAAACAGTAAATTTCTTCTCTGATCTACAGTTATTTTTGTTTTCGCTATTTTCTTTCCAGTACTTCATGACTTTTTCCATTCGTTGTATCATTTACGTATACTATCTTTTACACCTGACCTAAACGTGAACTATTCTAAACGTTCACCTTTTAAAAGAATAGCGAAAGTTAATTTTCCTATTACACGGACAATACATCGTATTTGATAATGAGTGGGGTGTTAGGCGTTTTTGTAAGTTGACTGTTGGTTTCACCAACATTTGTCGTTATTATATATATATATATATATATATATATATATATATATATATATATATATATATATATATGCAAATTTCATTGAATACGACAGACAAGAAACTTTTTAGTTCTTTTTATACAATTTCATATGCGATCTGATATTTTTATTTTGGGGTTAAAAATTATATAAAAACTGTCCGAATATTCTTTTTATCCGAGCGCTTTGTTGACAGCAATAATATATCATCATCTACACGCAAAAAAAGGCTAAACATAATGGAATCCTTATTAATAAAAACAAAGAGACAACAATACATAATATTAAGTTTGAACATGGCCACAATATCTTGACCATGTTTTGAAAAAAAAATTATAAAACATACATACAACAAACTATTTCTTATTTAACATTTAATATGTTTAATCCTTGAAAATGGCTAAATGTATAGCCGAAAGCACCTTGTCTGTCGTATTCAATGAAATGTGCATGAAAGAAAGATTGCTGCCTAAATACACACAGTATATATATATAATATATATATATATATATATATATATATATATATATATATATATATTGGTGTGTGTATAAGTCATAAAAGGCAAGGTGTCATAGAGAGAGAGAGAAACACAGAATCATATACAGACAAAGTGTATAAAAGAGGGTCATAAAAGTACATGATTCAAAGAGACAGAAAATGGCAATTGATATTGTTTGCATTTACAGTTTTGAAGTTGACAGGATGTCAGAAAAGCTTACCTCACGTGAGAAAAGCCCTATTTTTACAGAATTTAGTGTTACTAACATAATTCCAGCAACGAAATTATGAGGCGTAGCTGCCAACTGTTTACAACAATTGCGTTAGCATTTCCAGAAAAGGCCCAGGGAAATTAACTGCGTCGATGGGAACATGATTGAAACCAAGATGCCAGGTTACGACCGATAATTTTATAGATTACTCTTGAGATTTTGCCTATAATATTGAAGAAACAACAAAGTAGATGTGTCAATATTCAATTCACAGACCATATATATATATGTGTGTGTATGCAACCGTCTATCTGCATATATATATATATATATATATATATATAATATATATATATATATATATATATATATTATTATTGTAACCTAGAAAGTGTTACAGAATGAGGAATAGCCAAAACGGAGATTGGAAATGAAATGGCAAACTTTATAACATCAACAAATTACAATACTCGCTATTGGCGTGAAGTCGGTAAACCATTGTTAGTGGTGGACTATTGGACAGTACATTACGTTATTTACCTGTCTCACTACGAGGTAGCATGTGGCACAAGACACAATTTAACATATACATATCCATATATATATATACATATAGATATTGATATGGATATAGATATAAGAGTTAAGTTTTAACAGAGGGAGAGAGAGAAACACAGAAATATAGATAAATTGTATAAGAGAGGGTAATATATTATAAATTCACTAAGAGGCAAGGTGACACATAAGAGAGAGAGAGAGAGAGAGAGTGAGAAAGAAAAACACAGAATCATAGAGAGATAAAGTGTATAAAAGAGGGTCATAAAAGTTCATGGAGACAGGAAATGACAACTGACATTTTTTGCATTTAAATTTTTCAAGCTTGCAGTAAGTTAGAAAAGAGTTCCACATGTGATAAGAGCCCTATTATTAATTTTTCGATAATATTTGTAATTTTTAAGTTCTTTTAAAATTTTAACTTAAATTTTAACATTTAACTCTTAGTTGTTATTAATAATATTAATGATGTTTTTTTTTATTTCTTTCGTTTTATTTTATTATGTTGTCAATCTTTAAAATAATGTCAAGTGTTAACTGTAGATAATATTAATCTGTATTTTTGCAATTAAACGCGATATCCCTGTATTTGATAATTTATACTCCCTTTTCTTCTTTTTACCTTTCTCTCTACACCTGCTTCCACATTCTTCTTTCTATTAAGTCTTATCTCTTTTTTTTTCACTTTTTTCTTGGCCTTCCATCCTTTTCATGTGAAAGGACTTATTAAATAGTTTTAAAAATTCTGGCACTTTACTTATCTTAATAAAGATATATTTAAACATATTCCTATCTCTCTCTTTTC
>OZ010579.1:94458782-94476282 GCA_963932145.1 Acanthosepion lycidas
GATTTTATTTTCTCTGTATTTCTCCGATTATGTATCCATTTTCTTCTTTTGTCCTTCAAACAAATTTGCTTCCTTCGTCCTTACTCTTAATATTTTCTCATATTTCGCTTCATTTTTTAAAACCGACATCGCTTGCGGACTTTCAACACCAGCAACACATGAAATGTATTGACATGTAATTCGATGATAAATTGATGACAACATCCAAATCTTAACATTCCTCTGAACTTCACACAAAAGTTTAGGAAGGAAGCCTAAAGCGATACTGGAAAGTCCGATAATAGTTACTGGACTTGGGAAAAATTTTTTTTTCCCGTAAAATTGTTTTAATCGAACGATGTTATAACTTTCAATGGGTATTAACACTGTCTGCTCGGTCAATGAATACTTAATAGTTCCCTATAAGGTAACAATTGATATAACCATTAAGATTGTGCCTCGATTATTTTCTTTTCTTTTCTCCTTATCCCCAACGTTAATCCTTTCAATTCTGTCTTTATTTATCTCTAAATTCCAATAAAGTTACTTCTATACTCTTCGATAATTATATATGTATTTATTATTTAATTTACGTTTATTCGTTCGTTTGTTCCTTCCTTCCTTACTTCTGTACAGACTTTTTATATCCTTCTCTTTTTCCTTTCCGTTTTTATTTATCAAATCTTTTCTTCCTTCTACTTGGTGGAAGGAAGAAAAGATTTGATAAATATGTGTGTATATATATATATATATATATATGTGTGTGTGTGTGTGTATGTATGTATGTATGTATATATGTATGTGTGTGTGTGTATCTATCTATCTATCTATCTATCTATATATATATATATATATATATATATATATATATATATATATATATGAGTGACATGTTGGAGTAATGAAATCAACATACAGTGTAACCCATATATAAGAGAGTTGTCGGGATCGGAGAGGGAGTCTCTTATATCCGGGTTTCTCTTATATCCAGGTCTCTTATATCCGGGTTACACTCTATGTATTTGGATTATGAGACAGGCATTCTACAATTAAATATTTGTTTGAAATCAGAGACCAGGAAGAAATTTTTGCATATTCAGATTTCTCAATTTCAGCCATTTTTCTTTAGTTACTTAATTCGTTCCTTCGTTTGATTCTTTGTTCCTTCCTTTGTTGTCGTCAGTATTCATTCATGTTTTCTGTTACAAATCATTTCCCTTTGACCTTTTCTTCGACTAATTTCTGTTTACCTTAATTTTCTCCATTTTTATTTTCATTTTCGTTCCTCCTTTACTTTCTTCTTCTTCTTCTTCTTCTTCTTCTTCTTCTTCTTCTTGCTATACTTTCCATTTTCCGTCCTTCCATGGTCAACTATTTCCAAGTGCTTTTATTCTTTGGAATACTTCTAAATATATTTATCCCGCTTTTTAACCTTCTGCTCTTAACTTTTCGAGTCTACGTTTAGCGACATCTTTATTGTCCCTTGTTTTACATTCTTTTCGGATTACTTCCTACTGTCATCTTTCCTCTTCGCAACAATACTTTTCATTTATTCTTCTTCATTTGCATATATTTCTCGCAGTGTCTTCACAATTGTCTTCAGCATTCTTGTCAGCCTCTCTTCATTGTTTTTGTTTCTTTCTGGAGTCATTCATGCTTTCCTTTTTATTCACGTTCTCTCCCAACATTTTTTGATCGTTCATTCACATATTTTCATAGAACTGCTTCTTTCTTATCCTTCATTATATAGAGAGACTGATATTCTGCCTATAAACTCATATGTATGTATGTAGGTAGGTAGGTATGCAGTTAGGTAGGTAGGTGATTTGTATGCTTCTGCATTTGTTCTTTTTATTCACCTTCATGCTCGTTCTTTTCTTTATCATCCATCTTCTGAACTCTATCCTAACAATCTATCTTACTTGCTTGTATCAATTATTTTGACAGATGCATTATCGAATATGTCAGTTCAGTTATTTGTCTGAGTCTGGGCTTTTCTGGTTATTGATGGGGCAAGTAAGTACAATAACCGAATACGTATAATGATATCGCAATGTCTACATGCAGCTAGTACTTCGCTCGCTCCACATCGTAGGAGACGTATGAGAATGGCGCGCTGTCTATGAAAGGACTTTTACAAAAAGAGAGGCATGAAACAAAATAAATCTTCCAAGTCTACACACAGAACAAAAACAGACGCACAACCGCAAAATCGAAGAAGCACATGATGCCTTAGATATATTTGCTGGGAAATTTACACAGTCTTATTCACTGTCTATCATCTATGCAATCACGTGATTAAAGTTGGATACAACACATTATACTGAGAGAAGGATGGATATAATTCGTCTCGAATATATTAAATATGAAACCAGAGAAGAAACAGAGTAATGTATATTATATATCAGGAATGATCCGTCAGTAGTTAGCCAAGCTATACAGCGTGTGAACTTCATGCAGCAATTCTAAAAAAAGACAAAAAAAAAAGACTTGGCATTTTAAGCTTAATAATCATAGTATCCTTCGTAATGATATTGGGGTTAGTATATATTGTTCCATAGTAAAATCGAACAGCTATTCTAATATATTCAGGGTAGGCACTGCATGCGCTGCTTACCTAGGCGTCTTATAACTGGTGTGTGTGTATACATACATACATACATACATACATATGAAGAAAAATATACGGATATATATATATCTAACCAAATATATGGATATAGATCCGACAGTATGGAGAAAAATATACGGAAAAAACAAACAAAAATCCTTATATGCAATTATGCTGTTTTAATTTTAATATAATGTCAACATCGGACGTTTCGGTCTAATAAACCATCTTCAGGACATATTCATAAAATATAATTAACATTATCAATTCAACAGGACAAAGACGATGGACATAAGAACAAAACTTATCAAAACGGATAACTGAAAGTTTTATATGATCAGCGTTCCGTTTAAACATGGTCACGTTGTCTGATAAGTCTTGTTCTTATGTCCATAGTCTTTGTCATATTGAATTGATAACGTTAATTATATTTTCTGAATATGTCCTGAAGATGGTTTATTAGACCAAAACGTACGACGTTGACATTATATTAACATTAAAACAGCATAAATGCATATAAGGATTTTTGTTTGTTTTTTCGGCATATTTTTCTTCATACTATCGGTTCTATATCCATATATTTGTTTACATATATATATATATATATATATATATATATATATATATATATATATATATATATATATATGTATGTGTATGTAAGCATATATATATATACATGTGTATAAGTATGTATATGTAGACATGTATGTATATGTATATATTTATGTAAATATGTATATACGTATATATGTATGTATATATGCATATGTAAGTATGTACATATGTATATGTATGTATGCATATAAAATATGTATGTATCTATGCATATATATATGTATGTGTATGTATGTATGTGTATATATATGTATATGTATATATATATTTTGTATGTATGCATATGTATATATATATATATTTTATTCTATGTATATATGTAGATATATATATATATATATTGTATACATGTGTACGTATGCATATGTATATGTGTACGTATGTTTATGTAAATGCATATGTATGTATGTGTATGTATATATATATATATATATATGTATATTTATATATATATGTATGTGTATGTATATATATATGTATGTGTATGTATATATATATATGTATATATATATATGTATATATATATGCATATATATGCATTTATATTTATATATATTTGTAATTATGTATATATCTATATACATGTATATATGTCTATGTATATATAGAGAGTGACATGAACGTATATGCTTATATATAATTTTACATGTATGTATCTATAAGTATGTATATATATATATATATATATATATATATATATATATATATGTGTGTGTGTGTGTGTGTGTTGATGTTTGTATATATTTATGTATAATCGTGTATGTATGTGTTATATATATATGTTTATATGCATGTATGTATATGTGTAAATATATATATATATATATATTTATATGCATGTATATATATGTGTAATTATACATATATATAATACATGTTTATTGGCATGTATATATATATGTGTAAGTATGTATATATATATATATATATATATATATATTTATATATATATATATATATATATATTTATATATATATATATATATATATATATATATCCACGTATGTGTGTATGTATATATATATATATATATATATATATATATATATATATATATATATATATATATGGTGAAAAATGATTATAATTGTACCTTAAAGTGGTCTGTTTTTTGTAATATATATATATATATATATATATATATATATATATATATATATATATATATAGTATTAAAAATTAATACAATTTATTCTCATTATTAAACGTGTCTTTGAAGTAAAAAAATCTGAAAGGAGTTCTTCACTGTGAAAATAGAAACATTGTCAGTGATATTAGGATCTAGCTAGTTCAACCGTAAAACGATGAGACCATCTGGTTTCTAATCCCTGTAAAAAAAGTTAGAGGTAAGCCACGTCACGTCGTTTTGAATTTGACTGAATCGGAATTCCTGGTAAAGATCTATTACATTACAAACTCTTCGAATTTAGTCAAGAATGAGGCTATGCACAACATGCGCACCTGACCAGATATGACAGTAGAATTAAATTGACAGACGGATGGTATATTTATACATGAGCCAGGTAGATTATGAAGAGAAAAATATCCTTGCACGACACAGTGAACCATTTTTTCTAGCGGTAGACGAAACAAGGATTTCAATATTGGTGCTCCACATGTTATCAGTGGAAAACATGAACCCAAGAAGACGCAGCCTTTTGCTGTTCTGGTATTTAGCACAAGCCAGGTCGATTTCACGCAGGAAGCTTTCTCAGCGTGAAAGCCGTTTTTGTCTGGTGGCGTTAAAAATTTAACCATTAATATGAATTAATTTCCTAAAGGAGTTCCCTTTTCAGTTTGCCGAATCTGTCGAACTTACTACTAAGATGGGAATAAATGGTTTCGTCATTTGTATAAATACATAGTTGGGAACTGGTGAAATAGGAGAATCCTCGATGAAGATCGCAAACATTTTAGGTCTAAGGTTAGATAGTTGGAGGACCCACTTGTTAGTATGAAATGGTCTAGAAACATGACTATTCAACACAGCCTTCATGACTCTATTTATTGGAAACAATGAAATGAAACAAAATACTCATCATTTGACACCGTGACCTCTGAGCTTGTAGAGAAGGTCAGCATACCAGACCCTGGCGAACGCCTCCGAGATAGTTGTAATACCTGTAAACACAAACCGATTTTTCCATTCATAACTAAAGTCTGACAGACAAATTCATTGATGGCTATTACTTCGTCGGCGTTAGAACTGGCAATTGGAAGCCATATTGTATATATATATATATATATATATATATATATATATATATATATATATATATAGGAAGATATCCGTTAACTTTAGAAATTTGATATCCGTTTACTCTAGAAAACTTTGAAAGAAATAATAATCAAAAATTAAATTAAAAATAATAATTCCGAATTATATTAAATTATTATATTAGTTTTAACCCTCTTATTTGTTTATATTGTTCATAGTATTTTACCCATCACCTTTTACGATCAAATCGTAAACTTTTGCTATATGTTAGAAGTAAAGAAATTTCTTTAAAATTCTTTACTCGATGTCGTTCTTGTTATCTTCCCAAATTGTCTTGGGTGTTGACGCATTTTAACTCTCACTCTTTATGTTCCGTTAATAATCTGCCATCCTTATTATTTAAGGTGTCATGAAGGTACTCATTAGATTTTAAAGCCATCTATTTTTAATCCAAATAATTGAAACATTTAAAATAATTTTTCCATCTGAAACAAATTCTTTCCGTCATCTACAACTATATGATTTATTCTATGCCGGCATCGTCAAATGAACCCATTGTGCTATCAAAATTATCTGTTTCAGAAAGACTTTCTGAACATAGCATAAGTATGACTTACAACATTGCTTAATTATGTTTACCCAATCATCTGTAGCATCCAATCATTCTATGCCAAATATGATTTCCAGCACTTATATATATATATATACTCCCCGTTGTTTTACCGCTGATTTACCTTCTTAGAAATTTTTAAATAATCGTTTATTTTGGAAATTAAATTTGTTTATTCTGTCCAGGTCTATTGTTGACAGATTTCTTTAGACTAACACCATCTATGCATGAAATAGCTGGGTAGATTTGTAAACGTTTTTTTTAATCACAGGAATATAAAGAAGAGTAATCAGAGAGACAGTAGAAAACGGTTGACATTGCGTTTAAATTTTTAAGATTAAAGAGATCTAGAAAGCATGAGTGGGAAGAGTGTTCCACAATCAAGAAGTGCGACGAAAGAAAGTACGTATTATGGCGAAGATCGATATTTATTTGTAATTTATTTACAAAATGTGGCACAAGGCCAAAATGAGGAAAGGGAAAAGTGACGATTTTTCTGTCTTAACGTTAAACTTATCTAGCCACAAACACTGACACAAACATACAAGAATATTCCTTACACTGAAACAACGGATCCTTACTTACATTTTTTACTACATCCACCATAATAATTCATTGTCTACATGAAAGTCCAAACTAAAGCACATATGTACAATTCATTGTGTGTTGTGCAGGAAGATAATGCAACAATTTACAAACTAGCATTTACAATATGAATACAGATATATTTATTAGAAACTAAACACAATATTGTTAGTAATAGCCAACCCCCGCAATCACTAAACGTGGCAGAAACATCAGTTAACGGGACGAAATCAATGCGGGTCTATAATAATATAAAACATTCATTCATCCCAAGCACTTACGCAAACACACGCTCATTCACACACAACAACAAATACGAAAAACACACACGAAACGAAAGGCGCCCGACATCCACCAAAGATCTGACATCACTGACCACCTAGGGAGCGGATGGAGAATTAAACTATGGTGATGAGCTTTTCGGAATAGTTGCCATGAATATATTTCTAGAAAAAGCACAGCGAGGCAACTTTACGGCGTTGGAAAATTGACAGTATCTGAGACGCCTTATTAGGATCAATAATATTGCTGATTATTCTTTGGATTTTGTCAAGGATATCCGGATATATAGTGAGTGTACAAAACTATATAATTTTGCAGCGATATCCTGAACGTGGACGTATAATAGACTTGTAAATATGCAAGATATTCAGGGACCTGCAGCAATAAGAAAGTGCAACCTGCTGCAATACATTCTTCTACCAAATCTGTCCTGAATCGGAAAAGATATGATCGCCGACTGAGACGAGAAAAATTTAATTAGAAACAAAGGAAAAAATAATTAACTGTCCCTCCCCCCAGTCGTAACGTACTTTTCTGTGTCTCTTCTATAAAAACGTTCATAGTAATTGTTCTGATGAAGTTTCTTCTACGGTACATAGATGAATTTAAGCGCAGTATTCGATTGGCAGCATGGTTTGATCAATTGATAGTTGAAATGGTTACATAAAACCGTAAATTCTATGCTAACAGTTTCTTATCTCGCACTTATCACTTGTGGGATTTTCTTCCGACTTTTTCCTGCCCAGTCAACTTTGATCTTTAAAAATTTAAATGCATATATTCTTAATTCTTTTAACTACACTCTCTCTTTAATAGTACGTTTTCTCATATTTTCTAACAACCAGTAACCGTCTAGCGTCTCAGTAGCTTCATAATTTTGCTTTGGGTGAAATGATTTGTAGGAGTCAAGTGACTTACCAGCCAACATGGCTGCCTTCTGTTTCCTTGTAATTATTTATTGTACTATGTACAAATGTGGCACAAGGCCAAAATGGGGAAAGGGGGAAAGGATGGTCATCTTTTATCTTAACTTTAAACCTAGCTAGCCGCTATCACTGACCAAAACATACAAACAATGTTCCTTTCACCAAAATAACACATCCATTACATACCGTTTCTTACTACATCCACCAAAATGCCTCAGAGACTCTATGAAGTTCTAACTAGTCCCCATATATACAATTTATTGTCGTTGGGGGGAGGGGAATAAAATAACATCTAAAAACCCCAATGAATATTGACAATGAATAAAAATCTATATACAAGAAACTAAACAAAAATATTGTTAGTAGAAAACCCCCCACAGCCCTAACTGTGGTAGAAACAACAGTTAACTGGACGAAATCAATGGGGGACTTGAAAAAAAAAACAAAAAAAACATTCGTACAATCCATGCACTCGCTGCAAACACACACTCAATCAGACACAACAACAAATACGAAAGACACACTCGAAACGAAAGGCGCCCCGCACCCACCAGAGAACTGCTATCACTAACCACCTAACGATGGGAGGGATGGGGAATTAAACAAAAGAAAAAAATAGGGTCAGAAATAAAACGGGGCCAATGAGCATACACACCCTAGCTAAATTAAACTGAAAAAAAAAGAAAAGGTAACTAAAACAAAACCGACCTAAACTAACCTATACATGGGAGGGGTTGCCAATGTTCACCCCAGCAATCCCAAAATTCTTAAAGCCTAATCGGCATCAAAAAGCCACTCCAAGTCAGCACCTTTCACTCTGCAGAGACGCGCAAGACCCACCCACCTTTCGCTAAATTCCAATGGATGGAGTCGCTTCCTTTCCGTCCTGATCTTGACTTTAAGCTGATGCTTAAAGAACAAGATCAGTTGGGAAGAGGTAAACTTCTCGACCCCATGAAATTCCTTCTGCCGTGTCGTCCATATCACGACTCGCATAACCCCAAGTAAGCAAAGGAACACATAGTGCTCAGCCTCAGTCAATGGCGGTACTATATTGCTACAGCCTCGAGGACAAAGAATTTTCCGCGCAGCATGCGAACCATGAGATCTTCAACGAACTTGCACAACGGAGCTACGACACTACAATGAAAGAAGGCGTGACCTAGGGTCTCCACCTCCCCACTGCAGCGAACCCAGTTTGGCGACTTTGCCAAACCCGCTGCGCGACGTCTTTTGGCGACCCAGAGGGCACCTCGAATCACCAGCCAGGTGAGTGATGCCTCAGGGTTAGTGAGACATTTCAACCCGGGCGCCCAAGGCCATATGCAGCGAGCCGCCCTCTTCGTCAGACCGAGCTCGCCTATCAAATCATCTTGAACGTTCCCCCTAAATAACACCTGATATAATGCCTTACGAGACAACGGCTGGACGTCGGAGAGGCCATCCTTCGCCCGTAAGAGTCGCTTGAGGGCCATCCGACATTCACGATAGAAAGAGCCCTCGCCTCGAGGATTACGGCCGGCCTCCTTCTCATTCGAGCGCACATTTCTCAAGGATGGAAAATGTTTATGGACGTCTTCCTTCCAGAATTCGCCGTTCTCATCCAGTTGCATACACATCCGGTATAGATAATGCGAAGCGTATGTCGACGAGTCTCAACGCAAGGCACCCCCAGACCGCCATCAGAGGGTGTAGGTAACAGATCTTGCGACTAAACATGGCGGCCCTGCCTCCCCAAAAGAAGGAGAACAAGTGCCTTACTAAAGCCAATAAAGTGTTAGACGGGAGTGGAAGCACGGAGAGTCGGTAAAGGAGAATCGGGTAGATGTGCGAGGCACATACTTCCGCCCTCCCCTTCAAGGAAAGATTCCTCCCAGTCCACAGATACTGCGATCTTTCCCTTCTCTTGCACCTCCGACCAATTCATTTCCAACAAGAGGTCGGGACCAAACCAGACGCCGAGTATGTTGACCGGCCCGTCCGTCCAGAGGAAAGGTCCGGGAAGAGAAACTCCCCTCCACGAACCCAACCGCAAGCCGATAGACTTATCGCGGTTGATCTTGGCCCCTGTCATCATCTCATAACCCTTGATTTCTTTGCCGACTTCGTTAATTTCGGCCCAACTCGACACCGGATCCGAAACGTCATCAGCATAGGCGGAGTACCTGGCCGAGGTGGTAGCACCAGGTAAGGAAATTCCGCGAAGGACCGGATTCGTCTTCAACTTACGCAGGAATGTTTCCAACGCAAGAACGTAAAGCAATGGAGACAGCGGACAACCTTGACGAATGGAGCGAGGCAAAATGAAAGGTTTCGATGTTACCCCATTCACTTCTACCAGCGCACTGGGGGACACAAAACAGCAGTCGGATCCAAGTGCGAAAGTCCGGCCCGAAACCGGCGGCCGAAAGGACAGCCTCCAGAAAGCGATGGTCAACCCTATCGAAAGACTTGGACTGATCTAAATTGATCAGCGCGGCATCACTGTCGACTTTCTCGATGATCAAGCGTACCAAATGAAGGTTGTCCTGAATAGTCCTGCTCTTCACAGCACAAGTCTGCTCGGGGCCAATCAGACTAGAGAGGACAACCTGCAAACGGTCAGCTAAGACCATAGCTAAAATCTTCAACTCTGTATTTAACATCGTCAATAGCCGATAATTATCTACCCCATTCCCACCGTCTTTCTTCTCGAGAAGCAACTTGACCACACCCCTGGTGAAGCGTTGAGGAATAGACCCTTGCTTCATCCAGTTGTTGAAAATCAGTGCTAGCAAGGGGACAAAGACGGGCGACTGCCTCAAGTACATTTCATAGGGAAGACCATCTAATCCCAGAGTCTTGTCCAGGCCAACCTGCTTCAGCGCATCCCAGATCTCAGACTCTGTTATGGGACCCTCGCACCCAGCCGCTTCAGCCGCCTTAAGGCGGGGAAAGTGGGCTAAATAAGCGTCGAACTGAGCAGGGATCAGACCGGGCTCCCTGGTAAAAAGCTCCTGAAAGTAGTCACGAAAAACCTCGCAAATGCCCGCGTCTGTAGTCACAGTCCGCTTGTCCGGCAATGTGATGCTCGCGATATGCCGATTAGATGCCCTACGAGCTTCCTCTGAAGGCAATGAAGCGGCCATATTCGTAGCCTCACAAGACATTCTTTTTATCCTAGCCCTAACTACTAGAGCTTGATCCTTCTTGATAAGCAAGGAGGCCAGCTCCGCCTTAGCTAAGGCTACATCCCCACTATCACGGGATTTGATCGCCCGATCTACCTTGGCCTCTAGAGACTTTTCCGCTGCTAGCCCTGCTAGATTGAGTCCTCAACTAAAATCAGCAGCAAAAGACCTAAGTTTGGATTTCAAAGCAACCCACCACTTATTCCCAACCACAGCCCTCGACAATTCCCGCTGTAACATTAGTAAAAGCTGGTCCCGGAAATCTTGCTCACCAAATAATGATGAGTTTAATTTCAAGTAACCAGCCATCTTAACCCTAGGCTTATCTAAGTTTACCCGAACCTGGACAAGCCTATGATCCGAGTAAACTATATAATGGAAACTTGGACTTTCTAAGAGCCCTACTCCGACTCTCTTAACTAGAACTCGGTCGATGTAGCTTGCGCTAAGCACCGTATCCGAGCTGCCGCCCCTAGTCCAAGTCAAGGCTACCTTTCGGGGGTGCTCATTTCGGTACTTATCGACGAGATCAAACCCGTCGATAAAGGCCCGAAACGATTTCACATCCGGATTGTAAGTACCCGCTTTTTGCCCTATGCGATCTATATCGGGATCAAGGACGACATTGCAATCACCGGCTAGAACTACCGAACGAGAAGTCGTCAAAAACGGCCCGATCTGTCGAAACAAACCAGGCTGCTGCGTGTGGTCATTGGGCGCATAAACCCCAATGAGACGAAGAGCCTTGTCCTTTATGGTAATATCCAGCACGCAAAGCCTGCCCGCCGGATCCGCGAAGACAAGAGCACACACCGCATCCAGAGACTTGCTCACCAGCCAGGAAACACCCCTCGAGCATCCATCAAAACATGCTGAATAGAGGACGAACCTCTTAGACAGAATGTCTTCATAATCGCGAGATAAAAAACGGGTCTCCTGTACGCAACATACATCCACCCCGAGGCGCTGAAGATCGAGATCGAGCCTCGCCCTTTTGATCTCTTAAGGATGGTCCAGAGACCGGGGCGTCGCCCTTACTGTTGACAGAGGGAGTGGGACTGTCAGTGCCATTTGTCCCATGGGCTTCAGGGAACTGAGGACCCGCTGTCTGGCGCTTCCCTCTAACCCTGCCAGCAACTTGCCATTCCCCCTCTCCCCAAATGCACTAGCAGCAGCAGGAAAAAGCTCTTTGGGGAATAGGGGCTTTGAAGTAGACCCAACCGGAGGTTTTACCCCATCGATCCTGGAAGCTGGCATGCCCATTACAGGCGTAGCGGAATCTAAAGAGGGACCTCGTATATTGCTACACTGGTCCTTCTCTTGCCTTCGTATTCTGTCCTCAAGATGAGGTCCTTCGTTATAAGTTCTCTTGTTGAGGCCCTTACACAATCTTCTGCGGTAGGCAGCAATACGTCCCACGTGAAGAATTTAGCCCCCTTAACGATTCTTATAGGCTAAACCCCAGGAACAGCAGGGATTTCACCACTGTGTCTTTAGTCGAGCGACAAATTTTGCGCGTACGCTAGTCGACGACAAAGACCGACACTATTCATTTATCAATCTTCTTCAGTTCAATGGGATCCTCCAAGAGTCCACCTTCTACGACAAGGTAAGCGTAACTCCTGGATCGCTCCATGAACTCCGCTATATTGATCACAACTTTCGGGGGGACTTCCAACAAGAGGGCGATTCCCCGGCCTCTGCATTTTCCCTTGTGCTGTTTATAGGCTCTTCATTGTGGCTCGTTTCGGCCACCGAAGATTTAGAAGCTTTTTTCAATGCCTCTACAATTTCTTCGTTTGTCGGAATCTTCGATAACTCTGGGTATTCTTCTATGCTATCTTTATCAGGTGGATCCTTTTTAATTGAGAAAACATGTTTTTTGACAGATTTTTTAAAATTGGCCATTACTGTTTTCTTCTTTATCATTAAGAAAGACGGAATTCTCTTTTTTCCTTTTTTTTCCATTTTTACAAGGAGGGTAAGGGGTAATAAATGTGGCCCATAGGCAAATATAACAAAAAAAAAGTTTAAAGTTCACGGGGGAGGGAAAAACAGGGTGGGAGGGAAAAATAAATAAAGTTTCGCTTGTCAACGAAACAACAAAGCTCGACAGACGAAAGTAAAACTGTGGGAGGACGTATAAAAAATTAAAAAGACGAAAAAGGAAACAAGTTTCTCCTAAAGGAAAAACAAATTTTAAACATAAAACGAAAACGCAAAACAAATGGTCAGACGAGAAAAAGTGAACAAGATTCACAAAAACGAAGAAAGAACAAACAATTAAAAAGGACAACAGACAAGAAAGCAACAAATTACACAATAAAAAGAAAAATTTTAAACGCTATACAAAATAAAATTCGAAACTAAAAACGTGACAATTTACAATATGGCTGCCGATAAAAAACGGTCAACCCAAAAACAAAAACGTTAAATAAGAAAAAAAAAACACAGAAATTTACAAATTAAACACAAAATTTACAAACAAATATTATACACACGTATTTAACCGATAAAACCCAAAACTATAACGGATATTTAAAAGGGAGTGTGAAGAAGGCTAAAATATTATGAGAGAATGGGAAAATATAAAGCTGACCCAGTCGAGATAAAAGAGGGCCAAAACAAACTGGGGAGGTTGGGAATCTCGACTTGGAATATAACCAAAGAGTAGCCGGGTAACAGGCCAGGAACAACACTTACTCACATTAACTAGGTACACTGAAGCTTGTCTAACCTAACCTAGAAGAGAAAATCAAGGCTATCCCCGGTCACACGAACCAAGCTCGCCTCTTTTACCCACCTTTCGCTGAAGACTGTCGAATGCAACCGTTTTCTATCAGATCTAATCTTCATCTTGAGCTCAAGAATTGGATTAGATGCTGATGAGAAAGACGGTTGCGCCGCAAGACTTCCTCCTTTCGCGACGTCCAAATCACCATTCGAGCCGTGGCCAGCAGCGTCAGAAACACCATTCGTTTCACCCCGGAATACGGGGGCGACACATTGTCACACGCGTATGCGCGATCAATGGACACAAGCTGTTCGGGAGGGAGACGAGCCGTCATCTCGCCGACATGGTCCCATAAGGGGCGGACCCGGGGGCAATGGTAGAAGGCGTGCGAAGCCGTTTCTTCTAAGACAAGACCACACCGTTCACAGTCTGGCAAATCCGCCAAACTCCATATGAAAGCCTTGTCGTTGAGAGGCAGCCTATTCCGAGCCAATCGCCAGGTAAGCGAAAACTCAGGGTTACTGAGGTAATCCGCCGCTGGCGCCCAAGACCAGTAGGAATGATACTCCTCCTCCGACAAGCCGAGCGTATCTCGTAGGGGATCCTTCGCGGGCCCCTCCACTAATCCACGATAGAAGACCTTCTTAGGCCGAGTAAGGTCACTGGACCGGGGAACGGCCCTCAAGGCCGACCGACACTCGCGAAGGAAAACCGATTGATCCCGGGGTTTACGACGGAATTCAATTCTCGAGATGGGGGTACTGATGCTGAGGCCAGGGAACGCATCCCTAACAATCCCCTCCAGAATCGTATCTCCTCCAGTCAATGCGCGGCGTAGGAAAGCCAACCTCGAGGCACGGATGTGACTCATTAGGTGCGGCATTCCCAGCACCCCATGACACGGACGTTTAGTGCAGACTCGTCTGTCGACCATATTCACGCGTCCCCTCCATAAAATGTAGGATAGCGATCGCTCGAGCGCCCTCCTGTGGGCTTTACAGAGAGGAAGTACGGACAATCGATAAAGAATCAGGGGAAAAATGTATGGAGCACACACCTCCGCCCTGCCCTTCACGGACAACTGCCGTCGATTCCAAGTCTGACCGGCAAAACCGACCTTTGCAAGTACTTCAGACCAATTCTTCTCCAGCTGGAGGTCAGGCCCGAACCACACTCCAAGAATCCGGACAGGACCGTCCGTCCAACCAAAGCCGCCCGGAAGAGCGACCCCCTTCCAGGCAACTAACCGCAAGCCGGACGACTTGTCGCGGTTTATCTTAGCCCCTGTCACCTTCTCGTACCGATCAAGCGCCTTCTGTACCGCCTCAATGTCGCTGCGGGACGACACGAATGCAGATACGTCATCGGCGTACGCGGAAACCCTGACTCGAGACCCTCCAGGAACGGCGATTCCACGTAGGGCCGGACTGCCAGTCTCGTCCTTCAGCCGGCGAAGGAGAGGCTCCAACGCCAAAGCATAAAGGAGAGGCGACAGCGGACAACCCTGACGAACCGACCTAGACAGTACGAACGCGTCCGACAACCTTCCGTTCACCTGGACCACAGCACTGGGGGAGCGATACAGGAGGCTAATCCAGCGGCAGAAGTTGGGTGCCAATCCAGCGGCCTGCAGGACAGTAGCAAGGTAGCGATGGTCGACCCTATCAAATGCCTTGAACTGATCCAAATTGATCAGCGCGGCTTCTTCGTCGTCTTTTACACCCTCTATGATCGTGCGGATCAGATGCAGGTTGCTCTGAATTGTTCCGCCCCTCACAGAACAAGTCTACTCAGGTCCCAACAGAGACTCGGCAACTCACTGCAAACGCTCCTGCAGGATCTTGGCCATAATCTTTAACTCTGTGTTTAGCAGAGTTATGGGCCTGTAATCATCTAGCTTCCTCCCACCACCTTTGCCCATTTTCAACGGAGTGATCACGCCACTGGTGATCCGGTTGGGGACGAACCCCGACCGAAACCAGTTGTTGAACACTGCAGTCAAAATCGTAACAAAGATGTGCGACAGCCTCAAGTACAATTCATAGGGCAAACCATCCAGATCGGGCGACTTGCCTCTGCAGACCTTCTTCAATACCGCGTAGACTTCGCCCTCCATGATCTCTCCCTCACAGCTAGCCGCTTCAGTCGGCGAAAGCCGAGGAAAGTCAGCCAAATAGCTGCGAAACTCCTCCTCACGGAGACCAGGCTCCTTGGTAAACCGCCTCTCGAAATGGCGCCGAAACGCCTCGCACATGTCATCAGTCGCCCGAAGAGTACGCCCTTCCGGGGATATGACCTCACGAATGTAACGATCGCCACCTCGACGGACCTCTTCCCTGCGCAGATCAGCGCCGAAATTCACAGCTTCGGAAGACATCTTGCTTAATTTATGTCTAATTACCTGGCCCATGTAACGCTCGCTATTCGAACGATCCAGGGACTCCTTAGCTAAGGCTATCTCTAGGGGATCCCCCCAGCCACCGCCCGGGAATAACTAGACTTAAGTGTCCTCACCTTATCAGCTCTATCTAGAGTGAGCCGTTTGCTGAAATCAGTGGTGAAGGACCTAATCCTACATTTAAGGTTTTCCCACCACCTATTCCCGATAACCGCCCCCACTAGCTCCCGCTGAACTAGTTTAATTAGCTGTTCCCGGGAGTCCTCCCTGTCCAATAAGGACACATTGAACTTCCAGTTCCCAGCCATTCTAGGCCTATTGTCTAGCCCCTCCCGGGCACAAACGAGTTTGTGGTCCGAATAGCCTACCCAGTGGAACGTAGGGCAATCTAGTAGATCTATGTCGTCTCTTCTAACTAACATTCTGTCAAGGTAGCTAACTACCTTTTCAAAAGGCCAATTAAGAGCCCACGTCCACATTTTTTCCCCGGGATGATCGATCCGGTATCTATCGACGAGACCATAATCGTCGATCAAATCAACCAGGCTGCGATCCCCCCTTCTCCCGCTAGCTTCCCGCCTCCTGTCTAATTTGGGGTTCAGGATGGCATTCCAGTCCCCCATTAAAACTAGGGGCGTTGAATCCACTAGGAACGGCCCCAACCGCCGAAAAAACGAGAACCGCTCCTCCCGGTCGTTGGGCGCATAAACCGCAACGACTCGGAACGAACCACTTTTCACGGCAATATCGGCCACGATCAACCGGCCCTCGGCATCGGTATGCACAAGGTCCACCTTCGCATCAAGAGTACGCCTGACAAGCAAAGAAACTCCTCTGGCAGAACGGTCCCCATATGCTGAATAGACGACAAAGTCATCCTCCAGCACACACGCATCGGAACTGCAAACAATGTGGGTCTCTTCTATCGCGGCGGCATCCACATCCAGGGACAGAAGGTCCCGGAGCAGGCGGGCAGCCTTACACCGATCCCTTAAGCCCCTCACATTCAAAGTAGCTATCTTCATTGCCATCATCTAAGTCCTGTAAAATATAAAAGACAGAATTAACCTATTCACATACGGGGCGGAAATCTGCAGCGGTAAGGACTCCGACGGATTGTCCCAGGCTCCCTACACCAAGCTCTGACGTCATTCCTCTTTCCAGGACAATCCCGCCGATCTCCGAAGGATAGGTAAGTTTTAAACACCTATATAAGGAGGGATGGAGAATAACCGGGACCCTCCCAATACTGCCTTAGCTTCTTTAAGTAGGGTGAGTCCATCTCAACCATCCTTATTTTTGGGAAATTGTCCTTTGCTTCCGAGATATGCCCCCAGCTGATTTTACCTCATTTTATAGGAGAGTGCC
>OZ010579.1:94481282-94548782 GCA_963932145.1 Acanthosepion lycidas
CAACACTCCAAAGCAATATAAATAGTGTAAGTAGTTA
The DNA here is from genome assembly GCA_963932145.1 of Acanthosepion lycidas. NCBI lineage: Eukaryota > Metazoa > Mollusca > Cephalopoda > Sepiida > Sepiidae > Acanthosepion > Acanthosepion lycidas. Next base: position 94,481,320 of record OZ010579.1, read on the forward strand.
CAATACCTCATCTCACAAATAGTGACAAATATTTTTTAATGTTTTCATATGTTTATTCGATTATCTGTCTATATTATTTTCATAGTTTCGCCTCGCGAACGCATTTCTTTTTTTTTTTTTTTTTGCTTTCAATATCTTTAAATCGTCTTTCATTTATTTAAAACAAAACATACTATCATTCATCGCTTAAATATTCCTTCATTTCTGTCTCTTCTGTTATTTTGACCTCATTACTTCTTTTGTAAATTATAATATCAAGTTATTTTCTTCCGTTAGCCAATGTTCTCCTACAATATTGCTATTCCTTAATAAAATACAGGACTAAAAAATACACATGTCAATGAATATGGACTTTTTCTTTGACCCAAACACATGTGTCGCTCTAAAATAATTAGGCCTGATTTTCTGTCTGAATAAAAAATACATCAATATTTCTCCTCTCATGTTAATCATATTTTTTATCAGACAAAGTTTCGGTTTTAACCACATCAGTATGATTAACTTTGCCATGGTTTCCACAGTTGCATGCGTCAGCTTAATCAAATCGTCTTATAGTTTTTAATAACTACGCTGCAGTTAAAAATATATGAAAACTTAGAAAAAGCTTCGAAATGATAAATATTTAGGTTACTGGAAAGAAGCCAGCTGGGTAACTGTAATACCGAATACGAACTATTGATCAAAAAATGGTATATATATACCATATATATATATATATATATATATATATATATATATATATATATATATATATATATATATATATATATATATATACAAATGTTGAAAATTTGTATGAAATCTAGAGTGAACAAAATTATGATTATAACTCTTACTATTAATAGCAGTGGCAATTATACGTGAAATTGGGGTTCGTTGAACGTTTTTAAATAATTAAAGAAACAAAATATAAATAAAACTGTATTTAGTAGCAGTAAGCCAATCAAATAATGTATGAAGCTGCATATTGCAATAATTATTATAATTAAAAGATAAATAGTTTCGCTGGAATACCCATTTTGTACGCATGTTGTAGATTAACGTCACACGGTTTAATTCCTCTAATCTTACTGTCGATGACGGCAATCAGATTATCGATTTTTCCCATGCTCATTCTCTCATTCAAATAGTAGTTTTCGCTACTCATGCCCCTATTAATTCTGATCAACATGATTTCTTAGTTGGTTATCTCCTCTCCTGGTTTTTGTAGAACTTCGTAACTCTGGCCCCTTGGCAATTGGCACTGTTGATATTCCTTTTGACTCATTTATTAGACATGAATCTCCTATTTACAAAACGTCATTCTGTTATCAGCGTACCGATTGGGATTCATTTTGTGATTTTTTTTCGCCACGCCTCTTAGAGTGAAATGTTTAAACTTCCGATTGAAAAATGTGCCACTGACATTTCGTCTTGGATAAAAGCTGGCATGAATGCCTTTGCGCCATCTCTGAAATATCAGTTGAAGCCACAATCAACTCCTTCGTTTATACCTGCCTGTTCATCTGCGGTAACACACATGAGAGACATTTTTTTCTGGCTCTGCCAAAATGCTGGTTCTGATCAAACGCGATGCCTCATTGTGAACGCTCGTAATAATTGTAAACGTCCTCAATGAAGCTAAAATTATTTTACTGGCAAAATGAGGCCTAGTATATATCCTAACAAAATCGATTCTCGTGACAATTGGTGGCGCTGTATTTGTGTGTTATTTAGATTATGTATTCTCTCCCTCCTCTCTTCACTCAATTTGAAGTATTATACTAAACAGTATGTTTTGCTCGTATTAGGTTAATGCAAAAATAATGTCGTTTTCTCACATATGTTACTATGTGAGAAAACGACGTTATTTTTCCACCAAACTAATAAATTCGCTTTCAATTCTACTCTTTACTCATTTGGTGCAGCATTGCCGGGCTACACTTATAACTGAGTCTATACTGAGTGATTTGCATAAAACATTCCCATGATATATATTATCTCTAAAATCTATTCCCACAAAATATGTGAATCTGTTGGTGTCCCTGCAATAGTCTTAAAGCTATCTGCTCCTGACATGACTTCTGTTCACTCTAAGCTCTACATGAAACGCCTTGCTGCTTATTGCTCCAAATTGTTCTGTATTTTCAGTCTTAAAGAGAGTCCATCCGTTTGATTCTTCCATCTGTTGAACTGTTAGTCTTATATCTCTTTTTAGAAATATCATAAAATTTCAGTTCAACTCAGAATTGTTTAATCATTTCACTGCACAGTGTGTTTTTCAAAAAGAAATATGGCTATCACTATCTGTCTATATTTCTGAGATGAAGTATTATGTACATTATTTATATTATTCGTACTATTGTCCTCATCTTCGTCCCCATATTTAATACAACGTTTCGGTCGTTGTACGCTCCGGCCTTCTTCAGGTGGCTGAAATGTCAAACTGAACCCTTTATTTCGCTCACTGGGGTAGACTGTTCTAGTTCCAAGTGCCATGTCTAAGAGATGTCAGTTATCAGTTATCTCCTGTTAATTCCGCTCTCCAAGTTCTCCACAGACTTAACCAGGCATTTTGAACTCACAACTGTCACTGGATATAACCAACGCCTTTATCAACCGTGCCATGTATCTTGAGGACATCTGTATATATTTCTGGGAATTATAAACTTAATAACTTCACCAACCATTTTTACCAGTGCTCATATTGCAATTTTTGCTGTTATCATTGCATTTTTTTGTATCAGAGCTTTTTATTGCTTTTCTCTGGCACTTTTTATTACCGGTTTCATATTGTATTCATTTCTATGCTTGATCTGCTCAGGAGATTTTTGTGCCATTTTTTCTCATGGACACATGACAAAATGGATAAAGGTGTTAGTTAGATCCAGTGACAGGACCCACCGAGTATGAGTTCAATACCCGGTTAAGTCAGTGGAGAACTTTCAGAGGGAAATTAATAGGAGATAACTGATAACTGACATCCATTTAATATGACACGTGGAACTAGAAAAGTCTACTCCAGTGAGTGAAATAAAGGATACAGTTCGATATTCCAACCACCTGAAGAAGGCCGGAGCGTAAAACGGGCGAAACGTTGTAATAGATATGGCGACAAAGATGAGGATAATAGTCCGAATAATGTAAATAATGGCTATCACTTATTTATGTTTTCCGATGTGTTTAATGGTTATTAATGAAAGAGTTTTCTAAGCTTTTCCTAAAATGGTGAAAAAAAGAACTGTTGCTATAGAAATCTCGAAGACATTTGTCAGGTTTAGGAATGCTGGTAGTTGAAGGGCTATGGCATTTCTCTAAAAAAATAATGATTTGTTTCTATATTTCTTATCAAATCACGATATAAAAGTTGTCATGAATGGCCTGTCTTTATAAATTTATCCGAGTGTACCCCTATGACGCTTCTTGGAATATTTTGTTTATAACTGTCATCAATGATACTCTCGTTGTCTTAAGTTCTTAACTCCGTATAACACAACTCTTTACTCCTGTCTTAATGGTAAGTCTGTCTGGTATGTTAAGATCAAATTGGCAGCTGTTTACCCCCCGCAAAAAATAAAATAAAATAAATAAAATAAAATAAATAAAATAAAGTAAAAAAAAATACCTTCACCCTGTTCTTACTTGCTGCAATGAATGGCTTGTTCTTTTGAACGCCTGCAAGACGAATATATTCTCTTTTAATCGTCTTTAAACATGTTTGCCTTCCTTTATCAAGGTTGGTGCTAAGATCTAAGGCGCTAACTCATTACGTCTTCTCCGGTTCTGATATAAAGTGGAATGATTAATGGGAATCAATGTGGATATCTGCTGCTAGGAATATATTTCTCTTCTAGAAACTTATAAGTCTACCATTCATCCATGCATTGAATATTGCTGCCACATCTGATGATGTTGATGCTGTTTATGTAGAGATTCTTAAAAAAATCCAAGGAATAATATGCAATGTTGTCGGTCCCAGCCTGGTATCTCTGGCTTCAGTCACTTTCTCATCGCCGTAACGTGGCTTCCGCCTGCATTTTCATGGCAAATGTTCTGATGTAATTTCCTATTTTCAACCTCGACTTTATGAATTTCAGCAATGGACTAGATTGGCAGGTAGGTTTCGTTATTTTACAATTGAAATGGCTAGATTTAATCCTAAATTCTATGCAATCACTTCCTTCACTCTCGTGTAAATATCTATCGGGTTCTTGCTTTCAAGTCAACTTTCAACTTTTAAATGTAATCGTCGTCGTTTGTCTCCTTGAATCCTGGTCCATTTACTATCTTCTCTGCTTAATAACGATTTTTTTTAATAGATGCTTCTACCCTCAGTTCTTTCTTGCACTTTACTGAATTCTTTTGTTTGGAGGGAAATAATTAAAATAATGCTTTCGCCATATAGGAAAAACTGCTTGAAACCAGAAAGATAAGTACTTCTGAAGAATTTTCAGAATCCATTTAAGAATAGTAGCTGGAATTTATCTAGAAATCCGAAGACAGCACACATAATCAAGAAGGAATGCTAAGAACATTTAACACTCACAGAGAATGTTAAATACAATATAATCAATAAATGACAGAGATTATTGATGGATTGATTTGTCAATTTTTACGGCTTATAAATACTTATATGGATCATTTATAGCCTAAATATATATTTAGCTTTTAAGGATAATTCTTTTTCGATGCAAGTGAAAAATGCATTAACAATATTTAGGAATAATAACGATATTTTCAGATACAGCTACTACTCGTTAACCCATAACTAGAGGGATAAATATATTCCTACGTTTCCCAAGCGTAGTTACGCGTAAGTGAGTGTAACGCACTTAACAGGAATTCGAACTCAGCCAGCCGATTCCTATTCCGTGTCACTATTTGTTATAACACATGCACGCCCGGATAACTGCTAGTAAATGGATGGTGAAAAAGTAATACAAACTGAAAGGGGTTAATTAGGTACAGAAAGAAGAGGAAAGTGGGGAGAGTCATGACTCTCTATGTACCGAAATAAAAGAGCAGGGAAAGAGAGAAATAATGGATATCGATTAAATAAATCAGGTTATATCGGTAGGTGTACGAGGGGTTAGAACGTTTCTCAATCTCACCCTGAGATCCCGTAAACTTACGACGCGTTAACCCTAAGATCTGTGAGTGAAAATTGGTAGAAAGTAGCTTTCGAAAGCTGTTGACAATTGTACTAGCAAGAAGTCACTTGTCATTAGGGTTTGAGTGTATTGGCGTTACTCTAGTAATTGGCCACACCATATCATGCGCTTCTTCCTGAAACTGTAACTAAGTTAAACATGGTTGTAGTATACAACATAGGTGTACTCTGTGGACTGAGCAGGGATCTGTAACAGGATTTGAACTGTCCTAGCAGATGGATGTACTCATATAGGAATAGTAGCCGGTCATTTCATTTCTGAAAGTGTATAAATATTATTTACGATTATTAAAATTAAAGACGATTTATTTTGTATTATTTTTTCCTTCAACTTTATAGCTTATTCCTTACACAGTTTCCTCCTTTAATATAAAAGCCAAACATTTTTTTCAAAGATTAGAATGTTTAAAAGCAACGTTTCAATTTTCATTTTTCGTGCATATCCCAACCGATAGTAGAAAATAAATCCTAGCATAAAATCCTAATCATCATAAATAAATCTTTCTCAATGCATTTAAATTATTTAAGCTGTTATGAACACAGAAAAGAAATAAAACTTAAAATGTTTGCTTTTTTTTTCTGTTCGTCATATCGAAGTTTAAATTTTTCTTTGGCAATTGACATGCAAACATCAAATTGTTATGTAGTTGGGTCAGTAGATGTGTGGTACAGATTCAAATAGGATCATGGATTTCTCAAAGGATTACGTGATAATAATCTCTTTTCAAAACAGGAATAGAAACTTATACTTGGACAAAAAGCTGAAAACGCGTACCCAATCTTTTAAATAGATTTAAACATTACGGCAAGCAAAAGTTCACCGATAAACATAGGAAGTTAATAATCGAAGACTTTACGAAGTTAGAAAGATTGTAAATAATGCATTTTTTAAAGAATAGCAATACTTGCTACATGCATTTGGGGGAAAGAAATATTCGTACATATACATTTTTAAGTTATTGTATTTCGAACTAATGAATAAACATATTTTTCATATAATTAACTGTCCACAGATGCATAATGACTAAATATGCAGAGAAAACAGAAAAAAAAATGATTTAACGGAAATAAATCCCATTTATCCATTTTAATGAGGGATTAAACATTGGTAGAATGCGAATTATTGATTTTAAAACTTTTTAAATTACTTTAATGCGCTGGATTATTCAAGTGGAATATTCTAGAATTTTCGATTTGGCGATGTATGTACGTTCCACAAAGTTTTAGTCGAGTTTAAGTACATATATGCGTTCAAGGTACGAGACCTCCCTGAGGTAACATCCATTTATTGTGAGTGGTGATAGTTCTTCCGATGGGCGGCGATGTGATGTGGCTAGTTCGGTTTTTCGAAGTATTGAATGTGACCAGTTTTCCCCCCGCTGGAGTGTATGATCCAGGCCAGCGAAGAGACTAGCTGTTAGTCTTTGGTCAATTACATGTCTCGATGTATACATATTATCCTTACCTATAATATCAGGATAGATATTCACAGATGATCAGAATATAATCTTAGGTACATCACTTATGTAAAGTAGAAAGAGTTGGACGAAAAAGCTGTTATAATCTGCTTCAAATTAGGTCTCTTTCTAGTTCACTCTATATGCACCCGGACGTGAATGCTAAGAGAGTAAAATACTAAATGAAAATGTTCTTTATACAGGGGCTTCGAGCATCATATCCGGCCTAGAAAACAAATCCCCTCAAAATTAAATATAAAATAAAATAAGATAATTGTACCGGTATTGACGGCGTAAATCAACCCGCACACTTTTTACGAATGTGTAAGCAAACAAAAAGCAAACAAGAGAAAGAAAAAAAGAAAATAAATTTTCATAACAGGTACACGATTTATATTTATAAATGTCAACGGTTTTACATGAGTTGTTAATATGAGTTACTTCCCTTTGATTGGGATAAAGTCTTTACTATTAAAAAACAAATTACCTGATCTCACAAAAAGATGACTTAACTTGTCGCTGAAAATGTTCACTTAAATAAAGTTTAAAGAATCCTGTAAATATGAGAATATGTTGATAAATTTTCAGCTTTAAAGAATTTGGAGAAGTGAATGTTCCGTAATGTCTAATTTGTTTTCGTTGCTCGTGATTGAATGTACGGTTCGTAATGTTTATAATTAATTTCCGTAAGATTCAATAGCGTGATGAATAGTTTTTAGTAAGTTCCAGAAGAAGTTGGTGATTGAGTTGTTTAGCTGAAATTTTACCTTGAATTACAGTGAAGCAATTTCATGTTAAAGAACTTGAGATTCTAACCTTGTACTTCGCTGCAGTAATGATACAAGCGTCGTGAACCCGTTTAGCAAATGCTAGTCGTCGTAAATTCTCCCTGACTGGATTCGCTCGTACATTCAATTTATGATTTTTAAATCATGTGACAGACTCTAAGAAGCATTGTTTTTTTTTTTTTTCGTCAGGTCAAAAACTAGGTTTGATGTTATTCGGACGAAGTTGTGAACAGGTAAATTGTATTTTTAATATTTGTTAACCACTCAGGAAGCGACTTACAAAACTCAGTCTGGAGCCTGATATGTTTTGTTTTGCCGATTGAGAACGATGTACGTGAAAATACGCGAGATAATTTTAATATTTATTCTCCAATGAGAAGTTAAGGTTTTCTGAAAATATGTATGAATCTGTCATCCGCTTTTTGCACAAAAATCGACATTGATGAAAAAGTGATAGCGGAATGCTAAATAATCACGAACGTTACCACCAGAGAAAAGGATATGAAAATTAGATTAACTTATATTTGCTTTTAACAGAGTTGCTCATAAAAGACTCGCGGCGAACTGGACAGCTGTCGACACCTGGCAAGCTCTCGTTGCCCCCACGCTTCCACTCGGGACCTACCCGATTTACAAAAACGACAACCTGTCCACACAGAAATTACAAAAACATCATTTGTATATACAACTAAAGAACTCTATATTAATAATTTTGTTGTCTTTTCACACTGCCTTTGCCGTATCACACTGTTTATTGTTGTTTGCGTTCGTTTTCTCACCCATCCGAAATCTGAAAATAAAAGCGTGCAGAGAGAAACTAATGATATGAAGCCTCCAACAATGAAAAATGAACTGGATCTTGTTTGGATCCGAAAATTCCCCGAAACCCGTCCACACGAACTAATCCTTCTCGATTCGTTCTTTACCCGGAAGGCCCTAATATAAGAACCCAACAGGAGCAGCAAACTTTTTTCATGGACTGAAAGAGCCAATAAAGCTTCGAAAAAATAAAAAATAAAAGCGACCATCTTTACCAACAATCAGGATACTTACCGACATCACTGGTCTCTTCCCACTCACCACGGACGCCATCGACATGCAAGAAACAGAAAATGGAAGAAAAAACATTACAGGTACTTCACATACTTTAATCGCAATAGAATGTAACTGGTCTATCACCTAGTGTGACGGATTCGCTATGAAAGGAACCATAATTAAACTTGATTTAATCCTCTGCAAACCAACACCTTCGTCTTGTTCACCAACTATTAGTCATTAACATATAGCTATCACAGAAATGACCACCTACCCTTTCGTCTAGAAATCGCATACAGACACAAGACTTCAGATGAGATAAATCCACTCAAAAACCACCCACAACAAATACAAAATAAATTCCAAAATGTTAAACATCCGGAATCTCTCAACACACACCAAAAACTCCAATGGTGCGCTAATATCAACTGTACAAACACAACGACACAAATAAATACATAAATTTCGTTCATATCAACTGACTACCTATGAATCAGATTGACATGTAGGGGAGCTGTTATACTCTGCTTTAAATTACACCTTTTCTGGTTCACTCCATATGCCGGCCGGATGCGAACGCTAAAAAAGCAAAATTCGAAATAAAGAAATCGCCCTGTGTACATGGGATCCGAGCTTCACATGCACCGTGTAAAACAATTCCCTAAAAAATACGAAGTATCAACAAAAAATAAACCAATCAAAAACGTTGCCGCCAGCGGAAAAAACATCAACAAAACATTAGCATAGGCGTCTCTACAAATTGCTTTTTAAGAAAGCCGCACATAGTTAAAATTGCGTCAAACGACAAGCTGTCGACGACCGAGAGTCTCTCAGTATCTACTCCATGATCTCGGTCAATTTTCACCTCACACACATCCCCTCGAGACCATTCCAACTATACTCTTCCTTCAAAAGCTGTTTCCTTTGCCTACTTTAAAGATATCAGCTCGCATCCGCTGTATCGACAATACAATATATTTTTATTTTCAATTCAGTCTTCTTTGTCATTGCCAACATCGGCAGTATTTTTGTTTCGTGTGTTCTTTCATGCACCCTATGTACCTGCATAATCCTGGGGGACACATCCGTTGACTGCTAGGGCCTCTGAAGACTGGGCGTTAATAACTGCATTCAGAGCTCTACCTCTTAAGAAAGACTTTGCATATAAGAAGTCACTTCCAGTTATTCCATAACTACACAACATGTATAGTAACATGGGGGATGTTATCTCGACCTGTGATCTTAAAGACGTGAGACTTTCCGTGATATAATAAAATTAATACTTAGAGTTTGTTCAGTGAGACCGGGGAAGTCGGGGAGGGAATGGTCTCTCTCATCTAACATTGAGTTGGATGCAAGAATTAATATAATTGATGCCCTATAATAAGTAAATTAGTTAGGAAAAGGTCAACCACAATAATTGAAAAAATCAATATCGTGGCTTTCTTGTAAGTCATGTAAATGAATGACAGATTCAAACTCTTCATAAGGTGATTTTTGGGAAAACATTTTCATGGACTTGACTGCTACTGATAAATATGACTATGAGGTCATATTTAGTATACTTATTGATGAGGTTGCTCTACACGGTAAATTGTCAACATAACCTGTGTACATTAAAAGCTCTTATTGCTTGGAATATAAAAAATATGCAATTATATAATTAATTTTATATCAATAATACTTAATGTAAAGATGTGTCATTACTTTATAATGAAAAGATTCCAAGATTCGTTCAAACATTTTCTTTCTGTTTGGATTTACAAATACTAACGATAAAAATGAAATGGTAAATTAATTGACTTTTTTTTTTACGGTTTATCCGCATTTTGCTGGTTAATTTGATTTCTAATGATTAGCGATAATAATGATTTTCATATACAAGTCACACTATCTATGTAGGAGGGGCAAAAAGAGAAATCATATCCTCCCCAAGTCTATTTGCACATACATGAATAGAAAAGACACGACTGGAACTAAAACTCGCCTCTCTGACTTCACATTGTGAACCGAAATCCATTACACCAGCTGCATATGTAATCTTACAGCATCTGATATTCCTTAACAATCAACCATCTACGTATTGACCAGGTTCGATGTTGCTGAACTTCAGTCATCAGAGAACTAATTTTTCAGTATGATATGGCCGTACGCTATGAAAGAATAGAAAATAAATTTTAAAAAGGGTTTATTTAATATATGAAGGCTTAAGTGCTTGATTTATTTAAGAATTTTTCGGCAAAAATAATTTAGCCTTTTGTACTCATGTTAGCCACGTGTATATACAAAGGAAAAGTAAAATTGCAAAATTTCTAAAATCAATTTCTTTCGACAACTAGAAATAATTTTTTCAATTTTATATGAAATATTATAAACATAGAATAACCGAATCCTATAAACGTTATCAACTTTTTAAAAATTATTTCAATTTTGTAGTAACTTGAATACGTTCATGGTGTTTCTAAAAAAAGTATTTTTAGTAGATATAAATAAAAAAAACCAAAAAACAAAGATGTCGTTCAGAAATCGATCAGATTTTAAGCAGTTTTCTCTTTGGAAGTATATTGCCAAAAGTAATGCGCTACTGATCTGAAACGAAGATAAAATCTCGCCTAATTCAACATTCATTTCCAGTTGGCCATATATGTACCGCCAGTGGCAGCAGATATAAATATGGCACAGAAGTTATTTCCAGGGATGCAATAAGCAAGAATTGATAGAACGTTGAGTAGGGAATTGATGAGGCATGGGCGACTACGTCAGAACGTGAGCCAATCGAAAATAAATCCATAGGTTTTTATCAGTGAGTGGTAGCTTTAGTCATTTTTTTGACGTCTAAAACTGAGGTAAAATGGCGAATTGCTTTTACATTTCTTATCTGTAAGTGGCACTACATATTCTAACACGAAGCGGGAATATGTCTATAAATATTACCTTACGTAAATAAAAAAAAAAAAATGCTCATTTAGGAGATATGAATTTTTAAAACCATTAAAATGAAAAAAAAATACATTGACGATAAAATTGATATCTTTTAATAATTTCTAAAATCGATTTGATAATTCTTTGATATATTCTACAGACACATTAATTGACGTACCAAATATCATGAAGTAACTGAGAAGCATATTATTTTCTTATTTTGCCATTTCCTTTCAGGACGTAGGCGATCGTGGTTTTCCACAATTTTATTATCCTTCTTAGCTCTTAATAAACATTATCTGTTTGCTATTATCCTAAAACCTGTTCCCTTATCTATTTACTCATGCTATCTATGTAGGTTATGCAGTGCTTTCCTCTTTCCCTTATGCCTTCATTCTGTCCTGTGAGTATCAGAGTTTCCAAGTCATCTTTCCTAATTATAAGCCTTAGGAATTTCAACTGACTTTTCCTAATATTAGATATAAGTTTCCGTTTTGTTTTCATTTTCTCTATAACTTCGTCGGTGTTCATATGATTGGTCCATATTATACTAGGCATCCATTTCTAAAACCACATCCCTTCTGCTTTCAGTTTTGTCTTCATCTTTGGGGTGTTTGTCAAGCATTCGCTGCCATATAGTAGGGTTGATATCACGTAAGACTTCAGTGCTCTATTCTTTGTTTCTAACGAACAGAGTATAGTATAGCCCCTCAAAATTCATTAACCCAGTGTAGCATCGGTTCTAAAACAGATCGTATGATCTCTGAATGATTTCGAGCTATATTGTCTCGATATAGGTCCTTTTATTTGTAGAGAGAATATTAAAACAAAAATCGATTATTGATTGTTTAGGCGAATATAGTGGCCATACTATCTTGTAGAATTCATTAGAATGCACCCCAAACAATTTCGGGTAAGTTTAGCCCAATTACATTTCGAATATCCCTGTTGAAAGAACGTTGTTTTTGGTGTGTACGAAGTTCATGAATGAGTCGAAATACTCATGAGGTACCGCAGCTTAGGTCGTTGGCAGATGTTGCTGGACGAGAACACACAGCTATGCTGTTTTTCGAAGCGTAGCTTAAATGTGGCACCAGGTCGAAAGTATAGGGCACCTAGTTAGGATTGAACCCACTACCGAGTCGTAGTTGTTCTCGCGTGATAATCTTGCTGAACCTACACTTTGATGTGGTGTAAACGTTAGCACGCATGTCTCAATTGATCAATTACGATAGAAAAGTGAGTTCGATCCTCGCTGTGTCTCCATATCTTCGGCCTTGTGTCGCAGTCATGATACCCTTTGAAAATTATTAGGTTGGTGCAAAAATAATGACGTAATAATGTCGTTTTTTTGACCTGAAAAATACGTCAAAAAACGACATTATTACGTCATTATTTTTGCACCAACCTAATACAATACACTCCCATGCTATTTAAAACATGCATTACCATTATGGTATAAATACGTAACAAATTTGTCTCATGCTATTATAGGAACTGCGAGAAAATATTAACTCGAACATACACTTTTTAGACTATACTAAACTTTAGTCGTCCCCCAGGGCTTAATTAGGAAGGTTATGAGTATCGCTGGTGCGGTGCCTCCAGTATCGTGCTGTTAACATGTGTAGTACAATGGACCTTTTAGTAATATATCTCACGTAAGCTACAGCATGCTGAACGGATCTGGTGGATATGCACATGGCATATATTGCATACGATGTAGATGCTATTTTAGTCAGTGCCACTTTTCTGACCACTAGAAAAAAAAGTCACTATTGACGATATGTAAAGAACAGGTCCAGATGGTGGTCGGTAAATCTTACCTGAAGCCTACATGAGACGTAACGCTTCATCATTTTCCGAAATAGAATGTCACTCCTGTCTGGCAGCCACTATCATCTACCCGTCCCATAATTAATGTCACTTGGGAAGAGGAGGCAAGCTAGTGTTCACAAAAATTAACTAGATGTCAAGCTACAGATCGGGATGGGCAGTTTCATGAATTTCATTGGCGCTAATTACAATTAAATTTATCCCATCATTAGATTAAAACTAAGTGCCAAGACATTGCTACGACTTCATGTGGATCACTGTCATCTTTCTATGGCGGACCGAGTCGTTTGTTTTGTATCGTAACATTAGTCACCACGATTGCCATCCTGTCAATATACCAAATTCAGTGTCTCTTTCTTTTACTTAAATTCAAATCAGCCGATTTTTCAACAGGAAAATAATTTCGTAGCATTAAATAACACAACAGACATGGTCTTTTGCTTAAGTTTATTAATCCTACCGCGGAAATGTTGCCGACAAATTGTGATAGAGAGGGAGAAGTCAGTTAGTAATAAATTCCAATGCTAGCAGTTTCAGAGCCGTTTTTTCGCTATCATACATAAAGGAAGAAGTATCTACTATCTCAGGAAGTCCTAAATTTTTATTAATTGGTGATTCGCCAATTTATGGGCCACTGAAAAGCTAGTGCGAGAACCTTCTTTTTTTTTCTTGGGTTAATTGTGAACTATATTGTATTTCAGAAATAGGATATATTTCCAGCAACATGTGTGGCTGTTTTTCTTTTAGGAGATCTGTTTCTGCTTTCCTAATACTTAATACAAACTTACGCTCCTCTATTTCACACACACATACACAAACACTGTTAAACTACGGAGAATACCATGAATTTAAATCTATAACATATTCTTATTGGGAACATTATTACAAGACATTGAATTAAAGATAAATTTAAAAATATAAAAAACAGCACTAGCAAAATTGTTTGAATATACATTTCGATAAATCTTGTCATATTTACGAGATAAATAATTTAACTATTCATGAAACGGGCACTCAATTAATGTCATGTTATAAATTATCAATCCATTACAGATGTTTCTAGAGAAAACATAACACAAACAAGTTGACGCAGTTTGGAACACATCTTTTTGAGAGGGATAAATTTTGAAAACGTTCTCATAAATGTAATTGGAAATCGAGAATTTGTTTTTGTGTATATGACGCCCAACGGTAGAAACTGGATAGGTATTTAACAGTTTTAACCTATTATTTTCTGTCTTTTTTAAAATCTTCGCTTTACAATAATAATTTCTTTGACTGATCAAAAGAAAAAAGAAAAGAATAAAAAATTCCTATTGACATGAAGAAGAGGCGAATGATATATAATAGTGAAGATCAAGAAAATTAAGTTGTCGTTTAAAAAAAAAAGAGAAAACCAAGAAAAAGAATTCGAGAAAAAAAGAAGACGAAGAAAAAAGGAGATTGTAAGACAGAAATGGATGATAAGCAAACACAATTGAAAAGAGAAAAACAGAAGTACAAAATAGAAACTATGTGAGCAAGAAAAGAGATGCGAAGTAAACGAAAGAGAAACATAGGGGGAGAAAAAAGATGAGAAAAAGAAGAAAAGAAACCGAGTGCGAAGAACAAATGTGATAAGAGTGTAAAATATATCCGAAAACGATGATCAACAAAATACATGAGAAGATAGTGAATAAATGCAAACAAGAGCACCTGTAAGAAGCGCGTCAATACTACTGCTACTACTACTACTACTACTACTACTACTACTACTAATAATAATAATAATGATGATGAAAATAATAATAAAAAGAAGAGAAAGAAGAAAAAGAAGAAAGCATCAGAGAATAACAGAAAAGGAGTAGAGGGAAATGGAAAAAAAAATGTAAGTTTAAAGTGAAGAAGACGAAGGAAAAGAAGAAGGAAACAACACAAAAATTTAAATATTGTCATTTCGAGATGATTTCAAAATCGTAAATTTAATCCGATCGAGGTGGCATATTAAAAGTAGGAATATTGCCAACACAATCGATCAAAATGACTTTTATGGCAAAATGTCTGACTAGCTAGACGCACAAGCTGACAATTACATTAGAAATATGCAATCCGTATGCAAGTAAATTGACGAACCCCAAAGCGTCAGTTTTGAAGTATCTGAAGGTCTTTCTAGTTATAACGGAATCAGATGTTTATGATAAGAGCTATATATTTGAAGACTTGTTTACTTATGTCTGTGAAGAAATTGACAAAATATCATTGATATATTTTGAACCTCTTCTGAATAGAATACTGTTTCCAATTACGATCATTTTGTTTTAAATTAATTAATTGGTTAAGCGTTAGAGAATACTGTAATTTACTTTTGTTTCATGATGCGACACTAGTGGCAATGGTGTCTTCATCTAGCTAATATTTTATTATTTTTTGGGAGCTATTGTTTGGCGGGAATATGTGGGATGTGCGTATTGGTGTAAAGGTATTGGCTTGGTAAGGGAAATCGGAGAGGCGAGTTCGAATTCCCGTCGTGTTCGTTACATTCATTTAAGTGCAAATACCGTTGAGAAAGATATGAATCCATATCACCCCACATAAAAAAATAAAATAATAAAAAAAATAATAACTATAGGTGGAATAGATGGACAGACTGGGTCTTATAGCCTTGGTTGGCGACCAGTCTAGCGTTGAAAAATCGGTACCTTACTGCTGGAAATCAGCCACGAATTGAAAGATACATGATCGCCCAAACGTGTATCCTGTATGGCACTTAACTGACATATGTAGTGGGTTCGGTGTACTTTACCGATCAGCCACGACGAACGTTAATTTTTTAAATGGGGCGTTTATTTTAAATAAGAAGTGACCACTATAATAACATATGAAATAATTTAAACATCGGATTAAAAATAAATCGTTTAATTCCATAGAAAATATTGAATAAAGTTGAGCAGTTACGTGTTTTCGAGAAAAATAGTCTAAGTAAAGAAGATGTGCTTTACTTCAGAAAGGAAAATAGATTCTGCATCGTGCCGAGCGCTAACACTTGGCAGATCAAATAGTCCTTTTGGCTGCAAAAGGGGACGCAAGTTCAATCCTTGCCGGAAGATATATTGTTTTTAGGAAGATTTATCGAATGCGCAGGTTGATATATTTAACCCTTTGAGGTCTGACCAACGCTTCATCGGCGGTAGAAAAATGGTGTAATGCCCAGCCACTGTATAAAGAGTGGTAGAAGAAAATGACTTAATGTTCAGCCACCGATTGAACAGTAGGTAAACACTTGCGTCGTGTTTTGATATTGGTTGTCTTATTTTGAAGAGCCAAGCAGAAAAGACGTAATATTCCCATGTTATCGAAAGTTATACCAAGATGTCTGTGATTTTCATTGTGTTTTGTGTATGTGTTTTGAATAAAGAAAATCGTTTTTACCAGGAAGCATACAGAGTCTCACCCTGGACCGTCAGGGAAGCAATATGGAAGTTATATTTTTGTAACTATTTTAATATATACCGTGAAACATATCAATTATTTGCGAATTTTGATTCAGGAGCTAAGGCAGAAGTGTAAAAAAAAGGTTGAAGAACGTAGAGATCAAAGGGTTAATACACTGTTTAATAAATATAATATTTCAAATACAAAGTATCTACTATAGTAAGGAATAAAGTAATATATATATATATATATATATATATATATATATATATATATATATATATATATATATATATATATATATATTGTGTGCGTGTGTGTGGTCCACAGAGACTGATCCGCTACATCACATCTCATC
This sequence comes from Acanthosepion lycidas, assembly GCA_963932145.1. Taxonomy (NCBI): domain Eukaryota; kingdom Metazoa; phylum Mollusca; class Cephalopoda; order Sepiida; family Sepiidae; genus Acanthosepion; species Acanthosepion lycidas. The sequence continues at coordinate 94,498,276 of OZ010579.1, forward strand.
AGGTTGACTAGACATTCGATTGCCTCAAGCCAAATTTGCAACCCAAAGGATTTGTTAGTCAAAGATTTTTCCACTGAACTAGCAAATAGGCAGATGAATTTTTACGTATTTATTTTAGAATAAACAGGCCAGAGACTCAAAGTGATGAATTCATAGAAGAGCTTTTAGCAGTAACTATTTACCAATTCGCACTTTTCCCTCGGCCGAATTTTAATATCCAGACGACTTACTTTTCACCTACCCGACCACAGCTCCATTATAACCCATTTAAACACACACACAAACTTACCAGACTCCATCCAAAACATACTAGTAGAAAATACAAACATAATAACAACATCCACATGTAAAATTGAAAAATATTGAAAGCCTTAATAATAAAAAGCCAAACAAACACTCAATAATATTAATTAAAACATCCCTATCATTCTACAAACATACGCACTACCAATAAGCCCAATTAAAATCATTCCTGATAATGGCTAAATGTATAGCCGAAAACGCCCGGAATTACAGAAATTTTGAACAGTTTCTACTTATTCTGTGTTCGGAAAAGAAAACACTTGTTCAAACACAAGAAAAATTAAATAAAAAGTGTCGTCTGTAATGTAACCTGTATAATTGAAAGATCTCTGTCTAAATACACAACATATATATATATATATTGTTTATGGATGCTACATTTATTGATAAATACGCTGAATATCATAGATATAGTGCGTGTTAAAATATGAGCAGACACTGGTCTAAAGTGAATGGTGAAAGTAAGTTAAATGCTTGAACACAATCTTCAGCCCACGTGTATTGTTTGGGTGCTCGGCTGTTTATATATGCTAATCAGTTGAGCATTCTATGAAGGCCAAGTATTACTGATTTATTGGGTCATCGTAAATGTTACTCGGTAGGCGTCAACGGTTATCTTCTAAAGGCTACTAAGTTCAAAAAGTTATGGGCCAAAAGACAGATGTTTTATAGATAGAGTAGGTTTATTTGTCATATTTAACATTTAGAGAATTATTTGTTATTGATTAAAATATTTATTCATTAATTATCCAACATATATATATATATATATATATATATATATATATATATATATATATATATATATATAGTTAACCTGGAGGAAAAGACTATATTTATAAATATAAAAGACAATAGGAAAACTTTAATATTAGCCGACGCGTTTCTTCCAAAGTGTAAATTTGAAGGCAAACTTAAAAGTTTCAGTGCCTTTCTTATTTCCATTTTCGTAGTAAAATTCACATTGGACGAAACGCGTCGGTCAATATTACAGTTTTCCTATTTTCTTTTACATTATATATATATATATATATATATATATATATATATATATATATATATATATATATATAGACAGAGAGTGAGACATTTAGAACATTTTCTTAAAGAGAATAGATAGCCTGTATTCATCTTATATTAAAATGGTTTCTTTTTTCTTATTGACGTATCGATTTTTGTATATTAGACTAGAATATATGAAGGAACTTTCCATAGTTCATGTCAGTTTAATATTTCAAGCTGTCAACTTGTCGAGAAATGAAGTCCATTTCGTTAGAATCCTGTGATGATATCATTGTACCTAAGTTTGACCTATGATGTATTAGTTCCTTTTAATTTTTAATTTGATGTAAAAGTTATTTTTAAATGTATTCAATCTCACTTGAACGTGATAGTTTCTATTTAATATTTGTAATGACACATGAATATGTTGTCATATATGCTGTGGGAATTTAAAGACATTTTTGGTTGCTTGTTCAAACATTGTTTTAAATGAATACGAATATACGCAATATAGCCACAATTGTTGAACGCACACACATGCACACACACACACACAGACACACACAGAGACTCACACACATACACACACACACACACACACACACATATATATATATATATATATGTATGTATGTATGTATATGTATATGTATATGTGTGTGTTTATGTGTGTGTATGCGTGTGTGGCGCGAAGCCGAAAATAAGCAACAACACAGTCAATCATCAAATGACAAAAAATCGGAGTTGGAGGATTCACGCATCCTTCCGTTTAATAATATTCAACATTTTCAACCAATGGGTCGCCTTCACGCTGACAATAAATACATGAATCATGATCCCTTTAAAAAGTATATAAGCAAAGATTATAGACCAGCCAAGCCAGTAAGGAGATAGAAACACCAACATACAACATCAAACTTTACTCATTCAACAGTCTTCCTCACCAAGCTACGTGACACTTACACTTTCCTCCTCACTTTCGCCATTGCACTATTTTCTCACACATACAGACGAAGAAATCACATTTCCTTTCATCTTAAAAAACAACTACAAAAAAGAATCAAGACATTTAACACACGTACAAGCCGAGAAAAATTATTTGAAAAAACACGAAAATAGAAATATTTATTTTTTTTATATTTAAAACTTTTCTCGACTTTTTGCCGTGAATTTAAATATTTGAAGATGGAAGTGGACAGGCAAACAGGGAGTCGCAAGAAAGTTCCACGCGCCAAAAGTGCAAGAGAAGAAATTATCAGCATAGAATAAGCAGATTCCAAAAGTGAAATTATAAGATCTAGTTTCCAACCTAGCACTGCACTTAAATCCGTGAACTCGTGGTACTCATGACAATGGCTCATGAGAGCAATTACCTTGAAATTATTTATAGAAAACTGCACAGAGAAGATACGGCTGGGGGAAAGAAACTGAAACCGAGATGCCAGACCATGACTGATAACGTGACAGATTCTTCTTTGAATTTTGCTAAGATTTGAAACAGAAGCACCAAACAAGATCTGGATATAATATTCGAAACATGAAAAAATAGTAACGTCTATATGTGTTAGATAGATTCTAGCGAGAGAAATATTCTGGCACGATACAGACAAACAAAGTTCCTAGCAGACATAATTGATTTAATATAATCAATCCAGTTCATGTCAGAAGAAAACATAAGACCAGGAAGGGGCAATGCGGTAAAAATGGCAATTGCGATGCGGCTTCTCTGTAAGCTGATCATATTAATTCTTTTTATAATTTATTTGGCTTAAATGTACACGTATGAACTCTTGTACATTAGATTCGTTAAAGTGGAATTGCCCGATAGAATTATGGATGCTTTTTTTTTTATGTATATGTTTGCATAAATGCAACATCCGCCTAAAACTAAGTATTTAGATTCTATAGATGTCAAGGTATCGTCAGATCTATCAGCACTGAAGTTTGAATTCGAATCTCATCTGTTAAACCTCATTTCGAAATATGGTCTTGTAAAATCCATTGGTTAAATAGAAAAGCAGTCTATGAGGAGTACACACCTGAATCTAATGCAGTTTCTTTGGTTTGGTTTGGTTTCCAGCATATCAACACCAATGTGTCATTTAATGCCGACGAGATGTTTATTGCTGGTAATATTTTGTTTTATCAAAAATCTATTTCTGGTAATAATTTTGTCCTTCAAAAATGTATTGCTTATAATATCTTTTGCAAAAACATATTGTTGGTAATATTTCTTTTTCAAAAATATATTTCTGGTAATAGTTTTTTTCTTCAAAAATTTATTGCTGATAATAATTTTTTACAAAGTTTTTCTGGTATTAAAACCTATTTTTACATTTTCATAGTGTTTTTACCCCAGTTTCGGGGTTAACTATTTGCCCATAGCTGGGACTCGAACAGGTGCTGCCACCTAAGGTCAGGGTGGACCTGGGAACACCAGCAATTAAGAGGTGGTTCCATGCTCCTCAAAACCTCCTGATCAGAGAACATGCTGTTGGACATAGTTTATTGTCTTAACCAGGACGCGGAGGTAGTTTATCGTCATGCCCAGGGCGGGAATCCAGTGGATGGAGAATGCAAAGGAAACACCTTGTATATATTAAAAATAGTAGTAAAAGTCCACAGATAATGAAGGAAGGGCATTAGTAAAAATGTGGATCAACAGACAAAAATTTCCCATCGGCTAAACATGTGAGCAATGAAAGAGTTCTATGGAAAATAGAGACAAAAAGGGCGCTTATATTTAGAATAAGAAAATGAAACTTGAGTGTTTGGAAGAAGAGGGATTAGTGAAGATAGAAAAATAAAACGAAGTTATTAAGAGATAGAAAGGATAGAAAAATGTGTAACGCTATGACCGTCGACGCGGAACTGGGAGCTGAAAACCTTTGCAAAGGGGGAAAAATTCCTTAGAGACACAAGGGACGGAAGAATGTGGGAAGCAAATTTACGAACGCGCTGAAGGGACGGGGCATACAAAAGAAAATGAACTGGATGTTATGTTTTCTAGAAAATCATGGCATTTCACAGATATTAATCAAATATTATTTGTGTATAGCAGTGATATGCTAGAGGCCTGCCATTTTAAAATAGAAGTATTATTAACTTGTAAATTATCTATTCATAATGTACTTATATGTTTTCATAGGATGTACAAAATATAGCAGCAGTAGATAAACTGACAATGCGTTAAAAAGACAAATGGTTTCAGCAGCAGGTAATCTGCAGCAATTCTTGTAAGAAGTTAGATTATTTATCACGTGATCGCTGACCACAAGCTATGGGGATTCTCTAAGCGTAGCTTAGTTGTATGACAAGGCCGAAAGTATAGGCTTCCAGTCAGGAATGAACTCACTATTAAGTCGTATTTGTCCTAGTAAGACATGCTTGCTAACCATTACACCACGTCGAGGTGCACAATGACTTTCTCAGCGTTGTGTAGATGCGGCACAAGGCCGAAAGTATGAAGAAGCCAGTTAGCGTGGAACTCACGCTTCAGTCGAAATTGATCTCGCGAGACAAGCCTGCTAACCATTACACCAATTCGAAATGCAAGCTGCCAAAAGATATGACAGAAAAGGATGTTTAAACGAGATGAAATGATCATCTGTTTTAAAATATATACGGTAACACCGAATGCTAAATTTACCGATGTGAGTAAACCCCTTTTTAATAGATGATGTGTAATCTCGAAAGAAACTAAGAAACACAATTAGACCCAGGTTCTTATACGTCTCATTTGACTCTAACGAGCAGTTCTGATGAACTGTTCGTTGATTGGAAAATAAATAAGTTTATTTTCACTGATTGATTACCAAGATTCATTTACTTTCTGATTAGTTAAAATATGAAAACTAGTTAAATATTATTCAAAATTGCAACTATATTTTTCCATAGAATTTATGCTCGAAATAATGATAGTTTAATGTAGTCGGCTGGTCGAATTTTACAGAATATTTCATGGTGATAATCCCCTCTAGTGTATCGCATTTCTCCGTTTTGTTCAAAGTTTCGATTATTAAGTGCACAATTCCATTTTGACAATGAAGCGGCATATAAACTTTGCCACAAGCGCAATTCGAAAGAATGTCCGCATGTAAAGGGTGAACTTTTTATCTATTCATGGGAGCCATATTGAAATTGACTCGATATATAATTCCTGTCATGTCCATCTAATGAATAACCGTCTGACTCAACAATAGTCATTCACATGCAACATTGGCGAGAAAAATAGCAGAATCATACCAGAGCATATCACGAGTCAACCATTAATCGACAAAATTAACCCAAGATATATTTCCTACATTGTCTGTTGTGGCACACGGACTGAATTAATGCAATAGGAACAATTCGTAATGTATGTGAATGAATATCTTTCAGATTTTCTTCTCACCATGGTTCGGCAAATGGATATGCTATGCGATATATATATATATATATATATATATATATATATATATATATATATATATATATATATATATGTTAAAAACCATTGATTGAACCAACGGACAACTTTATAAAAGTTAAAACGTTCAAGACAGTTGATGATCTTTTGAGCATAAAACTCGGGTTGCAATTATTATGGTCTTCCTTTCATAGTGTTTAAAGTTATATATAACATATATATAATATTTTTATTATAATAAATAACAATAAAACGTTTTACATCGCTACACAAAAACTTTCATGTTTCAGTACTAAGTGGCTACTTCTTCAGGCGATGTTAGATAACTCTCTCTCTCTCTCTCTATATATATATGTATATATATATATATCTATATATATATATATATATATATATATATATATATATATATACATATATACACACGCACCCACACATACATACATACACACACACACACACACACACATATATTTATATATATTTATATATATATATCATATAAATGTAGGTACTCTCTTGGAAAAATCTGGGATAGTTCGACTTGCAATAGAACAAATCGCTACCCAAAGAAAAATGAGGAATAAAAAAAACTCCAAAACGAGTAAAAGGCAACTACGTAAAGTGCTCAATACACAAAGTAGAGCAAAACGTAAGATAATCCTGAGAATGCAGGCAAACCTACCGAGGTTTCACCTAAACGGATCGTCAGGGTGATGCCGGCATGTATTACATCTGTGTTCCGTGCTTTGGACATTTTTACTCATAAAGCTTCTTCTGGTGTCGCTCTGGGATCGTGAAATTTCGAACAGAAACTTTCTTCAAGCGATGTAGATTTTCAAAAGCACGCTATAATTTTAATTTCTAATATAAATTAAATAATCCTGCGCAAAAATAATTGAATAAATTCCGAAACTTTTTATGTTGTAAGTTACAATCCAATGATTAAATGTCCCATATATATATATATATATATATATATATATATATATATATATATATATATATATATATATAGAGAGAGAGAGAGAGAGAGAGAGAGAGATAAATAGATAGATATATATATAATATCGTTTCTGAAATTTAAATAACTGGTCGAAATATTCACATCCGTAACACATTCTATTGACACAAACGAGTCAAATAATCCAATGAGTTTTTACAGAAAGTTATGAATTTCGAATGAAACGAAAATTGTCGAAATTTGCTAAATGATAGCGGATCATCAAATTCTGTTTCTTTCTGACATTATAATTCATGCTTTCTTCTTTTTTATTTAGTACTGCTTATTTCTTGATCACTAATGTTTCCACTCAGTATTATTTCGTAAAATAACTTTAATCAAAAAATGTAGTTTTAATTTTCATCGTTTTAAACTTAAAGCAAAATTAAAGCCTTAAAATCGTCGTGTTTTTAAAGAAGCTCAACTGCGAATACAAATATTCTTACTACGCGTGAAAACCAACATCGCTGTATGTTAAAAAAAAAGCATCGACTTTATCTGAAATTGCCAAATGGTATTATGAGCTGAAATCAAATGAAGTAAGAAAGCGTCATGCGACAACACATTGTTATGTTTTACAGCAGATAATCGTTAAAAGCTCGTTTGAAAAATGGTTTAAAAATAGAAGGACGGTAAGTGCGACACTGAGGTCGGTAGACATATTGGGATGGTCAAAGACACATTCCAAAACCTGGTAAGAGTTTTGCGGGACAGAAGGATTTCTTTGGTAACATAGAGAATAATACTGAGCTGTTACCTGGCATCTGTCCTTCTTTACGGCAGCGAATGTTGGACGATTTCCTCAAAGATGAAGAAGAGACTCGGGGTGACAGAGATATGGTTCTCCAGAAGGATGCTAAGGATATCATGGAAAGAGCGTGTGAACCACGTTGTAATCGGAAAGAGGTTGCAAACAAAGAGAGGGCTTATACTTAACATCAGGAAGAGGCAGCTGAAGTTTCTGGGACACATAATGAGGAATGGGCGCCTGGAGAATCTGATACTCACAAGTCGAATAGGAGGAAAGAGAGACAAGGGAAAACAAGCCGTGACATACCTGACGGGCTTAAGAAAGTGGATGACAGAACGTGGTCTAGGGGAGGAAGTAGAGGGAAGGAACTTGATGAGAGCTGCAAGGGATAGAGGGAGGTGGAGAGACATGATCGCTTACGTACAGAAAAGACATCACACATAAAAAGCAAGCAGAAAGAAAGATGTAAGTAAGAAATTAAGAAGGTTGAAAAATGCCTACTCGTTCTAATACCACAAAACGAATAATGCCCACATTTCAAAATTCGAGCGACCTCACAGAAAAATATTATGTAATACTTGACTGACTATACAGCTATGACGAAAATTAGATTGTCTTGTAAAAAGTATGCCAAACGGAAATGAGCTATAGTATTGTTTAAGCATATTTATATTCTAATGGCGTTTAAAAACGACATGACATCAAGAAATATGATTAGTGAATGGCGAAAACGATAGATATGCATCATTAATATTTTCATACACGCAGAGGAAATGTCACAGACAAAGACTGAAAGTCTGACAGTTCTTCAAATAAAGTCAGGAAAGAGACCGCAATCCATAGAAAAAAGAGCAATAATAATAGACTAGAGAAACCTATTTTCCTGAAGAAAATTTGTAAAAGAAAACAATTTATACTTATCCATCGACAGTATTACACGCTTCTCGGTCAATGAATGTCGAATGTTTTCTCATGAGGAAACGAATATTCTTGCCATTACAATTAAACGTACCAATTGAGTCAGTCTTAATGCTCAGTTACATCTTGTATACATGGTATTCAAAGATTTAATACCCAGTTTACATCATATAGATATAGTAAACATAGTTTTAATATACTGGAATTAGAATAAAACCATCATTCTACATATTGCTTAGATATATTTTCATTTAACTGACATTCTTTAACTTTTTGGAGAATTTGATAATATTACTAATAGAGATAATACGGACAATATATTATTTCAATTAGCTTTCATAAAAATCCATTCAATTTGAAATGTTAAAAATATATTTTCTCATCTCTAATGTGCATATGGACTTCAGTAATTCAATTGATAAGCCTAATTGTACATTATGGCATATATATATATATATATATATATATATATATATATATATATATATATATAGATAACTATACTCGTTTGGAAAAACCCTCGAATTTTCGATTTGCCAATAATTAAATCAATCTCGAGGGAAAAAAAGATTTTTAAAAAAGAAAGAGCTACAAACATGAAATTCCGCTGAAGAAAATCGCACAGATGCAGATTTGAAGCACAAAGAAAAAAAACCGATACGAGTAAACAACTAACAAAAGAGCTCAATACAACCGTTGAGCAGACCTAGATACACCTAGTGAGCGAGACAAACCTACCTAGGTTTCACTTAAACGGATCGTCAGGGAAAGTGGCTAACGAGGCAAAGAGAAAATTTTTATTCCCTCCCCCATTTTTGTTGAATAAATATGTACCTCCCATCCACTCAGGTGTTTGTGTTTATGGTTTTTTGGTCACGTGGTATAATTTTAGCTATGGCCTATAAATATGCGTTTCTCTTTGCCTCGTTAGCCACTTTCCCTGAAGATCCGTTTAGGTGAAACCTAGGTAAGTTTGTCTGGCTCACTAGGTGTGTATATGTATGTATGTATGTGTATATATATATATATATATATATATATATATATATATATATATATATATGTATATATATATATATATATATATATATATATATATATATATATATATATTCAGAAATGAGGTATTAAAACAATTCTATCAAGATTTGATTCTAGAAAGCACGACTGTAAATTTTAAATATTTTTTTTTTTACGTTGAAAGTGAAAATAGTATAGAAGATTACTGACATTTATGGGAATTATGTCAACATTGGCAAGACTGTTCGTAATTTGTTTCTGAAGTTGAGAAGTAAAAGTTTTGACATGAAATTTCAAGAATTTCTTCGCAAGAATGCAGTCGTTAATGATGACCAAATCGAAACATTAATTAAAAAAATAAACCACTTCACTCGACACAGGATATCTCAGAGGTACGTCACGTTTGTCATATGAGCTTTATGTCATTTGAATGAGTTATACATATGAATGTTTACTGAAACAAAATAATGAACTATATTCACATTTGCGAATTTTTTTTTCACAAACACAGAAACAAAAGACCCAATTTTGAAAAAAACAGTTATAGAAAATCAGGAATGCATAACTTACAAGGTGTAGTGAAAATCTCGCGTGGAAAATGAAAGGAGTTAGCGCTGACTACTCCAAAATCCAGTCTGCATCAAACGTAGGTAATACTGTGTAACTGGATGAGCATTTTATATTAGGAGTTAATCCCAGAAAATTCAGTAAGTACTTTAACAAACCGATCAATGAAAAGTATTCTTAACTGGACAATCGGATCGATGGCGTCTATAATCAGCAGAACTTCAGACCTCATATCTTACCTAGCAGAAATTGATACAGATACAACTTGATTGGTTTGTCCTATTACACTCAGTGTGGCCACCTTTCACCTCCAGGTTATCAATTATTTCGAACCGTAGGTTTTCCTAATGAGAAGAACTCCAATACTCTAGAATTCATTAAAAACATTTAAACTACTTCATCGATCAGAACTAGACGAAATTGATAGAGTATGATATCATAAAGTTGCGTCAAAGATTAAATTTAGTTGCGCGTATACGTCTAAATGATTCTCTGTACGAATATAGAAAACTGAATTTCATTTAAACACGCTATGATAGTTTATTCCAATCAAATATTCCTGCCAATTCGTCATGAAATTAATTTTTGCTCATCATAAGAAAAAATAATTATCACCATTAGTTCATATTTAGTTGAATGAAGGCACGGTGGTGTAATGTATAAAGGCTCATATTTAGGAATCGGAGTGCCCAGTTCGAATTCCTGTCGAGTTCATTATATTAACTTTCCTTTGGGAAAAGTAGGAATGCATCTTTTCTCCCACCAGCTATGGGTAAATATCGAGACAGATAGGGTGCTATAGACTTAGTGGCAATTGGTCAAGTAGGCAGAAATTTGAGGGCCTAGGATACGGAACGAAGTTTTTCAAGAACTACTTCCTTGGTCTTAGGCTCGTGCTCAAGAGCATAAAGAGTAGATGGGTGCCATCAAGCTGTCTGATAATTCACTTAAAGTATCAGGAGGAAGAAGAAACAAAGGATTTTTTTCTTCCATCAAGTACCCCTTAGGATTGAAGCAGTCGAGGATCCGATGATCATGACAGTTAGGTACCTTCATTCTTTATGTGCTTTATCCTTCAGGACGTAAGGGATCATGTCTCTTCACATCTTCCGTCTATTTGTAGCTCATAATAAATTTTGTCTTTTTGTTGTTTATCCCAATTCTATACTACTATCTATTTGCTAATGTCATCAATTATGCTATGCACTGCTTTTCTTCTGTCACTCTTTCCCTCGATCTATCCTGTGAGAATCAGATTTTCCAAGCCCTCCTTCCTCAATACATGCCCCAGAATTTTCAGCTGCCTCTTTCTGTTGTAAAATATGAGTTTCTTTTTTTTTAAACCTCGTTGTTTCTCACATGGTCGGTCCATGGCTTCTTCAGCATCCTTCTGTAGAACTACATATCTGTTGCTTCATGTCTCTTCTTTATCTTTGAGGAGATTGTCCACCATTCGCTGAATACAGGAGGACAGTTATCACGTAACAATCCAGTACTCTTTTCTTTGTTTCCAACATTTTTTTCTGTCTATTAATACTATTGTATTAACATAGCGAACATGGCCGAACAACATTTCTATTGCTTCAAGTCTCTTCTTCATCTTTGAAGAGATTGTCCAGTATTGGTTACCATACAGGAAGACTTTTGTCACGTAACAGTCATGTGCCCTTTTCTTTCTTTCTAACATACTTTTTCTGTTTCTGAACACTCGGCTTAGCGTTTGAAATGCATCTTTGGCCTTCCGAATACGTCCTTTCATAAACTTGTACAGATCACTTTCAAGTAAAAAATCAACTATTGCTCCTAGTAATTTACATGTCCGATGTATTTATATACCACAGACTGGCCTTTAGACAAGTTATTTATCATCGGCACTCCTAGAGAAATCAAGTGACTAATTTTAAAACGATCTCAGCCAAGTGTCAACCCGGTCATTAAGGATAATTATATAGCTCTAGTTTCTTAAGCCAATCTCCAATAATGGATTTTTCAACCGCAGACAAACCAACCGCACCCAGTGGCTCAAAATGTGCTAGACACGCAACACTGTCTTTAATCGCCTAACCCATCTGTAGTCATTGGATCATGAAGCTTGGCGAGAATACCGAGCGGTCGTTGCGTTCAAAGACTATACGATCGATATAGGCTGTATCAAATCTTTGCCGACCCTCTGTTCTTTTTCTCCTGTGTTATCATTTTATTGTGGCTATTTTAATCATGCTGGAAATGACCAGCTAATCTTGTGTAATGAATACGGTCAGAGGACAGACGCATGTTTAAATAAAATGATCGATGGGCGCTAATTTCATAGAAAAGATCACTTTAGTTGACTCTTCTGAGTCGAATACTAAAAATATGCGTATGGACGTATTAACCAATTGGATTTGACTTGGTGATTTATCTGGATAAGAATAAACTTTGGTTATACGTTTACAATTTCTTTACTCGCGTTTCAGTCCTTTGATCACCAAAAATAGACAGGCCTCACCTATGGATGTCATGCATGACACCCAACACGATTAGCAATGTCTAAACTGTCAAATATATACAACCGCTTTCACGGAACAATGGCTAAAAATAACTTCCACCGAATTAATCCTGTAGGTATGAGAGGGAACAATCCTTCACTGGTCATCGGGAACTAATGCTAAGTACTGTAAAAAGAAAAAAAGACTCGAGCAAATAACACAAATTGCATAATTAATAACTAACGTGAATGGTCCACTTAATTCGAAGCCCTAATCCAGTGCGGAAAGAGGCATAAAACAGACAGGAAATGCATTTTTCCAGAATAAATATTTTAATAGAAAGATTTTCTAAATTTCAACCGAAAGATTCTATGTCTGATCGATCAATGACTGCCAACATTTTCCGTATTAAGAAACGGTAAAAAATTCCATTGTCATTAACGGTGTTATAAATAAAGGTTGAGTTAAAAGATGAAAAAAGGGTCAGTTTTCTTTAGAAATTACAAAAAGTAAATTTCAGTCAGCTCCAATATTTTCTAAAAATTTTAAGCTGAGTAGCATTTTTCAAATTGAAATATTTTATTGTATTTTCTCCTATATATGAGCTACGGATCAAACATAATTTACTATATATATATATATATATATATATATATATATATATATATATATATATATATATATATATATATATATATATATGTATAATCTGTCTCAAAGCAAAATGGAAATTGAAAATATCTACTCTGCCAAAATTCAGTAAACATTAAAAAGCAAGAACAGTTTAAAGGGTAACAAATGCAGAAGTGTCTTGCTTGAAGGCTATCTTACAGATAAAAGACTCAACACTAAAACATAATACAGTATTTTGAGACATACGTTAGAGAAGTTGGTTGTTACAGTATCTGTCATCATGGAAAGAAATGACTCTCAAAACAGATGGTTATAATTATAACATTTTATTTTAATAATGAAATCTGTTTTTCTGAATTAGTTTTGTCAACAGTTTCTTTTCTCACAGTTCCTTTTCAATGCTTTCCAGCTAACTTTAATATGCAAAAATTTAAATGCAATATCAATCGCTTTCTACTATTTTTTTTCTTTTTGATCCTTAATTATGTTCTTGTTTCTAGCCTTTGCACATCCGGTGGCTTTATTGTCTTGCATAGGGTGTACTCGATTAAAATTTTAGTTAACCAACACAGAGGAGAGCCGAAGATAGAAAGATAAATATGGAGATGTACACACTGAAAAAATACCCACCATCAACCTTTCCATAGTCGAGTTGTGATCGTAGTGTCACTGTGCAACTGAGATCCAGACAAGTTGATTCCATATATATGGGTTCAAAACCGGAGATATTTGCATTCATTAATAATATATCTTGTGCAAATAAACATGGTGGAGATCAAATAACTTCAGATGATTTCCAACCTAAATGCTTTTCTCGTGGTTCAGTTCTTTAATAACCACAAATAGAGGAGGACCTCTTATTTGGATGGCATGCATGATATCCAGTAAGATTAGAAATATCTAAACTGTCTAACTGGCAGAGTAGATATTGCAATATCTTTTTTGCCTTGAGATACACAGATGTTAACCGTTGAATCCATTCTGTCCATTGACTTCATTATACGAAGCCATGTCAGCAATGTTGTGACATAACCACGTCGTGCTAGATTGTTGTTAACTCTAGGTTCATGTTCCCTTTGACTGGTCATGTTTGTGATCCTGCTGGGGTCTAATCCCCTTCACCATAAATGGCTGGTACGAAAAACAGTTTAGTCGGCAGTAAACGGACAATGCGATACATATTACTGAGCTGCATTGCACCACCGTCAGTCGTAGTGCGATGCAATACTCTATTAACGACTGACAGGGCAAGATATTTAAGTTTTTATCAGAGGCAATACTAGTTCGATGCATGTGAAGATATTTCTCATTTAATTTTGCCACATTTTTAATACAATCTACTTCTTTTCGAAGTAAGTAATTACCCCAAAGCTGATCCTGATTTGCTATCAGCCGTATTGGGATAGAGGAAGATACCTTCCAAAAGCTGAGCTAATTATTAAGAAAGAGAAAAATATCTCTAGAAACAAAGAAACAAGTATTGAGCTGTTATGTACTATCAGTAATCTTATAGGTCCTGATCCTGACCTGTCCTGATCTGACATCGTCTACAGTCGTTTTCTCACAGCTTCCCTCTGTCTCGTCTATAACTATTTTCACGGCAACTGTTTCGACGAGTTGTTTCGCTGGTTCCCAGAATGCATGAATTTAAGCGAGCTGCTAGTTTGGCATCTCGGTCCCACCCTTTCACTGTCGAAACTGTAAAATGTAACCGACTCTTCTAAAGATTCTTCACTCACACTTCATTTCTATGGAATTCATTTACTCTTACGTGCTTCTCTGATAACTTTAATATTCAAATATTCAAGTGTAATGTCAATCGACATCTTCTGATACCTTGCTCTTGTTTCCCGTCCTTCTCTTTATCTTTTCCCCCTAAACACCGCTTTACTTTTGTTCCCTACCATCCGTAACACCTTAAGTGCTAGTGGCACTTCCACCAAGCTTGGGGTGAAATTCTTAAAAAAAATATGTAAGTAAATGTTTGATAATCTCATCATAGATGAAGAAGAGACTTGAAGCACCTGAAATGTGGTTCTGCAAAAGATTGCTGAGAATAACATAGGTCAAACATGTGAGACATGTCGACGTTCTAGCGGAAATAAGAACAAAAAGGATATTTCCAGTTAACATCGGGAAGAGACAATTGACATTTCTATGGTACACAATTAGGAAAAAGGGTTTGAAAAATTGGATAAACGCAGAATGGATACTTCCTGATTAAAGAAAAGAGAAACAGTGAAAATCATAGCAAAAGCTGCCGCATGAGTTTGAGTGAATAGATGGCGGAGCATGGTTTGTGAGAGATGGCAAAACAACAAAAGACTATTAAAGGCTAGAAAAGAGAGGGGATTGTGTAGATTCATCATCACTAACGTCCCGAAGGGAAAGGGCACATTGAAGAAGAGGCAGGGATACTTATTTGAGTTAGTCATAAATCTAATGTGAGAGATTCGGGAAGACATTTATAACTATTCTTATAAGAATTGGGATATGTATTTACGTATTCTCTTTAGTCTGTTGTTAACGCTACATCGATAGTTAAATGTCTTTAGCTCACAATTCAGAACCACAAACAAGGATCATGTGCAATCTAACAGAAACCGCGTCATCCACAGAAACTGATAATATCGAAAGCACATGTAAGTCAAAGAGCAACTGATGTTCTTCTCCACCGCGCGCAACAGCACGCAACAGAAAAATTGCCCAAATGGTATAACAGTATAAGTGTCCATCCCACAAAATGTTTAATATTTAAAAAAAAAATCACTAAATTCATTGATTTCCTTTTTGCTACGTTTTCTGATCAGAAGTTTAGCCACCTTCACACCATTTGTCGCAAGAATCACAGAGAAACTCTTTGAGATATTCAGCTAAAAAGAGAGCAGATTACAATCCTTTGGTGTGAAAGGAACTGTCTTCCCAAATGAGCAGATCTTCAGTATGCGTACCGATATTCATAATCTGGCTTCAATCTTCAAAATCCGTTCAAGACCCATCAGGAGAACAGTGAATAAGTTTTAAAAAGAGGATACAGTAGAGAAGAAAACTGGATCAGGAGTTAACAACAGAAAGAGGGTTAATCAGAAAAGATACAACTCAATCGATAAGTCTTTTGGCACGTGACAGAGGAGTTCCAGCTATGACAGTTCAAAGAACAATGAAAAAAGGCTTGAAAATGAAATTATATGTGAAATATTTGAGGTATGTTGTTACTCCAGGACAGAGAATTAGGAGGCTAGTAGGCGAAGTTCATTTTAATAAGTTGGAAAATGGCCCTGGAATATTATATAGATGAACTTTATACCAATACGTCATCAGCTTCCGATCCATAATTTCTTAATTACTGATGAACACGATTTTTTTATTATCGATTTCATTGCGATGGAGAGTAATTATACATTCTTTTTTCTCAAAGCAGAGTCCATTTCTGTCATAATAACCTCGGAGAATTTCAGTAAAATGTCTTTAATCATTTTAAAGCTACAACGGTTCAAACTAAATTTAACAAATGAACAATTTTGCTGTGACACAATTTGGACAATTTTCTTACACACGGTACTTCAAGCAAAATGTTACAAATAAGTCCCAATCAATATTTAATGAGCAATAACAGAATGATTTTATAAATTTAAACCGAAAGCAGCACCTCGGAAAATGAAGGCCGAATGTCTCCTTAAAAGGAAAAACCACATAACACCATTACTATATTTAGAAACATATTTCCATTTTATTTACAGCTGCTTTCTAAAAACATGTTTTTAAAGATTCGATCATTAATTATTTTCTCGCGATTTAGAAAACTGATAATAGTCTTATTTTCTTTGTGCCGTGCCTCGTCAAGAAGTCGGATATCGTGGCTCTCCGCATCTTCCTATCTTTCTAACCCTTAACACAATGTTTATTTTTGCTATATTTCCTAATCAACATTTTGCCTACCAATTAGACAAGCTTGTTCAGTATGTACCGTGCTGATTGCTCTGTCGCTCTTGCCTTGCATATAACCTCCGTATCAACTGTTCGACGACCTCTTTCCTCATTATGTGCCACAAAAATTTCCACTGATTCTTTCTGATGCTACATAGTGGCAGTTGTGTTTCTATTTTCTCTAAAATTCTCGTTGCTCATGTGCTCAATCCATGATATTCTGAGCTTCGATCTGTAGATCAACACTATTGTTGACTCAAGCCACTTCTCCATCTCCATGTCTAATCATATTATCCAGCAACTGCTGTCGTATATGAGTAACGATATTACATAACAGTACAGTAATCTTTTCTTTGTTTCTAATGAAATTCATCTGTTTCTTAATACATTACTTAACTTTTCGAAGGCATCATTCACTAGACCAATGATCTGTTTGGATTTCGCAATTGGGCTCTTATTTGGCTGTCAACCATACATTCCTTTTTCTTATAGTTGATGTTTAGTCATTTATTCTTGCTCTCCTTTAAGATCTTCCATGGTAGTTGCAGTAGTTTCCTTAGTGTGCCTGCTATCAAGCCTAAGTCATTTGCATATTAAATATTTTAAGATTGTGGCCGCCAATAATAAATCCTGGTAGAACATTTCATTATTTAGATTATTGCTTATGTGAACAAGCTGAATAAGGCCAGTGAGAAGAAACGTCCTTTTTGTAAACCGATTTCAATTTATTTGCATTTACTAAATTCATTTTCTATTACATGCAGGTGGTTTGCTCCATGCATAAATTCTACATTATTCTCTGTTAGAAAACATTACTATGTGTAGACATTGCAATGAAATTGCTATACTATTTATATTATTCGGATTATTGTCCCATTCAGATTATTGTCACTATATTTATCACAACGTTTCGGTAGTTGCAGGCTCCGGCCTTCTTCAGGTGGTTGGAATGTCGAACTGAACCCTTTATTTCCCTAACGGGGGTAGACTGTTCTAGTTCCACGTACTATACTTAATGGATGTCAGTTAACAGTTATTCCTTTTAATTCCCCTCTCCAATTTCTCCACTGCCATAACCGGGTATTGAACTCACACTCTATGGATGTTGTCATTGGATCTAACCAACGCCTTTATCCACCGTTCTATGTGTCCTTGAGGGAACGTTGTAATAAATAGGGTAACAAAGATGAGAACAATAGTCAGAATAATGTAAATAGTGTACATAATACCTCATCTCAGAAATATATACAGAAATTGCTATACTCAAGAGTTGCTTTCTGAGATGATGTTATTACCCTCAGTATATCATAAGCTTAATATAATACCTTTTATAAAGAGGACAGATTTGTTGATGATATTCAGGGAATTATATGAGAGAACAATGATATCTAGCTAAATAAATAATTATATATTTTTTTATTTGTTTTATTATGCAAATCTTTAAGCTATTTACTGAATATTGTTTTCTTTTACGAAGTAAATAAAAGTTTTTTTAAAATATATGATGGTGGCTTCAAAATTAATGCCTAGAATTTTATTATATTTCCCCATGATGTACGCGTGGATCCAGGGTCTCTGCAAGTAAAGATGTACTTTCATGCCAATAAAACCAATGTTTTTTTCTTGTTACATTCGTGATATGGTAAAATATCGTCTAAATAGAAATGCCTACGACGCAGCGACATGTGAATGAAATTATCCATGCTGAAAAAATCATCCATTTATCGAACTTTTATTTAAAGTTTACGGAACCCAAACAATGGGTATGAGCAGAGTGTAATCGTAGAAAATGCATGCAGCATTGTTGAGAGCTTGTTGTATTACACTATGCATGCATCTCTGCACAGGTTCGTCTTAATCACTATTGATAAGCATCTGTCTATCTGTGATGAGGTATTATGTACACTATTTATATCCTTATCTTTATTGCCATATTTATTACAACGTTTCGGCCGTTGTATGCTCCAGCCTTCCTCAATTGTTTGGACTGTCGAAGTGAACCCTTTCTTTCGCTTGCTGTGTATTTATAATTGCCAGAAATTCATACACAAATATCCTGAAGGACACATGGCAGAGTGGATAAAGGCGTTGGTTAGATCCAGTGACAGTATGTATAGAGTGTGAGTTCAATACCTGGTTAAGACGGTGAAGATCTTGGAGTGAGGAATTGACAGGAGATAATTAATAACTGGCATCCATTAGACATGTCAGGTGGAAATATAACAGTCTACGCCAGCGGGCGAATAAAAGGTTCAGTTCGACATTGCAATCACCTGAAGTAGGCCGGAGTGTACAACGGCCGAAACGTCGTTATAAATATGGCGACAAAAATGAGGACACTAATCCGAATAATATAAATAGTATAGCAATTTCGTTGCAATGTCTATACATAGTAATGTTTTCTGCCAGAGAATAATCTAGAATTTATGCACGCACAAAACGTCTACAGGTAATAGAAAATGAATTAAGTAAATGCAGAGAAATAGAGATCTGCGAAATAAATGGTTCAGTTCGACATTTCAACCACCTGAAGAAGACCGGAGCGTACAACGACCGAAACGTTGTGGCAAATATGGCAACAAGATGAGAATGATAGCCCAAATAATGTGAATAGTGTACACTGTTGATTAGTACTCATGATAGTAATTAGTATGAAGAAATATATTGGTTCGTAACTGAAAACCTATTCTATCTACTGGTGTTAACTTGAAATTTCACTTGTATGTTCTTTGGAAATAAATATATTTTCTGATTGTCCGTCTTATTATGACTGTGACTAGTCGAGCGGTGGAGTCTGATTATTTAATGATATAGGATCAAAGGAATTTCATTTGCTCTTCACAGACATGTTAAACGAGACTCAGCAAATTAATAATGACCAGTTAAACGAGACTTTTCTTATCATAGCAAAAAAAAAAAAAAAATGTAGTAAAATTCAGACTTTGAAACACGTAAAGAAATCTAATTCGTATTTACCGAATCATGACATTGTTTCCAGTTTCTTCTTGGATAATTATGTGATCTCAGTCCAAAGTTTCATATTTGCCAACGTTGTATTTTTTTAATGCATTGCTTCTTTTCTCTCTTTCTACATGGCGTGGATTATAAATCGAAATAAATATCAGTTGTTACACGACTTACAATGGGATGAATAATAATGGAGTCTTGATAATACAATATACCACAAAATCAATTATTGTAAATATTTCTGAGAAAAAGCGATATTAAAACATGGGATATACTTGGTAGGTTAATCATCAAAATGAATACTGAAGTAATTGACAGATATTACTTAGTGTAATGTATAAGTGTGGTAGCATTTATTTCAATATTTTAGAAAGTTTTCAGTTTATTTCTGGCATCTATATGAAAGACCCAAATAATAAGCTTATGATCAATGCGTTTTCGATTAGCACGCTATAAAATATTGAATATTACCCCGCACTACACACAAAAAAATCATTTTTTAATCATGCCACCCCAACAAAGGCGATAAAGCTTCTGAAGACGCAATAGATTACTGAGAGTGAAAGGGTCTGAGAAAAATTATTAATGAAACAAGACAGCAGATTTCAAGGAAAAGCTTGACTGATATTGCATTAAAATTTTTAAAGATCGAAGTTTACTGGAAACGTAGAATCCAGAAGATATTTCCCTGGTTCGAGGGAAGAATTTTTTAGCATAGAACTTACGCGATACGTGATACATGCTTGGACTATAATACTATTTCTTTCGATTCATGGCGGACACACCAGATAATATGTTGCCATTTCTTTCTGTGGTAGACTGATTGCCAAATAAGGGTGTAGGAAACGATCTGTCCTGCTATTCAACACATAACTATGTGGGGAAGAGATGGATTCTTACCTTTAGCAAGGGTAATTTCGCATAAGTTGATTTGACAAAACCAACTGAAATTCGAATTCGGCTCTCTGAGTTCAAATACGAGCAAATCTATTACTGCGCCTAAATTTTTAAAGTAGAGATACCAACGAGGAAAACTCATTTCCCTAATTACATATTTAATGAGACTGAAGCGTTAATGAAATACATGCTTAAAATAATTTTATAAAGGATATCGTAATTTTTTTTTTGTTGTAATCTGCTTTCTTCCAAAACAATGTTTCCTTTGCAGTCGAAATCAGGGTTGTCGGTTTCTGGAACATCAGAAAAAAGTAAGAATAACCATTTTTTTAAAGATCTACCAAAGATCTAGTACTTAGCAAAGTTCTGCACAGTTTATAATAACTATATCATCTATGAGTTTATTTTGTGAGGCAAGTTTATATTGATACGAAAATGTTGAAATCATTTTTCATGTAAATCAGTTCCAGGCTTTTATTTAATTTGACAAATCGACTTGTAGCCTAAATGTGCTCATATCATTATAAAGATAAGGATCCATATGTTTGAGATATCATGAAAACAGAATTCAGTGATATTTTCCCCAAGATCAAAACACTCAAACAGCAAGGATTCAAAGCAGACCCAAATATTTTAATACCTAACTTTAACGCCATTTAGAAAAAAAAACCTTTCCCTCATCGCGAAATAGGAGGTAAAAAATGCAACAAATCACCCTCAGTGCCTTTCCACTTAACAAATAAAATGCTTAAAAAAAAATTACAATCCAGAAACTTTTATTTTGTTATTATTAGGGATGAAAAATATTTTCAAAATAATTTTATACATTTTTCATTTTGATCTTACCGTTTCATTATTTACAAGGAACATTCGTTCCTATATCAAATCAATGTTATTTCCTAGAGGTGCTGAATTTTATGGAAACTATGATGTCGAATTCTTGAAAAGAATATCTGACATGATATGTGGTGTTATTTATAAATGAGCTGATATATGGAAAAATGAACCAGAATGTAGACTTGAGCAATGAACATGGATGATGAAAAAAAGGCAAAGGAACTGACATTCGCTATTATATCGACAAAAATAGGTATTCCACAAGAATACCTGGAAGGATATTTTATGTTCAACTAATCACAAACGTTTTCTTGTATTTTTGTTATAATACAATTGCCCCTTAGACATTGAGACAACCAAACACTGAAAATTTATGATAAAGAGGAAAGAATTGCTATTGTGACGCGCTAGGTACATAAGAAATTTATCGGAAGAAAGGACAAAACACCACACAAGAAAATTTTGCCACTTTGTCATATATTTTTCTCCAATATTTTTCTTGATATATAAAGAAATATATGTCATTATTTCCTACCTCACTCTCTTCCTGTCTCTCTCCCTCTGTCTCTATAATATATATATATATATATATATATATATATATATATATATATATATATATATATATATATATATATGTTATCTTCTCACGATGTCCAGTATTTGATTGACACGTCTCTATCTATCTATCAATTCCTGTTCTTATCTATTCTTCTTTCAACCTGTATTTGAATATTCAAATACATGAAGGTGACAACACTCGTAGGGAAACAGGCAATTATACAGATGCACTGATGCATGTGAATCCTGAAGTTTGTTTCTTTTCAAATTATATTTTCTTCCTTCTATACTAATTGGATTTTTCATCAAAGGAAATATGCAAAAATAAAAGAATAAAGCTAAAAATAAAACTAGCGTGCTGCATTTAAGGCGAAACTTTAAAAAAAAAAGTAAACTGAAGAATTGACAAGAGAAACATTAACATTAAAAAGTAAAGTAAACAGAAATAAAAACAAACAAATATGTTTGCCTTCAAGAAATATCGCAGGGAAACCTCATTTGTGGCCTTCTAATTACTCTGTCGAGTGATTTCTCGCGAGCTACTCAGCGATGACATTAAAAAGCAATGGAAATTGCAAGATAAAAAAAAATATCTCAAAATGGAAATAAATAAATGTTAGACCGAAATTAAATTTAATCTTGAGAAATGACAAAAACAAGACGGAATTCATTTATAATAATAATAATAATAATAATAATAATAATAATAATAAGAAGAAGAAGAAGAAGAAGAAGAAGAAGAAGAGGAATAATAATAATAATAATAATAATAATAATAATAATAATAATAATAATAATAATAATAATGAAGAAGAAGAAGAAGAAGAAGAAGAAGAAGAAGAAGAAAGAAAGAACATTAGAAGATATGCAAGAAGAAAAACACCAAAACAAATGAGAGATGCTATGAGCCTCAACCAGACAAGAAATTTAGGAAGTATATTCGTAGTGATATAGTAGTACCATCTGAGAGAAACACATCCATGAAATTGTCCAAATAATCAAAAAAAAAAACAGTGCAATCGAGATTATCAGGATGTGGGGAATGAAGACTGAGACTGTTCCAATAATAATCGGAGCACTGGAACTCGTGAGAAAAGGAATGGACATTTTTAATGACAGTGTCCAAGGTAACATCAGCATAGAGGTTGCCTAGAAAATCGCCCAGTTAGGAAATCCCCTATACACAATCTTCATCATTACTTTTGTTCTGGTCAGCATTTCATTGGCTTGCTATACGATTGTTTCCCCAACAATTCGCTAATGAACATATACATAAGCATGTAACATTTATATATTAATAAGAAGAAGAAGAAGGAGGAGGAGAAGAACAAGAAGTTGTAGAATTAAAAAAAAGAAGTTGAAGAAGAAGAAGATTAAGAACAATGGTTACGACATCCTGATCATTAGTTTTACTCCGAACCCCATTTCATTTACTTGCTATAGCAATGTCCTCCACAAAAAAATACCCACATTATCAAATACATAAACATGTAACATGTTTATATTAATAATAATACCTGATAATGATCTATGTCAAAGAACATAAAAGTAATAGAGACTATTCATTAATAAAGAAAGCGAACAAATCCAAAATGCAGTTTACAGTGGGTAAAGAAAGACAAGTAAATCCTACTACAAGTACTGAAGTTGCGGAATACTTAAAATAAAGAAGGCAAATGTAACCGACTAGATACAGAGACGATGACAATAATAGACGATGGTTAATAATCTTCCCCGCAAAAAACAAGCTGATATAGACAAACTCCGTACCGCTCAGTGGCTACGCAAGTGAGCTTTAAATTCTGAATCTGAAGGTTTTATTCTTGCTGCACAGGACCAAGTCTTACTAACTAGAACTTACCACGCACACATACTGAAAAAATGTGTTAGTCCAAAATGAAGATTCTGTGGTATATATCCAGAAACAATTGACTACCTTGTGTCAGGTTTCGGGTTGTTGACACCCACTGAATATAAAACCCGGCACAATAAAGTGGGACAATATCTGCACAGGAAAATTTTTAACATTTACGGAAAGAAAAATGAAAGGAATTGGTATGAACACCCCCCAGGCACGCTTACGGAGAGAGGACCTGTAATAATTTTATGAGACTTTACACAGAAAAAATAATCAAATCTAATCGTCCTAGCATCGTGATTAGAGACCGGAAGGGAAAATGTGCTTCCGTATTGATATGACAGTCCCTGTAGACTGCAATGTAGCGTTGAAGATCTTCAAAGAACTGTAAAAAAAAATCGAAATCTCAAAAATGTGATGCATGAGGACATTAACAATTCCATTTATAGTTGGAGCCCTCGGATTCATTGGAAAGAATCGAGTAGAGTAATTGTAAAAATCTCCGGTAGCCCATGTCTTAAAGAAATACAAAAAAAAATGTACAGTCCACACCTTACGGAGGGCTTTATCTACGGAAAATATGTGCGATCTTTTTTTTCCCCAAAACTTATCAGTGGAAAATATCATGATACCATTTCTGACCGTAGGTCTCTGTTCGGGACCCGGAAATAAATGCGTATGCACTAGAAACCGAAGGAAATAAAATAATAAAAAACATTCACACAAACAGAATGTTCTTTCTTATTGAGATGGCAGTCCTAGTAATGTATCTCTAAAGATCGTTAACAAATTATCAAAAGTCAAAGATCTGGAAGTGGAAATCTAGAACTATATGACATATAAGGACGACACTGATTCCAGTTGTAGTCGGAGTCCTCGAATTGATTGGAAAAATGTTCCGATAGACTCATCGAAGAGTATCATGTTAATCCATCCCTTAAAGTAACGCCAAAATCTATTATCACAAGTTCAGCTCACAACTTACGAACGGCTTTGTCAATGTTTTGTAACCTAGAAAAGGTTACCGAATGAGAAATAACCAAACCAGAGGTTGGAAATGGAATGGTAATCTTTATAGCATCAACAAAATAAACACTCGCCTGCAACGTCAAGTAGGTATACTATAAATAATGGTGGACTACTTAGATAGCATATTACCCACCCCACCCACTTATAATTGTGTCCAACGTATTTATGAGAGTTGAGACATACCGATTATGTTTGGTATATGACATTATGTTTGGTATATGACATTATGTTTGGTATATGACATTATGTTTGGTATATGACATTATGTAAAATACGTGAATAGTTTTTCAGGATGTTCACATTAACTAGTCTGTCGAATTCGTTTGTAATAAAATGTTTTACAAGCATCATTGATGTCAGATTGTTGTAACTGAAATTATACCTGTGTCTATTCTGTTTTTTTTTTTGTTTCATTTTTCTCTTGTGCAACCAAAACATAAATCAGGTCGTGTTTGGTTTCTGGGGTCGGCGTATATTAAACGGGATTTGGTAAAATTGCCACCCTCTGTAGCAATGTAATTTCGACAAGCATATTAAAATACATATTCCGAAAAAGAATATTCAAAATCTATGGATATTTCTACCCTTAAAATTTATGAAGATAGTTACATCTGTAATTACTAAATTCTCCCCCCAGGGGAATGAACAGAATGAGAGAAGAGTTCCATTCCGTTTGATTAATTCCTCTTCGTAACTAATCATCTCACAGAACATTTCCAGATGGAGAAGGTCACTACAATATTACACACGACTTCACGCTGTCGGCGTTTCATTTGTTTTGATGCCATCATTGCCAGTACAAACGTTTTTCATTACAAGACAAATAAATGCTGTACAAAGATTTATAACTTTTTGTATATTTATATGTTTTTATAATAGAACATTTTGTAAAAATATAATTTGAAGGAGATAGACATGCTGTCGAAATAGTGTTTGACATTGTCAAACATTTTTTTTTCTTTTCTTTTCTTAAATCTCGCTCTTAAGTGTTGAAAAATATTCGAGGAGTTAAGTAAATTATTTATTCAATAATAATAATAATAATAATAATAATAATAATAATAATAATAATAATAATCGTATCGCCGCTTGAGTAAATTATATTAGGCTCCTGTCAAGTCGCGGAGAAGTGATCGTAACCTTCGCTAGTAAGCTTCTCATGTTCGGGTATAAGACGTATTGTAATTTTGAAGAAGGAATTTCATTTAAATATACATCTTGTATGTCTTCAAATACATTGATATAAACGAACCGGATATCTACTGGTAATCATTAGGGTCTGCATATATATATATATATATATATATATATATATATATATATATATATATATATATATATATATATATATATATACTTTCACATTAAGCGTACATTTAGTAGCATTCACACGGATCCTAGTAATCCGAGGCCGAAGAGTTTCTAATCTTTCTCTCACTTCAAACAAATTGATAATCGAATGTGAAGCTTATTTTATCTCACGGCCCTAAATTCAGGTGTTTACATTCATATATCGTAGGTTATCTCCTTCTCGGTAAGAATCATATCATCTTTTAAACGTGTTTTCGTTATCTTTTGCTTAGTCAACGATTGAATTTTTTTAAGCATTTCATCCCATGCAAGGCGGGATGCCACTAGTACGCAGGCGGTTAGAGAATGGGAGCGAGAGTAAAGGGGCGTGATAGAGGAAAGGAGGAAGAGAAAGACAGGCGATAGTTCAGGGCATCTGGAGATGTCGATTGACATTACATTTGAATAGTTGGAGATTATAGCTATCAGGGAAGCAAGGAAGAGGAAGCGAGTTCCACAGACAAGAAGTGCGAGATATGAAGCTACTGGAGTAGAAGTGACGGCTAAATTTAACGGTTTTAACAGTGAAATAGAGGGACCGTGATGTCAGCCTAGTAGCACGCTTAAATTCATGGAGACTGAGAACTAGCGAAAGTTGTTCTTTGGAGCAATTACCGTGAAAGTATTTGTAGAAAAGTCAGAGGGAGGCGACAGCACGTCTGTGACAGAGCGACTGAAGACGAGATGCCAGATCCTGACGAACCACATTGCTTATCCGTCTCTGGATTTTGTCGATGACCTTAAGGCGAACAGAGGGGACACCAGACCATATATGGCAGCAGTGTTCCTTGCAAGGGCGAATGGTTGATTTGCAGATTTTGATGTCATCTGTTTAAACGATCGAATGTGAAGCCACAATATGAATTCTTTTTCTCTGTGAACTATCTAAAAAGTTGAAATTGATTATTTTCTAGAACACACCACATGCATCAAGAACGAGTTAATGACAAGATTTTGATTTGATTTATATTTTTGTATACTATTTACATTATTTGGACTATTGTCCTCATCTTTGTCGCCATATTTATTACAACGTTTCGGTCGTTGTACGCTCCGGCCTTCTTCAGATGTTTGGAATGTCGAAATGAACATTTTATTTTCCTCACTCGGGTAGACTCTTATAGTTCCACGTGCCATGTTTTATATTTTTTATGTCTTATCAAACATTCCGAGGGCTTTTATAACCAAAATATATTCCTGATTGTAGGAATTTCTCCATTAAGAATTTTGAGAAATACAATTACTACAATTTAACCTCCAGCGAAACATTTGCCAAGTTTATTTGCTCGTAAAGGAAGTTAAACGAAAACTTCTTTAATTAAAACCCCGTTCTACGGGTTCTGATTTCAAGCAGCTACCCGTTAAACAACGGAAAGGTCCACTAATAACAAGTGATTACTAAATATATACGGACATAAAAACTTTATTCCATATTAAGGATATATGGGACGCATTTTCGAATAATGTCGGAGAACACATCTTCTTTATCGACACTTGATTTTCTTGACCGGTAGACCTAATTTCCACTGTTAAAAAAGAAAAAAAATCCTACTGTCTTGGGCTCTTCATTCCTTTCTTTATTGTGTTAGTATATTCACGCATACGTTAATCATAGGTCTTTTAGTTTCCCTTCTATTTCATTTTCTTCGCATAATTCTGTTGTGTTCTCTTTGTGATACCCAGGAAATAATCTCCTATATGCTTGTTCAGTATACTCCATTAAAAGTTGTTTTCTTAGAAAAAGAAAAGTTCCAGAGATTCATTCGTCGTTAAACCTCCTTGCATTGTGCAAATAACTTAAAAGAATCGTTTCAACATTTCCTCGCTTATTATATGGATGCGTAAGTCTTTCATGGAGATTTTAGAGCCAAAGGCTTGTCGTCGATATTAAGTTTATCCAATAAACATTCCATAGAATGTTCCGCTTTGAGAAAATCCGTATCATCAGCACAAATACCCTTCAAAATAATATCTACTGGATGTAGAATCTCATAAAGCAAATCGAGAGTTTTCCATTCATCGTCAGCTACGGCGTATGCGAAATGTACTGTTCGTAAAGTATTTAAAATGTAGCTTTTTTTAATTAAAAAAAAACAAACTCTATCATATGAAAGGTGATATTCCTCCTGGTTCTGCAATCAAATATAATTTTATAATTTCTGTTATCGGATTTGCCCGTACAAAATCTTGCAAAATTTCAGTTTTGTAGGTGATTTTCGGAAAAAAAGTTTGGATATTTTTCTTACCTTATTTAAGTATTTGTTAAATTCAAGTTTTGGCTGGGTCAAACAAACATTCTCATGAGCCAAGTCATTTGGAAAAAGTATGTGTTATTGACATTGTCTGTTATAATAATCTCTTCATTTTTTATCAGTCTCATCGGTTTAGGCGATGTTTTCTGTTTTCAATATGTTTTTAATAAAGAATGTCTATAACTGCCAGATATATGCAATATGTGATACAATGTTGGTTATCCGCTTTTATTTATTTTCCGCACTTCAGCATCATAGCGGCACTATCATCCGTACAGCTAAAATGTATTTATCCAAACCCAATCCAAATTCAATATGTCCTCTCACAAATTTCTCACGTCTCTTGCTATTAAGGGAACTATTGATCTTGATATTACCCAACGACCAATGACTGTCGCTTATTATCGCTTAATTTGAATTGACATGTATTCATCCAATGTTAATTTTTAACGAATCCACAGCGCTATATTTTTTTCAAAATAATGAATACATTCTTCTTTGCTGGTTATGTAGTAATTCATTAACATATTTCTGACTCCATCTGCAGATGTAATTTATAATATTTGCCCTTCTGATTATAAAGATTTGTCTGTATAAAATTGCTTTTGGCGATTTAATGGAAAGAAAATCCATCTATGGCCGCTAACTTTGTAATCTCTTCTTCCATAGATTTATTTGTTAAAAAAGTCTTCCATTGTTCTTGCCATTTTCCCAGGAAGCTGGTTGTCATCTTGATTTATGTCGATTTGATGAATTTTCTTCAAATGCAAGACCAGAGACATGGTAGGTCCCCCAGAAAAATACATGGTCTTCTCACACGTCGTGCATTGAGCTTCATCTTTGATTTCACAAACGACAACTTCCACACAATTGATTTTCGTATTATCATGTCATGTCTAATGAGAACGAAAAGGAAAACTATAAAACTTATTGCACTATAAAAACTATTGTATAATAGAGAGGAAATTTAGTTCGTTTTGATTCCTTGAAATAAATCTGGAACTGGTTATTACCTATACTCTACGGGAAAGATCACCTGACTTAACGCTAGTAATCTTCCCCTGG
Source organism: Acanthosepion lycidas (assembly GCA_963932145.1). Lineage (NCBI taxonomy): Eukaryota > Metazoa > Mollusca > Cephalopoda > Sepiida > Sepiidae > Acanthosepion > Acanthosepion lycidas. The sequence continues at coordinate 94,528,092 of OZ010579.1, forward strand.
CCTGCTATGAATAAAGTCTGTAACCTTCACATTCTAGGAGTTGGTGAGGGGTTAGGGAAGAAAATGAAAAGGCGCTGATCTAAGGTATCGGGTAGTGAGATCAGATATGTTGCGTTGTGTTTCAATGAAACAGATAGCACTCAGCTGATTGACCTCAACGATATTTCATCAAAGGAAAAAATAGAGAAATATTTCACGGAATGCGGAAACGACAAACATTAAAATTGATTTTGGCAAATTCAGTTGAAGTGATCATCATATGAAAACCGGTTTTATAGAATCGGTTTCGAGCCCTAATGCTTCCTTAAATATAAGTCGATATTTTCAGCTACCTAACCCCAGCAAGTGAAGTCCAATTCACATTATATCAAATCCAGTGTTTCTGGCAGTTCCTAGTTCCATTATTCCAGGTATGTCTTCTGACAAAATCCTCGGAGTTCATTCATTTCTCAGCCTTCATAAGGTTTAATTTGTAAATATACAGGTTGCAATGGATAAATTGTCGTGATTTTATATTACATTTCGCGCTTGCTTTTGCTTTTGTCGACTGCAAAGTATAGTAGGGTCAGTTGGGCACCGTGAGAAAAAGAGCATCATGACGCAGAAAATTTGTAAATGGCATGCTGTACTGCTTGGCATTTGCACTGGAAGCTCCAATACGAACATTTTGGTTGTCAGTCTGCGGACAGTGCAGAGGATCCTCAATAATTCTAATTGTGATTACGAGATACGCCAGCTCTAATCGTTTTGATATGAATTTAACTCCTGGATTTGTTGGTGAGGGCCTCAGACTCAACACGAAATAAAGTGCCTTGAAGAGGTAGTGCCTTGTGGAGATAGTGCTGTCTTGAGTCAAAACGGTGTCTGCTGAAACAATATATGTTTGGCAACAGAACTCTGCACCATGCCATACAAACAGGAAAATCCAGGAATGACTGTCTGGTAATTTTTGCGATCACATCACCCCTTATATCTGGCCACCTAACTCTCCATACCGCAACCCCTTGATTAGTATGTGTGGGGTGCAGTTAAGCGAGAAACTAACAAAACACATTGTTGCGCCAAAGACGGACTGAACTTAACTTAAACAAAATGACCGTCCAGAAAAATGCAGGACATTCCGAAGTCGTCTAGAAGCCGTGTTTTAATCCAATGACGATTTTATTGAATAAATTTACTCTTTAGTAATTTAAGATATTTTTGTATCCTTATGGTAAACATATGTTAAAATGAGATATCAGTGTTATTTTCATTATTTGCGTCATTTAGACGACAATTTTCCATCGCACCCCGCACAAGGAATCCCTCCCACAACATTCAACTGACTGGCAAATGATTATCCTGCGTTGCGTCACCGTTCACAATCGTGTCGTTGTGAACTAAGAACAGGGGAATCTCTGATGCTCGTTTACAAGATGAAAACAAACGCCAAGTGAGAAAATGAGAACTTGAACCTTGTTTCCAATGTATCTAGAGATTTTTATTCGGGGAAACGCATGCTCAGCATGGATGTCGTTTAGAGGATCCGACTGCAAAGTCTCCATCCGCCATCCATAAAATGAAGTACTTGCGATCGAGATACAATTGCATATTCGTCTTCAATGTAGATGTCTTAAAAATAATTTTAAGAAAATTGTGATACACCTTAAATGCTGATAGTGTCTTTGTTCTAAATATTTTTTTCATACAAGTTTGTTGAAGAAACTGACGCTATCATAATTGTTAAAATATATTTAGAAACTCTTTCGTTTTGTTTTAAGGCTTATCAACCAAATGGGAAAATCTTTTAGAGATAATAATGTTTCTTTAATAATACATTTTCTACTAATTAACCAAAAGATAGGGAGAGAAGAGGTGAATCCATACCTTTCCCATAGAATTTAGGTGACGGTAAATATAACGAAACAGGGTAAAATTGGAACTTGGGTCTCCGATTTCCAGTAACTGACCATCATCCATTTCACACCCAGTGCATCCATGTTAACAGCAGCCGGTATAAAAAAGCGGTCAGTTTTCTAGGTCCTAACCAACCTCCTCATTGATTAAATTCATTATCATACGGGAACTGCTGCTTCAAATGGATAATGAACGTAATCCTTAAATTTCTTCCGAAACGCTTATTGCCGTACCAACTAAAAACTAAATACGCTAACATTTAGAACATTATTTTTTTTATATATATATAACAAGTTCATGGCAAAGATTTTAATACCACAAAGGGAAGTTTGTGAATACAATTTTCTTCTATACTTTATAAGAAGTGTTTAAATTTTCTTAAAGCTGGGAAAAATATTCAAAGCCTCTAACAAGGTTATTTTTTTATGAAAATCCTTCTTAAGCATTAAATTTTCTATAGTTAATACTTCGTTAAATTATTTGTAAGTTACAATAAAATTCGCGTCTCGCTCTATTCATTCGACAATTTTCTATTTCAATATCATGTTGTTTGCTTCTGGTGGTACACTGAACGTTTTTGATATCGTCGCTCAGGTGCGCCATGTCTATTCGGGTTAAAAATAATTTTGAAGTGAAAATTCATGCGGCATATAAAAAAAAAATGCTGGAATAAGATTTCTTTTACAATCACGAGACATACTGACTAACTGAGACGTTTTAAATTTATTTCCTGCCAAATATAGAATGAAGTGTGATGAGTGGCCAACTTGCTTTGCTTATCTTTCCTTGCTGAGGGAAGATACGGAGATTTCTACTGATGTATGATTTCTCTTCCAGACGTGTCTCAATTCTGAAGTATATATTAAGTTTTTCAATTTTATACAGACAAATCTCAAAGCATAACTCTTGTCTTTTTCTTTATTTGTCTGATTCTTATTTCTTCCTGGGTAAGATATTAAACTACATCCGCGTCCTGGGTAAGAAGATAAACTACATCCATCAGCAAGGCTTCAGATCAAGTGGTTTGGAGGATCGTAGAACAACCTTTTAATTGCTGGTATTCCCAGGTCCAACCTGACCCGGGGTGGTAGCACATGTTAGGGTCCCAGCTAAGGACAAATAATTAACTATTACCAGCAATACGTTTTTGAAAAAATTATTACCAGCAATACAATTTTGAAGGAAAATATTACCAGTCAGATATTTTAGACCAAACAAAATAATACCAACAATAAAAAAATGTTGTTGGAATTAAATAACCCATTGAGGTTTATATGCCGTAAAACAAAATAAACCAAACAATTCTTATTTTCTCTTCTTCATATTATTATTATTATTATTATTATTATTATTATTATTATTATTATGGTTTGTGTGTTATATTTCATGCCTTGTATCCCGTAGAACGGGTCCAAACTATGATCTTTAGAACCCATAGGTAAATTTTCATTTAATTGATAGCACCTTTCCTAGTATATGGGATATTCCTCATAAGGCGATTTTTTGGAGAACTTGTATGTTGATGTTACTTGGGATACTGTTAGTAAAATTGTCCATTAGTTTTCTCACAATGCACAGGGCTTGGTACAGTCTCAATCTTCATTATACAAATCCTGCTAATCTCGCTCCACAAGCTCCTTCTATTTGGACAATTTATCGATTTATAGTTTTCTGTCTTTCTCTCAGATGCTAGTGCTATGTCAGTAAGTATACACTTCCCGAATTTATTATCTTTTATGATAATATCAGGTCTGTTGTCTTTTATTTACCTTTCAGGTTGAACTGGCATGTCCCAGAGGTGGTTACTTAGTTATTTTGGTTAACTCTCTCTGGTTGTTGGTCATATCATCTCTCAATGGTTTCGATTTTGTGCTTCTTGCATATCTTCCTGTGCACAGATGTGCTAACTTGTAATGTCACTGGGTATATTCATTTTTTGCAAGTTCCGGACATCCTGAGATAATATGGTCGACAGCCTCATCATATTTTCCGAAGAATCTGCATTTCAGGTTAGTTCCATCCTAGATTAGGTGACAGTGATAAGATCTGGTTCCGAGGTTTTTGTCCTGGCCTGCAATAATTAAGCATTCTATCTCAGCTCTCAGCCTGGTCTTTCTCAGCCACTGATGTGTTTTCTGGTAGTACATATATGGTTCTTTAATTCTTTTTTATGTATTTGCCATGCAACGCCTTGTTCTCCCATTTTTTTTTTTTTTGTTTTTTTTTTTGTAATCTCATTTGACCAGGTTGTTTTGCTTTCTGCTTTACTTGTTTGGTGTAGAGAGTATTCGCTTCTTCTTCTTCTTCTTCTTCTTCTTATTATTATTATTATTATTATTATTATTATTATTATTATTATTATTTTTATTGTTAATATTATTATTATTGTTGTTGTTGTTTTATTATCTTTGGATTCTGGTGCATATTCATTTCTATCTTAGTCCCGACCAGCGGCCTAAGGTCAGAAACGACATCTTGGCATCTATCACTGAGTAATTCTTTAAAAAAGTATCACACGTATTTTGAATAGATAAAGACATTCTTATGTTGTTGGCTGTATTTGTGAGTACACTTTTATTGTATATCTTTAAGACATGGGCTACCAGGGATTGCTTCAAAGAGTTTATTGGAATCTTTTCCAATCAATGTTAATGTCCTTAAGAGCAACTTTTTTGAGATTTCGATTTCAAAGTCTTTTTATATTGATTATTATTATTATTATTATTATTATTATTATTATTATTATTATTATTGTAGTAGTTGTTGTTCTTTTCTTTTGGATTCTGTTCAATGAAATCCCTTCATTGGTTATCACACAAAACGTAGGGCAGGTGAAAATAAACATGACGCATACTGTTTGCAAAATCTCTGGTTTGTACTGATAAGTTTTACTTACATGAACGGATCCACCTCGTGTTTGCAGTTTATTGCAGATCTTAATTAATGTTGCCATTTTTTTCAAATACTTTTTCGGGCGGTTGATGCATTCAATTTTTTAATAATTATTTCACTATGAGCCAGGCAATAAAAGTCATTAGGATGCTTGAGAGTGAAAGAAAGAGAAAGGACAATAAAAGAACAACACGTAAGGAGACGGAAGATGGTGACTAACATTGGATTGAACAGTTTTTAAGATTACAGTTGACAGGAAAGCAAGATGCAGGAAGTGAGTTCCACAAATGAGAAGTATGGTAGAAGGAACTTATCAGAGGAATTACGATTACAACGAAATTACACTGAATTTATGATACCTATGAAAATCAAGTACAGAGATAAAATTCGTGAAACCAAGGTCCGGCAAACTTCAAGAGAACACTTACAATACACATGTTTATAGACAAGATAGGAAACTACGTTATGCCTGTGGGAAAGTGACAGAAGATGACATGTCATATCAAGAATTCTTTCATGAATCTGTAGATATATAACAAAAGATCATATGTGGCTGCAATATTCAAGTTACGGGTAAAAGGTAAGCACATAAATATGCAATATTTCTGACAAGAAAAAGTGTCTAACACAATAAATTTAAGTGCCAATTTTCGATGGCCTTCGTTTGCCGTAGCCGGACTCCCGTAATGCGCCTCACAAGGTACGTGCGTAACTCCGTCGAATCGTTAAATTAACCGAGTTTCTTAGCAGCAAACTGAGACAGTGAGTTAATATATATTGTTTTACACTTTATGTCAGTCGAAGGCGCATTGAGTTTTTTTTATTTATTTTTATTTTTTTACTAATATTAAAAATAATATTTCAGTTCATTGAAAGTGTAGAAATATATTTTCATAGTGGATGTGTCCGCAATATATTTTTATATAAAAAACATGAGAAACAACACATATTAATGGTAAATGATCAACAATACATACAGTGTTGTACAAAAGTAAATGAAACCCTAAGATATTATCGAAAACATGTCTCTATTTTCCAAATGATCAACAAATCTTAATTAACAATATATTCACTAAGAAAAAAAAACTTTATTAAATGAATTACAAACATTTTCAAATATTTAATCAAGCTGGAATAAAAATATTAATTAACATGTAAGATTATGCAAAAGTCTGTGAAGCCTTATATTTAATATTTGTTGACTACTCCTTTTGAGGTTACGCTGTCATCCAGTCTTTCTCTATCAGTTTCTGGCAGTAGTGAGTGCCGATTTTTGACCACTTTTCTTGACAAAACTCCCACAGTTGCTTGATTTTACCGGGGTTTCTTTCATGTACACCCTTTTTTAAATTGAATTTAAATTTTTACGAACCCATTCTTTTGTCGACTTGCTTTTATGCTTCAGATCATTTTCCTATTGTAAGTTCCAGTTCGACCTAAACCCAAGATTTGAACTTTCATTCAAAATTGCTTGGTATCTGGCAGAGTCCATTGCGTCATCAATTCATACTATTTTACCTCTCCTAACTTCAGAAAAAAACACCCCCCATATCGTAATGGTACCACCGCCATATTTAATGGTTGGTATCAAATTATTCTCTTCAAAAGCCGTATCAGGAGCTCATCTGATATACCATCTATTATTTCTCCCATAACGCTTTAGTTTGATCTCATCCGGCCATAATACATTTTGCTAGAATGTTTCTAGCTTATTACTACGATCTTTGGCATAGTTGAGGCGAATATGCTTCTGCTAATTAGGAAACATTTTTTTTTCTAGTCATTCTACCTCTACCGGTACTTAAATCAGAGGTAGTCGAACTTTTATCGACACATAATAATGAAAAAAGCTTGGTGTATTTCACATTACAGGATATATTAAAGGCAGAATGGCAAGAAGGATTCGTCGAAAAATACCTAACGACCTTTTTCAAATGGATGGTCGATCATGGAGACAAACATTGCTAAGAGCAAAAAAAAAACAAAACAAGATAGTATATTATGCATAAACCTGAGCGCACGCGTCATGAATGCCATGATATTTAGAAGAAGGAGAATATTAACGAAGAAATAATTACGATTACTTTCTTGGATTTCGAATTGTTTAATCATTTAAGAAGGCATTTAGGAACGGTTATACGAGGGCCGACAGTAATATCAACTTCATAATCCACATTTGTCAAATAATGTAGTAATTTAGATACATAATGGTGTCCATCAAAACTGTGAATTTGTGATACTAAGAAATGCAACAAGTAAAAGTAGAAGTAGATGCCAATCTACAGACAAAAATACTTATTTGTAAATGCAAGCGCGATTCAATGAGTTAATAAACAATATTAATAATGTATCCTTTACAATTTTAATGATGACCGGAACGACGAGAATATATCATTAGGCGTTATGACGATTTCATTTGACGACAGCACAGATGTTACTATCTCTATCTTCATGCTTCGCTCTCTGTTCGTAATTATTTTTCAAATCATATTTACATTGAGGAAGTAGACGAAAATAATTATTCACAAATAATTTGCTTTATTATGTGTGAATTACTTAACTTCTTGAGGAAATATAATAGGATGTCTTCTTGCATCCTTTTAAAGAGTCTTGAATTCGGAAATTTCCTTATCTTAGATTCCTTGATAGCCATGTTTAGATAGCTCGGTTTACATTGCTGTAAATAGTTTCATACATTTCCCAATAAAAATATTTCGGAAATACACGCAAAATGGACTATATTTTAGCCACCTTTGATTACAGCAACTTTCGCTTGTTTAATAACGTCTCTTCTTTTTCAGACAACACCGTGTTAGTATCAAGCTACTCTCATCTATGAAAAATAGTTGACTCATATTTTGCAATGAAAGTAGAATTAAAGAAATTGGTGAATTTCAACGCGGGAAAATATTAGGATGACGTCAGTGTGGAAAGTCATTTAGAGAAATGGCTACATGTTTTCAGATTAATCAAAAAACGGTTAATAATATTGTCAATAAATTTAATGAAGAAATCCATTGTCGTATGGAACAGCGTTCAGAAAAACCAAGCATCGTGTATGAGCGAACGAAAAGGAAAGTCATCAGAAATCGTCGTCAGAGCGTCAAAGATGTCGCTAACGGCATGGTAATGTCGCCATATGCCGCGAGAAATCCTCTGAAAGAGTTAGGCTATCAAAGACGTGTTGCAAAAAAAAGAAGCCCTTGATTTCAGAGGTTAACAGGAACAGGCGTATGAACTGGGCGAGAAAATTTGAGAGCAAAGGTTATAAATTTTGGCAGTCTGTAATTTGGTCAGATGAAAGTAAATTACGCCAATATTCGACTTCGAGACAGGTTATGTTTGGAGAATTCAGAATGAAACTTGGAACATACAATGTCTGGGGGCAACCGTGAAACATGGAGGGATTGGAATAATGTTGTGGAGCGCTGTCTTGTTTGAAGTGGAATCAGAACTGATTCTTGTTGCCGAGCAGTTGAATGGTCAGAAATACTGCCAAATATTAAAGAAAGGACACCTCCTACTATTTGTAACCAATCAGATTGACAAGAATGTCTACCTTTTCAAGAAGATGTAGCCCCATATTATACGAGCAAAGTAGCAAAGGCCTGGAAGGAATAGCAACGAATCAGGTCATTTGTAGCCTGACATAACTCCAATAGAACATGTTTGGGAGCATCTTGACCAAAAACTTCGAGAGTGCGGAACCAAAATCACAACAATAGCAACCATTAAGGCAACATAGCTAAACAAGTGGCAAAATATGGATCAGACGATTGTTCATGACTTGATCAAATACAAGAAAAATCAAAAACAACACTTAAACTAGCAAATAGAAGACCTAATCCAGACTAGTTCCAAATATTCTTTATGTTGAGATTACTTAGTTAAATTTTGAAATTTGATATAGTTTATTTCTCCTGGCTAAAACCTTTTCTTATGACACTGCAGGGGTAAAAAAAAAACACGCTTGTATTAGGTTGGTGCAAAAATAATGTCGTTTTCCCACATAATAACATATGTGAGAAAACGACATTATTTCTGCACCAACCTAATAATTTCAACTCTCTTTTCTAATTATGGAAAAGTATAAGCTTACAATTTTAGATTACCATTAATTTCCAAGTTTCATCCCTTTTAGCCACCCTGAAGGAGTTATCCACGCAAGTCTGCCTGACCGTATACCTTAAATTTTACAAAAACACTTCCAGTAACGACACATCTAACAATATAACCGCTATGCAAAACGGAGAATTCGGAATAAGAAAACATTATTTGACAAATGTACTTGCTTTCAAAGAGAGGTTTGATAATTTGGCCTACATTTTTTGATCCATTTTACATTTAAAGCCTCAGCGATTTTTAATTTTTATCATGATGGATATGATCTGTAAATAAGCCATTACATATTTATCTTTTTTGCACTATTCTGATGCGACGATGTTTCCACATAAATTGTCAATTTTTGTGCACTTTCTATTACATATTTCTATTGCTTTCTAACTTACGTGTCTCTCGTCATTCACATCGTAGCGTATATTTATATATTTTGTCTTTTCTATCCTCTCGTCATGACGTCCTGGTTATGACGATAAAGTACACCTGGCAACAAAGTCTTTAATCGGGAGATTGGAGCTTTCGAGTAGCGTAGAGACACCACTTTGTTGCCTTTTTTACCCACGTAGCATCTATTAGTGTCGAAGCTATGGGAATATAGTGAAACCATTAACTGGTGTCAAAACACTATGAAAGTATCCAAATATATTTTTATAATAAAACTTTCCAGAAATAGCTTGTAAGAGTAAAAAATATTACAATTGCTCGCAAAAACCTACAATTTCAGGATTAAATGATCATAAGGAGTTTATATGTCATTAAACAACTGAACTAAACCGATCATTATAACTTGGTCTTAATTTGTCTTGATTGCACTTAAGAGTGATTTTGTATCACACATGAAATTCTATTTTGGTAACAATTATTATTATTACTAAGCCACGATTACTCTACAAGTTTCACATTTAATTTGCGTAAATTTTATCTTGTTTTTCTTTTTAGATTTTCGACACATATATATTCCTTTTATCGATTACGTAACTGTTTAAGTGTGACACGTTTATCTGTATCCTTTACTCATGGAAACCAGAGTACGTTTATTAGCAAACAGAACATGACAATGCTAGTGTTGTTTTTTTTGTTTTCTTTGCTATTAATATTAGGTTTCGCCATACTGCTTCTGGTTAATTTGCACAAATGGGGTGAAATAAATAACGATCGGTGAGGATGTGAACGCACAAATCCATCCTCTCGGACACACAGGATTTTCACCTGTCTTTAGCAATTGTTTTCACGATTATTTCAATTCGTTCTTAATTTCAATTAACGATATGCAAAATATCATTCTACATCTCCTTATGTTCTTTTCACTTTTTTTTTCTGTTTTTTTTTGTGAATGATAAATCGGTTTTAATATTTACTTTCTCTATTTTGTCTCTTAGCCGGGTTTCGTCTATTTGTTTTAATCTAAAAATCGTAACTTCTTTATCTTGTACGCTCTCTTGTGCGGTGGCTGGTGTAAGCTAACTTTGCTATGGATTGTGTTTCAGCCATGGTAATTTACAGAGACGACCCTCAAAATTCTAATTTTTGTGTCTATCATAAACATTAGCGTTGGTCATCTCGACGTGGAGTAACTGTTAACATGTATATCTTGCTAAATCAATTATGACTGTATACTGAGTTTGTTCCTCAGTAGTTGCCCAAATAATTTAGCTCTTGTGCCACATCTAATCTATGTTTAGAAAGTCACCAAATGATCGGTGTCTTGTGTTTCGTCTACTGTGAGAATTAATAAGATTAGCATATTTCGTCATCTTCTTTTTATTTTCTGCGGTAAGACTTTAGGACATTGATATTATGTATTACTTCTTCGTCTTCCTTTTCTTTGCTATTTATTCTTCGTCTTTTATATCTTTTTCGTCTTCTATTTCTTCTATTTTTTCTTCGTCTTCAATTTATTATTCGTCTTCAATTTATTAAAACGTCTTCAATTTCTTATTCGTCTACTATTTCTTATTCGTCTAGTATTTCTTATTCGTCTACTATTTCTTATTCGTCTTCAATTGATTATTCTTCTTCTATTTATTATTCATCTTCTATTTATTATTCGTCCTCAAATTATCATTCTCACAAAATTATTATTCGTCTTCTATTTCTTATCCGTCTTCAATTCATTCTTCGTCTTATAATTTATTATTCGTCTTCAATTTCTTCTTCGCCTTCTATTTCTTCTTCATCTTATATTTATTATTCGTCTTCAGTGTATTCGTCTTCAATATCTTATTCGTCTACTATTTGTTATTCGTCTACTATTTCTTATTCGTCTTCTATTTTTTATTAGTCTTCTATTTTTTTATTCCTCTTCTATTTATTATTCTTCTTCTATTTATTATTCGTCTTCTACTTATTATTCGTCTTCAAATTATTATTCGTCTTCAATTTATTATTCGTCTTCAATTTCTTATTCGTCTTCTATTTTTTATTAGTCTTCTATTTTTTATTAGTCTTCTATTTATTATTATTCTTCTATTTATTCTTCTTCTTCTATTTATTATTCGTCTTCTATTTATTATTCGTCTTCAAATTATTATTTGTCTTCAATTTATTATTCGTCTTCAATTTCTTATTCGTCTTCTATTTATTATTCGTCTTCTCTTTTTTATTCGTCTTCAATTTATTATTCGTCTTCTAATTTTTTCTTTGTCTTCTATTTCTACTTTATCTTCTATTTCTTCTTTTTCTATCAATTAGATATATTCTTCCTTTTCTATTTTTGTATTCTTGTTCTGCGCTTTTCCATCAAATTGACTTATTGTCTTTCTTCTCCTTTCTCTTCTACTTGGCATTCCTTTTTTCTTCTTCGATTGTCCATCAGGCATTAACCTATTGTATCTCTTCTTCTTCGACTGCTTTTACTTCTGAGATTGTCTAAGAGACCTCTCTTTATTTATCTTTGTGTTTGTCTTCTGCGAGCGTTTAGAAGATCGATCTATCCTGTTTCTTCTTCCTCCTCTTTTTCGGAGTGTTTATATGGCACTGACCAATTGAATTTTTTCTTCGTTTTCTTTTTCATCTGAAATTGCTCCTTTTTTGTTCCTTCTTAATTTGAGAGGGTATAGAAGATTAAACTATTGTATTTCTCCTTCGTCTACACATTCTTCTGCGCGTGCCTATCGGAGATTGGCATATTTTATATTATCTTCTTCTTCATTTTATCTTCTTCGTTGTCTTCTTTTTATTTATGGGCATCTTCTTGTCAGTTAGCTTAAGTTTGACTCTGAATGACATCAATTCTCTTCTTTTTTATAATCCATACAATGAAATAAAGAATTTAGGGATTTGGACAGTCTCATTTGTTTCTAGGACCATCAGTCTTTATAATCGAATTCGCAAAGGCTTTGGGACATTTTGCACTAACTTTTATGTTCAGATCATTCAGCTTTATCTTCCACAATATCATCATTTCTTGGGCAAAGTTTTATTTTTCCCTTTTGACACTGCCATTTAATTTCATTCTGTCATTCCCTGGAAAAGTTTCGCCGAGAATCGGAATAAATCTCATTTTTCGCTTTCTCAGCGGCAGTCATCTCTCTTGAAATCATATGGCAATCTCTAGGTTTAAGAACAGGTACTACAGTCATTTCTCTTTCTTATTGCTGCTTTCCTATATCTTCTTTCTGTTTTTGTCAGTTTTAATTTAGGGTTGTTGTTGTTGTTCTTCTTCTTCTTAATCATATTCTTCTTCTTCTTCTTCTTCTTCTTCTTCTTCTTCTTCTTCTTCTTCTTCTCATTGACTTGTTGCTTCAGGCGCTATGTTGACGTTGGCATTATAAACAAGTAAGACGATGTTTCTTCAGGTCTGCGATACTCATGTTTCCACCCATCTTCAAACTTTTTTCAGTTCGACTCGCGACATGCATATTTAGAATTTTCTATTTTCTTTCTATCCTTATCCAGTTACTGAGCGAAATACCATTTGTTCCACTAGAACTGTCACTTGTATTATCTATGTAATATATTTGAGAAGAACGTACCATACATCAACTGTAAATAAGAATCAATAGGAGCAGAGTATAATGCGATATTTTAGTTAGAGACGTCAGAATCAAGACAATTACAGAAATTTAACTAAGTCTAAAATGTGACACTAAAATGTCAAGTGCATTAGAATAGTAAAAGATTATTTTCAAAATGTAAAGGTGTAGAAGAGACCTGAAGAAACATGAATATTTTGATCTGGCATAAGGACAAGCATGTTCTACTGCTGTGTAATATCAATTCTTCTTTTCAAAATCCGGAATCGATTTTTGCGAGTGTAGAGAAATATTATTTTTACATTTATTTTTATACAGTATTTTTTTTTTAGAATAACAATTATTTTTTCAGATACAAATCTTAATAATTAACAGATACCTGAATGAATTACATGGATTCATACATTTTCAGTTGTGTCTGCGCGTATGTCATTGTAACGAATACGAACGGATTTTAAATTAGCTTCAAGTAAAAGAATGTTTAACTCCGGGATTCAATACCAATCCTCTTATATGGCAGTGAATGATGGACAATTTCTTGAGAGATAAAGAGGACATTTTAGACAACAGAGATGCGGCTCTGCAGATACGTGGAGCCTGTGAATGGAGCATATAAGCAAGAAAGAAGAAGCCATACTTACTTACAAAAAGTTAAAAACACTTGGAATTTCTGGTACACTCAATGAGAAAAAGGAGCATTGGTAGACACTCCCAGACATAATGAAAACAAGAGAAGCAAAGGGGACATGTTAACTAAACTGCTTAGTCTTTTGTGTAAATGGATAGCAGGGAGGACACTGGAGCGGAATAATAGGGAAGAACGCATTATTTAAATCTACAATGGATAGGAAGATGTGGAGAGAGACGACCCTCTCTGTCTTGAAGGAACACTATATAGAAACGAAAGGAAGAAGCTCTCTGTTTCTACTGTAAAACGCACCATTTCGCTCACATTTATGGTGGGATATATTTAATTTCACTGTTTTCCTTGTTTTATTTTCTAGGATATAAAATGCTTATACAGATTTATAATTTAGAAAATCATACAAATTTATAATTTATAAAAATACTTATACAATGTTATAATTTATAAAATGCATATACTTTTTTATAATTTATAAAATGCTTATACATATTTATAATTTATAAAATACTTATACACATAATATATAAAATGTTTATACACATAATATATAGAATGTTTATACACATTTATAATTGAAACAAATTCCTTTACGCAGTTAACACTCCATAGTTGTTTCTATTCTTTCATGTCTCGATTGATAGTTTCTTACGATCACCTTACTGCATTTACGCATGAAATCGATTACAATGTCAGTCTCATACACCCTAATAAAATGTCATATGTAATGTTATACTTCTCTTCGTCCCGATAAAATGATTCTTTTTTGTTTTTTCATATTAGTGTTAGTATCAATTGACAATGTATTTGCAATATTAACAGTAGGAAAAATACAAATACCTAGTACAAATAGGGGCAAAAGAAAATATTTATTTAATCAAGGCCTTAACAGGCCCTATACTTCTGCTATGTGCCGTATACTTTTAGCATGTTGGCGATTATGGTTCTTCAAAATGTCCTGGACTTTGTATCTCTAAATAATATTTGCCTTTTTCTTATCTCTCCTGAACCTTTTTCCACCATCTATTTACTCAAACCCATTCTTCTTCTTCTTCTTCTTCTTCTTCTTCTTCTTCTTCTTCTTCTTCTTCTTCTTCTACTACTACTACTACTACTACTACTACTACTACTACTACTACTATGTGCCGTGTCCCTTCAGAAATTTGGCGATCATAGGTACCCACAATTTCTTGTCCGTTGTAGCTCTTAATAATTTTTGGATTTTTATTATCTCTGCTAAATCTTGTTCTACCATATATTTAATCAACCTCATTATTCCTCTATCTGCCGTGTCCGTTTTAGAACATTGGAGCTCATGGCTCTCCGCAATTTCCTGTCTGTTGTGGCTCTCAATAAATTCTGTCAATATTATGTTTCCTAAACCTTGTTCCATTTAGTTAACTTGATATAGCTAACACCAGTAAAACTGCTTAAATGAAGAAAGATATTACATAATGTTCAAACAACAGTAACACGAACTCTTCCATCAATGAATGCTGAATATTTCCTGTTTTGAAGTGGCTAATTTTAACATAACCATTACAATTATTAACGTTATAAATTACCGTAATTAAATGAATTCTATTAAAGTTTACATTGAAAAGGCAAGTAACATATCTTATAGAAAAATACGCCTAAACTGACTTCATTTTATTCAACAAGTAAACTTATAACATTTTATAAATATGATTGAACAATGTAATAATTTCAGACTGTCATTTTAATGATATAACAAAACGAAATTGCAGATAAAAATCTCCAGAAATAGCGACAGTTTTCATGAAGGTAATGCTGTATATTACGACGAAATTCCCATTGGCGATAAATTTTATTCTAATCCTATTCATTCTCCACGATAGTTCTGAAAACATCTTGGTTCTTAATTGTAATATGTTACAAGATTCGTGTCTCCGAAGTCAGAAATCGTTGATTAATTCTACGTTGAGATAAAAGAAATGCTTTCAAATGCTCTGAGGAAGAATATATATTTTTTCTTTCTATTTTAATCCATATCGATAACTTTATTTTTGTCTTTTATGTAGGAAAACATTTTATTAATTGCAGTCGTTTAAAGATAAACACTGTTATCATTAAAATCCTAATTGTGCTCAGAGGATCACTGCAAGAATTTATAAAGATTAGCTTAATTCTATTAATGATTCGTAATAAATGAGAGAGCTGACTGACTACAACGGCATAGAGGATCGGTTAACATAATTGTTTTACAAAGCATTACTATTAGAGTGAAATAGTAGCACACCGGGTGGATTGAACATTTAATCATAGACTCTGATAGTTTCAAGTCAAAATTTAATTACAATCACTGATTAACTATAAAGCCTGAATATTTAATCATAGACTCTGATAGTTTCAAGTCAAAATTTAATTACAATCTCTGATTAATTATAAAGGCTGAATATTTAATCATAGACTCTGATAGTTTCAAGCCAAAATTTAATTACAATCACTGATTAATTATAAAGGCTGAATATTAAATCATAGACTCAGATAGTTTCAAGTCAAAATTTAATTACAAAATTTATTAATTATAAAGGCTGAATATTTAAACATAGACTCTGATAGTTTCAAGTAAAAATTTGATTATAATCTCTGATAGTTTAATTATAAACTCTGATAATTTCAAGTCAAAGACGAGCTCTCGGTGCGAGACCTCTTGACTATAGAAGCAATTCCTTTTAAAAATATGCTTATTGAGTGTAATAATATGCATATATTAGTTGATAATCTTTTATTGATTAATTTTGCATTGTGGTTAAAAGTATATAGCATTATCCTAAGAGTTATTAGGTGGATGGCAACGGTTTTTTTTCAAATTATTGTAGATGTTATTGAGTAGAAATTGTTGTGAAACCGAATGCCTTTATTTGTAGCTATTTTATAGTGTTTTCGTGACATTATTACTCATTTTTTGTCATTGATGACATTATAATTTGTAGATGAATGTTATTGTTATGTTTTTACTTGCGTTTGCATGTGCATTGGCCGTTTGTTAATTTGTTTACTAGATCCCACAAAAATAAAAATAAATACACCAAACATAAATAAATGAGTAAGTAAGCAAACTAAATAAATAAGAAATAAATTAACAACTACGAATGCACAGATAAACACAAATAAACGTAATAACAGCAATCAACAACCAATAATAAACTAATCAATAACAAATAATGAAAAGAAATATAACATAGAAGTCAACACTTTGCATATAGCATTAAACAGACTGTCGCCTCTAAGTGTTGACTTCTATATTGGCTTTTATATTTAAATATATATATATATAAATATGTATGTATATAAATATATATAAACATATATATATATATATATATATATATATATATATATATATAAGTATATATATATATATAAATATATATATATATATAAATAATTATATATATTTATAAATATATATGTATACATATAAATATATTTATGAATATATATATATATATATATATATAACTATATATATAAATACATATATATATAAATATATATATATATATATATATATATATATATAAATACATATGTATATAAATATATATATATAAATGTATATATGTATTTATATATATACACGCTCTATCTCTGAAATTGAGCACTTTATCCCATAAATATAGCACACCCTAAAACTATATTTCTTCTTATATATATATATATATATATATATATATATATATATATATATATATATATATATATATATATATATATACATATATATATTTATATATATATTTATATTTATTTATATATATATTTTTATATATTTATATTTATATATATATATTTATATATATATATATTTACATATATATTTATATATATATATATTTATATATATATATATATATATATTTATACATATATATATTTACATATATATTTAAATATTTATTTATTTATATATTTATATGTATATTTCTATATATATTATATATATATATATTTATATATATATATATATATATTTCTATAAAGATATATATTTCTATATATATATATATACATATATATATTTATATATATACATATATATATATCTATATATATATTTATATATACATATATTTATATATATTTTTATATATATATTTATATTTCTATATATATTTATATGTACATTTGTATGTATATATTTTTATACATATATATTTATATATATTTATATATATATATATATATTTATATATATATGCTTATATATATATATATATATTTATATATACATTTATATATATAGATATTTATATACATATATATTTATATATATATATATATTTATATATATATGTTTATATATATATATTTATATATATATATTTATATATATATTTATATATTTATATATATTTATGTATATATATATATATATATTTATATATATTTATATATATATTTATATATATATATTTATGTATATATTTATATATATATTTATATAGCTTCATTTTTGAAAC
The DNA here is from genome assembly GCA_963932145.1 of Acanthosepion lycidas. NCBI lineage: Eukaryota > Metazoa > Mollusca > Cephalopoda > Sepiida > Sepiidae > Acanthosepion > Acanthosepion lycidas. Next base: position 94,546,103 of record OZ010579.1, read on the forward strand.
ATGGTTGAAACTCTGTAGCGAAAAACCATATTACTTTATAATATTAATGTTCTGTAAATTTACATTGAGCAATATTAGTTAAAAATAAAAAAAAATATCTGTAAGAACACCGGATTATATATCTTACTGTTCTTTCTTTTTATTAATATACATATATATATATATATATTTATATATATATTTATATATATTTGTATCCATATATATATTTATATTTTATTTATATTTATATATATTTTATATATATTTATATATATATATTTATATATATATTTACATATATATTTATATATATATGTAGTTATATATATATTTATATATACATATATTTATATATATATATAATAAATATATATTAATAAATGTATTAAACAATTAGAGAACCACCTTAAGAAAATTGACTAAGCTACCTATCTCTATCTCGAAATGCATCAAATTATGCATCCTTTGCACTTCACATTCTTTCTTCCAGTATAATAATGTTTATTATAAACAAAAATTTGGTTTACCGATGGGGAGTCCTCTCTCTGGATTCCTAGCATGCATATTTCTAGAATTTCTTGAATCTGGACCTTTTAAAAATGTCATTCCACCTGATACACATTACTTCCTATACATCGATGACATTTTATTTATCTACCCACATAAACATGATTTAAACAAGTTTACTGATAGATTAAATAAAATAGAACCTACTATAGAATTTACCTATGAACTTGAGTCTAATAATTCTTTACCTTTTTTGGACATACTACTCATTAAAAATAAATTAGAATTTAAAGTATATCGTAAACCCACATGTAAAAATGACTATTTACATTTTTACTCTCACCATGATACTAACACTAAGAGGGGTATTATTATTGGATTCTATTTGAGGGGTCTTCGCATCTGTTCAGCAAAATATTTAGATGATGAATTCACATATATTGAGGATACCTTTTCAAATCTTTCGTATCCGAGACAATTATTACAGAGAACTAAAAATAAAGCGTTGAAAATTTACTCATCAGCGCAAAATGATCCCCCGAAGGCCACTACAACTACAGCAATGAAAGGTACACTTTCAGCTGCCTCTGATAAAAATTCTTTTGATCGCATCTTTCTTCCAAATATCCATTTGAACGAACGTATTTAAATAATTTAAATGCGTTAAAAATTAAAACTACAATATTACCTACTAGAACTATCCGTAATTTATTAAATAGCACCAGCAAACAACATATTACATCCGATGCTTGCATCTACCAAATCTCATGCAGAAACTGTGACCTAAAATATGTGGGTGAAACATGTAGGTCCGTAAAATCTCGTTGTTTCGAACATAAACGAGATATTCGCCTCGGAAATTTGAACAATGCTTTAGTTGTACATATAACTAAAGCAGATCATAATTTCGATTTTGATTCCGTGAAGATTTTAAAATATTTACATCATAAAAATCTTAGGAGGATTTATGAAGCAGGTATAATATCCATCTCACGCACGGTGAATACTAGACCTGGTTTCTGTAGTATTTCCTCTTTTTTAGCGAGATTAATGCTCGACAAGCGTACATACAATTTTGATCATAATAGAATTCTTTTCATTTTTTCGTTTTCATTCAAAATAATTAAATTTTAGGAATATGTTTTGAAAGCGTCGCCCATTTGACGACAACGTGACCATGCTTAAACGGAAAGCTGATCATTTAAAATTTTCAGTTATCTCTTTTGGATAAGTCTTGTTTTTATGTCCAACGTCTTTGTCATGTTGAACTGATTTTGTTAATTGTATTTTAATGAATATTGTCCTGAAGACGGTTTATTAAACCGAAACGTCAGACGTTGACATTTCATTCATATTAAAACAACATATTTGCATTTAAGGATTTTTGTTTGTTTTTTCCAAATATTTTTCTCCATTCTGTCGGATTTATATCCATTTATATTTGCTTACATATATATTTATATTTATATATATATATATTTATATATATATTATATATATATATATATTTATATATATATTTATATATAGTTATATATATATATATATATTTGTATATGTATTTTATATGCACATGTATATACATATATATTTATATATATATATTTATATATTTTATATGTATATATATATATATATGTATATATATTTATATATATATATATTTATATGTATTTAGATATATATTTATATGTATCTATATATATATATATATATATATTTATATATATTTATAAATATATTTATATATATATTTATATAAATTTATATATCATAAATTTATATATATATGTAAACAAATGACGTCATGCATTAAGAAATGGACAAAGTCCGACAATTTATTTATTGAAAACATTACTATGTTTAACGTATAAATGTCTTTAATAAATAACTAGTCGCACTTTGTATTTATTTATATATATGCATTTATATATATATATATATATATATATATATATATATATATACATTTATATATATATATATATATATATATATTTATATACATATATATTTTTATATATTTATACATATATAGTTATATATATATATTTATAAGTAACAAGTAAAAAATATATATTTCAAATATTAAAATATAGATAAAGATTGCAAAATGTATATATAGTTTATGTGCGAGGTTAAATGAATTTTTGTGTAAATTATCTCAAGTGTTTCTATGGGGTTTTTTTTT
>OZ010579.1:94553782-94566282 GCA_963932145.1 Acanthosepion lycidas
GATATACATTTCATAATTTAAAATGTTGACTGTTAAAATAGAGTATTTGCATGCACGACATCATGTATGTTCTCGACAAAACCACTTAAAATATCTTTAAAAAAATACATGACGAAACATACTTAATTCTTTCACAAGATATCATTGTAGAAATAGCAGGCGTCTTATGTAAGTGTGCGTGTTATGCGAAGGCAAATACGGTAAAAAGATTAGACACCAAATATCAAAAGCAAATTGCATGATCACGCCTCCCCCCTTCAACTTTGACGGTTCGGATACGGAATGATATTTTCAGAAACCAGTTTACCTCGACAAATCTAACCCGGTAAAGTGAAAACAACACACGTGCAGTAGATTATCCGAATAATTTTAAAGATCAAATGAATTTTCTCCTCCGGCAGCGCGTCCTCGATGCAAGCCAATTTGAAGCACATGAAGCTAACAACCAAATCTGGCATAATTGCTTTCAACAAGTTAATGAATCTTTCGAATCCCAGCTAGAAATCTGCGTCGAGCGCAGAAGTATGGGTGCGGAACAAGGGGGCCGTATGAGAAGTCATTTACAGTAAATATTACGACAGTCTGAACCGTTCCAATATCAAATTCGATGACAAAATGTAGAGGTAATTGTTGGTAACGACAAGATACCTCTGAATGACTCATTAACTGCCTACATTCATCATCTATGTGCGTATCGGTTCAGGAAGTGAGGGATCAAATCTCTCAACAACTGCCTGTTCTTTATAACTTTTAGTAAAGTTTGTCATTTTGCTATATCTGGTCATCTCTCTTCTGACAACCATTCTTTGTGTCCCATTTGCATTCAATATGTCATGTGAGTTGTCATATCTTCTAAGATCTTCATTACGTATCGTATTAGTTTCAGCTGTCTGTTACTTAATCTATGTATATGTGTCCTATTTGATACCATTTTCCCTAAAAAAAATCGTTGTTGCTCACGTAATCATCACATTGAATTTTTGGCACCCTGCTGTAGAATCACATTTCTGTTGCTTCAAGAGTCACCATCGACAGTAGCAACGATCAGTGATCGTCGAATATGTCCGTAAAAGGATACGGCTTATATAATCATTGCTATATTTCGAGACTCGTTTCTACTTTCGTTTAATTTCCATCAGCTTCCTGGTGACATGTTTTGTTTTTTTATGACTATCAAATAGTCATCAATATTCTCAATTAATTCTTTACAAAACTTTGTGTTTATTGTACACAGATCAATTCGTTCTTTACGGCTTATAAAACATTTGCAGGTTATTTAAATACAGCGTATAAGTTTAGATTGTAAGAAGTTTGGAGATAATAATGGTTTAGTGATAAAAGCCTTACTAATTAACCCATAATGGGGAGAGAAGAGGTTGATTCATGCCTTCTCAAATGCTTTTTCGCGTAAGCGAATATAACGAATCTGACTTAATCAGAACTCGACTCTCTGATTAACACTACCGATCCATTGTCCATTACACCAAACGCACATCAAAGCATACAGCACCTGATATTTCCAAGCAGTCACCCATTTAGGTACTGAGCAGGCTTGATGTTGCTTAACTTCGGCGAACATACTGGAATCGGCAGTTTCAACGTGACATGACTGTAAGTCCTCTGCGTTGTAAGCTTGAGTAAATGTCTTTTTTGTCCTATATCACCTAATCACTATTCGGTCATGCATTTAAACATGATCGTTAGGTAGGATATACATTGATTTGCTATGTGCCGCTGGCCTTAATTATATCCAGTGGGTGTCAAATTTTCCAAACATTATTTCCTTATTATATGCCGTAGAAATGTTAATTGTCTCCTTCCGATATATAAATATCATTTTTGTTTTCATTTTCGCTAAAAAAAAAATGCTCACTCAGAGATTAAGTTCATCGTATTCTCTATATCCTTCTAGAACCAAATTTCTGTTGACTCAAGTTTCCTCTTTATACGTGTGGAGATATGTGTGTCTAGCATCCATCTACATACAGGATCGATCTTACGAAGTAATTTAAAGAACAGAAATATCGCTACTGAATAAAGTTATGATTAAAATCCAAATCTATTTTAAATAATTAAAAAAAAAAAAAAAACGAATCAATGCAATCTATCAGAGTAATATGAATGTAATAAAAATGTAAATAAATGATTTCTTCATAATATGTTGAAGAAAAGTGTCTAGTTTGTGTCTATACTAATCTTTTGCATACCTGAACTTAATTCGCATGCACAGATCGAAGTGAATAACTCTCTCAACTCAATAAATGTAAATAAGGAAGGTTGAATGGTGTAGAGAATAGTCATGTTTTGTTATTGCAACACAAAAGCGATGTGGCTTTTTTTTAAGGGGATCTGTAGTCATATTTTATTCATACATTTATTCTCATACTATTTATTACTTATAGTGTGATTATAATTTTTATCATATTATTATACATTTATTAGTTTTATTTATTAAAATACGTATTTGTTTATTTTTACGATAGGACATGAGATGCATTGTTATCTTTTTTTAAATAAACGTTATTTATCGATATTAGATTATTATGAATATTTAATACATTGTCACTAGGAAATATTATATTATTATGAAAATTAATAGACCCTATTTTTGAAATTATTTATACAATGCCATGTATAATTGTATGTTATTTATATGTTTAAGTAATAAAGTGAAAGTATTTTTGAATTTGAAAGGAAAGCGTATCAAGTTTAAAATAGTATTTTATGTTGTTTATTTTTAAATAATTTTTGTTTCGGGATGCTGAACGTAACAAGACTGAGAAATTGTATATATATATATATATATATATATATATATATATATATATATATATATATATATATATATATATATATATATATATATATATAATACAAATATACAATTTCTCACTCATATATATATATATACATATATATATATATATATATATATACATATATACATATATATATATATATATATATATATAATACAAATATACAATTTCTCACTCATATATATATATATATATATATATATATATATATATATATATATATATATATATATATATATATATATATATATATACACACACACACATACACGCACACATACACGCACACACGGTGGGATAATGGATAGCGGCTTGGATTCGTGAGTTGGACAGGCAGGTTCGAATTCCAGACTAGATCGCATTCTATTTGTAAATATCAGAACAATTTTAGGTCCTTGAGAAGATCAACTCAAATTTCAGATTTTTTGGGACATTGTGGAACACTGTGCGCCAGTTCTCTGTAATTTGCCCTGGTCTGTTCTGCAAAGTCTTCATCGCTACAACGAAATCGTATATGCAATAGGACTAACATACTGGACTCTCATATGTCGAAAAACAACTTGAATGCTCTCCATATAACTATAACTAAAGCTATCGGACCCGTGTGTGTGTTTAAGCAATTAAGTATGTGTATATTTTCAGACTTCCGATTTTTGCGCATTATCCTTGGTCCGGCTGTTGTATTGATAGAGGATGCTTTGCCGACAACTATGATCTTAACATCCTGAAGTATACGTTTAACCTTTATCTTTCCCAAATATGCTCATGGACTGCGCCTCTTACAGCTCATAGAAGTACCTCCTTCAGTAAACCCCTAATTTCGGAAAAAAAAAGAACCTTCAAATGTGACCCTGGGAAATGTACTCTGGGCGTGGTTTTTTTAAAACGTTTTTATATTTTTTTCTAGAATAAAAGTTATTCTAGAACACTATCCTCTCTCTCTCTCTCTTTACAGACACACACACACGCATACACACACAGACACAGACACAGACACACACACACACACATATATATATATATATATATATATATATATATATATATATATATGATTATTAGGTTAAATCCATCTCATTTTATATATATATATATATATATATATACAAGTATAGGATTGGTGTATACGGAATAAATTCCAATAACCAACAAATACTATTCTTAAAAGTGTATAGCCATTATAACCAAGGTTCGTTGTCAATTTTTTGAATTCTCATTTACTTGTATTTTGATTGGTCATTGCTTCTTATGTCAGAGCGTTTTACCTAGAGAGGGGTATTTGATTGATTTTAACCTTTTAAAACACCATCATTTGATAAGACACCAGAAGAGTTGCAACAAAATGTATATTTTTGAACTGATTTTGTAACATATTTATGTTATGACTTTCGTATTGGTTAGCAAAGTCCAAACTTCTGTTTATAAACGGAAGCTCCGACTATTTTCCTAAATCGATCATTTCTGCTCAGGAATCGTATCTTAACGAAAACAATGACAGCATATAATGAATTTGACTAAGCCCGAGAATTCTTTCCTATATTATCTGTTTATACATTATTTTTATAGACACAGTTTACATTACTAATTGCATTTACCGGCCTGAATGTTCAAAGGATGACTTTCTGTCGGAGAACGCATATGTTCAACGAAATTTCTCGAACATTCAGGCGAATAAATATAATTGATACTGTTCAATTAAAGTCAGAGCATTTAGTGAAATAATTTTTATCTATAAAACAGAATATATATATATATATATATATATATATATATATATATATATATATATATATATATATATATATATATATATATGATTGTAATTATTTGTTCAGATTTTTTTAATTACTGGAAATAATTTCAAAGATATTTTAAGTACTAAACTTTTGTGGCAATACAGAGAAGGACATAGGTATCAGGCTATTAAATAAATAAACAAAATATTCATTTTTGAATGTTCATTAACAAAATATGTAATAGTTTTATGTCCAAATCGCATGTGTAATATTTTGCTGATTAAATAAGACTCTTGCTGTTACAAGCGCTTTTTAATATTTCTTATTAAATCTCCAACAAATCCAGCCTTTCAGTTCACATCCAATATTTGAGAATAGCCCTTTTTAATTAGCCCATTACATCTTACCAAATCTTCTCTTCCATTTGAAGAGAAAAACAACTTAAATCATGTTACTCGTTACTCAATGGATTTTTCTTGGGACAGTTTTCCGTACATCATATTGCTTTCCTTGTCTTCGTTATCGTCTACTATTTAATTTGTGGTTAGACCAAATATTGTCCAGTTTTGTATCATCAGATCATAAGATTATCTCAGACTGGTCTAAGTTTAGCCTTATGTTTATTTACAGCTGGTCTATATTGCACGCCAGTTGGAGAATTCAGTTTTTGGGTAGGCGGTTTCAACTGTTGGGTGGATGATTTCAGCTGTTGGAAAGGTGATTTCAACTGTTGGTTAGGCGATTTCACCTGTTGGAAAGGTGATTTGAACTGTTGGGTGGGCGATTTCAGCTGTTGGACAGGGACAGGTTATTTCAACTGTTGGGTGGGCGATTTCAGCTGTTAAGAAGGCGATTTCAACTGTTGGGTGGGCGATTTCAACTGTAGGAAAGGTAATTTCAATGTTGGGTGGGCGATTTCAGCAGTTGGACAGGGACAGGTTATTTCAACTGTTGGGTGGGCGACTTCAGCTGATGAGAAGGTAATTTCAACTGTTGGGTGGGCGATTTCAACTGTAGGAAAGGTGATTTGAACTGTTGGGTGGGCGATTTCAACTGTATGAAAGGTGATTTCAACTGTTGGTTAGGCGATTTCACCTGTTGGAAAAGTGATTTGAACTGTTGGGTTGGCGATTTCAGCTGTTGGAAAGGTGATTTCAACTGTTGGGTGGGCGATTTCAGCTGTTGGACAGGGACAGGTTATTTCAACTGTTGGGTGGGCGATTTCAGCTGTTAAGAAGGCGATTTCAACTGTTGGGTGGGCGATTTCAACTGTAGGAAAGGTAATTTCAATGTTGGGTGGGCGATTTCAGCAGTTGGACAGGGACAGGTTATTTCAACTGTTGGGTGGGCGACTTCAGCTGATGAGAAGGTAATTTCAACTGTTGGGTGGGCGATTTCAACTGTAGGAAAGGTGATTTGAACTGTTGGGTGGGCGATTTCAACTGTATAAAAGGTGATTTCAACTGTTGGTTAGGCGATTTCAGCAGTTGGATAGGGACAGGTGATTTCAACTGTTGGGTCGAAGATTTCAGCTTTTGAGAAGGTAATTTCAACTGTTGGTGGCAATTTTAATTGTTGGGTGGGCTGTTTCAACTTGTCGGAAGGTTATTTGAACTGTTGCGCGAGCTATTGCAAATGTTAGGAAGATTATTTCAACTGTTGGGTGCGCTATTTCAACTTTTGGGAAGATGATTTCAACTGTTTGGAAGGTTATTTCAACTGTTGGATCGGCGTTTCAGCTGTTGTGAAGGGGAATCCAACTGTTGGGTGGCCAATTTCAATTGTTCGGGGGTACTTTCCAACTGGTCGATAGGTGATTTCAACTGTTGGGTGGGCTATTGCAACTGTTAGCAAGGTGATTTCATCTCTTGGGTGGGCAATGTGCCACTGAACAGAAAATGGACGTTAAATTTTGGTGGGCGATACATACATATGCTATTCAAAAATAATATTCAAAAGAGTTATGCAAATAAACCAACAAACAAAACAGTTGGCTTATTGGGAATAATTGGCTGACATAACTAGATGAGTTAGAAATATCCTGGCAAGCAACGAATATTTTGCTTATTTTCTATAGTTTTTAGAAGGGTCATTAACATTCAAATCATTCTTCATATGATTAACATTTTTCGAATATAAATCAGATGAGGGAAGATCATTAACAAGAAAAAATATTGGCTTAATTTCTATTAGTTGCAAGTAGTATATATTATTCTCCATTTTATAATTATGAACGAAAACCGCTTAAATTTTGGTCAGCCCTTGAAACGTTAACTTAACCATAAAACTAAGCTTGACCATAAAACTAAATTATATATGTAGTTTTCAATGGTCAAGTTCGCTTTCGTTTGTTCCTTAATACGCTAATTGCAGTAGCAACAGACGCCGCATAAGTGATAGTTATTTGTTACTTACCGCTGGTACTTTTTCTTTTACTAAATCATATATATATATATATATATATATATATATATATATATATATATATATATATATTACTAAATCCTAAAAATAATTTTATGAACCAATAACAAATTTTAGCAAACAATTTTTGTATCTATTTGAATGTTTACTATAAACATAGTCGATAGAAAATTCTATTTGGGGATGACACATAAATATTTGGGAACACTAAATTTACAAGAGATTTCAGACGATGTGATTCTTCATGCGGTCGGTCTGCACGTAGATCTTCCGTTTGCTAGGCGTTGTTTCTTGTTGTTTTCACACCAGCTTTTTCCAAATTACTCCCGAGATTCTTCATTGTAAGAGTTGGGATATGTACAACAGTAATTATAAGCTTGTGTTTGCCTCTGGCTCCTCCTCCCACGTCCAAATGGAAATAGGTTCAGACGGTCTCTCTCTGAGATTTTAAGCAATTCACAGTATAACTGAAATGAACTACATTGGAAAAAAAGTGTTAATCATTATTACACTGCATTTAATGAATTGATTTTTATTATAAAATAATTTACACCATAATAACATACCAAAATATATTGGACGGCGGGCCAACTTTTCCTAAGTGTTTTTTTTCCTTCAGAATGGGTGCTACATAGCTCCCCACAGTTTTTTCTTTTATAAATATTTATAAATTTTACCATTTTTCTATCTCTCCTAATAAATGTTCTGTTAACGTTTTCATTCGTTAGTTTATTCACTGTTTTCTCCGTCCCAATAGCCTTTAATTATTAGGTCGTTGCAAAAATAATGTCGTTTTATCACATATGTTAGTATGTGAGAAAACGAAATTATTTTGCACCGACCTACTAGTAATGTCAGTGTCAAATTTTCTAAGGCCACTTTCTTCGCTATTGGCCCTGGAATTTCAATTCTCTCTTATGTTAATTATATGTGTAATTTTTGTTTTCATTTTCTCTAAAACTTCGGGATTACTCATATCTACACTCCATGGAATTCTCATCATCCTTCTGTAAAAGCAAATTTATGTTGCCTCAATTCACTACTTCATCTATGATGAGATTGTTCAGCATGTACTGCCATATAAAGTACATGAACGTCTCACGGCATGAAAGCCGTGGACATCACCACAGAGTCCTGGAAGAGCATGGCAACCATACGATCCGAATAGAGAGGAACCCTGACCAAAAACCTCAAGTCAGGGTAGGAGAAGCTGACACAAGTCGCCACGGAAAGGCGGGCCCGCAGAAAGGAAAGTGACAGCTCCAACAAACCAAAGACAGAACACACATGCGACCTTTGCAAAAGAAATTGTCACTCTCGCATCGGCCTCTACAGTTACAGACGTCGATGCTCCAGCCAAGCAGACAGCTAGGATCCTACCCATGGTCGACCAACGCAGGCCTACATACTGCCATATAGGAAGACAGATATTACATAAGATTACACTTATCTTTGTATCAAACCAAATTTCTTATTTCTTATTACTTTTCTTAGCTTTTGGAAAGCATCATTCAATATTCCAATTCGCTTTCATATTTCGGTGTCGCCTTTTTCTTCTGTTAAAATACTTCCTCGCCTGCGGTATATCAGGCTGAAACACAGATTCTCGTACGATAACAGAAATTAAACCACATCAAATCTGGTAATTACCGATATTGGTAATCGCTTGGCTTGCATGTACTGGTGGTGTAAAGGAAAAATTGCTCGGAATTGGAAATCGAAGAGCTTAGTTCCGATTCCAGTCAGGTTTGTTGTTTTAATTCACGCGAAGTACCTACTATAAAGTCTGTATAAGGCTCGTCGTTCTGGTTAATAGTACCGTAATGAAACACTGAAACGAAAGATTGAGTGAATGACAGTGATAATCACATGAGATACATTGATTAATAATACAATAATAGAGAATACCGTACTTCAGTACGGCAATTCTTCCGACTCAAACGCTAAGTCTTGCGAGCTACTTCGCGACATACTACTCACAACGAATGGACGAGTCCATCTTCAATATATATCTATATTTCTGAGATGAGGTATTATGTACATTATTTACATTAATCGGACTATTGTCCTCATCTTTGCCGCCATATTTATTACAGCGTTTCGACAGTTGTACGCTCCGACCTTCTTCAGGTGGTTGGAATTTCGAACTGAACTCTTTATTTCGCTCACTGGGGTAGACTGTTCTACTTGCACGTGCCATGTTTAATGAATATCAGTTATCTCCTGTCAAAGTTCTGAAAGTTCTCTGAAAGTTCTTGACTGCCTTAACCGGGTATTGAACTCACACTCTTTAGTTCTTGGCACTGGATCTAACTAAAGCCTTTATCCAATTTGCCATGTGTCCTCAAGAAGAGTCTACCGCAGTGAGCGAAATAAAGGGTTCAGTTCGATATTCCAACCACCTGAAGAAGCCCGGAGCGTAGAACGGTCGAAACTTTGTTATAAATATGGTGACAAAGATGAGGACAATAGTCCGAATAATGTAAATAAAGTCCATGTTCATCACTTAATGTAGAGAAATTCGGTTGTCTTTCTTCACAAAAGAAAAGTATGAATCCACCTCTTCTCCCCAGCTATGGGTTAATTAGTAGGACCTGTAACAGGAAAATTATTATATCTAAAGGATATTAGATTCTAAAAATATTTCTTGGCTGTAAATAACCAGCTAAATCAATCAATCTCTCAAACTTCATAGATATTTTAACTTTTTGTTCTTTTGGTGCTTCCAATTTTGGACGTCTCATGTTGGAATTTGTTATAATTAATATTATACGCCAAACTGTGTTTTATTAAACTATAATTTACCCACAATATTTAGAAGCATAATTATTACCAGATTTATTCTACGGATCTTACGAGTCGCAGTCATAACTTAAAGTATCTAGATTATACAAATTTGCTATATTTAAACAGAAATAAATATATTAATCTAACAATATATAACTATGACAAGGTTATGATAAGAGATGAAAATTTAATATTTTTCTTTATTTTATTAAAAATGTATTTTTGTTGTAAACAATTAACGTCGAAACTTTCGAGAGAAATTTAACAAAACCCACGAATCCTCTCTGTCATTTTCTCGTGACATATATCTCGAGAATTTATCCATATTGAAACGACGAGCATGTCATATGAATAAGTGATTTTTTTATGGGAAGAACTATATAATCCAACTGCCAGACGATATGCACACCTTAATGAAAATAAAAATAAAAATAAAAGAGAATGAATGAGAATTAAATCTTTCAGAATTATGCATGAAAAAATCAAAATCGCTAGGATCGTTAAAAGCCATACTGAGTCACGATTTTTCTTCCATGGAAATAACAGTCGATCGTGATGTGTACTTACGTAAATGAATTCACGCATAGGTAAAAATAAGATTTTTTTTTTATTTTTACGAAAATTTTACTCAATAAAAAGCACGAGAGCCTCACAAGTTAGAGTTTAATAATAAAATTATTACAATGAATATTCATATAAATGGAAGCGAATGTAGAAGGAAGTAGAGATTCGGAGAATGAGATGGACAGATAACGACTGACGCTTGCTTTTAATTTCTTCAGGGATGCAAACACGCGATAATTAGTTCCACAAAGTTGTAGTTCTTGGAGGAAAGATGCTTGAATTGAACATCGTTCTTACATTTGGAACTGAGAGGAAAAGAAAGGGCTATTTGACTCTGTGAAAATAGCATGGCTTCTCTTAAAAGTATAGGTCTGAAATTCTAGAACAAAGCGTTCATCCTAATATTTGCAAAGGAAAAAAAACGAGAGATTAGAGATAGGCATGCAATGTTACGTCTATTGGCAAATGTGAAGATCAAGTCCTTCGATAAAAGACGAAGTAAAGAATTTGAAGCTCACGCTCAGATCTTGAAGCATTACTCTATTTTTGGCTTCATCTGACTTACGTAATGGCGAAGAAATCAGAAATAGTCATATATTTCCCGGATATAAAGAGTAAACCGGCAGTTTTTACACATTTCTTTTCCAAGGTATTGTATATATGAGTTCCACTTGTAGTCTAAAATGAATTTGAAACTCAATAGAAGCATAAATGATGAAGTTCTTTCAGAGTAAAACGCTTTATCGTGACAAGAGTATAATTTTGCATCAGAACACTGATGATAAAGAAATGTTAGCTTGGTTTTTAAGGTATCGAAAGTAACAAGGCGTTTGTTTCCCACATTGAGCTGTTAGAATTACCTCATTGGATAGATTGTCTTTGACAAAAAAGCAATTCGGCATGTGATTACGATATGGTACGGTCCGCTGTAGAGATTAGAATTTTCAGAAAAAAAATTAAAATAAAAAAGTTAAAGAGCGTCATTTACAAATCAAAAGTAAATGGATATTTCGAGGTTTGCGCTGAATTTTGCTTTCTACATTCAAAATTAATGAACATTGATTAACGTTGTTTGCGAAGTTTTCCTTTCTTTTTTATGCAAATACATACTTGTATCATTGTGGGACAGAGTACGTAGCTCAGGCTCTGTTGGAACAGAGAGAGTGAGATCGATTCAGTCCTCCTTCACTGTAGTAGGCAATAGTCCTGATTAGTACTTTGGCGGTTAGTGGGCTGGCTCAGTAAGTCCCGCTTTCTGGCGAAAAGATAGAGAGATCTAACTCCCAAGCCATCATTCCCCAGGTTTATATTGAGGTCTCTAAGAGATCGCAGAGTGCAGTAGGATTGACCATCGCTTTAGGGCAGGTTATTTGTTTCATTTAACCAAGTATCAGGTTTCAGAAAATAGGTTAGCTGATTGACCCCACTTTCAGAATGCCGGTTTTAATGTTAATGAGGTGTTAAAGAGAGGGTAAATAAGTGATAAATTTCAGAAGGATTAAGAACTGTACTGCAAGGAAAGTTGGTTCTCTTTGTCGTGCCAGAGATTAGCAGTGAATATTTCGGAGACAGCAGGAAAGCGCAGTTCAGGTTAGCAGTGGATATCGCAGCAAAGTAGCAAAGCGTAGTACTTTCTTCTGTCATCTTCACCTGACAAATTAGCACTGGTCATTCGGGAAGGATAAACAAAAATGGCCGCGATTATACACGACGGATAGAATGCTCTCCGGCTTCTGATTGGTTAACCTTCTATTGGTAGACTACAAAGGGAGTCAAGGCATTTGGACCAACTCACTAGTCATATACATAGATATACATATACACAAAAAACTGTAACAGATGCCATATATGGTCTGAAGCCATCATCGTAATTTTTCCATTATGCTTTTAAATGTAAAATGGTTGACAATGTGCTAAGGTTTCATGAGAACGTGAAAAAATTATCCATTATGGATTTTTTTCTATGTTATAATGTTATGTTCACGCGCACATCGAAGCATGAAAAAAAAACTGTTCCTTTACATGCATTTCAGAACGTTACTACAGTATTCATCGTTGATTCTGTTCAGTGACGGTTTTAAGTTTTAGTATAAATTGTTTCTAGTATTTGTATTCTAGATTTGTTGTTTTCATGGTAATCGATAACAACACAAATCTTTATATACATACT
>OZ010579.1:94568782-94601282 GCA_963932145.1 Acanthosepion lycidas
CTTCAGTGATAAACGAAGCCAAAGTATTCCAAAGGTAATTTCCAGTAAATGAAATTTTAAGTAAGTCATAATCAACCTAATGCGGTGGCAACGAAAATAAAAAGCAGGTGAAAACAAATGCAATGGTTCAAATGCAAAATCAATGGCAAGATAAACGTCTTTATGATCCAAACTCTGCCCCTGTGAAATGAGCTGATATAGACAAACACACACACCCATCATTGGTTGCGAAGAGTAGGATAAAGGCCTGTGAGTTATGGCTATAGTCTTGCTGCACAGAGCCAATGCATGACAAATAGATCTTATCAAGCAAAGACACTGAAAAGTTATATTGGTACAAATGCAGATTCTGTCATGAATGTTTAGAAACAATGGAGAATTTGGCATCAAGATTTACAGTATTAGCATGCACCGAATGTAAATCTTCGAAATGACGGTGGGATAATATTTGCAATGGTAAATCTGCAACTTAGAAAATTGACTTCAAAATATTAGTATGAACACCACTCACCTCTGATATAGGCATAGGTGCTGTATGAATTTTATGGGACTTTACAATATACACTAAAAGTCCAAATATCGTGATCAAATGCAACAAAATGTGTGTTCTTTCTCATTGACATGGCAGATTATCCAGAGTCAAATGACACTTCGAAGATCTGCAAAAACTACAAAAGTAAAAGCATATTGAACTGAAAATCTAAATAACGCGGTACAAGAAACCATCAATCATTCCAATTGTGGTAGCGGTCCTGAGATTGATTGAAAAACATTTTGATAGACTCATAAACAAAGAGGAGGAAGAGGAAAATGAAGAAGGGGTAAAGAACGATGAGAAAGAAAAAGACAGAAAAGATAGAAGGAGAACTTATAAGGAGCAAGAGGAGGTGACGTATGTCGAAGAAATGGAGGAGTAGGTGGTTGAAATGAATAGATGAAAAGAACGATAACAATGGAATAAATAGTTAAGGAATGAAACATAATTGACCAAGTAACAAATATAAGTATTTATCAAAGTTATCTTATTCGGGTACAAGGACATGACAAAGAAATAGCATGTAATGTCGGAAATATTTATTGGAAATAGAATTTGGTTGGAAAGGTTCCGGATAGAAATTGCTACCACCAGGAATTGAAGTGATTTCTGGTAGTCTATAAGAAATACAAAAAAAAAAAAAAAAGGAAGAAAAATATACTCAAAACTACAGCACACGCAATACATAGATCTTTTCCATGTAAAATGTGTGTGATGTTAGGGTTTATTTTGGCGGGGCGGGAC
Organism: Acanthosepion lycidas; assembly: GCA_963932145.1. Taxonomy (NCBI): domain Eukaryota; kingdom Metazoa; phylum Mollusca; class Cephalopoda; order Sepiida; family Sepiidae; genus Acanthosepion; species Acanthosepion lycidas. The sequence goes on from OZ010579.1 coordinate 94,570,062, forward strand.
GGTTGTTAAAGAAAATCTCATGAAGCCATTTCTGTCCCTAGGCCTCTAGAACAGAAATTAAAGGGAATAATAATAATAATAATAATAATAATAATAATAATAATAATAATAATAATAATAATAACAACCACCCAGATCCAGTTACGGAGATAGGACCTTTTACAATTCTATGGGACTAAACAATTCACACTGACAGAACAATCAAGGCCAACCGCCCAGATATTGTTATTAAAGACCACAAACATAAAAAAGACCCTCCTTATTGATATGGCAGTCCCTGCAGACTGCAATGTATCTTTGAAGATATTCAAAAAGCTTTCAAATTACAAGGACCTTGAAATAGAAATCTCAAAAATGTGGCGCATGGGAACATCAACAACCCCTGTTGTAGTTGGAGCCCTAGAATTGTTTGGAAATGATTCCAGTAGACAAATTGAAGGGATTCCTGGAAGTCCATGCCTCAAAGAGATACAAAAAATTGTTCTGACAAGTACAGCCCACACTTTACGAAGGGTTTTATCTATGTATTTTTTTTAGATTACCTAGATTCATTAAACTAATTATTAATAATAACTTCAACTGCCCCCATCGCAATAGAGAGATATCCAAAATAAAAAAAAAACACCTTGCTGACACGGTATTAAATGTTTGAGACGACACTGTATAATATTACTATTGGCATTAAAATAGTTTTATTTTGTCGTAGAAATTGTTTTCCTATTCACATCTCTGACGAACAATTACAATTATTTCCGTGAACTGTTATTCATAGTAGCATACAATATAAACCTGATTTATACGGAAATAAAATAAAGAAATTACTTTAAGCAGATGAAATCCGTTTCATAAGAATTAAAAGATAATAAATATATGACGCTCACCGATAATAAATATCCCCTCAGTTTCAATATGCCATATTAAAAATTTTAAAACAGTAAACCACTTGCTTAGTAACCTTTCCCTACAGATAACTTCTTTGTAAATGATTACAATTGTATTATCCTGTATGGCTTTTTTCCGATAGCCTTTTCCGATCAAGATATGCATATGGATGGCATGTATCGCGTTGAGAAATGTCTGAACTATCAAATTGTATACAGTAACCTTCTCAGTTCCAGAATTAAAAATGGCTTCCAGCAAGTGAATCTTATCGGTAATGGAGAGGATAATTCTCCATCTAAAGATGTAGATTGCTGCTACAGAATCAGGAAAATAATACTGCACTTAATAAGAGAATCGACATCAATTGAGGACTTAAAGAATAAAATGGATGGCACATGTCATGCAAATAATGACATCATTAGAAACTATTTTGAAAAAAAAAAAAGATAATACTGGAAAAGCGATAATGAGCTACAGGAATTAAGAAAACTATTTTCCCAAATTTGTTTTTTTAATATAAAGATTTTATATATTTCAACTGACGGTAATATTGACTGTTTGTATAATGGCTACCAAATGTTTCCATTACCATGTATATGAATTAAATAAAACAATCAACCTATATTAGTCACACTACACGATAATGCTATATAGAAACATAAAACAAAAATAATCCATAGCGTCTGTTTAACTATCCTTCAAACATTGCGAAAATATATTGCGGCCTTATTTATAAACAAAATCGGTTGCAATTCATAAAGGATCATACTTGAATAGAAAGCATCACGCTATCAATAAATATTGATATAAAGTACGCCCAAACATGTTAAAATGAGTTTGAATTGTAAAGACATATTTGTTACGTTTACATTAAAATCTGTTTTACAATAATATTATGTGAGCCGGCCGACGCTTAAACTTTGAACTGTTTACTCAAGTGAATATTTGACGACTTTTTTTTTGAAAAAAAAAAGAAAGATTAACACAATTCCGGTGATTTAAAAAAAAAAAAAAATCTGTCCGTCTGACAATACTAATTTATTTTCATCAATATTATGAAAATATACGCCTTCGTACTATTTAGAGTATATATATATATATATATATATATATATATATATATATATATATATATATATATATATATATATATATATATATATATATATATATATATATATATTCATGCACGTTTAATGCAAAATTATTGTAATTCGTTTTTTTAAGATTGTTTTCTTCTTCCGTGCTCTTCACTTGTCTAGTCTCTGAGCGTAATTTGAACTTAAATTTTAAAATATGAAATGAACGTAATGTAGATTTAAGGGAGTGATACCATTGGAACTATAACTATGAGTTTTGTTTTTATATATATTTATTCTGGTTATAAAATTAAACTGAATCCAATATGGAAATTTCGGTTCCCGAGGAATGTTGTGTCAATATTAATTTGTGATTGCTTAGAGGTTCAATCTTGAACGTTGCTATTTCTTAGGGTTCAATAGTAACGCGCGTATTGTGAAAATGTACTATAATTTGAAGTTTAAAACCGATCACAATATCAGCTATGAAAATCTTCAAATGTTTTGTTCTTTTAGATGATATTTGTTGGTTAGCTCGATGTGTTGGTTGCTATAAATTGCCACACATGTAAAAAGTAGAATAATAGAAATCAGTATAATTTCCTAAAATCGTGTTATATTTAGTCGTGTAATAATTAAAAAGAACAGACCAAAATGTGACCTACAAATCAAGCAAGTACACGAATTTAAATATCGAATAAGTTAAAAAAAAAATAAGAGGACGGAAAATCTGACATCGAAATATGAAGACACATTGAAATAGCGAAATACACCTTTCGAAGACTCCGTAATGCATTACGGTACAAGAGAACTTCATTAGAAAACATCAATGTGTTTCTAGAGATCATAGTAATGCCTGAAGTAAATATGTAAGCATCGACAAAGTTTTTGAGAAAATGGGACAAAAAGAACATTTATACTTAGAAACACAAAAAGACAGTTGAACTTTCTAGGATTTATATAGGGAAGATGAATGATGTTTTGGAGAATTTGTTACTCACATAGCATATTGATGGCAAGAGGGACATAAACAGCGCAAAACCTACCTAACGAAATTATGTAAGTGACTGACAGAACAGGGTTTAAGATATATAACTAAAACAGACATCAGTAGACTGGTAATTGTGGAAAGTCGTGATCGTCCACATTCTCGACAGAAATGTCACATAGGAGAAAGTCAGGGCTTTGTGCTAAATATTTGTTAACATTAATTTACGCTTCTCTGTACCGTAATATGTCATATCAATGGCAAGAACTTTCTCATGAATTATCGTATCACGGGACCAAACGAAAACGGGTACTAATATTGTATATTGTATTTTTTTTTAAATACAGGGAAGGTTATTGTAAACAATATCTACACAGAAAGGGAAATTGATAAGGCCAGTTCGAATTCACCTCTAGTCTATTGTGTCCCTTTTTAGGACATTTAGAAAGGGATAAGCACTATCTCTTCATCACCTTAAACAGATAGGTAAACTGGGTTCATTACGATTTTTAGCAGTCAGTGTAAGAGAATGAATTCCCCGGGCGTAAAAAAATCGCAAGGGAAATGATTCCACTCTCTTCTTCCAATAAGTTATTGCAATTAGCGGTTCACTTACAGATGTACAAATCTATTTCCGATTTATACACAATATTAGTGAATTAATAATTCACTGACAAACACAAACTGGAAGATACTGTCAAGGAAAAAGGGGTGATAGGCCTTAACATTGACAGTTTCATTTGATGTTCTCTAAACAGTAAAACTTAATTCCTCAATGCCAGTATAATATGCGTTAGATTATTAGGTTGGTGCAAAATGTCGTTTTCTGACATATGTTACTATGTGAGAACACGACATTATTTTTGCACCAACCTAATATCTTAGATTGATATAAAGGAATTTAATCATTTGTAAAATAATTTCCACTACTTAATTATTTTATATGCAAAAAAAGGGTTTGCTATACTAATTGCATAAAAATATATTAAGATGTCTTTGAGGCACTCTCTATCCTGAGATGAATTAAAACTTTGAACTCAGTAATTAAATGAAACATGAATCAACCATAACTGAATACATTCTGACCAAAAGAGGAAAGAATAAAAGGAATCAGTTTTGATATTTCTTAATGTCTGTTTCAGATTAGCTTTTGATGGTGCCACGCCTTTGCGCATGTGTTTGTTATCAAACAAAATGCTGCTTCTACGTTTGTCTTTCAGTTTTATCACGAGTTTGATTATCCAAGTTTAGTGACCCGAGGAACTGCCAGCAATTATAATATCCAAGGGGAAGAATAAAATGAGTCGGAATACGATAAATGCTATGGATGAAGAATAGACATAGAAGTATTTCAATAAATAAAAAGTAAATAAACAAAAACAGTGCGCGGGTATATTGCAATGTTGTCTCTTCAGTTAAAGAGCTATTAGGGTTAAATATTAACGCGCATATTGTGAAAATGTATTATGATTTGAAGTAGAAGAACGATAACAATATCAGTTATGAAAATGTTCGATTTGTTTTCCTCATGTTGACGATATGCGTTGGTTAGACCACGTGCTGGTTGCTATTCATTGCCAGATATGTAAAAAATAGAATAATAGAAATGAGTATAATTTCCCAGTTATGTGTTCTATATATTCGTGTAATAAGCAAAACGTACAGGCCAACATGTGACCTACAAATCAAGCAAGTACAGAAATGTAAATATAGATGTATTTTTTTTAAAAAAAGAGGACGGAAAATTTGACACCGAAATATGAAGACATTGGAATAAGTAAATACACATTTAGAAGGCTACTCAATGAATTTTGGTACAAGAGAACTTCATTAGAATCCAAGAAAATGGTTTTGAATTGTTATGTAATATCGATCCTCCCATATGGCAGTGAATGATGAACATTCCTATCGTAGATGAGACTTAAGGAAACATCAATATGTTTCTATAGATGATAGTAATGCCTGAACTAAATATTAGGTTGTCCCAAAAGTTCGTAAACTCTTGCAAAAAATTGAAAAAAAAATTGAAAAGTTACTCGCCAATTAATAACAAAAACAACAAAAATTATTCCTCTAAATAAAGACCATCATTTTCGAAGACTTTCTGCCATCGATCTGCAAGCTTTCGGATCTGGTGAAAGTACCATTCAGCCGGCTTCGAATCAAAGAATTCTTGACACGCTTCCTCGACTTCATCAAACGAGACGAATCGGCGGCCCTTCAGAAAGTGTTGCATTGAGCGGAAAATGCCGTAATCTGATGGAGCACAGTCAAGACTGTAGGCTGGATGTGGCAGAACCTCAACGCCGTCCAGCTCTTCAAACTTGTCTTTGGTCTTCTTGGCGGTGTGTGGCTTGGCATTGTCCTGCTGCATCAAAGCGCGCTTTCGGTTGATCGTAGCCGGGTACTTTTGCTTCAACTTTTCGTAGACCCGCTCCTGTTGCTGACAGTAAAGTTCGGCACTGATGGCATGACCATTCAGAACCAACTCAAAATGCACGATTCCTTCAAAGTTCCACCAAACGCACAACATTACTTTCTTGCCGAATCGATCTTGTTTTGGAACCGACGGGGTCTCCTGCCCTTTCTGAACCCATCGCATGTCTTGATTGTGCTGGATCAGATAGACCCATTTCTCGTCCGATGTCACAATGCCCTTCCAAAAACAATAAAAAATTACATTAAAATTTAATTTTTCGCAAGTGTTTACGAACTTTTGGGACAACCTAATATGTAAGCATAGACAAAGTTTTAGAGCAAATGGGACAAAAAGGACATTTACACTTCGAAGCAGTAAAAGACAGTTCGCATTGAATTTGATGATAACTAAATACTCCGCATTTTTGGTGCGAATGCGTTAAAATATTAAAAGCTAAGAAAAGGATATCATTGTTGATTTGCAAATGGTGTAATATTTATCGAAATGGAAATAGAAATCACCAGATCATCAAATCGGGTTTAAATTTCTACTATTTTTTTTTTTTTTACTTTAAGCATTTATTAACATGAATGCATCTTTCCTTCCATCATAGATAGTAGAGAAAAAGTTATGTCGCTTGGATTTCTTGGTCTCTGTGGCAAACAGTCAATTAGAACGATAATAATGTTAGGTTGGTGCAAAAATAATTTCGTTTTCTCACATAGTAACATATGTTAGAAAACGAAATTATTTTTGCACCAACCTAATATTTTGATAATCTTGGAAATAGAAAAGTGGAAATAATCCGCTATATTCTCCCAAGCATAATCATGACAATTTGCACATATTAACGTAAAAACAATTGGTATATTAAAACTTCAAAACTCTAATATATCAACTACAGATCCTAGCAAAAAAATTAAATTAATCATATACTACACTAAATCTAGTATATCCAACTTAATACTTCGCAATGATACTTCTACCCCGGTTAGCGGTTTGCAAAAAAACAACATAGTTTATAAATTCAAGTGCCCTTTGGGAGAGTGTATCTCCAACGAATTAAATAATATTTATGTTGGTCACTCAACAAACTTGCTTTCCCGACTCTTGACACTACATTTGAATGAAAATAACACTTTTAGGCACTTAAAATAACATGCTTGCCCGCACACACAATTCCGTAAAATACTTGTCGAAAGCACAATTATACTTCGACATGAAAAGAATAGACAAAAACTAAAAATCCTTGAAGCATTATACATCAAACATTTGAAACCCAACCTAAACAAAATCAATTATGGCATCTCTCCAAATATTCTTACATGTCTATAATTGGTAACAGAAGCCATTGGTTTATACCAACGGTTTACCATACTTTATACTTCTCAATTCTGTCTTGTCCGTATATTGTTTAATATGTTGTAATTGACATCTTTGATAATGGCTTATATAAGCCGAAAGCTTAGATTGTATTAAAAAAATATGGATCAATATTGTCAATTTCTTTCTTCGTTCAACGATAATGTTATTAAACTTATCAGATGTTACGAAAAAATTTTGCATAAAATAAATAGACAACACTTGTCTATAATATTTAATGAAACGTGTATCAATGAAAAGATGCAACCTAAATACACACAATATACATATATATATATATATATATATATATATATATATATATATATATATATATATATATATATATATATGTATGTATATAACATAAAAATATAGATTTTGGTATGTTTTATTATACGATAATGTACTCGATATCAGGGAGAGAGTGTATGTAAATATAAATAACCACAAGTAAAAGTAATAATGGCAATCGACAACAAATAATACAGTCCGCAAACAACACTATAAAATAGCCGCTTAACTGCATTCGAAACCACATGTATGTTCTGCCCCTAGAAGAATTCAAACCCTAACCGTTTACGCCAAATAAATAACCGTTAGAACACTACAATAGACTTACCAATAATAGTATTACTGGTCAGCATATATTTTCTTTTTATAAATACATCAGTTTTATATTTTGGCATACATCATCAGTGATTTTTAGACGAGGTGTACTAGAAGTCCGGTGTTTTATTTTATCTTCTCCACGGTGACTCGGTCGATAATGATCGGATATCGTCTTGTGTCCCATCCGTCAGCTACAATTTTCTTGATTTTAAATCACACACAGTGACTCCTTTGGGCAATTTATAGTCTAATCACGGATAACTTCCGGTTCACCAGTAATCTACGCGCGTCTTTAAAAAGAGGAAGTAAACGCAGTAACGATTTCGATTTGGCAATGAACATGGCGGCGTTCTTGGCTTAAAAAGGTAAGGAACGTGCATACACACACAAAAACACACACACACACAAACACGAAACACATTCTACTCACTGTTATATTATTTCCATTCATGTCAATCAGCTAATCAACAAAAATAAATAAATTAATTAAAATATAAAACCTTCACTGTGTGTCCATATATATATATATATATATATATATATATATATATATATATATATATATATATATATATATACATATATATATAAGAAAAAGACAATCGGTAAACATTATGCAGTATTCCCTGACGCTTTTCGTCCACTGCAAATTTTTCCTGGCAAAAAAAGAAAAGAATTTATTTGAACAAAGTATCTATAAATAAAAAGTTACTAAAGAATTTAGAAACGCTCATATATATTCATTGGGTCAACTGAAAGCGTACGTTATTTACTTCATAAGTTTGAAGAGAATTTTTCATTGGATGGATGCGATGACGGATTTAACGATTTTCTTTTTATTTCTTGATATATTTATTGTGTATGTTGGTTTGGGAGCGAAGTGTCTTTTTTAGGAAACATGAGTTTGCGTAAGAATTGGTGCGTAGATTAATATTTGGATAATATTCAATGGCGGAACTCCCTAGGATTTTCCTTCTGAGTGAATTATTTTCTATTTTTTCTGCGTGTAGCATTTTAAAATCAAATTTATTGTTGAATTTATTTCAATGTATGACCAGTGCATTTGTCAAATTGCTATTTTGTGGTCAGAGATGCGTTATTTTTTAAATTCCTGCATGTTTCTTATAGTGAGGAAGAGTTTTGGCGATGTTCCTACTTCCAGAATATTGTTATAGGTGTTTTTAGATCTGATTATATCAATAATAATTTTGGACGTGGTTGGTTGGATGATTTTTTCAGGTAGGATAGGTTGTTTTTTTTAGTGGACGTTACGGAATTGGTCGGTAGTATTATGTATATTTATTTGTATAATTTATTGTTATGAATGGTGTTAGTTTTGTTACTATTATATATTTTGTATGCCTTTCTTCTTGCTTTGTGGGTGAAGACATATGGATATTAGAGGTTTTGAATGTGTTTTCTATGTATGTTTTGTCTTTGTATAAATATTTGGACTGCAAATTCTTAATGCAGAAACCTACGATTATACCAGATTTAGTTTTAGGGCAGTTGTTTGAATAGAAGCAGACCATGTAGTGTTTTTTGTTAGCTTTTCTATAAACTCCAAAATTAAATTCGTGATTGTTTTTGTTTAAAATGGTATCTAATAAGGAAAGAGTGTTCCAGGTTCAACGTTGTTAAAGAGAGTGTCAAGATCTGCTAGCATTTTGTTGATATATTAGTATTGAATCGAGTATGTAGCTGATTTAAAAGAAAAGTCTGGAGGTAGAATGTTTTTAATGGGTCATTTTCTAGGAACAGTGAATGTGGGCAGATCAGTCCTAGGTTACTTCCCCAGACTATAAAGAGGAGAAAAACCGAATGATCAAAAACACAGTTACTATAATTGCTTTCTGTCTTAAACTTTGCTCTGTTGCACTGAGCTCGTGCGATGACTTTCAACTTCACGCAGTTAGTCATCGATTCATGCTTCAGCAAATTTGAATCCCGATAAAGGGATGCGTCCCTGTCCTCGCAAGTTTAAACACCTCAAATAATCTTCTGAATTGTGTGTTTCATTGCGTTCGATACTCCATACAGAAATGCACAGCTCAAACTCCTCGGTACTTCAAGCCATCTTCTCAAATAGTCACTATTGTTAATACCACTTCATGTCAGGGACAACAAATATTTGGCAAAAAGGCATATTGATATATTTATGCCTTAAAACGGCCTGGCATCATAACTTGACAACTTTGTTCACCATTGCTTCGAGATCTATAAAATAGTTCTGGGTAGCATTTTCATCTTTTAAATTAGCATTGAAAATTTTATCACGGCACTTAATTTTTTTTTTCTTTTAACGGCGTTATACTGGTTTCGGCAATCTTGGCACAGAACTTTTCTATCATAATCCCCCTCCTCACTAATAAAAACCACGAATTTGTCGATTTAAACTGCATTAGTGCCCAAGTCATTATCTATTCTAAACCCTGTAATATTCACTGGTATCCATGAACAGAAGATATAGTAAATGTCAAGTCATCCATATATGCACAGATCGGAGGTTGTCGTACATCTTTTGTCATCAATGGACCTCGACACACAACTGCTGCTGATTTTACCAACATGTTCAAGGTTAATGTGAATAATATCAGTGATATTGTAAATCCAGTGATAATTTACTTTTCTAGCCGATGCCACTTGGAAGATATGAAATCGGAGGTTGTCATTCTACTGAAATAATTGCCATAATATTGTATGAGATTTCTTACACAAATATGTTCATGGTATCTTCTAAAATCTTCCTCAAGTAACCTGTGTGGAGGAATGGATCCATATGCATTAGCAAGGTCTGGCCACAGTACGACGACAAGTTCGAATTCCTTTCTGCAGCTGTTATATATATATATATATATATATATATATATATATATATATATATATATATATATATATAATCAATAATCGACTCTCCCGTCGAGATTCAAGGAAACCGACCGCCCGACACCGGCACATGAGATTTGATTATAGTGGTGAAGGCCTCGTGCAGTACCATCCACACTTTTGGGAGGGACGAATACAGAGACCTGGTGCACCGAATGCCACAAAGTTACCAAACGACCCTCCGCAGGTTTTGAATTCAGAGTTGTCCTTCTCCTAGACCAGTTGCCATCCAAGGCTATAGAACCCAGTCTGTCATGCTATTTTACTCTATTTACTCTATGCTATTAGTCTATATATATATATATATATATATATATATATATATATATATATATATATATATATATAATCCCTTATCTTCTGTAGTTCAATTATGTTAATTAGATATGTCTTTGTTCATTTATTTTTATTTCATCTCCGTCCTGTTCACTTACGTCCTGAAAATGATTTAAATGAAAAACGAACATATATAACCACCTATATTATATCTATTTCTATCTACTTCAACCTGTCTAAATTTGAGTCACTCTCTACTGTAATTTTATGTGAGACTAGTACATTGCGAAATCGGCGAGCAGAGTTCAAATTCTCGCCTAGTTTTTGCTTTCACATTCGAACTATTGAACGCACTAATCAATTGCTTTTCCCCCATAAGATAGAGGTTTAATAACAGTAATATACTAACTTTTGCCTCCAGTGTTACAGAAGAAAAAAAAAAATCTTAATTCAAATCCGTGGAGAAGGCAATAAAAAGTCCCTGAGACCTCCTCCTCACAGAATCATGTCTAGTTTTCAAATATTAGCAAACATGATTCTGCAGAGATTATTGCCTACGTCCTCAGAGGAAATGTTATTAAAAATTGTTTTCTTCCATGTTATTATTGTTGTTTTTAATCTCATTATTCTCCCTCAATATATAACTTGATACAGTAATAAAGAGGTAAAATCTTCCGAGATGTAGACGTGCATTACACACCTTTATTTAAATACTTCAGACACATCGTCCGCCATGATGAAGCAGTGGACAAATCTATATTCATTTGGATTCTCCCGCTTCTTCGATTTCCCCCATTATTTATATATTACTGTCTGGTAATCGTAGAATTATATTAGAAAAACAAGATTATAAATAATGAGTATTATGGTTTCTTTAGGAGTTTTACCCGATATAAATATTGTTATTTCTTTATCCTATCATTTAGGATCTCGCTAAATGTTGTATTGCAGCTCTGACAGCATAGAATCGAAAATAACTATATTAAACGTTTGCTTTAACAGTAAGGTTCACCCGTGTGAATCCCGGAGATAACTCAATGAGGAGGAGGCTTACGTTTAGTGGTAGTTTAGATAGATAGAAGGGTTAGATAACGGTTAACTCTAGACTTAAACAAATTACCATAGTGGTGATCGTAGAAACATCCTCTTGTGAGACTGTTCTACAAAGCAATTGCTCGGAGGAAGAAGCTGTTTGGGTGGAACTTACTTCTCACCCACGGAGGAAATGTGGGTGGTTTTCTCCTATGTAAGTGGCATGATGAATTCTGGCCATGATTGTTAGACCTGGCGGAACCAAGGAATGTAGTTTGTCTGAGTATATTTCATAGAACTTCAAACAAGTCTTCATTTCCTTTATCTATTCTCGCGCATGTCGTATTTACCTTTTAGATTTCCTCGAATCTAAAATTACACCAAAAATTACTTCTCAAACATTTTATCCATATTGTAGTTTACTGATGATTCTGTGTACAACATTTCCTCATATTCTTAATCTCTCCTGTAACGTTTTGTTGCTTTTCAACATTTTACTGCCATTTTATCGAAATTTATACAATTAATTTAAGAAAATATAGTTTTCTATTTGCTTTTGTCACTTAGATATCATTATCACATTCGATCCTCCATATATTTTGACGTTTTAAGAAAGCCTCTTTATGTTTTGTTCATAGTGTAGAGAGATCAAATTCGATTGGTGTTGTGGAATAAATAAGACAACCCCCAGTAACATAGAGAAGCACCTTCTCTATGTTACTGGGGGTTTAGATAAACTCAAAGTAAGTCAGTAGAATTAAGTCGTACTCAGGCAGTCCAGAACACGATTGTCAAACTCTCTGCCTTCGGGCAGTTTGCAACTCTCGGGCCTCTGGCTACGGACAGAGACCACGTTGAGAAGAATAGACAATGTAAACTGTCCGATCCTGCGCTTGCGGGAGCTGAGTAAATTTTGTCCATGCGCCCGAGTGTACACGCTCGGGTTTCCCACACTAAACTCGACGTTGTGTCACTTCGTGTCTCAGTTGGGAGTTTGGGTAAATTCCAGGCCGTGGGAGTCAGTCGGAGATAATTCTAGTGACGCCAAGGTGAGTAGTCTAAGCAAGACATAATATTATAATTGCGAGGAGTAATAACAATTGGTAACAGATATGCTCTCAAGATAGATTCTAATTGACTTTCTGCTAGAAGTTAAACTGATTTAATATTTGGCATTATGTTAAATTAGCCAAACAATCTGGATTATAAGAGCGCGAATAACCACTGAGAGAAAAATTATTCCGCTAAGTTATCTATTTATTTGGACAAACCAGTCAAGTGGGAGGAACAAAAACTCAGAATAAACACCACACCCACGCATTGTAAAACCTTTCATTTACATAATTCTCTATTGGTCATTTTGTATTATCTATTTTGTCGTATTCGAACACTTTTAGTTGAAGTAAAAACAAACAGGAAAACGTTTTGTAGAAGTATTGGTTTGTTTCTGCTAATGGTACGCTTTCAAGATTTATATTTTCTCTTGAGCACCATCATGTCATATGGAAAGGAAGATACAAGTTTCTGAATGCGCAAAGGATGGTTCGATTTGGGGAATGCAATCAATGCGGTTAACTCAAAAATAATTGCTGCACAAGGATTTTTGCATCGAGATGTTTACATTATTCTCTGGAACACACTGTTCAAAATTTAATGCGGTAAATTTTATATACGTGTTGAAATAGCATTTATTTTGCTCTTTTAACACTTACCGGTATCCGTACACTTTGCCTACATACAGTTTGCCTACGTAAACATTGAGAACGGGCATCTTGCCTACCGGACATTATACCCATGAACAATGTGCTTACCGGATATCGGACATTATCCTTACGGGTAGCAATACTAGCGGATATTATAGTTCTGGGGAATGATGCCTAGATGACTACAAACTCAACAGATATGACTTATAGGGTAAACGTTTTTATTTTATCTCATTTTATATTCATATATTTAATACTTTTCATATATTTAGAGACTCGTATTTTTTGTTGTTGTTTGGTAGAAAAGCAACTCCAGCATTGGCGTAATCAACAATGTGTTCATAGTCGGCTTACTCGTTACCCAATCGGTCTCCAAGTAAAACGGCAACTCGTAGGTCGCAGGCTCTGCGTCTGCGCTCTACAGACTTTCATGGACATTCAAAAGTTCTTGCGCTAAAGCAGGCTGCCATTGTCGTCCTCATATTAAAACATACTTGATTTTTGGTTTATTAATTTACAGATATGTTGAAATATAATCAGTCTTATGTACAAGAATGACGGCAAGGTCTTATCATTTTCGATTGAAATAGGTAGATGTAACCATATCTTCTATGCTAACATTTTAATCTATCGCACGTCTTGCTTTTGACACTCTCTTCCGGCTTCTTGCTTCTCAGTCAACATTGATCTTGAACAATTAAAATGCTACGCCAATATTTGTCTTCTTAATTCTTTCTATTTTAGTGTCCTCTCACATTAATAGTAGTTTTTCTGACATTATCTACAACCCAGTAACCCCTTGCTTGTAAGTGGCTTTATTGCATTGCTTGGGGTGCAATGATTAAAATAAAATTGTAATACCAATTAGTTAGGTCCTTGCTAAAATTGAGGCATAATACAGGGTGACCCCCAAAAACGGGATTTTTTGAAATGCGTATTGCCAGACATGATCAAGTGGCAACACTGCGAGACAGTGACCTTGAGCAAGTAAACATTTCGCCATTTATAATTCAAGATGAAATTCACAGTATCCCAGCTGAGATATTGCAGCAGTCAATGAGGAATCTAAACAACAGATTTGAAGAATGCATTCATACAGGAGGGCCCCATCTACAGGACGTAATTTTAAAAAAATGAAAATTCCATCATTGTTTCTTAAATGAAATGTTTTAAGGTTTCAATTACTATGAATAAAATATTTTTCTTCCATCACTCTTGGTTTTATTGGATTGTTAAAAAGTTCACGTTTTTTTGGGTCAGGCTATATCTTCTATATTCTGTCCTCTATTACTATACTGACCACTATTCTCTACTCGATTCACTATACTATTTCTCCATTCGAATCACTATATGAATTACATTTCGAGGAAATATTATCGAGAAAGTACTATTAGTGCGAGTGATATTCGAAGGCGTCTGACACCAGTATTGTTCAACGGCGTACTATATTGTTTATATGCGATTGCAAAGCTTTTACTATAACGAACATTACGAAATTTACAACGAGTATTCGTTGGCATCACCAAAGTATGAAATGAGTGTTCGTTGACATTAGAAAACATTTAAAACATTCTTCACGATTTAGTTGTATGTTCTGTTCTTAGGAAATATACGGTTAACGACTTCTTTTGTATATATATATATATATATATATATATATATATATATATATATATATATATATATATATATATATATATGTATCCATTGGAATTAAATACCACTTAAAACATTTATCTCACTAGCATCTTTATCTCTGTTTTATATATAACTTTTCGGCCAATATTTACTTTTACCTACATCCGATATATGTCGAGTTCAGCTTCTGCAGATTAATCAGCCATTTTTTATTTCTTGTGTTTACCGTATTTTTTTCTGACATAGGATTCGTGCATGCTGAGAATAATTGTTACATTTCGAGGCTAAAAGTAAGTACGTAGTTATTTTTTCGCGGTAAACATTCTCTTCAGCGGCATAAAATAAACCACTATTCCCTAGACGGCGAAAAATCAATAAAATCAAGGTATATACGCTGATTGCAATTAAACATTATTACAACTGATAATGGTGGCTTTGGCATTACATAAAAAGGGAATGTTCTTGAATCGCAAGATTCACAAAATGTTGCTGATGAATAACAACGCCATGGTTAATAATCCACAACTTCAGCATGAACAGCCTAGCCGTGTGATACAATATGGCTTCCAGTCTGAATATACCGCACAATTGTCTCTTTCAGTGTCTCTCTCCCCGATCTGTCATCTCACTTAAAAACTAAAATACCATCAAATACCCAATTGCCAGGGAACCATTAGCCACGGTGATGTTTATGAAGGAAAATATTTAGATACAAAATGGCAGATTATTTCACGCCGCTTATGTGAAGGCTTATCTTTTTTTGCTGCATTCAAATTCCGAGAAAGAAGACAATTCAAAATAGAATGAAATAATGAACCGAAATAATGAGAAATATAGACATAAGAATAGGAAAAGAATTTAGAACTTAAAATAAACGATGTTGCAGAATTTTCGCTCACAGCTCAGCTATATCGACGTTTGAAAGACAAAATATGTTTATCACTTTGTTTACCAGGTCCGAATACCATTATATTCCCCAGATTCGTATCTTAACTAAAAAAAAAAAAAATAAAAAACAACCAAAAAGAAAAAGGCAACCACAAAAACAGCTTTATTTATTCCAGAACCGAACAATGGGAAATCACATTATGTTTATAAATATTCTGGAAAAGAAAACCGCCATTTTCTAAGTTCATTAACAGACGATATGTAGTTAGCGATTTCCCGTTTACTTTTTGTTTTCTCTCAGATTTACATTTATTTTCCATCATGCAATACGGTTTTATCCGCCCGATTTCTCTTTTTCATTACCATTTCTTACTTTCTATCTTAATATATTTACATCACTTTTTATTTCAATTTTGTCTCTGTTTCGTCTCGAGCAATCGGTGAAAGCATTAGCAGACTTTGTAATTACGTTTGTTTGTCATTCGCAATTATTTAGTTGCAGACAGTTTCCATTTCTGCGTTTTTCGTTGTTGTTTTTTTTATATTTAGCTTTAGGTAACAACGTGTAATCACGAACACGTAAAACGTACAGATAAATGAATGAATGCGTAGCTTTTTGGCATATACTTCCGAAGATTGAAAGGGAATACGAAACCTGATAGAACGAATCTAGAATAGTAGAGAAACATTCGATGTAATTGCGAGTGCGAAATCGTTTAACATTTATAGGCTATATTCTCGAAGACTTTTCACGGTAGTGTAGAATTCCATGGTTTCAGTCCGTCAGATTCCAACCTCACTTCATGGAATGTGTCAACAAAGGACGATATCCTTGTCCTATTCACTTTATTATACGAGGGGTAGGGATGTGTTAGCATTGGTTGTAGGAGGTAGCGGGTGAACGTCTTTCATAGAAAATGCATGTCCGTGCGATTCCTAAGCATTCCAACACATGCCATCAGTCCCCAATTCCGTATTTATGATGCTGACATTACTATTTACTCTTGTGAACAGTAAATCAGATAAGTTGAATGAAGAAAAAAAGTGGCAGCTGATCTTGAAAATGAACTTCAATCCGTTCTTAAAACGGACAAGAAATAGCATGTAAATATAAATGGCTCCAAGACCAAAAATACTGTCTTCTTGTCTCCTTAGAGAAATAATGTTTGCCTTCCGTCAGCATATCGGATGACAACCTCCGGGAGAGCAACCTATTGTACCTTCTCATTTTCACGTTTTCGACTAACATAAACTATATTATGAAATAGACAAAGTCCGGCAATTATTTTAAGGCATTTTTATGTTTATACATACTTTTTTGTATAGATACAAATATTTAAGTAAATGCTCTGTTTATAATAAACAGTATTAAACAACATTTACCGGCCTGAATGTCCGAGAAATCTTCACAGAAAATATTCGTCCTCCGACAGGATTCGAACCTGTATCCTATACGGAACCGTATGACGTCATTTCTTTACATTTGATACGCCATGAGCAGATATGAATGTACGTCCGAAATTCATGGAAGATTGAAGTTTAAAGATAGTAAATTCGACTTTGCTAACTGAGCGCTCCTCAGTGGCCAAATCGGTAAAGCCACGTCAAGCTAAATGACGGTTCCGTTTAGGATACAGGTTCGAATCCTGTCGAAAAACGAATATTTTCGGTGAAGATTTCTTTGACATACAGGCCGGTAAATGTTCTTTAATACTGCTTTTTTATAAACAGAGGATTTACTTAAATATGTGTATCTATAAAAAGAATGTATAAACATAAAAATATCTTTAAATAGATTATATTACTATGTCTGTTACTGCCCGGAAAAATAGGCTTACTGTGTCGCGTCAGATCATTTTTTCTCGTCAGAATCCATCGTACACTTTTATAAATCTTCCATTCATCCGTGATTTGAATATTTCTACCACATCACGTGCTGTACCCTTGCTAAAGGTCTCGAGATTCCTGACAAAATCCCCCCAAAATATCTGTAATAATATCGGCCCTGACATATCATTTAAGCTTGGGTTGCTTATTCACCGCCGTAACGTGATGAACCTTACAAGTAAACTTAGATACATGAACAGGGCAATTGTTATGCATGAATAAATATTTCGCGTTGAAACTGCATGGCCGGGACTTATATCATTCAAAAAGAGCCTTCTCTTTGAAATTCAAATATCAGCATTTAGTTTTTCTTCTTCATCGATTCTAAGGGGTTTCCAAATTGTTTGGTAAAGAATTCCAACTCATATCATCATACTGCCACCAAGTTGCCGTTTTCGTTTAACCAAAATCATCTATCCTTCGGATAAAGTCCACCTTTTGCGAATCAGTCAGGTATGTCGAGCATCAAATAATACTAATCTGGATAAAATACTTCAGAAAAGTCAAGAGATATTTGAAACAATAGAAAGAGGTAGAAAGAAGAAAAGCTATGAAAGGGATAAGTGGGAGGAATTTGGACAAATATCTTGGGTACACGAAAAGTTGAGCCCATCAAACAGGGACTCCGAAAAGGATGAACAGTGGGAACATACACTCTTATTATTTGAAACAATCGCTTTAGTTTCCTTTCTGTCACCCTACGATCAGTCTTAGACCCACTAGAGTGACAGGGTGCAATCGATTTCTATTTTTCCACGGATTAGGTTATTTTCAGTGGGGTGCAGTAATATGAATCTAATGATTAAATTTGATTGGCCTTGAAAAATATTGCGTCATCCTTGATTGCATCAGATTTTCATCACGCCCAGACACTTTTGACTCAACTGTCGTTTAGTTGATCTGCGGCCATTGTTTACGATGGACCTTACTCCAAGAAAAATGTAACGCTGCATAAACACACTGGCAAGCCTTACCAGTGACCAAATCAAAGTATTATAGACTGGCCCGGAAACTCTGCTGATTTAAATATTATCGAAAATCTTCAAGGAACGACTTCGTGAAATGGACATACGAAGTCTAATATTTGCACTGAGTCATATTCATTTGGAAAAATACAAAAGAATTAACTGATAACAGAATTATTCTTTTTGTTTCAATTGATTTGCTCAAGGGTGTAATGGTTTTTAAGATGGTTCGAAGAGCATATTACTATCAGCTACTTGAAAACAATTATTAAGGTAGAACAATTAAGACAATGATTATATCGACCAATCTTTAGTAGTTTCGTATTTAAAAAAAAATCTTTTGGTTTCGGCCAATATTATCAAGGTTAATATATTTTATCGTCGTATTTTTTATATTTTTGGTGAATGCTTAAAGAGGTTTTAACTAAGTTAAATGTTTAATCATAAGTCCTATGTCATATATATATATATATATATATATATATATATATATATATATATATATATATATATATATGTATATATATATATATATACATATATATATATATATATATATATATATATATATATATAGAGAGAGAGAGAGAGAGAGATGGAAGGAGGGGGGAAATATATATATATAGAGAGATATGTGTGTTTGTGTAGGGATCTACACATCTATTTAATCTGCTGAGAAGAATCTAACATAAGATACCTAAAATTTAAAAATTTATTTTCACTTCTATATTACATCTATTTTTTTTTTTTGTTATTTCATTATTTTCGTACATTGGAATTTTAAAGTATCGCTTTGTCTACATTGAACGCTTTAAAATATTTGCTTTACCGAGAGTAAGTGGCTTAGGAGCATTCTCCACTCACCTCAATTCCCAAATTATTCCACACAAGAAAATCTATTTGACGCTCCAAAATGTCGCCCCTTCAAAGATCTGAACAGGGGTTAGAAGTGGTTGTTTTACGATTAATCGCCATAATACTTAAGGCCTTTTGTCTTTACTCTGTAAAATGTCAGAGTGACAGGTGTAAAGTGTTTTTCAGTCAAGAAAGGCCGGTATTTACCAAACCTCTCCACAGGGCAGGATGTGTCACAAGCCCGGTTTTTACATGGGGCGATTCCGAGCCCGTAGGCGCCTGTAAAAATTTCCCCTAGACCCCGTATACACGGGTTTGGGTTTGTCTACTTCTCCAGGTGAAACTTTGCCCTTCGGCATAGCTCCGTTGTTAGCATACAACCATGGAATCGGGTTCGAATGTCACTACAGGTTAATTTGAAAATATCATAGTGGCGAGACGATCCCAGCGTTCACCGGCGTTTGGAAGTGTCCAAAAACCATACCTGCCTTTGACCCATCTCTTGTGAGTAACCCGGGGGATAATGAACAGTTCGGAAGCAGCTTACTTCTGGTTGTCTTCGTGAGAGTTTGGGCGTCATCGCCTTGTTCTTATCGTCAGTCACTTCAGATTATGAGCTTTCTCTTATAAAGACATCTCTATGTATATGTGTTACGTTAGAGTTTTGTTTAGTGTCCAAATTGTGGAATCACTGTTCCAGACGGGGTTGTTACCTTGACTTACATGCAAAAAACCTTGGGAAATTTATAGATCCATCACCCCACTCTAGATATGGGTAAATAGCGGGGCGGAATATGTCTTATAGCCACTGGAAGCAAGTGGTCTAGAAGTTGAACTAAATTAAAACACCCAGGGCTATCTTTGAGGACCTAGGGAGTACACTATACTCACAATTTCTCAGTATCCCGTCCGTCAATAAGTATGACTGATTTTGATAAAGTTTTCACCATTATGGACAGCTTCAACAGATTGTTTTATATTTTTGTGTGTATTATATTGTCACATACTTATATTTTTAATGTATAAGTGCATATTTTCTGTGTATTATATTGTCACGTACTTATATTTTTGAATGTATCAGTTCCTATTTTTATTTTTTCTCTCGCCAAGTACTTATATTTTTGAATGTATAAGTGCATATTTTGAGTTATAACCATATTTTTCTAGAATAACCAGTCGCTGAGAAAAAAATTGAATAAAGAGTGTATTGTACGAAAATACAGAGTGTTCCAAAAGTGTTGAGAACATTTTGACATTGAACATCTCGAAAAATGTGAAAGAGATACAAACACGCCTGACATATTGTAAAATAATTTAATCTCAAGTTTTACACAGAATGTTCAAAGATTTTCAATATGACAGCCGTTAGTCACACAGCACACATCAAGCCGATAGTCTAGCATTGCGTTTTTGATGGTTGCAACAGCTTCCGTTATACGCGCCTTCAGTTCATCCACGTCGTTTGGAAGGGGAAGCCCATAGACCGGTCCTTTCTCTAATCTCCACAAAAAGAGATCGCAGCGTGTGAAATCTGGAGAACTGGGAAATACACGTTGAACAAGTGGCCATGATTCAGTTTTTGCAAGTTCAAGTACGAAAAACGCCTTTGTCTGGTTGAGTGAACGCCATTACTGGATCTGAAAAAATCATTACAATTTCAAAAAACGAAATGAATTTAGCTTTAAAATGGTACCAGTTTCATCTCACTACCATTCATAGTTCAGCGGATATGAGGACTTGAAATGAACCCAAGACTTCTAGAACACCCTGTATAATCTAGGATATTTTTTCTTTTTTCACTGGTAAAATAGTTAAATGTAACCGCCACTTCTACTAAAACAAGTTTTTTTTTCTTGCACTTCTCAACAATGGAACTCCCTCTCATTTACTTGCTTCCCTAAATATTACAAAGTACAAAAGTTTAAATGCAACGTCAATAGCTATATTCTGTCTTCTTGAACCACATTTAACTTTTATCCTTTCCTCAATCCCTACTATTAGGTTGGTGCAAAAATAACGAGGTAATAATGTCGTTTTTTGACGTTTTTTAACGTCAAAAAACGACATTACTACGTCATTATTTTTGCACCAACCTAATACACCCAGACTTTTCTCTCGCTTTCTGTAACCCTTTTAGTACTTGTATTCCCGCCTTGCTTGAGGTGAATTGATTTAAAAAGTGCTTTGCCCTTCCAGTACTTTTGGAGGAGACTGTATGTGAGTATGTGTAACATGAGGGCATTTTCAAATCTGTTCAGTTGAAAGGTATTTAGGATCCTAATATCTATATTGACACTTGCTTCTAGACGAATGAGCACTCGCTTAGATGCTATGCTGATTACATGAACGCCAAGAGATTCGGAGCTAAAATGTTCCAGATTTAAAAAGTAAATGAATAAAAAAAAAACAACACCTCGCAGTGAAATTAACTTTTGAATTTATTCGAGAATAAACATATTCTATTACAAATATATATATATATATATATATATATATATATATATATATATATATATATATATATATATATAAATACCCCGAAAACACCTGCATGATTGAAAATACCGATTTCAATGATCAAAGATTTTCACATCATTTTTCTTACACGTTTCGCATTCACAGTATTTCAGTTATATATATATATATATATATATATATATATATATATATATATATATATATATATATGTATATATATATGTATATATATATATATATATATATATATATATATATATATATATATATATATATATATATATAATCCCTTATCTTCTGTAGTTCAATTATGTTAATTGGATTTCACTTCCCTTTGCATCATTTGGGGTTCAAAACAAAATGAATATTACAAAAAAATAATATTGCCTTTTTTATTGCTGCCTAAATTATTTAATTCTTTTTGTCTTACTTGACTTACAGAAAAAGAAATTGTTTTACATTTCATTTATTTTTTCTCTCTGCTACAGTTATCTTTTATCGACCATTCCTATTTCTGTTTCTTCTCGTTTTAATTCGTCTACTTTTCCATGTTTCCTCTATGCGATTTTCAGACATTTAAAGGTTACATTCTTTCCATATTATGTTTCTAGTTTTCTATAGATTTACTAGCAGCATGACCCGGCGTTGCCCGTACTGGACTTAAAAATCGTACGACTCATACAGCAATCGATATCACTTGACTTAAAATATTTTTGCCCTTCCTTGCCTGTAAAGGAGTGCCCTTTGTCGTGCTGATGTTGCTACATGCCTTACCTCTCACACTGCGAATTTTTTCTAAGCTCTATACGAAATATTAAATTTGTTACGAAAAAGGAACTAAACAAAATGAACACAAAACGATCAGCTTCAAAAAAGGACTCGTAACTGAAAAAAAAAAAAAACGAATGAAAAAAAAATGTTAACAACAAATACTTTTTCATATCCAAACCCAGTTCTGCGGAATCAGAATCAACGTTGATTTTAAGCAAGCGAATGAGCCAATTGAAGTAAAGTACCATGCAGATTTAAATTTTTCCTACTTGTGACGAATATCTATTTTTTTGTGCATGTTAGCATGCCAGTTAACATTCGTGTCTGTCAGCTGTTGGGTCTCACGCTGGCCAATAGAATCTTCCTGCCTATTCGTGGAAGCCAGCTATTGGCTCTCACTCTGGCCAGTACAAAATGGCCGCAAACTACATGAAAACTGCCGTAGATGCATGAAAATATCGAATATTTCCACTATCGATAAGAGTTGAGAAATGCAACGTCTGTCTTGGCCTTCCCGCTAAATTGGACACACACACACACACACACAAACACACACACACACACACACACACACACACGCACATCATGCCTTTTATAGATAATCCATAATTGATAATGTGGGTTGAAATAATCTCATCATGTCCCATTTCCCGAAGACGTTTCAAATCAACAATCATCGAAAAGAATTATATTTGAGATTCTTGGTTAAGGCTTTACTGTCCATCGTACTTTTCTGTCTGTCAGTCTTTGAGATTACAATTATATAATTTTTTTTCATTTTTTTTATTTTCCTCGATTGTTGTTTTAAGTTCGTCTTTTTTTCCATAAGTGAAACTTTTATGTCTCGTTCTATCTCCCCCGAAAACGCCGAAATCAGAAGATTGTGTGCATTCGAGCATGCACTTACCCAGCATCGTGCATACCGGTCTCTTAACGGCATAGATGACCGAATGGCTGTAGGTACCTATGGCGTCTTTCTTTTTAATGACACTCCAAGCAGATCATATGAATGAGTTTCTTCGATATCTCTAATCTGAATTCGATATTTTACATGTATACAAACCATTAAACTTCGACTATAAATTATATAATTCCATGTCCTATTCTCATATTTTAAGGCCACGTGTATCTTAATAATAATAATAATAATAATAATAATAATAATAATAATAATAATAATAATAATACACTCAAATTGTGAAAGGTGTTCCAATAACTTGAACGGATTTTAAATGTGAATTATTTTTAAGCGTCTAATGATTTTTTGTCTTATTCTTTCATATTTGACGGATATTTCGGCGATATTATTTTTTACCCATAATTGCCATGACTTAAATAACATGATCTAATAGAGAAATAAATACATTTTCATCAGTAACACTGATTTATTTACTGATGATTTTGATCCGACTTAATGAAACACCCTTATATATAATCCGTCTTAGTTTATTTGCAGGTGTTTCCTAAAATGCTTCGTTTATTTTTGTTGTTATGATAGCCTCAGGGGGCCAGACTGAAAATTATGTCTGATATATTGAATCATATTTTTTTTGTTATAAATAGACCAGGTGATGCATGCTTCCCTGATGGACGTTAAGTTTTTCATTGAAGTAAACGCCAAATTACTATAAAACTATTTAAAAATATATCGCATTTTAAAAACATTGGCGAGAATCGCAGGTTAAAATATATGCTTGCCTCAGAGAACTACTGCGAATCAATAAACCAACTAAAATTGCATTTACGTGTTTACTTCAGATAATGCTTCACAAAATCACCTGTGGTAAAAGTGAAAAACTTAAAAATGAATATCTTTTTCTATTTCATTTTGTTCATTATTTGCGTACAATCGGCTGTCCATATTCTATCTATCTGACGTAACTTACTCAGCTTAACAGAGTCGAATCCTCAGCTGAGCAACTCAGCAATTAAATATCAAAGAGATTATATTTCTAAAACAGGTGACTGGAGTCGATAACAGATAGACATGTAGACCCTTAATCGATCATTAATCTAGACCTAAGCTGACTAAAATAAAATATTCAACTATGAAACATTTGTCTATATTTCTGAGATGAGGTATTATGTATACTATTTACATTATTCGGACTATTTTCTTCATCTTTGTCGACATATTTATTACAAAGTATCGGCCGTTGTACGCTCCGGCCTTCTTCAGGTGGTTAGAATGTTGAATTGAACCCTTTATTTCGCTCAGTGGTGTAGAATGTTCTAGTTCCACCTGCCATATGAGCTCTGGTAAAAATATGTGTTGATAACACAAAAAAATTGCAATATGAGCAATGGTAAAAATCCATAAGGACGTTGTTCCCTTACGACCCATTCTGTCCATGATTGTGTCTTTCCAGCATAAAGTCGCTACTTGGCTCTCGAAAGTGCTACAACCAGTTTTGTCGCACTTTAGTACATATTGCATTAAATATTCCTTCTCCTTCGTGGAAACTATACGCAATTCTTCTACTTAGGGTGGGTTCATTCGTTTGATATCTGCTCCTTGTTTACCTGTGTTCCCCTGTCTGAGACTATTGAGATGTGTTGCGATATGTTGTATCGTATCTTTTTGACTCCTCCGGATTTTCTTGAGGGCGTATTTGTTGAGCTTATGATGTTTGCCACTGCGTCTGTCGAATTTAGTTTTAATAATATTATGTATCGGCAGATCGACGGGGTAGCTATGTGTTCGCCTTTGGGTTCAGCGTTGGCGAATGTTTTTGTCGGTTTTCATGAAGCTTCCTTATTTTTTGATTTTATCTATGTCCTACGTCACATTTCACCTCAAGGTTCTAGAGTCCTTGTATATAAGATTCACTGAGCCTTCCCTTTGTAAACAGAGGGGATGCTTACTGGGTTGAATGTTACTGGAATCTAGTTTCTTGAAATTCATGTTTTATTCTTCCATTCCATTCATTTCGTTAATTTAAAAAATTTACACGCTTTTTAAAATTTTCTATTCCCCAAAAATATAAACTTGATAAGTCCTGGCACGAAACCGGTTGTTTTTTTTTTTTTTTTTTTTTTTAGCTTTTTCTTTAAAAATGCCGTATAAATTTTGTCTTTTCCTATCTATTATTAAATCTTGTACCACTAAAAACTTATTTAAATATATATATATATATATATATGTGTATGTGTGAGTGTATGTGTGTGCGTGTGTGCGTGCCTGCCTGCGTGCGTGCTCGCGGATAAACACACGTAAAGGTAACGATAATAAACCCCAAATAATAAATTGATCAATAATAAATAAAAATTAAAAATTAAAAAAATGAATTAACAAACAACACTATAAAATAGCCACACGACTGCATTTCGATTCAAACTTATATCTCCTCAATATACTTTAGAATAATTCGAAATATAACCGTTACCGAATACAACCAAATAAACGTTAAAATAAGTCAATAGTGCTCCACATGTGGAAACATTGATCAGCATATATGAATAGTAATGTCAAAACAAAGCAGACATGGCCTGAATATTCAGTTTAAGCAGAAAACAAATTGTCGCCGCCAAATTATGATATTATAGATTTTTAAATGCGGAAAAAAAATTACTCACTACAAAGATACATTCTTGTTTCGATGCATTATGTGCATCTCTACTGGTATGAACTAAAAATGGTTATTGAAATTGTAATTGTACTTGTTTTTGTCTGCATATATATATATATATATATATATATATATATATATATATATATATATAAGGTTGGTGTAAAAATAATGACGTAATAATGTCGTTGTTTGACGTTAACGTCAAAAAACGACATTATTACGTCATTATTTTTACACCAACCTAATATATATAAATATATATATATATATATATATATATATGTATACACACACACACACATATATATATATATATATATATATATATATATATATATATACAGTTAAGTTTGATCAATATATATATAGGGTTTCTTAGATAATATTTAACCAAAGATAAGAAACAATGGTTAGGAAATTTTATAAAATTTATAAGATTAATTTATACGATTTGAATGCATATTTTTGTATTTACTATCTCGATACGATAAGACTTTTTATTGTATTCTGCATTCATTTTCTTTTATTTATTTTATTGGCGTTACTCCTTCTTCCTTCAATCTGTTCTAGAGTATTTGCTATCCGAAGTTAAAAATAAATCTGACAGTTCATTCTTTGAAACAAACAAATTTCGAATAAGATTACTTTCTATTTACCGAACTACTTCTTCGCTTCCGCCAGCACTTTATCTGATCCAAAATGTGCCTAGGCAAATCTTCTTATTCGCTTCGGCTAATTCACTAAGAAATCCCAACACGTCGGAAGATAGCACTTCAAAATGAAAATGTACTTCGATCTACCGCATCGAAAATATCACCCCTGCGATTAGATGCTTTTTAAAGTCTGAAAATTACAAATATTTTTTTTTTAACATTTCTTAAAAGTATTAGGTTGGTGCAAAAATAATGACGTAATAATGTCGTTGTTTGACGTATTTTTTAACGTCAAAAAACGACATTATTACGTCATTATTTTTGCAACAACCTAATAATTTCACATGAAATACGAAAGTGAAAAATATATAAATCGGGTCGTTCCAGTCTAGCCTAAAAGTCATTTAATACAGAAATTAATAATGGAATATTGAAAACTGTAATACACGCAAGGAGGCATAACCTAATACACGAAAGAGGCAAGATGGAGTAATGGCTAGCGGCTTGGATTCAAAAATCGGAGATCTGATTTCGAATTCCAGTCGAATCCATTACATTCACTTACCCCTTGGCAACGCAGAAAGTAATGGCAACATAGAAAAAATATGCCTCCTCAGAAACATGCTTAGGTGATCATGTATCGAAAGATTATGTATCGAAAGATACATGATCACCAATGCGTGTATCATGGACAATGGATCAGTTTGAGGAATCGGAAAGCTGAGTTCGAATTACGATCGAATCAATTACTTTCATTTACCTGCTAATATCCTTGGGAAAGGTATGAATCCTCTTCTTATCCCAGGATGACAACTGGTCTACCGCGGAAAGAAATAACAGCTTATTGGAAAATAATCTGCCTCGTCAGAAACATGTATAGGTGATCATGTACCTTTCGATACATGATCGCCTAAGCGCGTATCACGCGCGGCACATGACTGACTGAATACACGCAAGAAAACTTATTTTATACATAATGTTTCAGACACTTTCAGACACTATGGAAAAGCTTCCCAAGAAAATAAAAATGAATGTGTTTTCCTCAAGCCTAATGAACAAGATGGCATCAGAAAAATAAATAATGCTATGACACATTTGAGATTAGAATTTATGTATATTTAAGTAGAATATATGAAAGTTCAACGAGAAATTGGCATAATATATCGATACACGCGTTACACACACACACACATATCGATATATATATATATATATATATATATATATTGATATATATATATTTATTGATATTGATATATATATATATATCGATATATATCGATATATATATATAAATGTCGATATATATATTTATATATATATATATTTATATAAGTAAATTTAGCTTTAATACTAATTACTAGAGTGTATTATCAGTCCCTACTTCGAAGAGAAATACATGCCTTCACCCCATCATTTATTTACTGCTGTTTGAATCTGTCGCCCAGTACGTCGAACACCTCATTATTGAGTGCCACTTTGAATAAACAAGAGGGGTTATTATCTTATTACACAGCTCGAGTTCTGTCTCTATATCAGACAACGTATAAGCAATGTCATATCGAAAATATCCGAAGTTTTTCTCGACGTTTTAGCAGGATATACAAATCCCAGTAGAAGTTAAATTCAGAAAATTCGCTGCATACCTGGCAGAAAACATATCCAAACGCTTCGTAAAGAACAAAGATTGCAAATCGCGCCTAAGACATGTCTAATTATCGCGAGAATTGCTTCAACCCACAAAGGCAACTTTATTCGTTACCAGGAAAAACATGTGTATTTCGTAATACTATTAATATAAAGATAAGTCAATATTTATTTCAATGTTTATATAATTCATAGTATATCCACCGTTCTTATATTTATGAGATGCAAATTGTTTAAAACAACGAAAAAGTAAATACGTAAAGAGGTACAGAGTGTAGTAGAGTTGTGCAAAAAAGGGTTCAGCTTACGAGGAACTATAATACCACACAATAACTTGTAATGACTTTAATACACAGATACACAGATTTTAACATACCTCAGACACTTTCTGCACACACACATTCCGACAGAAGGATTTAAATCTCTCCCTACTTCAGCTGAACGCTACACGTTTGGATGTCTTTCCAGTCGTATTGCCTCTACCCGCGACTTCAACGGGTGATATGGAGCTCGTGGTACTTTTTCACCTCTAGGATGTAGACATATGGCAAGGAATCCTCATTCCCTCTTCTGACACCTAATACCAGGTACTTTTGGAAACCAGAACTTTCGTGATTCTCTTGGATCAATCAACATACCAATAATATTAACAAAACTCGAAGCGCCAAACTGGAATATACACACACACACACACACACACACATATATATATATATATTCCAGTTATACATATATATATATATATATATATATATATATATGTATAACTGGAATATATATATATATATATATATATATATATATATATATATGTATATAACTGGAATATATATATATATATATATATATATATAGATATAACTGGAATATATATATATATATATATATATATATATATATATATATATATATATATGTATATAACTGGAATATATATATATATATATATATATATATATATATATATATATATTTATATATATAGATATAACTGGAATATATATATATATATATATATATATATGTATATATATATATATATAACTGGAATATATACATATATATATACATATATATATATAACTGGAATATATATATACATATATATATATATATATATATATATATATATATATATATATATATATATATATAGCATTAAGTAATGTATTCGTCCTTTTGGAAAGCGGTAGAATTCATTTTCTACTGGTAAAGCATGTATCGGCTTTAAATGATGTACTTAAAACTTTCGCTTAATTTTGCGAGACCAAACTTTGCGTTCACGTAATGAAAATCAACTGACAGCAATTATATATGTATGTGACGAATTTTCAATTAATTACTGATGTCGCTTCTGTAGTAACGATGCTTGATGTGATGGGCGTTTATTAACACCGTCATTATGTAAGCCCTCTTTCAGATACTGGCCTGGTATAATATGGTAAACCGCCGCGAAACACCGAAAAGAATTTCTCGTAGCGTTAGAGAGATAGACCATAATAACTTGTATTTAATTCTCTGAATTAATACTGAGAGTAACAAAAAGTATTTGACTATTTTTTAAAAAAGTACAAGCACACTACTGCTCTAACAAATCAGAAATGACAAAAAGATAGTATTAAGAGGAAGATTTCATTGATCTTCCATCTCTTGGGAAAGCCTGAAATTTTAAAAGATTGCAAATTAGAATCACTTTTATTGTGGAGAAAACAATGTCTTGAATAATAGAGTTGATATTACGCATGTATATATATATATATATATATATATATATATATATATATATATATATATATATATATATATATATAATGTATATATATTGTGTAATATGGGCAGCAAAATCTTTTTTATACAAAATTTTATCCAATATTTTCATTAAAAATAATTGACAATGTTCTGCGTTTAAAGTTTTATTCATTTATTCTTGTGTTCATATAATTGTTTTCTTTTCTGGACATCGTGTGTGAAAACTGTCCCATTGTTTTCTATATGCATGAGCTTTCGGCTCTTATATTACTCATTATCACTGATGTATTTTTAAATTTTTAACGCAATATGCAAACTTTCATAAATGTGCATCTCTACATACAAGTTTTACACACTTGTCAGTCGTCGTTAATAATATCCTACATCGAATGCACAACGAAGTGTTACATGTTATTTTAATATTTCAAAAATAAAAAATGTAACTCTGAGTTGTGCATTCAACTTAGTGCATTATGTACATGTTTAATGTATTAAATAGTTCTCTTATTTACAATTGAGCACTGTTTTTTCCTATACCATTGGGGGTGTATATATAGTAGCAAGCATAATGACCAGAATGATGTTAAGAAAAAGATTAAATGTGAAACAACTTTTCATTTCAAAGCTTCGATAAATATTTTAGCAAGGAAAAATAAAATATATAAAGGTAAATTATATAATTCCAAAATATAAAGCTCAATTTGATAAATTTATAAGAATAATTATATAACATTCGAAAAATAATAGATGATCAAAAACAAGCAGAACGATTAACAAAATCCTACTATTATAATGGATACATCATATCCAAATGAAAATAGCGTTCATAATTCATTAGTATTTGATGTGTAGACCTTTACTTGCAATAACATCTTGTCA
>OZ010579.1:94606282-94616282 GCA_963932145.1 Acanthosepion lycidas
TGGAAATGTGTTCAAAATAAAATCCCTGTCAGACGGACTGGGAAAGCATATCAACATACCCGGTAGACTCCTACAATTGCAGCCCACACGTTCATCATTAACTGATGCTGGTGTTTTGCCTCTATCGTACCATAGGGATTCCAATGTGGAAATTTGTTATTTCATTTCTTCCAAATGTTGCCTCATCCATAAATAAGAATGAAGAGATAAGCAACGAATCGGCAGTTTCTGCAATAAATCATCAGTTTTCTCGTGATGAGTGATCAGAAGGCGAACACTTTGCAAATGATACCGATACAGGAGCTGCACCTGAATTACGCTCCATGTGGTATTATGATATGACCAATATGCTAGGTCCACTTGACGTGTCCTCATACCTGGATCTTCCCCGACAACTTGTACAATGTTTTTCGTGGTCAGGCGTACGAGTGAATTACAAACTTTCTCGATCCATACTTTGTGGTTGCTGTCTCAGCAATGCGGCGATAAACAGCAGCAAATGTTGTATGACTTGTCTGACTTCAAACTGGAAACGAAAACTGATAGAGTCGTGCATTCTGGCGTCCATTACCATTCGCGTGGCCACATTTAAAATCATATGTGTCTCGTCACGTTATTAATATCTTATCAGTAAAAAACGGGACAATTCTCAATTGCCTACCAACTACACATGTTAAATATTCAAGACAAACTAGACACAAATGTAGACAAATGACAAAATATTGCAAAACTACGCCATCTATAAAATTTATTTAAATTTAATGACTTAAAAACGAATTATTTGCGGATATATAGTTATATGAACTTTTGTCCTTGTTTCGATGGGAGGAGACCGCACTCCCAAATTCTTAAAATTATTTTCATGCTTTATATATATATATATATATATATATATATATATATATATATATATATATATATATATGAGTTCACCCCAGCAAAAAATATATTCCCAATTGAAGAAAGTAAAAATATGTATAGATATGTATAGATACTGTAATAGATATATATAGATACTGTAATACTAATTTACACATTTAATACACGATATCTTTGATCTCACAGGATGGCCATTCAACATTATAGTCATAACAGCTACTCAAAATGGTGGCTTTTGGCTTCCATACTTTTATTAGTACAGCGAACTACTGCCTGCGTAACGTTGGTCGAATTGCCCAGCGAGATTGCTCCACGTGCAGTTTCAATTTCTTGTCTAAGGACCACAGATGTATTGACATCTGTTGAGAAAATATTGTACTACAGTAGTGTTATCGAATTTTGATAAAATTACGAAAGACAAGTTTCCTTTTCCTGAAGTGTATATATCTATATTGGCAGACCCTCTGTCCCTAATTGCATACACATACATAAAAGCACGCACAGACAAATTCACACACACACACACAAATATATATATATATATATATATATATATATATATATATATATATATATATATATATATATATATATATAATGTATGTCCTCTATATCTAGAAAGGACATTGAATTAAAATTAAAATAAAAGGTTTAGGGCTTATCTTTAATGTATTAATCATCTAAACATGACCGCCAAATTTTAAAAGTATCCGAATAGCATTTCACCTGCTTGAAAACAAACAATAACTGTGGAAACATTTTTACATCATTCATGCAATCAAAAAGCCAGCCTGTTTAACTTAATGTTCGACAATGACAGACGTTAATCTTTTTCGTATTCTCTCAAAATCGTGACCCTCGTTTCAGGTTGAAAACGCGGCGTCAGCCGCACTCCAGAAATATATTAACTTCTGATAGCAAGCAGCGATACAAATAGCTATCACGTGACCCGGGGCTGTAAACGCTGGCACTCAATCGCGTTGATTGATCGTTCGCCTTCCGCGTGCAGATGAATCAACATTAACATTTCGCCATCACTTTGCTGCCATTTTGTCACTGACAATCGACGCGGGAAAATTTCGAATATCAATAGGTCTTGCGTACATTGCAAAATGCCACAGGCCAGATCTCCAGGCACATTTGACGATCGAGCTTTCCTGATAAACTAGACCGAATTGTTTATGATCTACAAACTGCCATATCGTAAGTGGTCATAGAGACTAAATGGTAGAATAACGGAAGCTGACTGCTTATTTGAAAAAGTTGAGTAAAGACGTTTTAAGGGGAAGACATTACAATGAATTTTTGTATTTTCAGTTTTGAGGAGAGTAAATATCAACAAACATTCTATTTTTTATAATTTACATTATTTACATCGTTCGGAGTGTTGTCCTAATATTTATTGCCATATTCACGACATTTCGACCTTTGTACGCCACGCGTTCTTCAGGTCATATATGTTGGGATTTCGAAACATAGCCCAGTAGATAAAAGCGTTGGTTGAGTAATCCAAAGAGTTGTGTGTTCAATACATGGCCACAGCAAATGGAACAAAAACTTGGAGATTTGAGTCACGAAAAGAAATTCATAATGTTCTATCGCTGAAGCTTTCTCTATGTAAACAATGACTTTATGTTAGGTCTCCAACTAATTAAAATTTAAACATTTTTTATCTTTCAATACAATTTGTCAATTTATTTATTTATTTTTTTTTTAGATAATTCAGTATATTAACCTCGATTTAGCTCTGTTGAGCGAGTTTCGAAACTGGTTAGCTAGCTCATTTTATATTTTTACTTTTTATTATCATCATCAGTGGTAATAATAAATGAAGTTTTGTCTATTCATGGCAGTTATGAAGTTTTGTACCACCAAACATATCTATCTATCTATCTATCTATCTATCTATCTATCTATCTATCTATCTACAATATCTCTCTCTCTCTCTCTCTCTCTCTCTCTATATATATATATATATATATATATATATATATATATATATATATATATATATATATATATATATATATATAAGGTTTGGCACATGAAACTTGAACAATCTAAAACCGTGGGCTAAAGTGTTCGGTTCGAAATTAGAACGTATATCACATGAAGAAGGTTGTAGCGTAGAACGCCCTAAACGTCGTAAATATACCAAGAAATAATGAGGCCAACAGTCCGAACGATGTAAATAGTTACAATACCTGATCTCAGAAACATAGATATTGTTATTTTCTTGCCTATTACAGATGTTGTAATCTATACAATGTTTCAGCCAAGGACATTCTAGACTTCTACACGTTTTTGATATGTCTTATCAATCCAACAGTCACTTGAAGGCATCTAGTTCTCACAAACAATATTACAAAGATGAGTCATGCTGACCATCAATTATTACCATGAACGCTAAATGTCACAAACCGTATTACAATAATAACTAGTTTTGGTTAGTTGATTTTATTTATCTGATTATCAACCTAAATGAATTATTTAATGTTGAAATCTAAATATCTTGTACAGTATTTTTGGAGCTCAATCTAAATATATTTTGAACACAATTGTCTGCCTTCAACTATTTATTTTATACATAATTTTATAATTTATGGGTAAACGTATGTTTTACAGATATTTATAGCTAATTTATTGTAAATGCTACTTATTTTGCTATAAACATATTTCTTTATTGCAGGACTATGCTGATGGTTTCAATATTTTGAAATTTTGAAATTGGTTTCTTTTATATATGCTTTACATTTTCTAAGTGCATTATGTTAAAATGCATTTCATCTTGAGTGCGATGGGTATGGCTTTATTACATTAAGATCCAATAAACTAGCTCGCCAAATATAATTCCACGGACATTGATTCAAAAAGGAACTCCTCTTACTAACCTGTTTCCGCCTGGGTAAGATGAACTTTCGTTAGATCAAAAATGCTTTAAACGACACAGGTACGTGTAATGCCTCAAACAGGTGGAGTAAAAGTGCTGAGAGCCACACAAGATAGGAAGATGAGGAGAGCAATGATCACCTATCTCCAGAAAGGAAGGTGCACATAGAATAAGGAACAAAATGGAAATGATCTTCATGCCAAAAATATCTAACTAAATATGAATGGGGGGGGAGGAAATATATCAATTCTTCTTCTTTATGTTCTCTATTCCTTCAAGACGTAGGAGATCATATCCCTTCACAATTCTTTTCCTTTGTGCCTTTTAATAAAGTTGGTCTTTTTTTGATTTCTCCTAAACCATGTTCTGCCAACCATTTACTCAAGTTCACTAAACATGCTATGCGTTGTTTCCTCTGTCCCACTTGCGTTGAATCTGTCCTATGAGTATCAGATTTTCCAACCCCTCCTTCCTCATTACGCGGAATTTCAACTGCCTCTTCTTGATATTATGTATAAGTTTCATTTTGTTTCTATTTTCACTTTGCTCTTCCTCACATAATCGGTCCATTGTATCATTAACATCCTTTTGTAGAACCACATATCTGTTGCTTCATGTCTCTTCTATATCTCTCAGAAGATTATCCAGCATTCACTCCAATACAGGAAGACAGCTATCATGTAACGATTTAGTATTCTGCTCCGGGTTTTTTTTAATCCTTAAGACTCTGTTTAACTTTTTTCAACAGACGCTTGGCTATCTCAATAGGTTTTCTAATTTCAGTGTCGCACTTTCCATCCCCTGTTAAAACGTTTCCTAAATATTTCCTAAATATTTAAAATTTTTGTTCTTATTTTATTTTGTTATATGCAATCTGCAATTCGAACTTTCCTTTTCTAAACAACCATTTATTGTCTTCTTGCAGCTGATTTTTAATCCTTTCTTCTCGTTTTCGTCCGCTAAACAATAAACAAATCTTTAATTTACAAAACAAATATAAAGATTTGTTTCCAAAGTAAATGGTTTCGAATGGATAGAAAAGTAACAAACATATAACGCTCGCATACACAACGGAAATATCTTATCTCCGACGTAGCAGTTGCTGCTAAAATTCAGAATGAAGGTATTACAGGCTTTATAATATAAAAAAAAACATAAAGGAAATGACTCAGATTTCAGAAAAGATTTAATAACCGCCAAACTTCACGTCCACCCCGATAAAGAATTCCTATAAGAGTAATATCTATTAACAAAACCATTCATATAACCCCTTCCTAGAAAAGTGTAGCAATTGTAATTATGGATACCAACAACAAATGAAACTCCTTGAAAACGAAAACATAAATGAATATAAGATCACAGAAAAAACGTAGAGATTTAAACATTTAATCAAGAAATTATGAAAATATTTACTGGTTAAAACTAATTAAACCTCACCCCAGTTACTCATATCCTACGAATTTCCGAAAACACATAAACCAGATATTCAGAGTGTATCGGAAATTAATAGCACCCAACGCAAAGTAAACGGGAGACAAGTCAACATTAAACCTATGAGGTGTTCTGATGGGATCCCTGCATTGGCATGTGATGCCAAACTGACTATGTGCCCAATGAAACCGTATATGTCTTTCCAGTACTGGCCTGTTCAATCATCAGCGGTCACACCAGTATCAACAGTCTATTTCTTAATGACATGCATTGAATTTCCGATCTGCACTAGGGTGAGCAAGTCTAGGTCGGGCCTGATTAGGCATATGAAGGGGCACATTGAAAGGAATGATTATGAAAGTCTCCCTCCACCACCGGGAGATGATTTGATATGCCAAATATGTGACAAGAAAAGCAGATCGATGGCTGCCTTTATGCGCCGTTCACACAATCGATTGAATGCATCGATTGAATGCATGGATTGTCGTTCACACAATCGATGAATGTAGTATTGCTTGGGGTGGGGTAGTTAAGTGAAGTGCTGGACGTGTTATTGATGGTCATACCCGCTTTGCAAGTTGACAGCCACCATACACACACACACACACACACACACACACGCATATATATATATATATGTATATATATATATATATATATATATATATATATATATATACGTGTATACACACACATATATATATATATACGCACACACATACATACATATATACGTGTGTGTATATATACGCACACTCATACATACATATATATGTGTGTGTATATATATATATATATATATATATATATATATATATATATATATATATATATATATATATATGTATATGTGTGTATGTGTGTGTGTGTCTGTGAGTTTTCATAGTGTTTTGACCCAGGGTTAACTATTTGGCCAGGTGTTATCACGGCGGGAAAACATGGAAACAACAGCAATTAAGATGTGCTCCAAGTCAGAGGACTTGCTGCTGGAGGTAGTACACCTGGGCTGCTGTCCAGGTGTACCAAAGAAGTCCTCACTGGAAATGTGAGGCACTTTTAGATATTGTTAAATCGCTTCTCTAAAAGAGGATAGCTTTGATATAAAATCTGCGGTGTCGCTATCATCCGATGATGTAAACCATATTTTCTTTTTGGGTCAATGCTTTTGGTGTTCAAAGTGTTTGATCGATTCTTTTCAAGGTATTTCTTACTCAATATATTTTCAAGCTCAGGCGTTGCTTGACTAAGAGAATCTATCATTGTTGTATCCGTTCTATCGTTTTTATTACTTTATTATGTCTGTTCCTAGGCCCAAATTCCCCACAAACTATGAAATTCATCATAAATTTTCACATCAATGTTAATAAGGGTACTGACCACAATGTGAAGGACCGGTCCAGGCAGGTATCCCATTGACCAGGAAAATTGACCAGTGGGAATTCACCAGACATGGATGGTCTAAGCGCAGTAATTTTAAAACGTGGTGGTGATAGCTTCAACCGTATGTTAAGAGAGGTGTGTCGAGAACTGATCCCTCATGATTGGAAGATTCTGTCCAAGGGGAAGGTGCAAAGGGCCCGTGTTTTGATCTCCGTGGCCCTCCTCTTGGTCGTTATTAAGGTACTGTATAGACCGTCGGCTTACCAACATAACATCCGTGTATCTGCCTATATTTCTTAAATGAGGTATTATGTGCATTATTTACATTATTCAGATTATTGTCCTCATCTTTGTTGCCATATTTATCACACTTTTCGGCCGTCTTACGCTCAGAATTACTTCAGGTCGTTGGAATGTCGAACCGACCCTTTATTTCGCTCGCTGTGGTAGATTGGTCTAGTTTCACGTGCCATGTCTAATGGATGTCAGTTATCACTCATCTCCTGTTAATTCACCTCTCGACATTCTCGACTGCCTTAAACAGGTATTGATCTCACAACACTTTGGGTCCTGTCACTTGATCTAACCAACGCCCTTATCCACTGTGTCATGTGTAGGAATTTCTCAATTTCGTCTTCAAGCATCCATACAACGTAAAGAAAGGTATTGTCCCGTGTTTACAACACAGATCAAAAGACATAATGGTGACACAGAGATATTTGATAAAGAATTGGTTAGCATAAGCAGTGCACTACAACGTAACTGCTACGCTGGGCACATAGCAGCAACCCAAATATACTGGGATAGAAGGGTACAAGAGGAGAACAACAACACTCAGAAAACAGTTTGCCTACCTCATATGAAAGGGTTATCGCAGAAAATACAATGTATCGGCGGTCCATATTTCATCTGGGCAACTTTCAAAAGTTGGATGACACTCCGCAGATATCTCTCCCAAGTAAGAGGAGAAAATGACTAAACACTGTGTGTACGTCATCCCGTGCAGCTTCTGAAAGAAATATGCAGAGAAGACAGGCCGCCTCTTTAAGGTAAGGCTTCAAGAACACCAAAATCGCTAACATAAGTGGAAGTAGAAAAATCAGGCGTGGCTGACCACATATGGAGAGAAAAGGGGGATTACCGCCCTCTGTGGGATAAGCTTGAAATCATAGACAAAGAACATCATTGGAAAATTCGTAAACTTAAGAAATTAGCATATGTTAGGCCACAAAATTCTCCCAAGCCGACCAAGCATAGAAATGAATACAATATGGACACCGATAATAAGGAGAGCCAGAGAAAAACAATAGTAACAACGAACATTGCGATATGAGCTCTTAAAAAATATGCAAGTATAACAGTAAAAATTCCAATATGAGCGCTGGTAAAAATATAAGCTGAAGACATACAGTCCCAGAAATTCATACATAGATATCCTTAAGGACACATGTCACAGGGGAAAAAGGTGTTAGTTAGGTTAAATTACAGGAGCCAAGGAGTTATGAGTTCAATAAAAGGCACGTGGAACTAAAACAGTCTACCCCAGCGAGCGAAATAAAGGGTTCAGTACGGCATTCCAACTACCTGAAGAAGGCCGGAATATACAGCAGCCGAAACGTTGCGATAAATATGGCAATAGTCCGAATAATGTAAATAGACGAGGTATTAGCTGAGTCACAATGCGATCTTCGCCATTGTCGAGGTGCAGTAGATATGCTCTTTTCTCAGAAACAGCTACCGGAGAAGTGTGTAAAGAAAAGTATGGATCTTTATCAAGTTTTGTTGACTTAACAAAGGCCTTTGATACGGTTAATGTAGATGTTCTCTGAAAGATCTTAGGAAGCCTCCTGCAAATTCATAAACATTTTGCATCTCTTTCATGTTTATATGAAAGTCTGTGTAAATTTTAGCGGTAAGCTCTTAAAACTAGTACCCGTAGAGAATTGTGTTAATCTGGCAGACATTCCCCCTCTTACGATTTTTGCCGTATACTTTTCAATGGTGTTTTAAGGCTTGCCATCATGTCATGTAATTTACGCTCCCTTGACGATGACGTATCCATGTGAATTGGCATAGCTAGCTGTTCCTTTGGGAAAATGAACGATTGTCTGTGGTGGCGATGTGGCATATCTCTAGACAGAAAAGTTAAGGTATATAAGACCTGCGTTCTATCCGCTCTTCTCTATGATTTTGAGACAGAAGGAATATATAGGAGATACCCGAAGACGTTACAACGTTTTCACCAACGGCGTCTGAGAAAGATTGCTGGAATTATTTGGCAGGTGTTAATTAGTGATGTTGAAGTCTTTGACAAGTGTAAGTGCATGAATATTGAATGCATCATTTTGTAACATTGTCTATAGGTGGTTTGGTCATGTGGTGAGAATGGAAGATCAGTGATTTTGAACCAGTTTTTCTATGGGGAGCTGTCTGATGGGAAGCGTTCACCACGCAAATCTAAAATGAGGCTCAAAAATTGCCGGATGCAATCACTGACAAATGCACAAATTCAAAGGACGTAGAGACTGCTGCTCGGAATCGTGCCAGCTCTAGTCCTTCCTTGAAAGTAGGTGCAAGAGCATTTAAAGATAAGAAGTAGCATCAGTAGTTCAAAAGAGATCTCAGAAAACTCCAAAAGTTAAACTCCGACCGGATGTCGGTATTGAATATGATGTCACATGTTTTCAATGTGGTATAAAATGCATGTAAAAGCAGGCCTCAAAAGTCACAAGCGACGTTACATGAACCGCATCGATATTAACTGCATTGATGATGTTTTGAAAATATGTAGATATTGAGGAAAAGAGTGTGCTTAAATGGGACACTTAAATCAGCACAAAAAAAAAAGAATTTCTACACTGAAGTAAAAAAAACATTAAGCAGAATCATCAATGATGACTTTCATAACTACATTTTGATGAACAAATAGGGGGATCTATGAGTAAGATTAATATTAATCAAATAGAACATAATAATTCGTCAAATATATCAACTTTTTATATCATAATCTGATGAATTCTGAAGATAAACAAGACGACAAAAATAAAAAAAAACTAATAAATATTCCATTGATAATAGCAAAAAATAAAATTAATTATATACTATACAAGATTCGACACCATTATCATAAACATCCACAATAACTCCTCCTCACCAATTAACTTACTACAAAAACAACGGTATATATCAAGTTAAATGCCCTTGTGCACCTCGAGGCGGTGTAATGGTTAGCAAGCTTGTCTTGCAAGAAAAACTACGACTGAGTTGTGAGTTCGATCATCACTGGGTTCCCCCATGCTTTCGGCGTTGTGTCACATCTAAACTCCGCTTGGAAAATTGCTATATCAATTTAAAAGTCCTTTGGAAGAATATCTCTTCAATAAAAAAGCTACTATATATTTAATTGCTTTAATCCCGTGA
>OZ010579.1:94621282-94636282 GCA_963932145.1 Acanthosepion lycidas
TTAGTAGCTGCGAAATACAGGAATGACCGACTTTCTGAAGAAAATGATATTTATCTGTAGTTTGATTTGATTTTATCGATAATTTTGGCCAGTTTTAAATTGAAATAGAGGCTCGGGAGATTCAGAATGTCCTTCTTGGTCATTTTAACAGTTTCATTTGTTTCTAGGAAGCGGTTGTGTGTGTGTGTCTGTGTTAAGTGTATATTAACATTTAGTTATTTTGGGAGGGTGTATTGATATATGTGGTTATATAATAATTCTATCTATTTTGTTAATTTTGTGATTAAGCCCGACGAATTGAGACGCAAAATCCATTTGTCTTCCTGTCCCTCTAGATATTTTCTAATTTTTTCTGTCTATTTCAGTTACAGTGAAGTTAGCATGGTTTTAAAATCATGGTTTTCTAGGCGTAAATGTTGTTCTACAGGTAATAATCTTTCGTGGGACCTAATTTCATCTATTTACGATAATTATTGATACTGTAATGAAAGGCTATTAAGATTTTCCCACATACT
This sequence comes from Acanthosepion lycidas, assembly GCA_963932145.1. Taxonomy (NCBI): domain Eukaryota; kingdom Metazoa; phylum Mollusca; class Cephalopoda; order Sepiida; family Sepiidae; genus Acanthosepion; species Acanthosepion lycidas. The sequence continues at coordinate 94,621,798 of OZ010579.1, forward strand.
GTTTCTGGCATAGTTTGCATTGTAATATGTAAATAATGTTATGCCTTCTACAGTTAGAATTGTGGTAGTTTTTGAAAGATTTAGTGAGTGAGCTGCTTTTGTTCTTATATGCTTGGGAAAATCCTGTTGTTTTGTCCATTACACATTACTTTATCCTCTTAAATTTTGTCACTACGTATAATTTTCTTAAGGTTATTAGTCTACGATATAATACAAATCTAAGTTCCTCAAAAAAAAAAAATGTCTGCTTTGAGGTGTAACATTTCCCAGAGACTTTTGTTAATCTGAGACTGTGGTGTTAAAAGTGGTTACTATACGGATGCATCTGGACTATATATATATATATATATATATATATATATATATATATATATATATATATATATATATATATATATATATATATATATATATATATATATATATGCATGCAAACATACGCGTATATTGAAATAAATATAATAGCCGGTTATTCGTATACGGAGCACAGAGTCTGCAAGGGCAGCAACCCATTCCCAAACGCATGCTCAAGTCAGTTTTTTTGTTCATCACAAAAAGATACCGATTGTTGTTTATACAACAGCGAACAATTTCTAGGAAAAGATGCATCAACAGAGATTCTTAGTAGTCTGTACAACGCCAGTACGCAGAAATCATCGTAAACGATATATACGATAACTAAAGATTATATATATATATATATATATATATATATATATATATATATATATATATATATATATATATATATATATATATATATATATAATATATTTGTTCAAATCGTGTTATAGTATTACTTTCCATCCCACAGCATGGTTAATGTCTAAAATATCACTAAACTAAATGAGTTACTTTTTTGATATCATTTTTCATAAGAATCAGAGAAATTCAATTATTCAGCTAAAATGAGAACAATTTAAAATCATTTTCTCGACTGACCAATGGCGAGTGAAAAATCATTCAGGCCTTTAGTAATAGCTTCCATCAAGAAAACAGAGAGTAAGTTTAAACAAGAGAGAAAATTAGAGAGAGAAAATGGATAATGTATTCACAACAGCAAGAGGGCATCATTTCGAGTGCTAAAAAGATAAATTATAAAGTTCTAATACAATCCATTAGAATATTGCCACGTGAGAATTTTTACTGCTCTTTGGACTATCATATACCAAAGTGAAGTTAAAAAACACTTAAAACGAAATCGAACATGAAATGTTTGAAGAAACTTGTTCCTTCAGGACAGACATTTGGAAAATTACAGAGGGCTAAGATCATCTTGATTAATGTGGAAATGAGTCCTGAAATATATATATATATATATATATATATATATATATATATATATATATATATATATATATATATATATATATATATGAGCTTCCGATCATTAGCTATGATTAATTAATGATGAACATATTATTTTCATTTATGTTTTCGTTTTCTGTTATGATTAGAGAGTAATTATAAATTCTTATTGCTGAAAGTAAAGTCTAATAGTGTTATAAAACCTCGGAGAATTCCATTAAGAAATTTTTAATCATTTCTAAGATAGAGTGTTGCAAACCTTAATCTAACAATTGCAATTTTGCTGTTACACGATATCCAAAGGTTTGCTCTTGCATCTGATATATATATATCACAATTCATCAATTCTAGAAAAATACTCAACAGAATGCACGAAGCACTGGAGTGTTTCGTCCATTTTCAGACTCATCAGCAGTGCATATCTACTTCCGATAATCGTACTGGGACCGTTTCGATACGACGCAAACATCATATCACTGGAACAACATGTCTCGACCGCGAAGAAAATACTAATATAGCGCCGATACTAACAATTTCCCTGGTGATAAACATCCACGTATTGAAACCCAACGTGTTGGGCCGCAAGGGAACATCTTCCTTCCCCTTAGACGCTTCCTCGCGGTGTATCAGCTGGGTCAGACAAGGATAGACAAGTGATAGAATGTTTGGTGATTAGAATAACCATTATAGTACTTCATCGAGTCTAGAAGAATCCTCGACAGAATGCAGAAGACACTGGACATATGTTTCGTCTTATATATATATATATATATATATATATATATATATATATATATATATATGTTTGTAACCATAATACTCTGATACATATATTTAATATATATATATATATATATATATATATATATATATATATATATATATATATATATATATATATATATTATATATATAGTTAATATATTTATTATATATATAGTATACATATTTGATATAATATATATATATATATATATATATATATATTTATATATATATAACACTCTGATACATATATTGAATATATATATATATAATATATATATTTAATATATTTATTATATATATATATATTATATATTTTTGATATATATGTACATATATATTTAATATATATATATGCATACATATATATATTTAATATATATACACACACATATATATATGATAATACATTTAAAACACACACACACACATATACATATACACATATATTTATTACATATATTTTATATAACTAATGTGTATATATATATCGTTAATATATTAAATATATATAGATGTTTCTTCATATATATATATATATATATATATATATATATATATATATATATATATGGATGGATGTATAATCATAACACACTGACACATATATTTGATATGTGTGTGTGTGTTACCATAACTCACTGATACATATATTTTTCCATATGCGTATTTGAAATGTAATAGAAGTACTGCTGCAGAAACAAAAAGCAAATATGACGAGAGAAAATGATGTAATAGAAAATAAAGCTATAGTCGCATTGTAATTGTTAAGAGCAGTTACTTCTGCTTTTCTATTTTATTATGAAAACTTTGACAACAGCCACTGGCAATGAACACTGTAGGTGTTGTAAGCTTAGTAAATTCTATGTACAAAATCTCATATAATATTATTTGGGGGAAGATTACTTTTTACACCGTAGCAAAATATAAAGAAACATTTTACTATAAATTTGGTAGGTCCTTGTTTCATCTTTGTTACTCCCGAATTATCCCCTTCTGAAAAAAAATCATTCTTATTTCTGTTCTCTTTTTTTATATATATATCTCTACCAGCAGTAGAACCCGGCGTTGCCCGGGGATGTAACAGTAAGAGGCATATCAAGTATCGAACGTCATAAAGACTGAAAAATAAAATTGACAAAGATTATTGTTTAAGGTTGACGGACACGCATGTCTTAATTATTTTTTTTTTACGAATTGGTCAAAGCCAAACTCAAACAAAAACATTGCTTTCAATTGTTATGAGTCTACCTATTTAATAGAATTTTATTATAAACAATTGTCTTGTAAATGAAATTTTTAAAGCATTCTAAATGTAAAAATAAAGAAAAAAGACAATAGGAAACACTTCCTGTCAAAAAAAAAAAAGTGAAGTTTTTTTTTAAATCGGTTGAAAATGTAGGAAATCCGATCCCATATACAAACGAACACAGACACACACACAAACAACCTGGGTTTTATAATAAGTTTAACTCGATATGAGTTGTCCCCCATTCATTCTCGCGATCTCAATCGTGTTTTCAAATTGATTTCGTGCAAAAACAATTGTGTTTTTCCAATTTTTGGCGCTGTCAGAACCAACGCAAGGTAGTTTTAAGTAGTCCTGTGAAGTTTTGTTGAAATCGGTTGAAAAATGTAGGAAATCCGATCCAATATACAAACGTACACACACACACACACACACACACACACACACACACACATACACAACCTGTGTTTTATAATAAATGTGATGATGAACGGTAATTAAATTCCTTGTCATACACGTAGCTTTCCGCATCCGAACTCTTCTTTCCTGTGTAAAATGTGAGTCTCTACACTGACGCTGTTAACTAGCCTTTTGTACATCTAATAAAGCAATATATACAGGACTGTTGTAGGATGGTTATCGGCGGGCAAAAAGAAGTCTTGATGAATGTCGTTGTGGACAAAGGCCGAATCGTTTTAATAATAATAACAGTAGTCCGAATGGAAATAGTGTAAATCATGATAAATACTCATCCCAAACATTCAGGCAGAATATTCATCTCTCTCTTTATATTATTTCCAACAATTCCTTTGTATTTTCTATATTTTTTTTAGAGTAAACCCATCTCTGTTTTATCTGCTACTATATTTTTTTCAATAATTTTCGTATGAAGGGACACCTTTGCACCTTCACGTTTTTCTTTTCATCTTTGTTGAAATATTAGGGTTTTCGTTGCCATATGGGAAACGTAGATATCATATCAGTTCTACGCTGTTTTCTTCAGTTCTAATATTATTTTGTTTCTTTACGTCTTTATTCAATTTCAGACAGTTATCTCTCGCTATTCCCAAACGCTTTCGAATTTATGTGCCACGCATTCCATCTTGTGTTTTTACAATGTACATATAATCGAATTTCCTCACTTTTTAATTTTTTTTTTCCAATGTGCAATATATATATATCTGGATCTGGCAAAAAAAAAATAAAGCCCATCATCATCAATTCAATTTATTTACAATCTATGGTTAACCCTTTGCTTCTTACTTCACTCGACGACATTCCAATTATTCTTTTAGTTTTCCTACTAAATCTCCATAAAATAGAGCATCATCTGCAGAGCACACGTTTTTAACGTATGTCCATCGTTATTACCTCTCAGGATCTCTATTGATTCGCTAAGAATTATATAGCTGTACACATTAAATAAATCTGGTAGGAAATCACAGGCATGGATGACACCTATTTGGATATTAGTTTAGGAATTTAATTCTATGTTTCGAGTAAAACTGCTTGAAGAAGATTACAGAAAAGCTCTCTCTCTCTCTGTCTCTCCTTCTCTTTCTCTCTTTCCCTCCCCTCCTTCTCATTTTCTCCCTTTCTCTCAATCAATAATAATAATATCAATTCACTGCTATCAATAATAAAATAAAATCACGATAAAAATATTAATACTTTCAGAACAGGTTTTCACAATAGAAGAATAGAGATACTTTGTTTTCATATATATATATATATATATATATATATATATATATATATATATATATATATATATATATATATAAATATATATATATATATATATATATATATATATATATATATATATGTCTGATTGAATAAATTCCAGACATTATGTCTGCTAATTTTTAACAAAATCCGCTCATACACACAAATAACCATCTGTGTATTGATGATAACGGATGTGCTATAGCTGATTAAATTTATTTTATTTTCATTTTCAAAGTAGTTTCGAACTTTTTCGACATCATTATCAGGAGCGCAAGTAATCCAAAACAATATGTTGTTCATTAATATAAGTATAATTATATTTATACTTATATTAAAGAACAACACACACACACACACGCGCACACACACACACACACATATATATATATACATATATATATATATATATATATATATATATATATATATATATATATATATATATATATATACAAATATATGATTGGTGTATATGGAATGAATTCCAATAACCAACAATTACGATGCTTAAAATAGTGCTCAATACAAAGTAGAACAGATACAATTATTTATTTTAAAAAAAAAAAAATTATAACATAAATATGTTATAAAATCATTACAAAAATAGCCATTTTGTTTCAACACCATCGGTGTCTTATCAAGTGATGATGTTGAATTAAGACACCGTGGGGGTTGAAACAAAATGGCTATTTTTGTAGTGATTTTTGTAGCATATTAATGTTATAATTTTTTTTTTAAATAAATAATTATAATTATATATATATATATATATATATATATATATATATATATATATATATATATATATATATATATATATACCATTATTAACATAATTGTAAATAATTAACAAAGAACTGTTAGATAGTATAAGAACGCAAGAAGAATGGAGTAATATATATATATATATATATATATATATATATATATATATATATATATATATATATGCGTTATAAGTATATCCATTTTGTTTTATGTAAAATTTGAAGAATATAAAGATATACTTGAAATATTTGTAAATATTGTTATAGACTGTGTCTTCTTTTTTGCAAATACCAGTCTTCGGGAAGTGGTGGAAAATACTAGAATTTTCACGTCAGTCATGTTGATAATTATAATTAGTAATAATAATAAATGAATACTTTCCCCCCCACCCCAGCTAAGGGGAAATCGCATGACAGACTGGGTTCTATAACCTTGTGTGGCAACCGGTTTTAATGAAGGAAAAACTCTGAATTCAAAACCGGTCTGAATAGGTCTGGCCTCCAAGAAAAAAAAAACACTTCTACTGTGGCTGCTGTACACATGGTGCTCCTACGACCTTACGAGTCACGGGATAAAAAATAATAATAATGGTAAATCCGAGAAAATCACTCTTTATCTGACAAACAAATTCTTGGACTCATGTTCACCGTTTACATCCTCACAAAAAACATCTCACATATACCAAACAAATTTTGAAGAAAAATCTTACTATACTACAAGTCTCAGGTTAATTAAGAATGGTAAAATTTGCCAAGCAGCAATTTTTTTAATAATAATAATAATAATAATAATAATAATGCTTAAGAAGTCTACAATATATACCATTTTTACTAATTCATATTTGCTTCTTTTTCCTGACCCTTCATCAATTGGACTTGTCCTCTATGGGCTGACGCACAATCTATTTCTGAACCTGAGCGAGCGTATTGGGAAAATATCATCGGCAGTGTTGTTTTAATGCTCAACGGAATAGGAACTATTTAATTATTTTACAAATTTACATTTTCTTTTCTATTCCCAAAGCATGAACAATATTCTTATCGGAATGAAGTTATCTCCCTTGATCTCTAAATTCCAGATTCCTGTTTTTGTTTTAATTTGTTTTTCTAGAATACCTTCTGGTTTGTTTATCTAAATTTTGTTTACATTAACGCGTGTACATTATCGTTTCTATCGTTTTCTTTTACTTTTCTTTTTTCCTGATTTTGATCTCCGTTGTTCATACATTTATTTTGTCTTGTTTTATTTATCAGCTTACAAAAATCAAATATGCTCTTTTTCGCTAGGGTCTCAATTTCCCCTTGATGTATTTGGCAATGGTGCGTGTAGTCTTGGCTACACTGACACAAGCGTAATTACATCATTTACATATTCACTGCGTACATTCAGCTATAATCGCTATTTTTCTCCCTGCTCTCGACTTTATTGAGTTACTTTTAATGATACTAATTCAATTTTCCTCCCAATTGTCTGATAGCTTTAGTAAAAAATTAAATGAAAGTATGTTTGTTCAGTATGCCATCCTTATCCGCAATCTCCTTGTTAATGTTTATAAATACACTCGCATTGTTCAATCTTATTCAAATCTTAAATACATTTAATATTTATGTCTGTATTTCTGAGAACTTGTAACAATGTCCACTATTTCTATAGTTCACACTGATGCCCACATTTTTAGTGCCATGTTTACTACGTTTCGGCTCCTGTACGCCCGGACCTCCTTCAGGTGTTATAAGTTGGAATTTGAATTCATTATTTAATCCACGGCAGTTATTGTTTTAGTTCCGCGTTCCATTCTTTATTTGGATATCACAGTTTCGTTTAATTCTCTTTAGTACCTCAACACTCCAAGTCTAGTTCCCTCTAATGTGGTCAGGAATTGAATTGACAACTTTTTGGATGAATTAACTTTTTGGAATACTCAACCATCGCCATGGAGGGTGGAACAAAAGATTGGAGAATTGAGTTACTAAAGCGAATTAACTGATACTGAGGTATCAAAAAAAAAAAAAACACAAAAAAAAGACATGGCACGTGGAATAAGAAAAAATTACTCTCTAGACTAAATAAAGTGTTCGGTTCGAAATTCCAATGTATATCACCTGAAGAAGTTCGGATCGTGCAAAAGCCGAAACGTCGTAAATATTGTAATAAAGATGAGGACAAGAGTCCGAACTATGTAAATAGTGTAAATACGTTCAATATCTTTATAAGTGTATTCGGACTACTATCAAGTCATATAATATCTATAAGTGAAATTTGTACTTGTACATGATTTGCAATTTTCCTGATTTATGTTAAGGATAATAGTTTTCTAAAATTTATAGCAGTTTGATGTTCTCACTTTTTATTATTATTATTATTAGTAGGGGTAGTAGTAGTGGTAATTTGATTTTCCATTTTCAATTAATAACTTCCTCGGCTATTCTGATGCGGCTCCCAAGTTGTCTTGTATGCTTCATATTGCAAAGAAAAAAGAGAAAATATCGTGATTTTCTTCAAATACTTGTGATAAGGAACAGAAATGCACAGTGTCTCAGTCCATGGATGTTCAATCTAAGCTGGTATATGTCAGGAACGTTTATTGTAAATTTCCTTTTCTATTCTTGCACACGTCAATTTAATTATTTATCATGTTTCCTAGTCTTGAAAAAGCAGAACTTAATACACTTACTTCATATTTCCTCTTCATATGAGACATGCCGATATCGCTTTGAAGATGTTGGATTTTATGTACGATACATGAATTTAACACAACACAATAAACGATGATAGATCTGTCTATATTTCTGAGATGAGGTATTATGTGCCCTATTTACAATATTCGGATTAAGTTCCCATATTTTTCGCCATATGTATTACAACGTTTGAGCCGTTGTACGCTAATGCCTTCATCAGGTGGTTGTCCTTTAGGAAACATGTCACATACGTTAAAGGTGTTAGTTAGATCCTGTGACAGGACCCAGAGTTCAATACCCTGTTAAGGCAGTGGAGAACTTGGAGAGGGAAATTAACAGGAGATAACTGTTAACTGACATCCATTAAAATATGGCACGTGGAACTAGAACCCCAGTGATCGAAATAACGGGTTCAGTTCGACATTCCAACCACCTGAAGAAGGCCGGAGCGTACAACGGCCAAAACGTTGTAATAAATATGGTGACAAAGATGAGGACAATAGTCCGAATAATGTAAATAGTGTAGATGATAGATATTGGGGAGATATTAACTTAAGTAATAATATGAAATCTAATTAGGCGATGATCAATTCTAAAATTAAATACATTTTTACTAAACATTAGTAATTAGGTCTCCCAGAGAAAAGATCTACTCCGGTTTGAAACAGAGGTTCATTGAACAAAATTGGAAGTTAACCATTCTGTTTCCTGTATTAACTCTATAAATCATACGATTTTCTCTTAGAATATCGCCTTTAGGATTGTCATCGTCGAGCAGTGTTGATTTTTTTTTATATTGCTATTGGTATTTACTATCAAAAACAATGAAAATCGAAGCGATAATCAAAAAGTTTTGAGATGTTTTGCACGATGACTTAAGTGAAGACAAATATGATTTACCGATCGACTCGAGGAATCGAAAGAAGAGATAAAGAAGGATAAGGAAAATTCGCTATCGACATAGGGATTAATCGATATACAACAAGAGGGACAGCGAGTCTGTCAAAATAAGATTGGAAATGATTACAATACTAAATTCTAATACAAACACATTGGACTACATTCAGAACATCAGCATATTCCCAGTTATATATATATATATATATATATATATATATATATATATATATATATATATATATATATATATATATATATATATATGCGTTAACATTGTAAATAACTTTTTACACAGCTCTCTTTCTCTCTATCTGTTACTTTGTGCTTTTCATTCATGATGTGTTTTTTTTTATTCTTTTTTCTTTCTTACTCGGAGCTTATCTTTTTCGATATGTTAATCATTGCCGTTTATATTCTTTGTATCAAGGGAGTTACCTATCACTGACATTTTCTGTCGCAAAACATTCGTATCTATTTGCCAAACGACTTGAGATTATTGCAAGATTGAAATAAATAATGATTCTATACTAGTTTTCTTTATAGAATTATGTCGTCTCTAACATACATATGGAGTCCAATACTTATATATCGTTCGGATTTTGTTCTATCTATCTATCTGTAAAACATCTCCATTTCTATCTATTCAAGTTATATAATTTCTACCTCGGTTGCTTCATTTTTACTATCTCTCTCTTTCTGTTTGTCTGTCTCTCTGTCGGTCTGTCTTTCTCTCTCTCCCTATATATATATATATATATATATATATATATATGTGTGTGTGTGTGTGTGTGTGTGTGTATGTTCATTTAAATATATCTATTCATGTAATTATCTCAGTGAATTTCTATCTGTTTATCTCAGTTAATATCTATCTATCTATCTATCTATCTATCTATCTATCTATCTATCTATCTATGTCCCTGTAAAACATCTCCATTTCTATCTATTTAAGTTATATAGTTTATATCTCTGTTACTTCATTTTTACTCTCTCTCTCTCTTTCTTTTTGCCTGTCTGTCTGTCGGTTTCTCTCCCTCTCTCTCTCTCCTATATATATATATATATATATATATATATATATATATATATATATATATATATATGTGTGTATGTGTGTGTGTGTGTGTGTTTGTGTATTCATTTAAATCTATCTATTCATGTATTTATCTCAGTTAATATCTATCTATCTATCTATCTATCTATCTATGTATCTATCTATCTATCTATCTATCTATCTATCTATGCTATATATTGTTGATTTGAAAGACTATTATTGAAGCCAAAATTGCTAGTTTTTCAATGATTTTCTGATAAGAAGGTATTTAAGGCCAGCAGCCTCTGTGGTAGATTGCCCAATGTAAGAGGGAAAAAATGTTAAGAGAAATAATTTGATTTTTTTCACTTAGCTCATGTTTAAAGTGATGTTTCGTAATTACATAGATGTGCCCACACGTCAGAACACAGTTAAACCACTGACATTTCTGTTTTTTTTTTCTTTCTTTTTTGGTGGGGGGGGGGGGACAGGGTCTTGTTTGTTAATTTCTCTTCCTCTCATTTCTCTTTTAATTTTAAAAATATTGTTTATGTTTCTTTTTCTGTTGTGCATTTTGAGTTTGTTTTCATTTCTATACTCTTGTTTGTTCGAATAATCGCTATTTTCTTATAATCTATAATAATACAATGAAAACAAAACTAGGAAAATATTCTTCAAAATAATTGATAAACATTTCTCCAAATACGAACACCAAAGAAAAAACATGCAAAGAAACTACAGAAATAACATTTAAATACAGATTTGACAATCATCAAACATCATTTAAAAAATACAATAGCAGCACAATCCTGTGAAAATACATATGGAGCCAAAAACAAAGTGACATCATTACAATGATTAAATTAAAATTATAAAAGAACAGTCCCACACAGTAGCAACATCAATTCTATGTTGTGTCCAAAGGAAAAATTAGCAGTCATCAAATTTAAGAATAAAACCAGGTTATAGAACAAGAGGAATGAAATAATGGGGAATGCAGACATTTAAACAAGCATCTAATTTGCTTCCAAAATAATAATATAAAAAAGAAGAAAGAAATAGAACACAAAACGGAACCATGTCACAAACACGAACCACTATACCTAACATCTAATCCATACCAATCTCAAATACACCCAAAAAAGTAACAACAATAGCAACAAATAATAATCAACAATATAATATCCAGGAATAACAAACACACACAAAGCCAACATACAGAACACAACTACACCCCTTATAAAACGAAAAAAAAAAAAACACACACGCAGATCTTCACATCATCGAAAAATATTAACGAACGAAAAAATTCCCAACTGCACAAAAGAAGCAAGTTACCACAACGACAACTTTTACAAAACGCAAAAACTTCCAAACACTAAATATGAAATGCGAAAATCGAAACAAAAACAAAAAAACGAAAATGCCTCTATGCGTGCATATTAGTATGCATGTATGCCGGCATGCGTGCACATGCACAAACAAACATATAAAACACACACAGAAAAACACATAAACACCAAAAAGTCAACCATAACCTAATCTAAGTTGCCAAAACAATAGCAATGAACTAGAGAGCAACGTAGAACCATATAGTTTAGGAGCACAATTAAACATAAACCAATGAAATATGCAAAAGAAACAATAAATTGCTTTAGCAACATCACTAACAAAAAAAACCCTGTTCTTTCATAAAACAATACATAAAAGAATTATAGTGCGAAACACAAAAATAACACACTCATACCACAATAAAGCTACAGCACAAGCACACACTACATGACTTTAAATAACACAACCTACTAAAAATACATCATTAAATAACACAACCTACTAAAGATACATCTATAGTTACAACAAACTGTTAACACATCCACAAACATAATCACACAGACGCACACACACAAACATACAAGCATACCTGTTGGGATGAGTGTATGTGCAGATGTGTGCATACGTTCCTGCACATATATAGGCACACACTTAAACACACAGCCGGACAAATATGAACACAAAAAATCCAACCATAAACTAAACTGAATTGTTAAAACAATAGCAATAAATTAGAGATCAACAGAGAGGGTGAGGAAAGAATAAAAGGAAAAAAAAAGAAGAAAATTAAAAAGAAAAAGAAATGGAGAGATTCAACAACCAATCCATACCGTCATGTGAACATGATAATAACAAATTTATAACAATAAAAGTCTATAAACCCGAATAATATCAACGGTACAACTATATTCTTCAGAGTGGTCACATCTATGAAACCACGTAAACATGAGCTAATTAAAAAAATATTGAAATTAATCGCACACACACAAATACACACACACACATATATATATATATATATATGTATTTTTGTGTGTGTGTGATGTATATATATATATATATATATATATATATATATATATATATATATATATATTATTTTCTATGTGCGTGTTTTAAATATACCCTCTATATATTTATTACATTAAATGCTTATCAAATATTAACACTTCAAATACATATTTTCTCCATGTAAAAAACGCCAACCCCCAATATTATATTTTAAAAAAAATTACTCACAGGTTCAGCACTCTGTTGGGCATGTTCATAAATTAGAAATAATACCTATATATAAATATTTAAAAATGAATGAAAAATCTACATATTATGTTAAACAAAAAGATGCAATGATAATGGCTAATTGAAAAAAATCTTGATCATTGTGCCTTCGTTTATACCGCTATATAAGTGAAATATATATATATATATATATATATATATAGATATATATATATATATATATATATATATATATGAGATAACGATATATTTATTTATCCTGAAACAGTACTTGGTAAAAAATATATGATATGTAGAAAAAGTAACGTTTTGCGTACATTAGGATTATATATATATATATATATATATATATATATATATATATATATATATATATATACATATATATATATATATATACATATATATATATATATATATATATATATATATATATACAAATATATATATATATATATATATATATATATATATATATATATATATATATATATATTCCGTTTATACGTTGTTTTAAAGATACAATGCATATATGAAAATACCCCGTTTTTTCCTATAGGGAAAGCGTCATTTGATCTGACATGATGTACCATTCTGCTACAGGGAAGCGTCTAGTAAGCAACGTCTTAATTCATAGGAATACAGTTTCGATTCCTGTAGGAGAACGCATATTTTCTACGATATTTCTCGAACATTCGGGACGGTAAATGTAATTAATATTGTTTATTTAAAAGTACGGGCATATACTTAAATACGTATCTATAGAAATAACGTATAAACAGAAAATATATTTAATAATTGTCGGACTTAATCCATTTTATTATATATATATATATATATATATATATATATATATATATATATATATATATATACACGTATTCATGAATTCACTGTACTTTTACACGCACACGTTCATGAAATTCTGCTTTTGTCTAAATCTTTTCATTTTTTCAGCTATAAAATTTTCTTCCAGTTATAAATGCTTTTTGGGAAATTTAATTAATTTTTATGGTTTATATAGAAGTTATGTTATATTAATGCTTAAATCGCAATGTGTTAATTTTTATTATTAATTAAATAATTAATAATATTTTATTTAATATTTTTATTAATATTTTAATCGATTTATTATGTTATATTATTATTATTATTATTATTACTAAAGTAACGAACTAATTATTTGTTAAATTAATTATTTTTTTATTCTTGATTTTGCTCCAGAATATCTTATTATTTTTTAGTAAAACGTATTAATGTTTCAAAACCCACGTAGACATTACGGATGAAGTATTCAAGGTTATATAAGCTTCTAGAAAGTCATTATTTACTCATAATAATTCTCCTTGGATTAAAAGTCACTATGATAATTTCGATGTTTCTATGGGTGCCGATGACTCCGCTGTAATTGAAAATTTAGTAGGAATCTATATTTTAAACACACTTTGTAGGATCACTGGCTCTAAACATGTCAGTTTATAT
>OZ010579.1:94641282-94658782 GCA_963932145.1 Acanthosepion lycidas
TCCTGTTAGTCTTATTATGACAGATACTACGAATAATATACCAAGAAAAAAAAACTACAGGAAAATCAATTCCTTTATTAATATGTAAAGATTGAATATTGTTTTTTTTAATGAAAGATATAAGGACGTTCTTCGCATATAAACCTTAAAATAGACTTGAATCTTCCTTATAAGTACATAACTAATAAAATTTTATTTATTAATGCGTGTTATACATTGACAGAATCGTGAGGAATTCAGTTAGGAAAATGTAACTTTCCTGGAAAACTGATCAGCGTTTCATCGTCGTTTTCTACATATTTATCCTAATACAGATTTCCTCATTAGAACGTCAAAATTAAAGAACAGAAAAGAATCCGGATTTCATCAATAGTAGACATTACCAAACCTACCTGAATTGTCATATATTTTGAATAAATAAAATTATGTGTGACCATCCATAAGTTTTTTCGTAGACCATTCTCACTCTTAAGAGGCGTTTAGTTTATTTCACCGCGCGTGTTATCCCATACGGTAACACATCTCTCCATTACGCTGGAAGAAAATCATGATTTAGATCATTGGTCAGCGAAAACCTGATAGCGCTCCTACATAAGCCGCTGATACGATTAGTGAAATGCGATAGACTAATGCCTGTCTGTTAAGAAAAGCTTTCTAGCGTATTAGGGATGGCTGTCAAAACTGTTTAGTCGTGATTGGAAAGCAGAGGTGATACCGAAAACAAAAATTTGTTATCCAGGATTCTTTGAATCGCTGTCTACTTCTCTAAGAGTCAAAAGTTGTTGATTTCACTTTTCTGTCTATAATGGCGTGGAATGAACTTCAGAGATGGTCGGATGAACTCACCAAAAAGAGCGTACAATATTCTCTTTAATAAAGGCTAAGATAACTAGAATGAAGTATTTCCTTCATGTGCCAAGTTCTGTAAGAACGTTAAAGGAACATAGTTCTCAATACCTACCTGTTTTTGCTGCTCGAAGTAAATTGTAACACTTTCCCATGTCCCTCTTTCTTCCTTATGTTTCCAAGAAATTTCAGTTGTATGTTTCTGAGTTTATAAATTTATTTTACTTTATATGCCGGTGACAACAACAAAATGGTCCAAATCGTGTACAGTAAGTTCAATATCTAAAAAACTAAACTAAACTAAACTAATTGGATTTCCCGAGTTTTCAGATAATACATTTAACCATCTTGACACCATTTGTCGTAAGAATCACTGAAAAACTCTAAGTTAGTCAGCTAGAAAGAGAGCAGGTTAAAATCCTTTTATGACAGCCCCACTATATCTTCACAACTGAGAAATTGTGAGAAAAAAATGGTCATGCAGGCCTCCAGTAATGGTACCAACATTCATAGTCTGGCTTCCATCTTCAAAGGCCATGCAAGAACCATCAAGAGAACGATAAGTTTAATAAAAAAGCGGGCAATAGAGAAAACTCAAAAAACAGGATAAGTAGGTTAAGACATCAAAGGAATCATCATTTTAATTTAAATCCAAATACATGAATATTGTTCAAAATAGTTTCCGATAGTGTTATAAATCTCGGAGAATTCCAATGATATATCTTTAATCATTTATAAGATACAACGGTTCAACGGTTTATTTTAATTTCTTTTGTATTAAATGTTTAACTCATCTTGTTAAGAGGTGGCATTTTCACGTGTAGTCGACTTTCATTATTACACTCAATTGCAGTAAGATATCTTTAATTATTTCTAAGATACACCGGTTAAAATTTTAATCTAATATTTGGACAATTTTGGTTTTACACGATTTGGATAATTTCGCTGAAGCACCCGGTATTTCGTAACATTTCCTTGTTGCTTATATTGATTTTCTAAGCGTAGCTTAGATGTGGCACAAGGCTGAAATTATGGGACACCCAGTGAGTATCGAACTCACTTCTCAGTCATAATTGTTTTAGCGAGACAAGCTTGCTAACCATTGAGGTGCCCATAAATTCAATTTTTCTTAGGATCGTTTCGCTTTGCATGTAAATTAAATTGAATGAGAAAATAAATTAAGTCTTCTTCTTCTTTATATTTACACATATAGTAAGAATCATAACAGAGAAATGAAGATATAACGTGTAACACATAGGTTTTGAGAGCTACTTATGAGATAAATGTATTTGTAAATGTAAAATTATGGATTGATTTTATTGCAACACATTTCGAATTCAGGGAACATATCTGATTTTTCATATTCAAATGCATTAAAATATGCCTCCATTATATTATATTATAATTTTGACTTTATTTTGTACGACATGAATACCAGTGGAAACGAACAGTAATGACATGCATTTAACTATAATTGCAATATATATGATTTGTTATTGTAAATCTGGATCTTTCTCA
This sequence comes from Acanthosepion lycidas, assembly GCA_963932145.1. Classification (NCBI taxonomy): domain Eukaryota; kingdom Metazoa; phylum Mollusca; class Cephalopoda; order Sepiida; family Sepiidae; genus Acanthosepion; species Acanthosepion lycidas. Next base: position 94,643,647 of record OZ010579.1, read on the forward strand.
GATATATGATGCTGCAATATAGAAAACGAAGAAATTTGTTGCATCATGTTAAACTGATGTCCAATATATTGTTCTTTTTAGCTCATCTAATTATTTTATATTTTCCAAGATTAATCAGAAAGTAGATAAATTTTGTACCTACACTTTAAAAACAACATGGAGTCTCTAGCGCCCGATACCACTTGTGCGCATGGAATGACGGCAAGCTTAACGCGCGCTTCTTCAGTCGAGTGGCAAGGTGCAACGATGTCAGATGTCTGGAATCTCCACTCAACGATTGCACCAGTGAGAAACAACGCGCCCTAGTGCAATTTCTGTGGGCAGAGGAATCAAACATGTGAAAATCTATCGCCGGTTGTTGGAGCAGTATGAACCACAAACTAGTCATCAACGCAAGGTGTATTAGTAGCTAGAACGCTTTCAAGTGGCCAAGAACAAATGTAATGGACGAGAGTCGATCTGTTCCCCCGTTAATATCGCGAACAGGTGAACATATCCACAGTGACGGATGCCTTTATAAGACAAGTCCATGAATTACTTTATTAGCAGTTGGCGGTAACTGTGGGTATCAGCTATGGATTTACAGAAGCCATAGTGTTTGATGACTTGAGGTACCGTAAACTTTGAGGGCTTTGAGTGCCCAATCAAGCTTGATATATAGATGTGGCTTCGTAAACAACCGAAAAAATCGCTTTCAGAAACTAATAAAGAAGATTCTTGAACGATGCCAGAAAGGCATTTTGGTGTAATAGTTTGCTATATCGAAAAGCGACATATGTATTTATTCCTTATCAGTGTAAATAAACGTTTTGCTTGATAATTGCCTTTACATTTTGATTTAGTCTCGTTCAATATAAAAAAAAAACTTTCTTTACACGCAGAAGCATTGTTCTCATCTTTATTGGTGTCGATGTAACATGCGCCCTCTTCGGGTGAGGGTAGACGTGAGTAACCCCTCAGGGAATGATATAATCTACATTAGATTGAAATTACGCAGTAAAAACAGCGAGCTGATGAGGCACGATTTCACTGGCGCGCTTTGGATGACGATTAGATTTCGAGCTCAGCATACCATCGTTCAGTCGAGTAGCAGGGAGCAATAGACATATTTTAGATTGTTCACGTCTCGCTGTTCATCGCCTGTGATATTTCCTCTAATTCTTATTTACTATTATTCGGTTGTTGTTCGTCCTGTTTACAAGTACACAGTGCCCGGCCCAATAAATGAACTCACAGTTAACAACACATCACATTTAGGAATCCTATCTGTAGCTCAAAACGGCAAAGGTGAATGTAATAATCTGATTAATTAATGAAGATTGTGCTTCATTTCAAAATTTCCTATAGAAAAAAACACTTCGAAGTATCGAGGAAACGACACAGAAATCAAATCACTCATTTCTCAAATAATGTCAACTTTATCTCAGAATTTTTGAAAAACGAAAGATCGCCCAACTCACAATACTTTGTGCCAAAGATACAAATGAGCATGCAATACCGAATAATTCATCAATTTACTGTTCGCAACTAATGTATGGAAGATTCAAAATAGGAAAATACCATTTTACTAAGTATAGTGACGTGCGATTGATTTGCCCATAGCTGCGACCCTAAGAGTTGCTACCATCGGGGATCAGAGTAGACATGAGGCGAACAGCAATTATTAGGTGATTCCACGTTCCTGATAACCTCCAGTTTGACACCTTGTTACCGGATGTAGTTTATCGTCATACCAAGAACAGGGATTTTTAGGGTCGGGGCTTTTGATAAGTCTAAAGTCTTTCCATGCTGAAATGAATATATTACTGAAATTATGCTCAGTAAGACATGGGAATTTGTGACCGGGACGGCCTTTGTCATCTAACACTTAGTTTGAGGCAAAGACCAAGGAGAAGAGCTTCGACTTGTCTGTGGAGGAATTAATGATCATATAAGTTTGTACATAATCGAGTGATTTATTTGTATATCAAATACATGTATTGTAAAGCTATTGTTAATAAGAGATTGTTTTATGTTACTCTCATATTTATAAAATTATGACGGCGAAAAAGAAATTTGTTCAGCTCGATTGATTGTTTTGAATGACTCATTAATAGAAAAATACTGTTTTAGAGAACAAAATTTTATATTTATGTATTTATTCACACTATCAACTAATCTGTTTAACGGCAATGACATTTTCCCTCTTCTTACGAGGTTAACATATATAAGTATATAATATAATGATAATAATACAAAATTTAATAGTGAAATTATATTTAAAAAATGATAGGCTATAGAATCCATTTATTTGTCTAAATGTCAATACATCAACGAGACGCGACAAATCGTAACCGTATAATTTAGGAGGAATTATATTGTCCGGGAATGTTAATATCTGTCGCTTATAAAATATTACTTTGAGGGTAAAATAAACGGTTTCAAAGGAAATAAAAGTCCACTTCTGATATTGATGATGAGTTACATTTACTGATATATGTATATAAAAGATATTAATCTTCTAAGACACAGATATTCATGAGCAACCTTCTGTGACTTTTTATTATTTCTCCCAGACCCTGTCCTATCATCCATTTGCTCAAGCCCATCAAGTATATGACGCGCTGATTTCCACAGTCCCTCTTTCCCTCCATATATCCTGTGAGTATCAGATTATCCAAGCCCTTTTTCCTCATTACGTTGCCTAAGCTTTCAACTGCATCTTGCTGATGTTTACAAGATTCCTTTTTGCTTCCATTTTCTCTAAAACCTCGTCGTTGCTCACATGTTCGGCCCATGGTATCTTCAACCACCTTCACTCAACTCACATTTCTGTTGTTTGAAGTCTCTTCATTTTTGACCAGATTATCCAACATTGGCTGCCATACAGAACAGATACCACGTAACAGTTCAATACTCTCTCTTTTTTTTTCTCAAGAATTTTTCTGTTTCTTAATTCTCTGCTTAGCATTTGGAATACATCTTTGGCAATCACAATACCTCTTCGGATCTCAGCGTCGCACTTTCCGTCCTCTGTTAGAACACTTCCCAAATATTTGAATTTTTGTACTTGTTTGATTTTAGTATCTCCGATTTTTGGCTCAACCTTTTGATGATAACCGTGCATTCTTTCTTGCAAGCGTCACTTTTACTTTAACGGACTTTTTTTCTCGCACTCCGACCTATATTATTTATTTATTTTTACTTCAAGTCTCTTCTTTATCTGTGTGGAAATTGTCAATTATTCATCGACATATTCGGAAGATTGATTCACAAAGCAGTTCATCATTACTTTTATCTAATAAAATCTTCTTTCGTAATAACCCGTTTAGACATTTTTTTTTTTCTAACGCCTTCTGATTTCGCTGTCTCATATTGTCATCTATTAAAACATTACACAAATATTTACATTTTTCACTTGCTTAATTTTGTCTTACCGAATTTATAGCTCACATTTAGTTATGTTTCTCCTGTTGAGCTTAATACATTCTCACTTCTTAAAATTGCCTGTTAGTCTTTTATTTGTGACTTATTTTATATCTAGACAAAGTGCGATAACAAGCCGTTTATCTTATTCCGAAATGTTACGAATTTTGCTTCATTTATATCAGGTATCGGAACAATAATACGACTTTGAATTATAGTTTGTGTGATATTTGGAATAAATTTATAACTCTAGGTAGATTTATATTTATCATGGGTTGTGTTGTTACAGGGAATCACAATGTCTGTATCAAAATCCGGCAATGTTTAACCTTTCTACACGAAAAATAGACGGTCATTTCTCTGACAATGCTATTACTGCGTACACTCTTGACTCCCTCGTTTATCGTTTTTAAAAAGGCGGTGATTAGAATTTTAATAAAAGCCTAACATATGAAATGGATGTATACATTTTCTTTATTCTTGAGAATTGACACCAAATATATCAAAATATAATTATTTAATAAATTATATTAAAACTTCTTTTCATCGTAATTTCTAAAATAATAAATATTGCATTGTTTATATATTTTTATAAATTAGTAATATATTTTAAATGTTAAAAAAAAAATTATTATTTTTCAAATTACTTTCTTTATAAAATATTAAGTAAATATTTATAAATGATTATTGAAGGGTCGCTGATCCAGGGGGAAACACTCCATAGAGAAGGGGATAGATATCGGATTTGTTTGTAAGAGTGGCCGGTAGATCTCGAATAATTTTAAATTACCTCACGTTAAGTGTTGCTTTGATAATTTTTTATCAACAAGTAAGTCCCGCTCTCAATTAATACTTGGAAAAGACTTAACACATAGCGGACTTGGGAAACCCATATACCGCAACAAAAGAAAAATTAAGAGAAATTCAACTAAATGTAGCACCGACCGCTCTGTCAATGGGTGCAGAATGTTTCCTTATAAGGAAACGGCTAATAATACAATTGCCATTTATATTATGTAAAGCTGTTTTTGAACAAATGTCTGTGTGAATTTTATTTATTAACTCACATGTGGCCGAGTGGTTAGAACGTTAGCATTCTGACCATGAAACATGGGTTCGAATCTAACCAATTTTTCAGGTAGGAAACTTCCTGATGTTATCGGAATGGACGGCAAGTAAAAAGTACCTGAAAACCATACCACGTGTTGACCGAAGCCGATTGCATAAAATTAGGTAGACAGAACCCTTGATAGCTTTCGATAGCTTTGCTAGCATGGAATCATAAGTTATCGTCGCTAAGGGCTTGAGCCAAGGGCTTCGGTCATCAGTCTTGAGGGGAGGCAATCCCAGCGACCGGCACATTTTAAATGTGCCTGAAAACCATACCAAGGGTTGACCCAAGCCATGTGAGTGAAACTGGTTAGACAAAATACTTACTGTGCTAGCACGCGTCATAAGTCATCGTGGCCGAGGGTTTGATGTGCTGGTGTTGTTCAAATTATTGATCACGCTAGATAACACGGTCTTTCCTAGAAACTGCAACTAAAGTCGATTCAGCATAGTTGCAGTATAATATATAGGTGGGCGTTGAACAAACACAAATGCGCCTGAGCAAGCGTCTACATTAGGAATTGGCTTACTCCCATAGTAGATTGGTATCTTCTAATATGATTGGCCAGCTATACATGCATATATACATAACACACAAGAGTCTGGCTTTTACCCGGTCTCGAGCACCAATTACTGGTTGATACACAAATATCTAAACCACTAAAGAAGCTGAAATCTTTTCAGCGTATGTAACCAAACGGATATCGGCTTTTCAACAAGATGCATTACGCCCTGGGAACAAATAACAAAAACAGTAATGGCATTAAGGCTGCGCTGGTTTACAAACTCTTCGCTTGTTATGACAGGTGATTTTTCTCCTTTCTACTAGATGCCGTCTTTCGACAAGAGATAGCTTTTATTATTATTGCAAGTCAAATATAAAAACGAATCGTTTTTTTTTTCCCGCAATTTCTTTGTCGTGTGCTGGCCGCCATTTTTAAAACTTGACAAGAATTTTCATAAAACTTTAATGGATTCTCTTCTGCTTTCCTTCTCCCCCGTAAGCGCACACAGAATGAAAATATTAGGGATACTATTCCCGACATTTTATTTTTTTAGTTTCCTTTTTTATTGTATTCTTTTCAATATTAGGATATATTTTTCTTTTCTTTCAATTTCATGTAAAATGATCATTTTGTGCATATTCCTTTCTTTAACTTTCCTTTCCTTATTTCATTTTCCTCCTTTATTTTTCTTTCTTTTTTGGGTATTTTTTTCTTTCTTTTTCTTTCTTTTTGCTTGTATTTATTTTCTTTCTTTCTTTTTCGCGCGTTCTTTTTTTTTCTTTTTTTCGTTCTTTCTTTCTTTCACGTTTTTGTACGTTCTTCTTTTTTCGTTCGTTATTTCTTTGCTTCATTCATTACTGATTACCATCTATAATGCTTATGTTTTCTTTATTTCATCGTAGAATTTATTTTGGGGTTATTTGAAAATATTTCTTCCTTTAATGCTTTTACCTTTTCGATATTAATCTATCTATCTATCTATCTATCTATCTATCTATCTTAGCGTCACAAGCCATAAAAATAAGATGAAAGACAAACTACTCGAAAATAAAATTAATTTAGAAAATTTGAATATCAAGTCTACTGATGATATGATCATTTAAAAAGAGAGAGTAACACAATGACTAAATATGGTCTAATGTATATTTATTGACTTCTGTTATCTAAACGGTACAGTAATTTCTACCGTGAGCTTTCAAATACATAATACTTCAAATCTCGTCGGAGATAAATTATTTCTTTCCTATCCATTGCGGTTTTTTTTCATTGAAGAATTTACAAATGTCTCTAGTAATGTTATAGCAATCAAGAAAATCTAAGAAGATTTAGAATAGACAAGATTACGAATTAATGAGAAGTGTATATCTGAGAAATTCTAGTTCAAATGCTGTGTTTAATTCTTTATAGTTATCATCATGGCACGCAAACGTTGTATGCCTAATGTAGAAATCCTCCCTCGACTATTATAATTATGACATATTTTGACCTGATTTGCCAACGTACAATTTGTATACATTTTATTTTATGTCAGATTTTTCAGAAAATTATCCTTCCCCATCATGCGAGCTATACGCACGTCTCGATAAAGGAATAGTTAAACACAATAAAAATATCTCACTGTGGCTGGCAAACTGAATGTAATTATGTGTTGTTGAATGCAAACTGCCAACAACAATAAATCATCTATCTTCGATATAAGCACACTTTCACTATCAATATAGCGTATTTGCATATTTTAGAATATATATATATATATATATATATATATATATATATATATATATATATATATATACAGTGTAACCCGGATATAAGAGAGTTGTCGGGACCAGAGAAGAAGTATCTTATATCCGGGTTTATCTTATATCTGGGTTAGATCTATTTTGTTTAGGTAAGTATGGTTCTAATTTGGGACCAGATAAAATCTCTCTTATATCCGGGTTACATTATACATATATATATATATATATATATATATGTGTGTGTGTGTGTGTGTGTGTGTGTGTGAGAGAGAGTGTGTGTGTGTGTGTGTGTGTGTGTGTGTGTGCTTGTATGTAGAAAAATAAGAAAGAACACGTTAGGTAAATAATCCGGAGTTCTTTAGTATTTTTATTTAAAAGAAAAAAAAAACAACAGTGCTTCATACAGATCCTAAATTTTCGCTTGAGGATGGAACAGAGCTTGTTACTTTAATTCAATTTAATTTCATTAACCTCTCGTTTTTGAAACATGAGAACTTTTATGTAGCGAAGGAATCATATTTTCAAAAATAATTATATATATATATATATATATATATATATAAAATTACAATCTGGAAAGAATTCTAGAGAAACCAAGTTATAAGATATAGCCAACTATGTGTGTATCTAGAGTTATTGGAATCATTTATTCGCCAAACACGGTCAGCACATTCTGGCAGTGTTCATAGTTAATATTGTTCCTATAATTCTAAATACATTCAGAAAAAAACACATAAATACAGTTAATATAAAAAATAAAAGAATCGTTGACAATGGCTAAAAGTATAGCCGAAAGCGTTCGGGGATGCAGAACTTTTGGGCAGTTTTTACATATTTTGTGCACAGAAAGAATAATGTGACGTTCCCCTGTGTCGCTGCGCCAAATGTAACGTCTCCCTGGTTGCATCCGTCGTGCTATCCTGTCCTGTGACGACCAACTGGCTTGGTATTGGTCGCGGCACCAAATGTGACGTTCTAACCTTTTGGGAATCTGGTTAGATTCGGTATCAGCCTTGTCATTCCCAGCTCGCTTCCAACGTCTGGTTACCGAATTAACTGCTTTGATTTCCAGTCTAACCTACCCACGTTGTGAATTGATCTTAGGAAGACGAAATCAATCAGTCCCTGGGCCGTAATGCAATCTGAGTTCGAATAAGGGTGATATCGCACAAGTAGATGTAAAATAAAATAAAATAATAACTCGAAAAGTTCAAATGTGTTAAAAAAGTATAACAATATTTTATATATGGTTGCTGAATACAGGACTGCGTCTACTTCCCAACCCGCTATATGGATTCGTGGCACTTTGTGTTTGTTAGGCGAGTCTTAACATCTTAAGTTGTTTTTTCTTTAAGAAACTGGTTCTTGGTGTATCTTCAGCCGATATTTGTAAAACTTGTTTTGGTGGTATGAGTCTAAGTCGTTCTTCAAAAATAAATTGTTCTTGGCTAGAAGTTGAGGTCGTGATTTGCGAGAATCTTAGTCAGCTTCTTCGAGGCAGGTCTTTAGAGTTCTCAGCTCACTGCAACTGCTTTCCTCTCTGTCACCAACCACAACTGCAACTTAACTCGAACTCCAACTGATTTTCGCTCGCTGCGACTTTGCTTATATGGACGCCGACCAAAACCGGGGTGGGCTTGTCGGGGTTTGAGGTTCCTTGATAATTCTCAACTCACAATCAACTTATTTTGTTTCGGTCAGGAAAATTTTATTATTTTCCATTTTTGGAAGTCTTTCGTCTTCCCACCTCCTTCTGTTCTCATATTGGTATCTCACCATGCCCTCAGAGGGTGTCAACGAGTTTGCCCTCTCTCTCACAGTGACATCTCATACCTACCCCTTCAGGGGGGCACAACAGGCCTCCCCTCCATCTTCACATGATTACCTCCGCCCAATACTCCTTCTATCATTCAGCCAATTGGCGCTCAGCCGCGTGGGTGTAGCCAGACTAGAGGTTAGTCTGGCCACACCCAAAAAAATCTTGCTCAAAGAAAATAAAATTTTTATCCTTTTTTTTTTTCCACTTTTCCTTTTCCTTCTTCTCTTCGAGGAGACCTCACACCCTAGACTCTTTATCTTTTAACCGTATTACCTGGAATTCGTCAATTAGCTTTTCGCAATCACCAAGCGGGTGGCCACCCAGACGTACCTGCACTTTTGCCGCCAACCACTGATGCGATAAAACAGTCTTGATATTATAGCCGAATTTCATATGGAATTTGTCAACGAGATTTTCGCCAATTATCAAGTGGGTGGTCATCTGGCAAAAAACAGCGAATTCTTTGTTTCGATAAAATAATTTCGCTATCATAGCCAGTCTGACGATAAACAGATGCTCCTCTCAATGATTTCTACATATAGACAAAGGCTTAAACTTTCCTTCATGGTTGTCAGCGGACACTTTTGTTTTGTAATTCTGCGACACAGTTAATTTTTATCTATTTAGAATTCTGTCTCTGAAGTTACTTGGCCAAACTGGAATTTCCACCCGCCCCGTAACCTAAATCAGATTAATTCCAGTATCTTCCTTTTTACCTTCTCGACAATTGGAATTAAAAATTTTACCATTTTTCCTTGTCAGAAAAATAACACCGCTTAGTGTCCTTTTCGTGATGGCTTCTTATCACCTAAATTTAATTCTCGCCTTTCTTTTTTTTTTCTTTTTCCCATTCAGCAAGCCAAATAGTGTCACATAATCACTTGTACGAACACAAGAAAAGTTAAATAAAATGTTTAATTGCAGTACTGTGCCAGTCGTTTTTAACGAAAAATTTACACACACACACATATAATTTATTGTGTTTCCAAATAATGAATAATCATACTTTTCATATAATTAAAAGTAAACAGATGCATAATAAATAAATATGCATAGAAAATTGAAAACAATTGATATAATAGAAATAAATACCATTTATCTAACTTAATGGGTGAAAAAAGTATTCGTACAATGCAAAAAAGAATGCATAATCTTCATTTAATACCTCGTACAATAGTCATTATTTGGTTCTACACAACCAACCTTTTCTTGTAGTTCGCAATGATTTTCAAATTTTTTCAGTATTTTGTTCCATTCTTCTTCGCATATGGTCTTCAGATCCGAGGTCTTTGTTGGACATCTCGATTGGATTTGAATTTTCAAATAACGTCACAGATTCTCGATTGGCTTTAAATCTGGGGAGTGACTTGGCCATTTCAGGATATATACATCATTTTCATCAAGTACTTTTTTCGTTGATTTTGCAGTGTGCTTAGAATCATTATCTTGTTTGAAGATCCTGTCAGGGGAAGTTTTAACCGAAAATCATTAAATTTGCTTCCAAAAACATGTTGATATGCTGCGACATTCATTCTACCATTTTCAGAAAAATGATACTTAAACTATGATGCTGCCACCACCAAATTTCACTGCTGGAATTGCGTTCTTTTGTCTGAAAGCATCGCCATTTTTCATACATGATTTCTAGAATTACGTCTTTCGTCTGCCCATAATCGTCTTTCCCAATAGGATTTTTCCTTGTTTTGTTCACGAACGAATTTCAACTTGGCATCTCTGTGTGTTTTCAATAGCAGTGAAATTTGAGAGGAGCGTGAATTTAGATTGTTCATATGAATTTCATTGCTTATTGTCCGTTTAGTGACAGATTCCTGATGAAAGCAAATCATCGTGCAATTCTTCACGAGTAACCATTGGATTTTGTTTAATATGATGTTACTCGGAGATCTTGCAGAAATGTTCCTTGGAGCATCTGTTCTTCTTTGTTTTTCAAAAGTTTTTTCTTTATACGTTTCAGTGAATGAACTAATGGTAGTAAATGTAATATTCATGTTATCTGTGATTTCCCTGTAAGTTTTACCTTCTTTCCAGAGATTAACAATCAGTTCTTTTTGCGAATTTGTCAATTCTTCACCTCTTGCCATGATGAGAATCTTCTTGCGCGAATATCAATTACAGAATGATTTATTTGTATTTTGGGGCTAAACGTAACTACTGATAACATTATTTGAAAATTTTAGAATATTCCATTTGAATAATCTAGCGTATCAAAGCGATTTAAAACTTTTAAAATCTGAAATTTGCATTGTACGAATACTTTGCAATAGATGAATGGGATTTATTTCTAAAAAACATTTTTCTGTTTTCTATGGATATTTAAGTATTATGCATCTGTGTACAGTTAATCATATGAAAAGTATGTTTATTCATTAGTTAAATTAAAATTTGTTTCCCCTGCTGTATATTCAGGCTTACGCACACACGCACGCATACACACAAACACACACACACACACACACACACACATATATATATATATATATATATATATATATATATATATATATATATATATATATATATAACCCACGTGTACTTGTTACAATTCATAAAGAAGGTTACACGCACAGTTTATTATAACACATGTCGTCACACATATATACGTATGTACATATACACACATATACACATATATATGTATGCGTACGTATGTATATCGGTATATGTACATATAGAAACATACACATACATATATATGTGTGTATGTGGTCTTGTGCCACATCCTACCTCGTTGAGAGGTTGTTTGTTATTACGGGCAACCTGATGATCAGGTATTTAGGCCGAGATGGCAGCGTACTCAGCTCTTAGCTCTTCGTGAACTTTCTGCCTTCGAGCAGAGAGGAGCCCGAAAGACGCTCTACCGAAGGGCAGAGGCTCGTCCGGTGAGGTAATCAATCACAACTCTGTTTATGCGGAGTCTACAGGCAATTTTGGACGAGCCTACGGACTCGGATTACCCCACATCAAATTCTAACTTGTACCACATTCTACATCGTGGGCAGGTCGGTAAATATTACTGGTTGCAAACGCATGAATCAAGCAGACGTGTTGTGGCCTACCCGCATTATATATATATATATATATATATATATATATATATATATATATATATAGTATACTATTGGTAAAATCCAGGAGATTCCTATTAGAACAATATAGAATTTGAAATATGTAAAACTGCCTCAAATTAAACCTCAATTTTTATTTTCATTAAACAAACCAACTTTTTCTTTGCAATTGGAATTAAGATATCTTTACTTAATAACCATTTTCACCTACGAATTTTAATTTTAAATTCACAGGATTTTCTGATTTGTATCAGTTTTGAGTGGGATACTGGATAGTTGGTGAGAAAAACAAAATAGAGGGCGGTAAAAGAGTCATCGTGGGAGATATGGCAGAAAAAGGCATCGTCACAGGACTTATATTATGGAGGTAGTAGTGTCTGGGTATAGAGAGAGAAGGGGAAACCGATAAGCAGAACTAAATCCGAATGTTCACCGCGCCAAAGTTTGATTGACCAGGAATTCACAGAAATTAAGGAAAACGTGAAAAAAATCAATCAAGAGGTAACTTTAGTAAGATGAAAGAGAGATAATTCAGCATCATTGTTTTAATAAACTCGTCCATATATCGCAGCTCAAAATTTCAGGGAGTGTTTTCAAAGATTTGGGGCGAATTTGCATACACATACGTACCCATGTGTTCGTCCACGTTAAGAATATATCTACTCGCATGCATTGCATTCTATACATACATACGCTTACATACATATGCTAGCCGACATATAACTACAAATACCCTTCGTTTGGATGAAATATTTTCGAAGTATAATAAAAAACTAACAGTTAAGTTAGAAAACCCGGGACATTAGCTAAACCGTATATAGACGGAATTATAAGACAAAAATGAAAACGAATTAAAAATATTATTCCGTACGAATGTACAATCATTAATTATTTCCCAAGATATATATTCCAATTTCACTTCTTCAACTCATAGTCTAATATGTATCGGTAAGTAACCCTTTAAAAACCACATATTAAATTCATATATTAACTTATGCAACATATGATAAGTATTAGAAGGTATTATGATGATTGTAAAATTTGATTGCTTAAGATTGGATATACTGAATGTATTGTAATAATCATTTATACAATATAAGACTTACATATATATATATATTAAGATTGGATATACTGAATGTATTGTAATAATTATTTATACGATATAAGACTTACATATATATATATATATATATATATATATATATATATATATATATATTAAGATTGGATATACTGAATGTATTGTAATAATCATTTATACGATATAAGACTTACATATATATATATATATATTAAGACTGGATATACTGAATGTATTGTAATAATTATTTATACGATATAAGACATATATATATATATATATATTAAGATTGGATATACTGAATGTATTGTAATAATCATTTATACGATATAAGACTTACATATATATATATATATATTAAGATTGGATATACTGAATGTATTGTAATAATTATTTATACGATATAAGACTTACACACACACACACACACACACACACATATATATATATATATATATATATATATATATATATATATATATATATATGTATATATATATAACATATTTGGGTCACTAACACAAAATATCGAGAATATTTAAAATCGAAAAAATTTTTAAAAATGATTTCCTTTTAATAATGTATGGAAGCATCCTCTCCTTGCCTGATGTAAGTCGCGAGACTGGAAATCTGTGTAGCAAAACTATGGAAAATAAAGCATAATATATTTAAAAAAATACACATTACAACCAAAAATGTTTGCGGTTTCTCTCTTCTTTTTAATATATATATATATATATATATATATATATATATATATATATATATATATATATATATGTGTGTGTGTACGCGTAAGTAAAATTTAACAATCAATATTCCATTGAAATTATGCAGGTAATTTGAAAATAATGCTAAATTTAGGTATCTCACTAGAATTGCAATCCTTCATGCTTTACTATTAAATAGCAATTTTTTTTATTCGCCCCATTCCAAGTTCACGAAATCTTGGCTTATGTTACATCCAGAGATAACCCACTCAGCAGTTACCCGAAAAAAAAAAAAAACTTTTACAAAACTTAAATCTTCCGCGCAAATTTTTTTTTTTTTATCAAACTTATATTCTTCTTCACTCAGTATCGGAATTCTGTATACATTTCTCAACTGGTGCTGTATTTCCAATCATGAATATATTCGCATAATCCGACTTTTATACAAGTGCATTACCTCCAGCAAAAATAACCAGTGGAGTAGAATCCATTAAAATTCTCTCTAAACCTAGACAGCTCTCAAGGTCAAAAAGCGTAAGTTTAAAGTTTGGCAGACGCAATGAAAGAAGTTTTAATACATACATATACATTCATTCATGCATATATATATATATATATATATATATATATATATATATATATATATATATATATATGTATTGAACGCAAGTTGTTGAATGCCCACATATACGTCTATACAGCAACTGATCGGTAAAATAAGTCCTTAAGGCGAACTTAAAGATGTATTGAAATAACTGCTCTGCATACAGAAATCTGAATACACCCACCCAACACACAAGCAGCTTAACCAACTTGCTCGCGTCATTCAAGCGTCTGGGAATTAAGTTAGCATTTCCTTAGTTATATTCGTTAGATATATTTTACAAGTATGTTAATGTACAAAGAAAGAAAAAAAAAGTTTGAAAATAAATTATACATGTCGAGGTTTACATTCTACGAAAGGTGATAATGGATAAATAAATATTTTATTTTTAAAGAACTCGTTCCTTCTATTGTATTCAATCAGCATATATCTATATAGCTGTGTTACAATGGAGAACATAAACCTCCCCAAAATATTCTCATAACTCAGAATATACACACTCCATGATGATGTCAGCCTTATTCTAAATCGGGCTGTTTAATACGCACCATATGTAAGGTCTTGGCAGGATATGTAAAGTCTTGACTGTATATGTAAGGTCTTGACCAGGATATAAATTGGGCTAAGATAAAATATACCTGCCTATTCAAGAATATAATACAAGATTTTCCCACATGATATGATTCATAATATTGTATTTACAGATGTTAGTGAAGAGTACTATGAAGCAGTGTCACAAGCCCGCACAGATTTTGTTGTTTGCGTTCAGCATTCCTTAATTTTATTCCAATTTCTTCGTTTGCACACGAGTAGGGCTACCTTCAGGATGCCAGTAGATTTTAGTCAGCTAATTCCTGATAAACTTCTAAATGTTCATATCTGTTAATAGTAACTGATTTAAGAGTAAAGAAAATATAGTCGCAGATACTGATGCTAAAAAATGAGTATATGCTGACCTCATTAGGGTAATTGGCTATTTTATATTCTATGGTATGAATTTTGTTAACCGAAGGGATATCACACGCACGCACACACACACACACACACACACACACACACAGACACACACA
>OZ010579.1:94663782-94691282 GCA_963932145.1 Acanthosepion lycidas
AAACAATGGTCTTCATCTATGATACCCCGTACTTTCACTAGTTCTCCTGCTCCAGAAGCAGAAAAAACTTCCCCAGAGCAGAATGCTCCCTCAACGTTCGTAAGTGTAGTGAGATTTTTTTTGGCGGGTGGGATTGTGACCTTCATTTGTTTTCATCCATAAATTAGGTGAGATCATATCACCAAATAATTCTAGATTGGTTTCATCTGGTAATCAAACAGGGCTCCAATGTTTACTCCAATGCTCTAGATGGCTAATAGCATAAGATAATCTGCATATTAGGTTTTTAGTTTTAATAAAGAGAGGTTCCGTGAAAGTCCGTGTGTTGTCCGTGTATTGCTTAATATATTGTAATGTAATTGCCATCTTTGATAATGGCTTATGTAAGCCTAAAGCTTAGATTGAATTAAAAAATATGTATCAATATTGTGATTTTCTTTCTTCGTTTAATGATAATATTAAGCTTATCAGACGATATGAACAGAATTTACATCAAATAAAAGATAACACTTGTCTATATTATTTAATAAAACATGCATCAATATATATATGTGTGTGTGTGTGAGCGCGAAATATATTTACGCCTGTAGAGTTCATTCAAATATTATTATTTTTTTAATTCAATCACATATTTTTCGGCCTACTGAAGAGAAAGAATATATATGGGGCATATATTTGGGAAACAACATTTGGTGAATTAAACACTGTTTAGTGATATTTAAGTCAAGAGATGCAGCGGAAAGCAGGAGTTACCAATTTAATCAGCTTGAGTGCATTCACGGAAAGACAAGAATAAAGATAAATATTAAATGACAAAAAGCATTAAATACGTGAAGTCGTGGAGAGACATGAACTCAATAGTTCATGAAAATATCTGGCAAACAAAATACAAGTGATATTGTTTGTGGGGAAAAATGACGTCCCAGATAATTAAAAGTAAATGAAAATACAAAGAAGTAACAATGTTATTCAAGTGAAAAGTAAATATCTTTTCAAATTATAAAGAAATTTATGTCCATTTTTTTTATATCAGACAAAGCAAATGTCTTTTTTCATTATATATATATATATATATATATATATATATATATATATATATATATATATATATATATATATATATGATCATTTCACCCAAAGTAGGTCAAGAAAGCTACTAAGACGCAAAGGATGACTGAGTGTTACAAAATATAAAGGTCAAATATTAATAACTGATAAGATAATGAAATGACAATAATTAGAGATAAATTTTGGATTTCCATTTAAATCTTTGAAAATCTATGTCTTGCACAAACCCAATACAACTATTTTCTTCATCTATCATATCGGCTCTGAAATTGTAGCCTAACGTGAACAATGGTACCATTACATATGAAATGGATTAAATGATTTAGCTCTACAAATGACATCCGATTTGATTGCTGGTTAATGCCATCATTTTTTAATTGCAGGAAATATTTTGAAGGAGCAGTATTGTTTGTATTTTAAATCTCTGAAGGTCATTCGCTGATGATAATTTTTTCTTTTACAATTTATCTTTTTAATTTACATGCATATAATTCCAGCTAATTTTAATTGGCAAATATTATTTTCAAATAAAACAAACTGTAATTCCTGCCTTATATATAACAACACAGATAACATTGTGATAAACAGATATATTATAATTCAAATTGCTTCTTACATGAATATCTGAGCCATGCTATCGGTGAGACACCGTACATATATATATATATATATATATATATATATATATATATATATATATATATATATATATATATATATATATATATATATTGCGTGCGTGCATACCACTCTACAACGTAAAGAGTGTATACAGGCCCAATTACATGAATAATTTTTTTTACCCACTGCTTTCGCTTTCAGACAGACGTATCCTCGGAAGTATGGCTCTATTTTGTCGCTACTTATATGGAGTATTTTCTGGCGATCTACATTCCTTATTTCTACGAATTAAAATATTTGTACCTTCGACCCTTTGTGCAATTTACAGAGAGTCGAACAATTCTCATTCTGTTCGTATTGCATCGGTAAGAAATAAAAAAAAAAATTAATCTATTCAATTCTGTTGCCCGTGTCCTCCCGTTACCTATCATGAATAAGAAACCTTACGTCCATAAACCAACCCCATATATTATCGTATAAATTGCTGTCCTCATTGACATTGTATTTGGAGAAAAGCACACAAACACACACACACACACACATATATATATATATATATATATATATATATATATATATATATATATATATATATGTGTGTGTGTGTGAAAAGTGTGTGTATATAAATATAAATAAATGTATATATATGTATAATTATTTATATATTATATGCGCGGTACTTATTAGAAAGCGCTCAATATCAGAGATAGAGATAACATATATGGTTGGATAGATGTGAGCTTGTGACCCTGGGTTTCACGCTTTAGCGATCGTCAGACAAAACTGATATATATATATATATATATATATATATATATATATATATATATATATATATATATAGATAGATAGATAGATAGATATGGATTGATTGCAAACATTATTTCAAAAGATTTTGAAACTACCAGCGGTTCTCGTTCATGTGCCTGTGTAGTTATAACAGTGTTAGAAACGTAGTTCAATTAAATCCTAACGGATGAAACACGTAACAAGTAAACGTTTTTCCATTTTGTCTTACAATTTTCTTAATCCTCTTCCTGATATGTGAAAATATATATCGTTATTTTAATTTCATTGTCGGGTTCTTTGTGATTTTTTTATTTCTTAACACCGATCCCAGTATTTTTTAATAAGTAACTAAATATATTTTCTTGATATTCTGTTGCCACGGACTTTAGTCACTATATGTAAGTAGTTTAAATTAATTTCCTCGTTCGTTTTTTTTTTTTTTTTGTTTTTATTTTCATAAATGCAAGTTGGACACACGTAGATTAAAGCGAAATGTTCAAATTCGATCGACAAATCGAGATAAGATATATTTTATAGAAACCGTTATTCCTAAATTTGAGCTATCAGACGGGACAAAAATGATAACGAAATTCAGTAGCACGTAAAAATATCACATGTTCGTATGTCAGGAGAATATTCCAAGATACCCGAGCAAAAACACAGGAGGTGGAGCATCTACAAAAGAAACGTATTTACCCCTTGAAATAACATGGATATATCTGTTTGCAACAGACACGCAGTGAAGGTTGGACGATATGTAACCGTGACTTCGTCAGGAAACAATAGAGCAAATGTAAATGATTTAACATATAAGAAATAATAAACATAAATGAGTAAAATGCTTTTAAAGTTTACGTCCAGGTGTATAAAACATTTCACCATCCTTGTAAGATTTTGTGTTATCACAATGTGCGATATTTCAAAACAAAGAGCGAAGTAAAGTATAATGGTGAATTTGTTTTTATTGTCAAAAAAACTATTTAAAGAATTCTTACAAAAATATTAAACCTACCAGCGTCTTTAGTTCATGCGCATGTGTAGTCATAACAACGGTAATAAACCTAGTCGTATAAAGTCTTAACGATTTAAACGCGTCGCCATTAAACTTTTCCGTTTTGTCTTATATATATATATATATATATATATATATATATATATATATATATATATATATATATAAAGATCAAATATAAATCAATTATCGATAGGAATCCCACAAAATGATAGGATAAAGAACAAATAATAGATAATATAGATGGTGGCATTGGTGAAATTAAAGTTATGTCCCACATTGATGCCAGAATTTGAATGTCTTTCTAATAGCAAGTCTCTTTTGTGTTACTTGATGCAGTTTTTCAGATCGCGTGATATATATATATATATATATATATATATATATATATATGTATTATATATATTATATATATATATATATATATATATATATATATATATATATATATATATATATATATATATATATATATATGTAGTGGATTCCGAGATGAAATTCGGTCTCCAATGAATGACGAACGCAAGAAATAAAGATAAGAAATAAAATGTATTTACACAAAAATACAATGTGTAATTCTGTTAGTAAACCCAGGAACGTGGTTAGTCGCAATAATAATATATAGATATATACAGTCTCGAAGTTGGACTTCCTTAGAGTCTACGAGCTTGTAACTGTGACTTCTACATGCGGTTACCTCACACTATTACTCTACCTCCAACTCAATCACAATTTCTGCTCCCTCTCCCAATCTCTCTCAATCTCTATATTCTGACTGACTGTGGGTATTTCACGGCAGCAGTCCCCGTAACACTCTGGTCGAGTCCACTTATATGAAAAAGAGGTGGACCCCTTAACACCCCCTCTTTTGTTTTTTTTGGAGGTTGGTTGATAATCAGGGGCCTGACAAATTTTCTCTTCCTGTTTGACCTTCTCATTTCTGTGTCTTCCTGTGGTCTTTGGATCACAAACGCTTCGAAGATTGTATCCATAGAATCGTAGTTTTCTGCTGTTGACGAGCTTGGCTCCTCAATCCGTCTTTTTTGTAATTGATCGTATGTCTTCTATGTGAAAACTTCTCTCCTTATACTGTGTACATTAGATTTCCTAATCTGTTGGTTACTGTGCCCTGTTTCCTGTAAGCCATATTGTTTTGAAACATCCTAAAATAAACCCGTTCTTCAGTTTTAAATGATCTGTATGGTACAATCGGTGTGTTCTGCTTTTTGTTCTTGTTTGAAATAATTTGTCAAACACAGACCTTATTCTCCGAGCCAACATCAATTCCGATAGAGAAAGACCCGATGGCGTGTTCACATTAGGTGTTATTCTCTACACTTGAAGAAACTGTTGCATCGCTTTTATCGTTGGTACATCCTCGGCTTTTTTTAACGCTCTTTTCAACGAATCTTTCAGCTTGTCCGTTCTTTCTCGGATGGTAAGGAGCTATCTTGATATGTTTCACTTGATATATCTCACAAAATTCTTTGAAGTCCCTGGAGGTAAACTGTGTGCCGTTATCGCTTACCAAACAATCCGCGTCGCCAGTTCGTGTAATCATTTTATGGTGTTTTCTGTCATCGGTTGTTTAAGTCAACCTCTGCCCATTTACTGAAACTATCTACTGTTATTAAATAATAGTAACCTTCAATGGGTCCTGCGTAATCCACGTGTATTCTGGACCACGGTCTGTCCACTTTAGGCCATGGCCTTTGTATATAGGGTGGTGCTTTCGCCGCAGCAGCACAACCTTTGCAACTTTCCACCATTAGCGTGATATAATCGTCCATGTTCAGCCAGTAAACAAAACTTCTCATACGTGATTTCATCCGGTTTTTTCCGGGATGTCTTATGTGAAAATCTTTTAAGATCCTTCTTTGTAGTGACTTCAGTATTACTACTCTCTCGTTATACAATAATATGTTGTCACAGATTGAGAAACTGTCTGCTAAATTCCTCACTTTCGCTTCTATTTTTTTCTTGGTATCCTGAATAAACTTGTCTCTTTCTACTTCTCGTCTTATCTCTAGCAGCCTTACAGGTCGTTCCTTTATTGTATTGCATAGTACCTTTCTGATTTCATCTTCAGCTTGTAATACTGGAATTACCGAATCTTCTAACGGTTAGCTTTTCGCAGGTATTAATCGCGATAGTGCGTCAACGTGTCCTATTTTCTTTGATGGTAAGAATTCCAGTTTTAAATTGTAGTTTAGTAACACAGTTCCCCATCTTAAAAGTCTGTTCGCTGTATAGACTGGTAGACCTTTTATTGAACCGAAAATCGTATGAAGTGGTTTGGGGTTCGTTTGGATCGTGAACTCTCTCCCATAAATATATCTGTGAAAACGAGTTACTGCAAAAATTATGCCCAATTCCTCCTTTTCGATCTGTGAATAGTTTCTCTCCGCCGGTAATAATGATCTATATGCGTGTGCAACGGGTTTGTTTGTACCGTTTCGTATATTGTGTAAAATACACGCACCTACCACATGTGAGCTGGCGTCACATGCAATAATGATTCCGAATTCGGGATCGAAATGTGTCAATGATAACTCCGAAGTTAATTTTTGTATTATTTCCTTAAATGCTGTTTTACAGTCCTCTGTCCAATTCCAATTATGCTCTTTTTTTAGGAACTCATTTAGTGAAGCCCTCGGTTTATGCATATTATCAATAAATTCGCCATAGCACTTAGCTAGGCCCAGTAAGCTTTGTAGATGTGTAACTTTTTTTGGTTCAGGCATATTTTTAATTGCCGATGACCTCTCTGGGCCTGGTTTCCTGCCATTTTCATTTATTATCTGACCTAAATATTTAATTTCATTTATGAAAAAAATCACACTTTTCCCCTTTTACTTTGAACCCAAAGTCCTTAAGTTTTCTGAAAACTTCCTTTATGTGTGATGTGTGCTCTTCAACATTGTCGCTCTTAATTAGAATATCATCCAGATAAGCGGTCGCGAAATTATGACCCGTGAGCATTGTGTCCATCGTTTGCTGAAAAATTGAAGCTGCAACATTTACTCCGAATGGTACTTTTGAATTTGTACAACCATTTGTGCGTATTAATGCAAAGGATTTTCGTACTCCCCACTTGTACTGGGATTTGTAAATAAGCCTCACTAAGATCCTTTTTTTGAAAATATCTTACGGCCGTTGAGCTTTGTAAATATTTCTTCTGGGCTCGGTAGTGGGTAATGGTGTTCTTTTATCGCCTTGTTTAGAGCCGTCGAAAAATCTGCGAATACGGGGGTTTTGACATCTTTTTTACATAAACCACCGGCGCTGCCCACATGCTAAACTCTGTTTTTGATAGAATCCCAGTTTGTTCAAGTCTCTCCAATTTTTTGTCTATTTTTTCTATAGTAGCAAACGGTACATTCCGCTTCTTTTAAAAATTGGTTGGACGTTTTCTTTTAATTCTCTTTTGGCCTTAAATTTGTTGCATCGTCCCAACCCACTTGAAAATACCTCAGAAAATTGCTTGTATAATTCTTCCTTCAATTTTATAGTATCTGATGATTCAACCTCTAACTTTTTTCAAAACGAGTTGATAGGTAAGTCACAAACGTTGAATTTCTGCATCCAGTCGATACCTACTAAATTTTCAGTATCTTTCATGACGTATATCTTAAGATTTTTTTGTTTTGCCGTGAAATTTAACATTCACTATTATTTCTCCCTCAAATTTTATTCGCTTGCCTGTAACAGACTTGGCAATTTTTTTTGTGTGTAACATGGTAGGTCTGATGAGTTTTCTCCATGTCTTTAAGTTGATAATCGTGAAGTCGGAACCCGAATCCAGTTGTAATTTAACCTTTTTATTTAAAATTTCCAGTTTCACTGGTGTTGTCATCGTTATTCATCCTTGTAACCCTTATTCTATTAGTATATTTCTATTTCGACATTGGGATGCCGTGTGGCCCTTTTTTCCACATTCAAAACAGTTTTTATATGTAAAGCGGCAATCCTTGTTTCAATGTAGTCCTCCACATTGATAACATGTTGATGGAGGGGCTTATATTTATTTCGATATTCGTCATAATTTTTCCTGCATGTTGTACTTTTCCTCTTATTATAAAATTTTCTTTTACTTTCCGTGGAGGGTGAGAAACTTTTTTCATTTTCGTAAAATTTTAGTCTTCTTTCCAGGGAGGGTGAAGAACGTAGACTTTTGTTTAACTTACGTATATGAGAAACAGCTGATTCTTTGCGTCTTTCTTTATATTTAAACATCTCTGCCAATCTTCCGATAATTGCTGTAATCTTAGACCCGGTTCATTTTGTAATTTTGCAAGCATTCTTCTACTCATTTCACTATCTTTTGTAGAAACTAACCCTTGTATAAAAATGTGACATTTGAAATTGTCCGGGGTTAATTCCGCTAGTTTAAAGTCGTCACAATGTTTACTTACGATTGCGGCAAATATGGAATAATCCTCATTATCTCCCTTTACCAGGTTAAGGCATTTCCACCTCCTGTAGAAGAGTGATGTTTTCGGGCTGAAGAGTTCTTTGAGACATGTCACTGCTTCGTCAAATGTTAATTCATTCGTCTTTTTTGTCAAGATATAATCCTCGAACTTTGTATATTCTTCAGTTCTAATTTTCTGAGCAATACACGTAGCTTTTTCGCTTCTGTCCATTTTTGACAGTCTATTTTAAAGATGTCTTCATGTCTTCTGAAGTAATCTCCAAAATGTTTGTCCTCATCTAGAGAATATTTGAAAATCTCGATGGTATCCTACACTGCGTCTTGCGAAAATGTTGCTTCTTTTTCAATATCTAATTGCTTGTTGCCCGCTACTTTCAATATTAGTTCCTAGAGCTCTGTTTGTCTTTCTTGATTTTTCTTTTGCGTTTGTAATAATTGCTTTTGCCATTTTTCTTCCATTCGTTCTTGTAGTTGTAATTGATCATTTTGATATTTTATCAGTTCTACCAAAATATTTTTAAAATCATCCATGATAATTCAATTTTACGTATTTTTACTCGTCGTAACTCTTTGTTGCTAATTTGTTGTGGACGAGGGACGGATTTTTCTATTTCTTCTTGTGTGAGTTCGAATCGCTCGACGCGAATATGTTTTTCCTCCGTGTGTGTGCCAATTTGCTTGTTGGACGACGAGGGAAAAATTTTCGTTTGTTGATATTTTCTTTTCCGCGTGAGTATTTTTTCTTTTCCGCGTGAGTTCTTATATTCGTCGCCAATTTGTTGTGTATTCCGAGATGAAATTCGGTCTCCAATGAATGACAAACGCAAGAAAAAAAGTTAAGAAATTAAATGTATTTACGCAATAATGCAATGGGAAATTCTGTTAGTTAATCCAGGAACGCGGTTAGTCGCAAAAATAATATATACACACACACACACATATATATATATATATATATATATATATATGTGTCTGTGTGTGTGTGTGTGTGTGTACAGTCTCGAAGTAGGACTTCCTTAGAGTCTACGTTCTTGTAAGTGAATTCTACAGGCGGTTACCTCACACTATTACTCTACCTCCAACTCAATCACAATCTCTGCTCTCTCAATCTCTATATTCTGACTGACTGTGGTTATTTATCGGCAGCAGTCCCAGTAACACTCTGGTCGAGTTCACTTATAAAAAAAAGGGGTGGACCTCATAACAATATATATATATATATATATATATATATATATATATATATATATATATATATATTATGAATATTGATGTTTGAACTTGAGTTAGAGGTGTCACATAGAACACCTAATGAAGATCGAACTCACTTTACAGTTGTAACTGATCTCCCGAGACAAGGTGCTAACCATTGCAGCACGTCAAAATGCCGTCTCAAAGAAAATGGAGATATTCAAGGATTTCAGATCGTCTAAACCTTTAGATTTTTATCGTAAAGGCATACATAATATTGTTATAAGCTGGCAGGAATTTATAGATATTCATGGCTCTTATTCTGAACAGGATTTAAATATATTAATTCAAGACAAAAAATTGATTCTAGAATCGGGAATTATTTTCGGAACCACCATATATATATATATATATATATATATATATATATATATATATATATATATATACTGATATACTGACATACGTAAATTACTACGAAAAGATTACGATAGTTGTTTTCTCTATATGATGCCGTCATAAAATTGCCCAGACTTTCATTATGTGTGACCTGATATCTTGTGCCTCCGTGTATGCAACGGCTAGGCTCTTCATGGTACGTGAATTATTGGAATTCAAACGAGGCATGATAGTAAATGATCACAGGAATGGACAATTCATTTCTGAAATCTTGCAGAGAGTTGATATTCCTCCATCTACGGTGTCATGTGTCGACCGAGGGAAGGTATTATTGTACATAGTGGACAGACCTCTGATCCTTAATTATCGTTTGCGGAGACATCAATTTAGAATTTTCTGCAATAGCAGACAAGTGACACTGGTTTAAATTACATCAACACACAAAAATCCAACACGTCATCTTAACCATGATTTCTTTTCAAGGGATATGGAAGCAGTGGATGTGCAAAGGTGTCCCCGTTAATATGCTAACATCGATAACAGAACTTCACATAGACTTATTGTAGAATTTATTCTTACAATAAAGGACAGCTAAAATGTGGCGTCATGCGATTAGTAAAGATATAGTTGTTTCGTGTGGATAATAGGATTCCAGATGGATTTGCGACTAAGGCTATGTAGCGTAGTATATTCTGTTATTTAACCTATAGTTCAGGTGAAAAGATATCGATTCAAAACTTTCTCAGCGTTATTTCTGAAAGGATACGCACAAAATCAGTCCTGAATTTGAATTCTATCAGCGCACGAATAACAACTTGGCTACGCTTAACTCTATTAAATAAAGATAGATTAATAAATAAATAATGTTATTATTTCATCATTGCCTGCCTTCTCCTATATCAAAACATAATAATGCACTATTCCTGACATTATAAATACTGCGCCTCTCGAGAAGTATGAAGATATTTGTAAGACGAAGACAGATAATTGAGAGCATATTGTAAGGACACTGGAATAGTGATACTTGTCGAGACGAGATAGTTCACTCTAACCAAATCTGATAGTCATTACTAATACTTCTACTTCTTTGTATTCCATACCTGTGTTCGTGTTATTTTTTCATTGGTTCTGACCTTAGCCCATCACCGTGGTACAAGGAACCATAAAAATTAACCAGAAGAAAAATTGCTCAGACTATCATCCTCATCTTTGTTGCCATGTTTATCACAACGTTACGTCCGTTGTACGCTATGGCCTTCTTCAGGTGGGTGAAAATTCGAACTGAACCCTTTATTTTGCTTGCTGGCGTAGACTGTTCCGATTCCACGTGCTATGTACTCAAGGAAACATGGCACAATGGATAAATTAGTGTAAAGTGAGTTCGATCGTCACTAGGTGTTCCATATGACAACTTTAACTTTAGTTCCAGGGATGCGTTAGTGACCAGACGTAAAGAGTGTGAGTTCAATACCTGGTTAAGGCGATGGAGAACTTGGAGAGGGGAATTAACTGGAGATAACTGATAACTGACATCAATTAGACATGGCAAAAAATTTAAAAATGTAATTGCCATCAGTGTGTGTTAACCCTGTATCCAGTAGAAAAATTCATGTCTTGAAAATTAGGTTAAAAAATGATTGTTGGTACGCTACATTGATATTAGGTACAATCCTATACCGGATATTGTGAACATTTACCTCCTAAATATGGCCTACTTTAAAGCTACGCACACATACACACACATACGCGCGTGCGCACACACTCACATAGATAGATAGATAGATAGATAGATAGATAGATAGATTTTATTTTTAATGAAGAGTAATAATGTTTTATTTACAAAAAATAGTAAGAAAAATATCACGGAAATTATTGTCCTTCGCTTGTCGCTACTTTCAACATTCTGCAGCATTTGGATTCCACGTCGGTAAAACGATATATCTTTTGAGGCTAACCACGAATCAAACCAATGAAAGTGCTGCTAATCCAGGCCATGTGTCCTCGATTGGAACAAGTGATAATTGAACGGGGAAATATCTGGTGAATAAGGTGAATGGGGTAGGAATTCCCAATGTTGGAAAATCACTTTGTCGTACCTATGCTTGCATAGCAGCCGTTTTATCTTCAATGCTAGACTCAAACACATCAATTGTAGTCGATTGCGATCTCCTGTGATGGTTTAGGTCGATTTGATCAGCGCATAATAAACTTCATCCAGCTGATCCTACCAAATGCAGAGCAGAAGCTTCGAACTCTGGGTATTCGGTTTTGCCGCCAATGTTGATGCACGGCCGGGGTTACACTACGATTTTCTACGCAATGCATCCACTTTTTATTGCGGGTGAGATACGATGAAAAAAAAAATTTCCTTTTCTGCCGTTGTATCAGCTGTTCACACGTGACAAGACGCCATTCGACGTCTCTCAGATTCAACTACTACGGCACTCACTTCCCTTGCTTTTGAATTATTCGTAATGCTTTCAAAACTGGTGTGTAATCAACTCTTAATTATTCTGCAAGTTCTGCTTGCGCAAGACATGAGCCTTCATGAAGTAATGTTTCCAATTCTTCGTTATCAAACTTTTCGGTGCGCCAGAGCTTTCTTTCTTTATTTTCATTCAAATAATTATTTTTGAAGCGTCTAAGCCAATCACTGCCATTTGTTTCCGACAGAGCATAGTCATCATAATTCTCAAAATATCGACCCTATCAGATAAGAATATATGATTTCACTACTCTTTTCTCTGGTAACCAAAGCTAAATCCCATTATCGTCTGTTTGCCATCTTATCGTCTGATAAAATATCGTTTACACCATTTAGAAATTTCAAAGAAATCAAGAAATCTGATAGGCAAACTCTCCAAAATTTGTTCGTTACTGTATACATACGGGCTAATAAATACTGGAATATCAAATAAATTTCCCTTTTATATTTGGGAATCTTAAAGGGAAGAATAGACATAGGGTTACCATGTGAACATGCAAATCTTAATTACGTGATTTCGAATTCATTAATATATTTCTTAGTAATAGCAAACGGTTGTTAATAATGAAAAGGGTATCGTAATGGAAATCTATCACGTACATGAAATTCGGTATTAAATATGTATTTCCAAAAGGTTTCCCGATGTTTCATTGATGAATAATACGTCCGCTGATGCAGAGATCTGTCCATATATACACGATTAAGCTCCATCATTTTCATGTCAGCTCTACACGTACAGCACATAAAAATATTTTGTCATTATTGACACACAAAATATTATAAACGGAATATATGAAATTATACTCTTTTATTTGCAGACGTTAAACACCAATGTTCCATTCAACTAATCATCCTGTATCTATTTTAGTTCGGAAAAAGTGCAATTATATTAATTCCACGCGCTTGCTAGATTAAATCACCGGGCGGCCACATGTAGGCTACATTGTGTGTTTCGCACAGTCGTTATTTTCTAGCAATCGAGTGTGATGTACAGATACAGCCGATGTATATTTAATAGGTCATAGGTATATTATTTCTTTGTTATTACGTGATTACAGTTGTTTCGACAAATCGGACATATTTGCACGCTTCTGAAATCATGGATGCCAGAAAATCGATGAAGTAAAGATCTATGCATTTTTCTCGCACCATCAGGCTTTGTCTGGTTGTAATTTTGTTTTTCTATGATCCCCTTAAGAAAGGCAACAAAACCATTTAGACATGACAAAAACTACTATTAAGTGGAGGGAACAATAAAAGAAGAGTAATTAAGAAAACAGAAGTTATCGATTGACATTGTAGTTATTTTTTAAGCTCAAAGTTGACAGGAAATCACGAAGCCAGAAGAGCGTTCCACATGCAATATGTGTGAGAGAAGAAACTTTTAACATAAAATTTCCGGTTTTATCTAGTAATTTCAACTTTAAGGTGATGACACTTGAATCCCAATCTAGTAATACACTGAAATTGATAACGTATAGGCACCAAAGCATAAAGCTCATGCTATGAAATAATTACAGAAATGGCACAGAGAAAATACGCTAGAGTTTTGGACGTATGACTTAACTCAAGAACTCATGTTAGGATAGGGAATGCTGCAGATTCATCTTTAGATTTTATCAATAATTTCTAAATATACAGCAGAAACACCAGACCCCACGTGGTAGCAACATTCAACACATGGTCAAATGGTAGTTTAAGATGCATTCTTGCGTGGATAATTGTCTAGCACGACAATGAACTCGCTTTCCTAGAAGCAGACATGGCAATTGATTCAATATAATCTTTCCACAATATGTCAGTGGAAATCATTAGCCCGAAAGACTGCAATCAATCTTCTGAGAGGTAGCAGTTGTTGTAAGGAAACAAATGTTCTCACAGAAGATTAAAGGAGACGTTTTGGATAGCGTTAACATTAGCAGGACATTTATTGACTTAGTTTACAGCAGAGTATAGGTCATTTTTGTTTATTTTGGCTCAGCGTCCATATGAGGTCGAAAGTAAAGATAAAACTACAAAACGAAAGATAAAAATTGATGAAGAAGAATGTAATGAAAGAACCTGATGAATATTCATAAGAATAAAATAACGGTCAGAATGGAAACTGTGTGGTCGTAGGAGCGATGCCGATGATTCTGCCGATGATCCTGCAAACGTTTAAATATACGCACACCTTATACCGTAGGCAGTTCTTCTTGTTACTCGTTCATAGTTGATTTTTATAGCATGACTTCATTTTGTAGTTTATAATTCTCTCCTTCTATATAGAATGGGAAGAGATTTCTTTTTATCTATCGTTTGATTAATTCCAAAATAGAAATTGAAAGTTTTTTTTTTTCCCCAAAATTTAATGCCCGCAAGCTCGAAAGACCGAGATGAACTGAATGTGAATATTTCCTCTCACGCCATTTATAAAAGACGTGTCTCTTCATCTCTTCAATCATGCCCTTTTCATGTCAAGCCACCTTGCTGATAATATCTACCCTCATTATACGTAGATAATTAATACTATTAAAAAATTAGCAGGTTTAAATATATCGCACGTTATCAATTTTAGAGAATTTATACATGGCAAATAAACGGAAAATCTTATCGAGAGAAAAAGACGAGAGGTTATTGGCTAAGTATTGAACGCACATCTCTTTGGGTCAAGTAAATTTCTGGGTTACTTGAACCAATGCGTTTATACACTAGGCCATAAGGTGTAATACAATACTTGAGCCAAAATTGTGAGTTCAATACCGGCATGCAGCAGAGGGCAAAAAGTATTGGAGAGTTGAGTTACTAAAGAGAATTAATTGATACTGAGGTATCCAGAAAATTATGGCACGTGGAATTAGAACTATCTACCTCGTCGACTGAGGTTGGTACCAAATCCCAAAGTATATCAACTGAAGAAGGTGGGGCGTACATCGTGAATATGTCAATAAAGAGAGGACAACGTACGAAATGATGTAAATAGTGTAAATAGATACAATCACTATTCTCAGAAATATACACCGATGATTTTTACCACACTTTTAAACCCCAAATCATTATATTTCTCGAAAGCTGTATAAGGTTTTCAGCACTGAACGCGTTATCTAAGGAACACATGGTTCATGATGTCTACGAAAACTTTACACATTGCAAACCTGTGGAGAACTTGTCTCAAAACGTATGGAAGAGTTCCTCGAAAAAATAGCTACGAATCTATTGAAACAATTCGTCACTGTAACACGAGTTGCGTGAGGACGAATATATTTATTCACTAAGTTATTTATTTCTTTGTTTATTCATTTTCATTCTCGGCATTTACCTCGATCTGTTTCTAACATATGCCATGTATAAATGAACTTCGTATAGAATAGAATGTATATTTTTCGACGTGAGATCCTGTATGTTTGAACGAGAAAAATTTCCGATACAAATAATACTGTGTATTTTACTCTATCTTTAAAAGGAAGTCTTGTTTAAATTAACTGCTGAAGTTTACACTTGGTCTATTCCCATTAACGGTTGTGTTGTTAATACAAAATGGAAGAATTTAAGTATATTTTTCAAGACTCAAATCCAGGATAAGACGTCGAGCTGAGGTATTTGTAAGAACAGAAAATAAAAGGAAAAATATGGATGAAAAATAGTGAAGACTCTTCATAATTTTTGTTTTAATTCCTGTTTCTTAAAGTAAGCTAATTTAGATGTATTTTTCTGTAAATGTTTCTAAAATTATATATATATATATATATATATATATATATATATATATATATATATATATATATCATATCATATCATATCATATCATATCATATTTGTATAATATATTATTATAATATTCTTAATATCAAAAAACCGTTGTCATTTTACTGCAATGACACAGACATCACCTGGATAAAATATGAAACCAGCAGCTGTAAAGTGTCTCATATAATCTGGGGATGACGCGTATCTTACTCTTCTGGATGTATGTTTTAATTAATTATCTTCATGCCGTAAATGAAAGGTCGCCCCATCAGGTCAAGAAGTAGTAATTTTCATTTACGTAACATTTATAGTCTTCTTCAACACCAATATGTGATCGGACTTTAACCAGTATTGTCTATATGATAGTTGTAGCTTTGTGCTTTGAATTTCATCATACTGCTGTTTTTCTCACGGATGGTGCACAACTGACCCTACTATACTGTGCTGTCGACAAAATCATAAAGATCACGCTTGCGGGAAATTAAAAAAAAATGAAATGTTATCAATTTAGCCATCGCATCTTGTATAAGAGTGTGTGTCTGTGTGTGTATGTTATATAAAGATTATTCTATCTTTTTTTAATATTTAGCCTATATTCTTACATGTGTGTATAACATATTAATACACACAAACAATATATATATATATATATATATATATATATATATATAAAAGGAGAGAGAGAGAGAAAGAGACGAATATATATATATATATATATATATATGTATATATATATATATATATATATATATATATATATATATATATATATATATATATATATATATATATATATATATATATAGGAGGAAATTACGGCGAAAGCGTCAGCAAGTAAACATGTTAATATGTTCAAGATCCTCGTGAAATATGAAATACAATAGTAACATAAAAACTGAATTATGTTTTTAGGATCATCATTACAAAATCTAAGTGAGATTCCATCATATATATATATATATATATATATATATATATATATATATATATATATATATATATATATATATATACACGCACAATACAATCTGAAAAATGACAAAGAACACCTAACTTTTGACGAGGTAAGGTATTGCCTTACACATCTTAGGAGCCCGTCTTTCATAGATATGATTTCCAAACTTTACGTCAGTGAATGTCTAGACGATTAGGCGACGCAGAAATTCATTTTCATGCTGACACACCTTTCTCTGGTATTTTTGTCACCATTTCTGTTTGAATTGCTTCTACTTAAAATTAGATGAAACACTTTCACTTCTACAATCTTATCACTTGATTTTCTCTATCCGATTTTTTTTCTTTTTATCAGTACTCTCTTCTTTTAACATGGAAACAGTTGGACATGTCAAATGTTATTAATAAATATCTAACACTCCAAGCAATGCAGTCATGACTGATTGTTAGAATTGGAATTATTACTTTAGTTTTAGTGCCAAGTTATATTATTATCTGAACAAGTCCGCCTTTCAATAGTAATTAACGTTAGGAAAGTAATTGGGGATAATGACGATGAAAAGCTAAATTCACTTCCGTTGTTATTTCCTTTATGAAATAATCATTTAATTTGTGTTCTCTTCCTTTGGGAAATCAACATTTATATTTTTGCGTTAACGAATTCTACCTTGGGGAAATCTGTTCATAACTAACAAAGGATTAAACGATTGTCGAAATGTATTACTATATATATATATATATATATATATATATATATATATATATATATATATATATATATGTATGTGTCTTTGGGTGTGTGTGTGTGTGTGTGTGTGTGTATGTATGTATGTTTGTGTGTAAAATGTGAAAGATGGTACTGAAAATTTCCGCCCATAATAATACCAAATAATTGAAATTTCTATTGGGATATCTTATTGCGAGATCCATGAAACTTTCGGCATTCCCATAAAAGTTCATCTATAGACAAAGACGAGGTTCTACAAAAGAAAACTTTAAAGGAAACTATAGTGCATAAGACCTGCAAGAGAGTATTTGAAAGACTGACTCGAAAGTATTGTGTAATATAAGTAATTGTCTAACCTAACACACACACATATATATATATATATATATATATATGTATGTGTGTGTGTGTGTGTGTGTGTATTCATGTGTGTGTGTATGTGAGTGTGTTTGTTAAAAATATAGATAATGTCCTACATTGATTACACAACTGGGAGTTTCCTGCCTTCTGCAATCTTCAGATGTGGATATTTTTAGTTAAAACTGGCTTTTAAATATTTCTGATTTATCGCGAGATATTGTATTGTTAAGGTGGATTATTATTGTGAGTATTTACTTAAATAAATTGTAGCTTAACTTAGGATTTGAATTTAGGCTCTGGAAGTGTCTTCTCAATAAAACTGGCTTTCCAGACACCATAGTTCGCAACTCAGAGATTGATATTTGTGATGTGAGGACAGCAATACCTGATCGAACTGCGTGGAAAGGGATTCGTAGTGGAGATCTGATCAAGTATAGGCATTCCGAAGGATGATGATGAGGAGGAGGCTCGGGTTAGAATCTTTCGTTTTCCCAGAGAGATAATGTTTTTTATTTTATTCCAACATGCGGAACTGTGGAAAAATAATATAAAGGAATACCACTCTACTAAGTTAGAGTGGGTAAAAATAACTATTGATGGTTTCTTTCTTTCTAATTTTTTCTTGAAATAATGTGAGGCGTCAGAAGTCAAACTATATACGCATGGGATTTGTACAAACTTATAGACGCACAATAACAGTAACGGAGACCTACATGCATTCTTTGCTTACCTTTTATCTACTGTCGTTGTTGAAGGCAGCCATATTTGCTTATTAGAGGTTACTTGTATTAAGTTACACTGCTGTCATTTTATGTCATATTCAGTCATTATTTTTATAAGTTATTTGAGATATATATATATTCATATAACAATAATCATTCTTTCTTGGTCACTTGTAGTCGTAGTCTTAGCAAAGTTTACGTGTCAAATAAAAAAATACTTTACTGTAAGTTACATTGCCCTAGAATGTTTCGTCTTTTGATGGGAGTTTCTTCAATTTATAAGAAAATGTAATAAAGTTTTCATTTAATCAATTCATGTAAGAATTTGCGATTCTGTAACTTTTCCGTATTTGTTGTAAAACTGCTTTTTTGTTGACACTTCACACATTATCAATCCTGTATCTAAAGCTATATAACGAGCATCAGTTATTACACCTTAACTTGGCTCAGAGTAAAATTAATCAGCAATATATTAGGTTGGTGCAAAAATATTTTCGTTTTCTCACATAGTAACATATGTTAGAAAACGAAATTATTTTTGCACCAACCTAATAATTGATAGCTAGGAGTTTTACATTTACATAACGTTGATATTTCGATGGACATTGTGTTTAGGATAATTCATCATCTTTTCAAGAAAGACAAGTCTGGAATCTCGCAGAGAAAATGATTAACACGTTAGCACACACACACATATATATATATATATATATACACACAGATGTATATATATATATATATATATATATATATATATATATATATATATATATATATATTAATATACAAAGAAATAAGTTGATAATTAAGGACTTTGAATGGTAATAAAAAAATAACGTTTTACTATGTAAAAATGAGAAAAATAATCTAAAAAGGGATTGCGAATATATGTCTCTATTCGAAAACTGCTTTTCACTATTCCCCTGCGAAAATATATTATTAAACTGGAAAGAATACACTTTTGTAAGAAGAATGAATCCAATAATGCTTATTTCTTAATTGCAAAATAATTAAACATATAGATATAGAGATTTACAGACAAAAGCTAAGATAATTTGCATTAAGTATTTTGGAGTTAAAAATTTAGTATCACTCCTCCAACCTCCCCTAGCAACCTTAAATAAGTATTAATTTATGATTCAATTCATTTATGAAAATGGATTTTTTTGTAAAAAATCTTAAGATCTCTTTTCATCTCTTTGCATAAATATAAGAGACAGGGATCTGTTCTTGGACCTACGTTGTTTATAATTTCATGAACGACCTTACTGGTGTCACCAGTTCTCAGCTCGATCTCCATGTGGATGACCCAACTATTTACTCCTGTCTTAATAGTATGTCTTTTACGTTCGCTAAGACCAAATTGGCAGCTTGAGGGGATCATAGAAATGACATAAAATCTTATGTAAAATGGGGCTCGGAGTGGCTTGTTAATTTTAATGTCTCAAAAACGCGACTGCTCTTCTGTAATCATCTGAAGGAATTCTTTTTGTAATTTCATCAACATAAGACTGATGGTAACTCCAGGAGAGTGGCTCATTGCACCTTTTCTGACTAATTTTTTCAGCTGACACGAAGTAGAAAGAATATATTGAATCAACTGATAAGTCCGCAACTAAGTAATTTGGTTCACTACGTTGTGCTAGACAGTTTTTCTCGACAGAATTTATCTTTCCTTTTAACGTATCTTATCTGTGTTTTTACTGTAAATATTTTTATGGCAATTTTTCTGATGAGCTTTCTGCTTTGGTATCTAAACGTAATGACTTTCAGCGTACTACTAGATCGGCTGTAATCTACGAACTTTCTTTCGACTAGGTACTTTCCGGACGACTTTACAGAAATTAGTGACAATCTTAACCGGCCTTTAACAAATTGCAATCTTAAAATATAATTTGAACACGTAATATGTATATTTCTAAATATATTTCTAAAGATAATTCTCCAAAGAAAAAATATCGATTGAAAATTTAATTTTTAGCTGTTCAAAGTCATTCTCTGAGACAGAAAATAGCGGTACAATATATATATATATATATATATATATATATATATATATATTTAACTTTTCGAATGTTCTGAATTAACTTTTAATAACATATTCCCTAAACTCTTGGGATATGAACAAATCACGGAAATGGATTTTATTTTAAATTTATTTTCATTTATTTAATTACTAAACATTTTTAATATTTTAAATTATCTAATCGTTTAAGAAATTTTGAATTGTTCTTCAATAATTGTTCCTGTCGGAATTTCTCGCATGTGGAAATATAATTATTTACATTATTTACAATCGGACTATTGTCATCATCTTTATGGTTCACGACGTTTGGGCTCGTCATCAGGTGAATATAGATCTGGTTAACCCACAGGGAATTCGGAAATGAACCGTTTGTTTAAACTACATATATATAGATATATCGTCATGTTCTTATTTGAACACTTTATTTAATCAACGGAAGTCGTCTGTTCTCCTTCCATTGGCCATGTCAAGGGATATCTCGTCTAGTTCTTATTTTAAAACTGCTCAGTTATTGCTTGCTCGTTTCCACTGAATCCAACAACAAAGGTTTTGAACGTACTATTATTATATCACAAAATTCACGCAGTACGCGTTAATTCACTAGGCTATTTCTACTTGTCCCACTGGACAATTCTGTATAGTGAACTTGGAGTCTTACACGTAAGTTAGAGATTAATGCTACTACTGCTGCTGTTGCTTTTCATGCTTTGGCGGCTGTCGTTGCAGATTTATCTTTCCTTATTATTGGTTTCATATAATATTTATGTGTCCTTGGAGATTAAAATTTTAGTTCGTGAATTTTCTGACCTAGTAGTTGTAAGTTCAATCCGTGAGGGTGGTAATGTGTACCTGAGCAGTACTATAAATAATAGCTAGACGAAATAGGCCTTGCCATTGGCAATGGAATGAGAACAGTCCAAACACGTAGAAAAAATAAATGGTTCAGTTCAAAAACTGAATTATTCATTTTTTTAACAAGTTAGAAAATAACGTTTCACAATGTAATTTCCAATTATATTTGTGCACACCGTTATAATAAGCTATGGAATATCCGAAATTTACAATTTTATTTTATCTGAGCACAAATGGCAGCTTTATTCTGCATTTTACATCTTTTTTTTACATTCTCTTAAATACCTACCTGTGGAAACTAAAGGGCATATCGCAATCCTCATACATACTTTGAACACTAAGTGGAGATAATATGCTGTCTAAGTAGTCTACCACTAGCCGTGGTTTGCCTACCTCACGCCGCTAACGAGTGTTGCATTTTGTTGATGATATAAAAATTACCATTTTATTTCCAATCTCCATTTTGCTTATTCCTTATTCAGTAAACATTTCTAGGTTACAACACATCCTTAGAAGGTAAAAACCGTTGAGATAAAATCAAATATAAAAATGAAAATGTACATTTCCAAAGTGTAATATCAGTTATTTAATTAACTAATTCGGATAATACAGAATATTACAGTAACTTTTAAATCTATCACCATTGTGTGTAAAGAAACTGTTATGGTCTCAAGGAAAAAAATACGTACTCGCGAGAAATTACAGTCTAATTATATATGCAAATATGAGTGTTCTTTGGTCGATCAAAAATAAATTTATAAATACACTCCACAGTTCAATCGCGCTATACAGTGTCTCAACTCTCTTTACCACATCAGAGAATAATTATGATATTTGTTCGTTGATCTACACATATGCAAAAGAGAATCGCAATCAGACAATTTCAACGATCATTCGTATCTATTTCAGAATTAGGAAACGACTCTATATTATGGAAATATTTTTGCGAAAAGCAAAAGTCAAATATTTGAAATACCGGCCCGTTGTGTAGGTTTTATGATGGCTATTTCTTACTCAGAGGGCATGTTGAAGGTAAACAGATAGAAAGGAAAGCAACGCATAATCTACCTGGCTAGATTGATCGAATGGATGGCGGGGTGGTGGTTGGGAGATATGACAAAAAATGTTATTAAAAGCTACAAGAGATAGGAAATTGTAGAGAGTCCTGATCACCAACCAAGATATAAGAATAAGAATGTAAGTTTACCACAATGTTTTGAAATATCAGAACGCCTTCGCGTTGTCACTTTTGTGATGTCAACGGATACTCGTTGTCACGTTCGTCATTTTCGTTATAGTCGAAACATTGGAATCGCAGATACTTGTAGCAACTCCCTCGAATAATAATAGTAATACTTGTTCGAATAGAAACCTCCGAATAGTCACCCCTTGAATGACCAGTATAGAGAAATAGTACACATAATATAGTTAATCGCGATCACTAGACGCCACGCTAATTCCTATATATACCTTTTCTTTACGATCACGTGGTCTAGAAATGGGATCACCTATATTTACTCACTTGTGATCTGTGTACAAACTCCAGTTTCTCTATACAACACAATGGGCAATGTTTGAAAAAGAATAATACCGGACGTCAAAAGATAAGTGACGATAGCAAATTGTGACATGAGAATTCAACTTCATATAACAGGTCAAGAAAAGTCGGTAAAGATGACCACAGGAGAAAAAAAAAAGAAGATATAAACAAAGTTATAAAGCAGAAACATTTAAAATGACAAAAACTAAATCGGACAATTCATTGGAGTGTAAGGGGACGAGAGAAAAATGACAGGTAAAATTTTGAGGAAAGTTATAAAAGAGAACAGAATGGAACAATCTTACAAACCTATGTGTAAAAAAGAGGAAAAATCATGAATGATATATATATATATATATATATATATATATATATATATATATATATATATATATATATATATATATATATGCGATACAAGGACAAGAATGAATCTTGGTGTCAGGTATAAAATGAAAAAAAAATATGCCGTGAATTTACATAAAATTCATCTCGGTATGGCAGAAAAAAGAGCGATTTGATACAAGAAGTAAATCACTAGCAGTTGAATCTTAGAATAAAATGATTCTCACTTTTTAATAGAAAATTGAAACATGTACATTAAATTTATGAAATTTGTTTGTCGAAGTTATTCAAATCTTTCAAAAAGACCATTAAAACAAGTATTATTTGGTAAAAATACATTAGCTTCCTTGGAAATGTGCTCATCATTTTCGTTTGGTTATGAGAACAAAAATTATAATTAAAAATGAAGTATTTAAGAAATAAAAAAACAGTGAATTATTCTAAAGAGGTATCATTTAGACCTATCATTCTTTCGAAGCCTGACGTCCAACCATTACGGAATGAATTTAAAACATCTGCCCCTGTGAATATATTAGATAGTAAAAGGGAGAGTGAGTGAGAAAGAAAACAAGATGAAGTCGGAGAAAAAACAGAACTGCGAACAGATAGAATATGACTGGATTATGTTCAGGGTCCGTTTAACATACAAAAAACTAAACTGACCATATTTCTTCGGAAGTGTTCATCTTTTGTACTGGTGTTACTTTGATATTTCTGAAGCATGAGAGAAGGAAACCAAAATTTTCAAATTTAATTGATCTTACACTGAAAGATGCTTCTATCATGTGGCCATAGCTCTTCAAATGTTCATTCTGTTAACCAAATATTATAGTCATTATATTCATTATTTGTCGCATATCTGCCATCATTTTGCAGGAACATGTGTTACACGACATTTCCTTCTACCGTTCATTTTCCGATTTTAAATATAAGTATCACTCTAGTTCCCGTTGTTCAAATATTCATTCGATGGTGTACTTAACAAATGTCTCTAGGATTGCATGTCCGTTGCCCCAGCTTGGGTCGTCATCTATACGGAAATTGCCCAGCGTGCATTTCTACATAGTTAGATAGATTTTACATATCAGTTAAACATCATTTTCATTGTTTATGACAATATGTTTTGTAAAATTTTTAAAAATTTTCGCCATGAGACAACATAGGACTCCTTACTCTCAGGGATAATTTTTGAGTAATCTTGGTGGATGATACATATCAGGTCATATTTCCTTTAGTAGTCGTTCATTAATAATCGGCTTAAGACCACATCATTGTTAAATACCGTTCCAATTTGATTACTGATGTTAAGCAACGTCGATCCTGTTCAGTAACTAAATGTATGACAGCGTCAAAATACCAAGTGTTGCAAGACTGAATGAATGAGTGTTGTAAGGGATAATAATAATAATAATAATAATAATAATAATAATAATAATAATAATAATAGCAAGAAATAAATAAAAATTAGAAATAACCGTCTATTTTCTCCGTTGAATATCTTCTTTTTCTAATGTCTTTTTTCCAATGTTTCTTTCCAACGTCTTTCTTTTTGAATTACAATCGCATCTCTCCTTCTTGGCACCCCATCTTGAAGAAGCAAAACTCCAACGGACAACCTGAAACTCAAGGTGTTATTCGCGACGAGCAGTGAATGCCTCATTACATAAGAGGTTGAGAACGATCCCCTACAGATTTTGGAACCTTGTCTGTAAAAGATCGTTACACAACGTGTGGGCCAACTTTTAGTGGACATTTCTACGGATGCATCTCTTCTGGCAACAATCAGAACAAAAAGTCAAACCAAAATGGAAAGTATGGCTCTTCGAGTCGATAAACAGGGAGCCCATCCCTCAGGAAGTAATGTACCGGAGGTCAAAAAATCTGCCTTAGGAACAAACTTCTTCACAAATAATGAACCTTCGGGTCCCCTCAACCGCAATAATACCAATTATGGCCATACGAATTCTCCAACTAGATTCACAAATATTCAATTACAAAAAAGACTAGATACGTCTGTATTCTATGAAGAGTTTCACAAACCACAGAAAAGCATCACCCGCGAAATATATGAAATTTAACGGGAAATAGTTCGACAAGCAATTAGAAAGTACATTGAAGAAAATAAACTAGCCAACGAATGAAGATACATCATGAGAAATAACCGATTGACACACTACCTTTTTATCAACTCACCCGAAGTACGTCGTCCTAGTGGGAAGGAAAGAGAATGAAAAAGACTTTAGAAAAAACCGAAACCCCATCCTAAACACTGAATAAACCTCTAAACCTGGTCTGGGTGGATTGTGAACCGGACGATAGGTGAACCTATCCGCTCCATGTCTATACTTATTACTCTCTCAAATTAAGGCATTCTATATATCTATCTGTTTTTCTGTCTATCTATATCTGGTAAAGATTACCTATCATTTTACAATTACTGTCCAGTTTTTCTTGATGTAATTTTACATTTATATTCATTATGTATTTATATATTTAAATTATCTTAAATATAGTTCTACGTGGTGCCTCCTTAGATCCTTTGCTTCAGAATGATCTAATATTTTTAAATCATACTCTCTCGCTCTCTCCATTAAGCGTGTATGTACAAAGAAATAGAAAAAAAAACTATATAATGATAATGGTAATTTTAACCGTTTCCTTGTAAGAAAACATAGGACTATATATATATATATATATATATATATATATATATATATATATATATATATATATATATATATATATATATATATATATATACACATCCACACGCTGCCGATCACCTAAATTTTGTTCATATATAATCTGTATATTGTTCTTACCATGTGTAAAATTAAAATTAATTAAATTAAGTGCTTGAACGTAGAACGGCATTTTTTTTTAAATAAATTCGTTTGTATGAAATAAGTGTTTCGACCAAGAACTGCATTGATAAATTAAATCATTTTTTTTTATAGTTTGTTTAAAATAATATCGAGTAATATATCGATAAGAACTGAAATGAACGCAAGTTTTTATATTAAATTTAAATTTTTGGGTGGAGCTTCTAAACTTTCCGAAACACTTCGACAGAAAAGAGGAAAATGACAAATCCATGCATGCCCCTAGTTAGCAATATCTCTTCAACAGTTACTATTTTTTTGACAAATATTTTTTTTTTTAAATTTCTATTAACACATTTCAAGTAAAACAAATATTCTTTTGTGGATGATTCGAAAATTTGTCATTGCAACCACGTGTAAGACGATTCAAAATGCCCCAAGTATTTTCAGCAAGATGCATTTTACAAATCTGATTTTGTCATGAGAGATAATTAAATTTTGGATTGGACTCATTTTTTCTGGGCCTGATTATATGGCATTTCATCCTCTGTGAAGAAGTACTGTTAATGTTCAAATAAAGGTCCACCATCATAAATTGGCTTCTTAAATTAAATACTCTCCATAGATGCACGTGTGTCTGAATGGTTTGAACGTTTCCTTTCCTATTGTCAGACCCGGGTTCGAATCTCACCATAGTCAATTTGTCAATAAGATCTATTGTTGGATTTTTACTGGCGAACGATCGCTGTGAAAACCATGCGAGAGATTGTGTCATTGTTAGTGAAATTGGTTAGACAGGAATCATTGATTAATGTACAAAGTGATGGATGTGACTGATGGTTTAAGCATTCAAACAGCTGACTATGACAGATTTTGAAAGCTTACACATAAAATATATCTAACGTATGCACATTATACACCACAGGTGTAAGACAAACACATACGTGCTTGAGAAGCTGACTGCGACAGGGATTGACTAGCCGACCAAGCAGATCGGTGGATTCGGAAGACTACTTTATATACAGGGTAATGTATACACTCTTTAAATATTAATATTTAATAATACAATATTTATATGGATGAAAATATGCAAAACAGATGGATTGGAAGAAGAAGGACAGTTGAATAGCCACCTAGATGACCAGATTTGACATCCTTGGATTTTTCTTTTTGCGGCGGTTTCAAAAATAATAACTTTAAACCAGGAAATCTGAAAAAAATACTGAAGTGACAGTGGCAATTGAAGACGAATGTGCTCAAATACCAGAGGAAATGATACTGGACGTTTGTAGGTCAATTTCTTCAAGGTATGAAAAGTGTATTGAACAGAACGGCAACCAGTTTGAGAACTTGATGTCATGTCATCATTACAACGAACATTCTGCCATTGTCCCAAGTACGTTTTATGTTGTTAAAGTTAATTTTC
>OZ010579.1:94693782-94706282 GCA_963932145.1 Acanthosepion lycidas
GAAGCGTCTGAATCTACATCTTCCCGTCTATCTATGAGGTAACTATTAGGACATGTTACAATATCTTAAAAAACATCTTGCTCTCCAAAGATATTTTTCTGGCGCCAGAAAAATATAACAACTACCCTGGTTACATGGCAGCAGACCCAAAAAACTGGGATAGGCGGGTACAAGAGGAGGAGGAGGACAACAACACTCAGAAAACAGTCTGCCTGCCTTATGTGAAAGGGGTTATCAGAGAAAATACAAAGGATCTGCGGTCCATATAACATCAGGACAACCTTCAAAAGCGTGACAACATTTTGAAGATATCTCTCTCGAGTGAGACTCCCCCATAGAGGAGAACATGACTAAAGACTGTGTGTACGCTATCCCGTGCAGCTGCGGAAAGGAATATAAAGGTGAGACAGGCCGCCCCCTCAAGAAAAGGCTTCAAGAACACCAGAAAGCTGTAACGCGAGGGGAAGTAGAAAAATCAGGCGTGGCTGACCACATATGGAGAGAGAAGGGAGATCACCGTCCCCTCTGGGATCATGTTGAGATCATATACAGGGAACACCATTGGAAAATTCGTAAACTTAAGGAATCACCACATATGCTAGGCCACAAAAATCTCCTGAGCCGACCAAACATAGACATAAATACAATATGGGAACCAGTAATAAGGAGTGCCAGAAAAAAGCAATGATAACAAAGTTGCAATATGAGCTCTGGTAAAAACATGCAATGATAACAGCAAAATTGCAAT
The DNA here is from genome assembly GCA_963932145.1 of Acanthosepion lycidas. Classification (NCBI taxonomy): domain Eukaryota; kingdom Metazoa; phylum Mollusca; class Cephalopoda; order Sepiida; family Sepiidae; genus Acanthosepion; species Acanthosepion lycidas. Next base: position 94,694,531 of record OZ010579.1, read on the forward strand.
ATGAGCACTGGTAAAAAACGGTTGCTGAAAACATTAAGTTTATAATACCCAGAAAGTCATACCCAGGGCACATGGCACAGTGGATAAAGGCGTTGGTTAGATCCAGTGACAGACCCCAAGAGTGTTTGTTCAATACCCGGTTAAGGCAGTGGAGAACTTTCAGAGGGAAAATTAGCAAGAGATAACTGATAACTGACATCCATCCAACATGACACGTGGAACTAGAAAAGTCTACCACAGTGATCGAAATAAAGGGTTCAGTTCCAAATTCCAACCGGCCGAAACGTTGTGACAAATATGGCGACAAAGATAAGGACAATAGTCCGACTAATGTAAATACTGTACATAATACCTCATCTCAGAAATATAGACCGACAACAAAGACTGCGATGAAAAATAAAAAAAGAACTATTTCAAGACCAAGTTGAAGCTAGATGATGGTTTAATAGACACAGATTTCTGACTTCTTCATCCGAATAACTTTTATAAATAAGACTGATATCTCAGAAACTTAGGTGTAAAAAGACTAATTAATTTAACGGTTCACGTTGATCGGAAACTAATTTTGTCTAAATGTACATAATATATTTTGTATAGATTATAAAACAAAAACGTCTAAAGGTAGATATGACTCTACAGTTATGAAATTAAGTAGATTTACCTCCCTTTTCACTACTAATAGGACAGTAAATGTATAAATAAATACACAGTGATAATTATTATATGGTTTGATAAATAATATCCAGAAAAATAATGAGATTGTAATGTTTAATTATGGCCACGGAATACCAGACGATTGAATTGAATTTAATATATAACAGATAAATTTGATCTCCTAATTCGGATATATTATAGACATAATATCTGCTGAGTTGAGCCTAAATGATATCAAATAAATTGGTGTGCGATATGTCAGGAACAGAACGAGAAAAGTTGGTCTTTTCTCATTCTGATGAGTTGGGATGCGTAGTAAGTTTGGAAGAGGCTTCCTTTTTTTTTTGGTCTTGTTACCAACTGCCGTCTTCTGTTTAACCTACGTATTATCCAAATTCTCATCAACTTCGTTCATATTTTCGCTATTTCTTTGAGAATTTCAGCATATTCTCTCATTTTGTTATATTTTTTTTGTATCATTTCTTCGCTCTATATGTAATCGATTCATAACACGCTTAGATTATGTCCTAATTTAGCATCTTGTAACATAATTTGGCCGATATAGAATAGCTTCTATCAGCATCCGTTCCGTTCGTTGCCTCTCTTGCGGGGAACACATTTATTCGTACATTCAACATCGCAAATAACCACTGCCTGAAGTTACATTGCATTTTTACTTTCTTGCTTCAGGTAGTTATCTTTTCGAAATTTGGGTAGCTGCTATTTGTTCTGGTTTCTCTTGAATTTTCCTGAAATTCCTGCACCAGACTCTATGGATGTTATTAAATTTAGCCGTTTTTTAATTGGCAATTTAGCAAATATTCTATTCAGTTTTTCTAGTTTTATCCATTTTTCCCAGATTTTCTTCTACTAATTATAATACGATTTTAGGGAAGGCATCTGAAAAAAAAGAGGTTGGGAAATTCACAACTTGCAGGGGATTTTTTTAACGCAAAATAAAGAGAAGTACTTAGAGCATACCTTACTCGACAATTTTATGTAAATGCATGATAAAAAGTTCAAGTGTATTATTAAAGGCGGGAATGTTTGTTTTTTAAAGCAAGGAAATGGTGGAAGCTATGGAGTGTCAGAAACATCTACAACTCGGAAGGACAAATATTTGAAGACGTTTTCTCTGTTCGAACAGCCTAGTTAAAAAAAGCATATGTCTGTATCGTTCTACTTCATTTTTTTCGATTTCTTTTTGTTTTTTCATTTATTCGTTCACATTAGAAAAAAAAGTATTTTATTGTTTAGCAATGTTCTGTTCTATATGTTTTCATTGACTCTTTGAATTTTTTTCTTCGTAAATATAATATGGCTTATCTTCCTGATTTTAGATGTTGCTTTTTCGCTGCACCTGTTGGTGTTTATCCGTTATGGTTGGCCGTTTTTTCTTCATATGTATTGCTCCTTTCCTGATTTTTACTTTCCCATAGATTTTTTTTTGTATTTACCGTTCTTTTCTAATTTGCTTCCCCACTTTTACGTCTTTGTTTCTGTTTTAGATTACTTTTTGTACACCAAGTTTCTCAATAACAAGTCTGGCGCTAGAATACACGTGTTAATTGTTTCAGCGCAAATATATTTTTATTGTGATATATGCGAGGAACTGATCCACTTCCATAGTTTCTAATAATGCATTTTCCCGTCTTTATTACTGAAACCATATTCCTTTGGCGTCAGTTTAAACTTGGGCATTCTTTATTGACATATCTAAACTATAGTCATAAGATATAATTTTGTCAATTAGAAATGTCACTAAAATATCTTTGTATTAAAGGACATGGCTGAAAGTGAATGCCAAACCAAATATTTAGCACATTATCGAACTGTCAATGAGACCAAGATTTTTTAAAGAAATATTACGATTTTTGATTAATCGAAAAGCCGATTCCTTGATAATATCGTTCTGGGGAGACAATCCGAACTTTCGTCGCCGATGGAAAGTGAATGAAAACCATACCAGGGTTTGACTCAAGCATTGTGAGTGAAAATAGGGAGAGGGAAATGAACGGAAGTTCTCGATAGATGCGTTAATGGTCACATGAAATATTTACATTATTGGTCGCCATCTATCTAGATATCGCGTGAATGTGACAGCCCTTAAAAATGCACTCATAAGCTAAATTATTAAGTGACGTGAGAAGCGCAATCTGGAGCAGTCTGTAATAGCGTCTTTTTAATTTGAGAAAATGGGTTTTCATCTGAAATAAAGAAATACCAATTGAAGAAAAATGGTGCCAATATATGAAACAAAACTGGTTTGTTAAAAAAACGCCCATTCAGCGATATCTTTTTGGTTCGTTTTTTTTTTTTTTTTTTTACTTTTTCATGACTTTTTATGGTCTCTACTTGTTTTAGCCTAACGGTATTTTTCATGTAGATGATTTGCTTAATTAATCGTTTTTATTATTTCCCTTTTGTTTAAAAATTGTTTAAATTGTGGTGACTTTATCATTCGCCGACCAAGTGATTAATCCACTCGACCAAAACTGATGAAGAAGGTAGATACTGCAGAGACTTCCCCATCGACTATGAACGAACTCAGATCATTGAAGAACCCATCCGCGTACTTGAGCCAATAGGTTATCAGCCCAACATCGTTGACCTCTTCCTCACATTCTCTCCTGAAAAAAATGCTTCACGCAAGTTTTAGCCAAACTGGTCACGTCAGATCATTCTCTCACCAGTGTCAATGCTGATGAAAAAAAAATCAAAGGCATTTACTCATATGCCATTCCATAGAACGATTTGCCACTACACGAAGGCAGGCTGGTATTGCTTGAAATGTCAAAAGCACCCTTCTCAGCCTTCATTCAAATATACCGCATCAAAAAAAGAAAAAAAAAAGACCAAAAAAACGATACTCTGATCTCAGAACGAATCCTTTTTGGAATGGAGAGTTTAATATCCCAGAAAGAAATTTCAGCAAAAAACGAATAGCAGATTCTTGTTCAACCCTGAATAGGCTGCAGCTATATCTCACCGTAACCACTACTACAATATTTATCACAAGAAGCAATGTATTTGGACCCTTGTTAAATTCAGAACTGGCCGCAATCATTGCAAGAAAGTTCTAGTTTAGCTATACACAAACGGCTTAAAACAAAGAAATTGATTCCCGGTAGTTTTGGAAGATCTCCAACAAAATTCTGAATAGATTTAAATAATTTGTGCCAACTATTATAAAAATCGCTGCGATTATCTCATTTTCGTCAGATAAGGCGAAACTTTTCTACGAGATTTTTGCCTCTAACTCAACTTTAGATATCATAGGCCATCAATTTTCCGACTTTCCCCGTCTCCGTAATCTTATTGTTTTTATTATAGTTCGAGAGGTTTCAAACTTATCAAAACCTGGGGAGACAATCCCAACTTTTGGCACCGATAAAAAGTAAATGAAAACCATACCAGGGGTTGATTCAAGCATTGTGAGTGAAAATAGGGAGACAGAAATGAGCGGAAGAAGACTTTAAGAAAGTCACTAATCCAGACAAAACCTCAGTGTTTGTCTTTAAAAATATTAACTTGGAATTAGTGAAATTATCAAAATTATTTAATCACTGCTTGAAGGAGAAAATATTCCTAAGTCTCTAGACGATTTCTCGTATGTGCCTGATTTCCAAGAACTTGGGTGAGCATTCATCCACTTTCAGTATACACCTAACAATATCCCCTGTGTCGTTAGCAATACTTGTAATAAATGTTGCTGACAGCCTAAATAGGAACCACTTATTTAGCGAGAGGCAGTACGTATTTTCATTGGCTGGATCTACCTATGATGTTCTAACAACGATTACTCACAAAATCAGTGAGAAATTAGACAAAAATGCACCTTTAGTACTATCGCATTAGTTATTTAAAAAGTATTTGACAAATTGTAGGTCAAAGGATTACTGCACAAGTTCTACACTTAAGGAATCATTGAAAGAATATTCTCAAATATAGTCCGTCGTAACTGAAAGTAATCGTTAACGGTCAGTCATCCGTGGCCCTAGCAATCAATGTAGGCTTTCCCCAGAAGTCGCTTCTGGGGCACATCCTCTTTCTTTGTTACATAAATCATCCGCCGATCAATTATTAATATCTATGCAGGTGATATACATATAGGGATACTCTTCCAAAACTCTAGACGCCCAGACCCTGACACCTGATCTGTGGGGAAAAAGCTGGCTGGTCACATTCAGTAGTTCGAAAAACTCGAAAAACAAACTAGTGACTTTCCATATATGTTGATGATACAACGGTTTATGGATGCACCTACAAAACTCTAAGCAACCACAGATTGGCAGCCGTGAGAAACTAGACAAAAATACATCTTAAGTACTATCAGATTTCTTATTTTAAAAGTATTTCAGAAATTGTAGGTTAAAGGATTACTGAATAAGTTCTACACTTAAGGAATGATTGAAAGAATATTCTCAAATATAAAGTCCTTCCTAACTGGATGTAATTGTTAACAGGCAGTCATCCGTGGCCCTAGCAATCAAATTTAGGCCTTCTCCAGAAGTTGCTTCTGGGGTCCACCCTCTTTCTATGTTATATAAATGATCCGCCTAAGGGATTGCTCCGATCAATTATTAATATCGATGCTGGTGATATAACTATATATGGATGAACTTCCAAAACTCTAGATGACCAGACACTGACATCTGCTCTGTCCTCTGAGCGAGCTTTACAAGTTCAGTGGGAAAAAAAAGAACTGGCTGGTCACATTCAGTAGCTTCGATTCTGATGATGCAACGGTTTATGGATGCACCGACAAATCTCTAGGCGACCAAAGATTGGCAACTGCTCTTTCGTCTAACTAAGCCCTAATATCTCATTGATTGAAAAACTGGTCGGTTACATTTAATACCTCGAAAACTATTAGGTTGGGGCAAAAATAATGACGTAATAATGTCGTTTTTTGACGTTAAAAATACGTCAAAAAACGACATTATTACGTCATTTTTTTGCACTAACCTAATAGTTAGATTCATCATTACCAGTCAACCCTAGAACTATCACCAATCACATTGAATTGATGTTACTTCAGGGGGGTCATGCATTGAACCCGTATTTGGAGTCAGGGTTAACCCAGACAAAATGGAACACGTACAAACGGTCCATCGCTAAAGATACTGGATAAATGGACGGATCCCCGTACTGTATCAGTACGTACCGTATTTCTTCTGCTATCTTCTACCTGAACGAGACAGATTAGAGTAATGTTGCCATATATGAGCAGGAGAGGCCAAGTCTTCAATTTATTCTCTCGACACAATACAAAATCGTATCCGCGTCTTTGTGGGTGATAAATTGTTTAACACATTACATCCTCTTTTAAAATGTCGCAATCTCCTCGTTACTCTATTGCTACTTCTAGGGAAAGTGATTAGACGAAGTAAATTCTTCCAGAAATTCTAAATGCCTAATAATAACCAGGCTAGGCCCATTTTAACGAATCACTTTAATCTCCTTCGTATTCAGTTGGTGAAGTGTAAATTCCACCCGCGCAACTTCTTCACACAAAACGCTGTTTTCTGAAACCAGGTATGATTGCCCGATCAATACTATCTTGGACTATTCAAGTCAAGACGTAGGCGATATCTTCCACACATATCTGCAAAAACAGTGCTACTTCCACGGTAAGTCTCTGCATCGACTGGCTCTTGCATCTTTTACAGGATGAAAAACATTGAAAAAAAAACAACATGAAACCATCATTCGCTTTTGTATATTCAGACTCATGAATGTTCATGGGATTGATAATGGAGTGGTTTTACGTCTGTCAATTACAACAATTTAAATATGTGAAATGTTTTAACAGAACGGAAATTGTGCCACTGAAAGGCGAAGGTCTATTGGGATAGTGAAAAATGCCTTCCAGAACATAAGTAAGGTATTAAGAAACAGGTAGATTTTAACAGAAACAAAGAAAACTTTACTGAACTGTTACGTGACACAGCGATACCTCTATAAGAGTGAATATTGGAGAATCTTTTCCCAGATGAAAAAAAAAATGAGGCAACGCCCTTAATCAATATCAGAAATGAAAAAAAAACAGCTGTCATTATTTGCGCATATAAGCAGGAGAGAAGCTTGGAAAATGTGACACTTAGAGGACATAGTGAAGGGGCAAGGAACAGCACATAACCTACCTAGCATTATTTTGTAGATGGATGGCAGAAAAGGACACAATTCACTAGGAGCTATAAAGGACAGAAAATTGTTGGGAGAGATAATCTCCAACGCCCAGAAGAGACCGGACACATGAAATGAAATAAGAGTCCCAAAACTAGTATATCATCATTTTTGGATTAATTCAAAGGATTTACGATAGTTGCGACGGTTTTTCTAAATTTATCCCATTTTTGCCCTCATCCATTTTCTATCGTCTCTTTTGCCGGGTTTCCATTAAAATAGCTGGACAGAATAAGTTTAGTTTGCTTTCTTTAATTTAGGTTCAGTTACCTTTTCTACTCAGATTTTCTAGCATTGGGACAAGCACGATCACTAAATCCATGTAAACAATACCCGTTGCTTAAATAGCCTACGGTTAACGGTGGATGGCTGGGTCAAGATGGCTATCATTGCGATCAAATTTTGTTTTTGAGCTCCTGTTTGGGATAGATTAATTTCGATTTGGTTTCTCATTATCAAGAGCAGTGTACAGTGTATACACGATACCTAGAGACTTTTTCGCAACTGATTCCAACATGGGCGCTTTTTTTGTTTTCTCCTTGACTGAGATCAACTCCAGTTCATTGACAACGCGGCACTGAAAAGAATTTAATATTTTCTTGTAATAGTAAATTTGACACATAAATTCTCTCATCACTTATCATTCTCATCCATCCCTTAAATATATCGTGAGGAAAAAATTTTCTTTCCCTTTGCCTAACGGTTTCGTATAGGTTATTATATATATATATATATATATATATATATATATATATATATATATATATATATATATATATGTATATATATATATATATATTAAGAAATGGATTCTTTCCCATATTTATTTAATATAATTTTAATTTACAAGTCATATTTTTAGATACAATTTATTCAAGTAAATGCCCTGTTTTTTTGTTTGTTTTTTGTTTTTGTTTAAAAAAAACAAACCTGTATTCATTACAATTACCGACCTGGATTTTCGAGACATTTCGTAGAAGACATGCGTTCTCCGACAGGAACTGAACCTCCATTCATATACGGAAAGCTTCTTTTGACCTGACGTTTTGTACTATACAGCTACAGAGAAGCGTCTGGTTAGCAAAGTCTTAATTACTGTTTATAAACACTGAATCTTCGACGATTTTTCTCGATCTATCGTATCTGCTCAAGAATTGTATCTTAACATAAACAATGACAATATATAATGAAATGAATTATCCAACAATTACTTAATATATTTTCTGTTTATATGTTAGTTTTATAGATATAAATTATTTAAGTAAATATTACGTTTATTAATTAAACAGTATTAATTGCGTATATATATATGTGTGTATGTATGTGTGTATGTATGTGTGTATGTGTGTTTGTGTGTATATGTGTGTATATAAATATATATATATATATATATATATATATATATATATATATATATATATATATATTTGAAAACAGAAAAATTACTTACAGTAAATGTTCTTTGCGAATGTTGTATTATTTTTCGCTCTACTACACAGTTTCGAGGATCACGTCCACCCTTGGAGGGTTAAAATATTTTATTTTTTTTAAATGTCCTTTGTTGTTATATATATATATATATATATATATATATATATATATATATATATATATATATATATATTACTTTTAGTGACACACGCATGTCGACGTTCGTTGGCGTGCTCATTACTCCATTTGGAACATACTATGTGTATTTTGGCAGCATGTTTTAATTAAGACATGTTTCATTAAATAAATTAGACAAGTTTTGACTATTTATTTTTTAGAGGATCCTCACATAATTATGGACAAGTTTCTTAGTATCCTTATTGAAGGAAGAAAGAAAATTACCATGTTGATACATATTAATTTTTTTCCCGAAACCATTTTGTCTTAGAAAAATGATGAACAAATCAATTTTTTGTCCTCGAAAAGAGAACATTCTGATAATGACATTTGTGCTAATGCTGAAAGTACTCGCAATAAAATGAATATGCAGCAACATGGTAATTTTCTTTGTTCTTTTAATAAGGATAATGAAAAAATTCCTTAATTATAAGAGAATATTGTTTCAAATAATTAGACAAAACTTGTCGATATTATTTAATGATATATATCTTATATATATATATATATATATATATATATATATATATATATATATATATATATATATATATATATATATATATAAGTGTGCTTATATATATATATATATATATATATATATATATATATATATATATCGTATTTCATCGACAAGTACGAAAATATAATATATTTTTAGATAAACATCACAGACCTCATTTTTGAAAGAAAAATTATAGAAGACTCATCTTCATTTTTATTCTTAAGAGATAGCTTAGTTAGTGTGTATAATCTGATGTAATTGTGTCAACTATCACACAGTTCATTACAAATCGTTACAGAAATGTTAGAAAAAAATAACTTCTTCTTTCGGTATCCACAAAATTAACCCAGCTGTAGCGAACTGCAAGCAAATTTCATTATAAGTAAGGCGATAAAACCAGTAAGACGCAATTCGTTACTGAAAGTGAAGGAAATTGAAAAAGCTTTCTTTTGGAGAGAGAAAAATAAAAGAACAGCTTTCAAGGTGACAGTAAATGGCAATTGACGTTGCAATTAAATCTTTGAATATCGCAAGAAAAAAGAACCACGAACAAATTTCGCCAGAACTATCTATCAATGTAGTACACCAAATCACCAAACATATCTACCAATCTAGTACATTAAATCACCAGACCTAACTACCAATCTAGTACATCAAATCAACAGATCTATCTACAAATGTAGTACATCAAATCACCAGACATATCAACGAATCTAGTACATCAAATCACCAGAACTATCTACCAATCTAGTACATCAAATCACAAGACCTATCAAAAAATCTAGTACATCAAATCACCAGATCTATCTACAAATGTAGTACATCAAACCACCAGACATATCAACGAATCTAGTAAATCAAATCACCAGACCTATCAATCAATCTAGTACAACAAATCGCCAGACCTATCTACCAATCTAGTACATCAAAGAATCAGGCCTATCAACAATCTAGTACATCAAATCACAAAACCTATCTACCAATCTAGTACATCAAATCACCAGACCTATCTATCTGTCTAGTACATCGAATCACCAGACATATCAACTAATCTACTACATCAAATCACCAGATCTATCAACCAATCTAGTAAATCAAATTACAAGACTTATCCATCAATCTAGTACATAAAATCACCAGACCTATCTACCAATCTATTACATCAAATCACAAGAACTATCTACCAATCCAGTACATCAAATCACCAGACTTATCTACAAACGTGGTACATCAAATCACCAGACCAATCTACATATCTAGTACATCAAATCACCAGACATATCTACAAATGTAGAACATCAAATCACCACACCTATCAACCAATCTAGTACGTCAAACCACCAGAAATATCTACCAATCTAGTACATCAAATCACCAGACCTATCAACCAATCCAGTACATCAAATCACCAGACCTATCAACCAATCTAGTACATCAAATCCCCAGACATTTCTACCAATCTAATACATCAAATCACCAGACCTATCAACCAATCTAGTACATCAAATCACCGGACCTATCAACCAATCTTTTGCATCAAATCATCAGACATATCAACCAATCTAGTGCATCATTCACCAGACCTATCAAATAATCTAGTACATCCAAACACCAGACCTATCTACAAATGTAGTACATCAAATCACCAGACCTATCAACCAATCTAGTACGTCAAACCACCAGAACTATGTACCAATCTTATACATGAAATCACCAGACCTATCAACCAATCTAGTACATCAAATAACCAGACCGATCAACCAATCTAGTACATGCAAACACCAGACCTATCTACCAATCTAGTACATCAAATCACCAGAACTATTAACCAATCTAGTATATGCAATCACCAGACATATCTACAAATCTAGTACAACCAATCACCAGACATATCAACCAATCTAGTACATCAAATCACCAGACCTATCAACCAATCAGGTACATGCAATCACCAGACCTATCTACAAATCTAGTAAATCAAATCACCAGACCTATCAACAAATCGAGTGCATCCACCAGACCTATCAAGCAATCTAGTACATGCAATCACTAGACCTATCTAAAAATCTAGTACATACAATCACCAGACCTATCTACCAATCTAGTACATCAAATCACAACACCTATCTAGAAATCTAGTACATCCACTCACCAGACCTATCAACCAATCTAGTACATGCAATCACCAGAGCTATCTACAAATCTAGTACATCCAATCACCAGACATATCAACCAATCAGGTACATCAAATCACCAGAACTATCTACAAATGTAGTACATCCAATCACCAGACATATCAACCAATCAGGTACATCAAATCACCAGACCTCTCAACAAATCTAGTGAATCCAATCACCAGACCTATCAACCAATCTAGTACATGCAATCACCAGACCTATCTACCAATGTAGTACATCAAAGCACTTGACCTATCTTCAAATCTATTACATCAAATAATTACCTTACTTATATGATTCACATTACGGATTATTATGCTCTTTGTTTATCACTTATAGCCTTTGAATGTTGTGCCTAACATACCAAGCTAGGTTTTTTTTTCTTACGTGATAAATTTCTTTGAATTTTATGGCGAATCCGAAAGAGATTTGTTTAAATTCGTTTTTTGGTGATATCTCTTAATATTTATTAATCTCCAAACTCTTCAACTTTTGTCTCAATTATCGGTTTCTTTTATTACCGAGAATATATGGGTTTATAGCAGTACTAGATAGTTATATATATATATATATATATATATATATATAGAGAGAGAGAGAGAGAGAGAGAGAGATAGAG
>OZ010579.1:94711282-94736282 GCA_963932145.1 Acanthosepion lycidas
AGAATCAGCTATTGCCTCAACAGTGGATACTCCTGGCCCTGCCACCAAGAATATTCATGCTTCACTCTTTCTCTCTCGAGAATCACAGGTTTTCCTACACATGCAGATTTCGTAAACACATTCGCTTTACTCGAAAATTCGAGAAATTACCTGTATGTAATATATAAAGCAAAACGTGATGTAAAGTAATTATTTATTCCTTTGAAACGATAATTGGAATTAGTATCCTTCAAATGACGCACCACTGTTGTGAAAGCAAATTATAAGGTTATCATAAAAAGTTCAAATATCTGTTTGCCACGTTTCGGGGCTTATCTAAGTTGCTTCTTCCACTAAGAATTTCAGTAAATCATTAAGTCTTTTAAATTTTAAGTTACACGAATATAATTTTTGGCGCCAACCAAAAAAATAAAAAGGAAAAAAAAAAAAGAAAATAAATAGAAAAATAAAGAAAACCAAACAAAATGTAAAAGAAAAAGATTACCGCCTAAACAAGTGATATCATTTTCCCAAAAGGTTAATTGTTCAATTTTCTTTCAGAATGTCTTTTGATTTTAATAGAAAATAAAATTATTACAGAGCATTCTAAATCGTGTGACAGCTTGCTTCATGGGGATATTCAAGCGAGAGAGCTTATTTAACGATGCATATAAACTTTATAATTCTACGGACGAGTGAGTTCTTTATCATATTAACAGGTATCCTCAAGAGAGAATATTGGTAAATTCTTTTTACATGATCCCATACAGACTGATCACGCTAAAGTATGCGTTCTCTCCCAGTAGCGATAAATATGGTCTGCTCAGCCTAGTCGCAGTACAATCGATAGTTTAACCTTATGGAAGGTGAACAAGCATAAATATAACTGAGTAGAATATTTCAAGAGCGATTAACTATCCAAAAAAAAAAAAAAACATACTCAGATAGAAGCATTCATTTTCACAGATATATTTATGGAAATTACACAAAATTATCTTAAATACTAAAGAGTAAATTTATTCAATAAAATAATCTCTGGCTTCAAACACGGCCTCTAGACGACTTCGTAATCTCTTGCGTCTTTTCTTGATGGTCTCCTTGTTCAAGTTGGCGAATGCTAGCATAATGCTTGCCTTCAGTTCATCTTTGCTGTAAAAGGGAGATTTGTTGGTCTCTCTTTCTCTCTAAAATGCGACCCACACATAATAATCAAGGAGGTTGCTGTCTTCGGAGTAAAGTGGCCAGATGTAAGGGGTGATGTGGCTACAGAAGTTAGCTGACAGCAATGTCTGTGTTCTCCTGCTTGTGCAGCATAATGGTCAGTCGTGTTGCAAGCTAGCAGCAGCCACCTTCTTGAACCAGGTAAGCACTACCCTTTCAAGGGATTTGATATAGGCCTCTCTGTTGACACTGAGGCTCTGATCAACAAATTCAGGAGTTCTGTTCTTATCAGAACTCTCAAAGTGAATTTTCCGAGCTACTCTACCTTCGTAATCACCATGAGACTCATCCAACTCTGTCCGAATCCTTCGCACTGTCCTCAAATTGTCACCCAAGTGCTCTGAAATGTTCGTATTAGTGATTCTGGTGTTAATGTCAAGCAATAGAGGATGCCATTTCCAAATTTCTGGCAGAATGAATTGTACCATGGTGCTCTATTTTACACAGACGGTGACCCACTGACCTTACTATAGTCCGAAAGTAACAAAATAAAAATAAAAACAAGCAACTCCCGTGCTCGAAATTGCAAATATAAAATGACGTCAATTTAACCATCACACCCTGTATACTGAGGAACAGTTATTTTCGAAAAATTAGATCCGAATCTGAGGTAATATATGAGCAAATATTCTACATCAATGAGAACAAGTCATACAACTTTTAAACAGATACAAGTTTAATCTCGTATAATAAATTCCTACATGACTTAAGGTTATTTTTTATATATATCGAGATGTAAAGATTTTCTTTTGTTATTTAATGCAGAATATAAGACTCATAGAATATAAACACAATGCATTGACAGACGCAAAAATAGGAATTTGGTTGACAACACTGTTGAAAATATAAGCATTCGTAAAGTTTATACTTGAATCACAAACTTAAACATAGGTTCAATTTATACTACTTAGTTTATAGTTCCATTTATACTACGTAGTTCAATTTATACTACTTAGATTTTAGTGTCAAATAAGTATATATAGATACGATTTAGACTAGACTCGTGAAGGGATTAAAAAGCCCGATATACCCGAATAAGTTGGACATAAATTATATTTAAATGTTAATATGGGACCCCTTTAAACTTGGATCGCAAAGTCATCTATATTAATCTGGAATCAACCTATTTAAAACACCGACCGGAGGGCGTCTCTAGTCAAGTACGTGCGTGTGTGTGTGTAACTGTGTGTGTATTTTTGTGTGTTTGTGCGCGCACGCGCGTCCACGTGCGCGGGGAAATGATGAGATAAATTGGAAAAGCTTATAAACGGCGCGTTTAGACTATATGACGTGTGTTTGGTTCATTTTCTTCAGTTCGACTGGAAATACTAACCTGTTTTTGATGGCGAACTGACGGGTTGCTTTAATTTATTGACAGTCATAGTCTAAAAATCTCAGGGCATTATTTGTCGTTCATGAGTATCAGTAATTCCACGATGTCTCATCATCATTATTGTTTCGGATATTGTTGTATATAATACAAACAGACACCCGCCACAAACATATCTATCTATCTATCTATCTATCTATCTATCTATCTATCTATCTCAATATATATATATATATATATATATATATATATATATATATATATATATATATATATATATATATATATAAATCTACCGGTTGTAACAGCAAAATTCTCCAAATCGTGTAAGAGCATAAATGCCCATCCCACAAAATGTTTAATATCTAAAACATCTACTAAACTAATTAATTTATTTTTTTAATGCTTTTCAGAGAAGACGTTTAGTCTTCTTGGCACCATTTGTTGCAACAATCAATGAAAACCCTTTGAGCTATTCAGCCTAAAATAGAATGGGTTAAAAGTGATTTGTGTCATCCCAAATGTCTTCCCAAATAAGTAATGGTGAGAAGAAAAAAGATCATTCATGTCTTCATTAATGGTACGAATATTCATACACTTTTTTCCATTTTCAAAGCCCATTCAAGAACCATTTTTTAAAAAACCGGGTACACTAGAGAGGAAAACTGAATCATGAAATCGCAATAGGATGAGAGATTATCATTTCAAATTAGTACTAAAATGATCAATTGTAAAAGATCCAACAATGGTGAAGAGGTGTGAAACAGATGAGAGTAGTTTCAGCTATGATATTCCAAAGAGCAGTGAAAAAAGTCTTGAAAATGAAATCATACTATCGAACAAAAAGTTAGAAGATTAAAATAACTTGAATAAGTTGGAAAATTATAATTAAATAATATACATAGACACACAAACACACACACACACATATACGTATGTATGTTATATATATATATATATATATATATATATATATATTAATTTTAATCCTTCATGATCTTCTGATCCTTTGCTCTGATTAATGAATGATGAACATAACATTTTCTTTCAGGTCGATTTCATCTCGATCTTCTGTTAAACATAGAGAATAAATATACATTATTATTGCTTACAGTAGAGTCCAATAGTGTTATAAAATTCTCAGAAATTTCAAGTAAGATATCTTTAATCATAAAATATAACTGTTCTCAACTTAACCCTAAAAATTGACAAATTTGATATTATACGATATGGACAATTTTGCTGTTACACCATATATATATATATATATATATATATATATATATATATATATATGTGTGTGTGTGTGTGTGTGTATGTGTGTGTGTGTGTGATTAACAATCAAAAAATTATTTATCTCATTTGAGGGATAGGCTATTTCGTCTCTTTTTTTATTTTTTTATTTTGACCCTGGTATGGAATGGAATGAGGTTCATTTCTGTAAGGTTACATGAAGCGGCGTGTATGCAGTTAACTGTGAGGAACTGACATCGGAACCTAAATGGTCAGCTTAAACCTTAACTTGCCGAATACACCTAATACAGAGTTTACACTTTTCATTGTTTCAGTCAAATAGTAGTCAAGAGAAAGGGGTCAAGGAGGTAGGTATTTGTCTATCTTCAATTCGAGAAGAAAAAAATTTAGAAGAAAGCACAAATTGTAACTTTAATTTAAAGTTAAAGGAGGAATTCTAAACGAACCAGCTCTTTATAATTAAAATACATCGGTCTCTTTTTTGTGAATCAGTTCTTATATTTTCGTATTACTAGGATCCACTTGGTTTATATACCAAAGAATTATTTCACTTTACTATAATTATGTATATATGTATAATCATTTTACATTGAATCAACAGTTTCATCTACCGCAATGAAAGTTGGTTCTCTGTGTCACGCCAAAAATATTTTTGTCCGCCGAATCCATCCTTCAAATATATAAATCAACCATTCGCCATTGCATGGAATACTGCTGTCATCTATGGTCTGGAGCCCCGGTTGTTCGTCTTAAGACGCCTCGACAAAATCCAGAGACGTGTATGCAATGTGATTGACCCTTATCTGGCATCTCGTTTAAAGTCGTTCTCTCAAAGACGTACCGTCGCTTCCCTCTGTCTTTTCTACAAAATCTTTCACGGTAACTGATCCTACGAGCTACTTTTGCTGGTTGCCAAACTGCAAGAATTTAAACGTGCTACTAGGTTGGCATCTCGGTCCCTTCCCTTGGATTGTCGAAACGGATAGATTTTGCCGTTTCTTCTACTCCAACAGCTTCATGTCTCGCACTTCCCGTCAGTGGAACTCCCTTCCTCTTATTTGCTTCCCTGATAGTTATAATCTCTAAATTTTCAAATGCAATGACAATCAACAATCGCTAGATCCCTTGCTCTCATTCTCGTCCTTCTCTTAATCTTTTCCTCTATTACGCCTCTTTAATATGCCCCCCTCTCACTGTAACCCCCTTGCGTGATAATGGCACTCCCGCCTAGCTTGGTGTGAAATGCGTAAAAAAATGTATTATTATATTACGCCATACTGCGATAGATAATAGACTAAAATAAAATTAATATTCATATGGAAATTCTATATTCACTTACATAATACTTTCATGTAAAACGTCTTTTATAGACAATTGAGATTCAAAGTCATATGTAATATATATGTAAACATCATATATAGAGTTCACACGTGTACACTTTTAAACATTTACTATTTATTTATCGTGTATATAATTACAGAATAAAGGATTTACACTATGATATTTTGCCATGTTTACGATGACTACCAAACTAATATGTATTGCTAAATATTCAAATATTATTTAATTGCATAGGAAACAAAGGCGAAGACCTAAATTGAAAGTTCTAACAAACTTTTAATGAGATCCTTGAACTTGTGAATAAAGTTATAATGGAGAAGCCATTAAACAACATCTCGAAACTCAACAGCGCATTTGATATCATTGTGGAAATAATGGATTCTTTTTCAACTGTTTTACATTGTTATCTACGGCACATTTCGGCACCTGCGTTCTACGAACATAGAAGGTCGCGCTTCAACATACTTTATCTGAATTGTCTGGTTAAATTCGGAGTGGTTTATCTCTATGCGATAAAGAAAATAATGAAAAAAAAATGAGGAAAGGAAATATTTTTTTTCTTTTTTCAAATAATGCATGGTAAATCTTCAATATAAAGTTTTACTTTATTTGAATAAATTCAGTATTTTTTTATTTAACTGTCATTACTTTAAGCCACATCTAAATTTATTGTTTTTGATGTATAAAAAAAAAGGTTTACATATCATGCACACCAGCGCAGAAATAGACCCCCATATATATATATATATATATATATATATATATATATATATATATATATATATATATATATATATATATATGTATGTATGTATATATACATGTATATTTGTAAGAGAAAGCATTCAATCAGAGAAAAAACAGGATACCTCACATAGGAAAAAGACAACAAACATACACCTCTCTCCACCCTCTCTCTCCATATATATATATATATATATATATATATATATATATATATATATATATATATATATATATATATATGTATCCTTGTACAGGTATGCAGAAAATAGAAAAGAACACGTTGGGTGCATAATCCGGTGTTCCTTAGTATTTTTGTTTTTATTTTTAAGAAGACAGTGCTCCATACAGAAGTAGAGCTTATATTATAATAATATTTTTTGTTTAAAAATATGATTCCTTCGCTACATAAGAGTTCTCATGTTTCAAAAACGAGAGCCGAAATCATCCAAATAATTAATAAAATTAAGTTGGATTGAGGTGTTTAGTCCCGTTTCATCTTCAAGCGAAATTTTAGGAATAAGGTATCTCTCGGTTTACGTGTATTTTTACAGAATTTGTTATTGTGGGAGTGGCTAGCTAGACTATTTTGCTTCTTTAAGTGGTCAGGGAGTTAATTCTTATCAGTAGATTCCTCATCCTCTGAGAGGTTTTGCTAAGGTTGGGTAGGGTATCTATTTCAAGGCTAATGTTTACGGTCATGCTTTAGTTGGTTCCCAGTGAAGGATATTTTTATGGCGCGCCTACAGTCATTATGTGTCTGGAGAATCGTCTTTTATTATTGTCTATCTGATTATCTATTTATTTATTTGTTTATTTAAGTGGGTGTTTAATGTACAGATCGCTTTGCATTGAATTTCAGTTTGTTTCTTTAGTTTTTTTGACGACGACAAAAAGGGTTTTTCCTATTTAAGGGTTTGGCTGAGCTTTTTAGAATTTTACTTAGCTATGTTTTTTTTTTTTATGCTAATTATCTAATGCGAAAGTCTGTTGATGTCGGCAAAAAACCGTTAACTCCTGCCTATGGTTTAATAATTTTTCATTATTTAGGAATTTAATGATGTGTAGTTTTTCCTGTAAGCATAAGAGCCATGGGTCATCCCAGGTTCTACAGGTTCTTGTTCTATTTACTATTTTCCATTTTACTTTTGGTGTTTTATTCGTTTCCTTTAGATGCCAGAAATATTGGGATAGAGATGTCTGATTTCTATTTTGAATATTGTTGAAAGAGCTCTTGTGTTGTCTCCATCTAATTTTAAAATTATTCTCAGAGGATGATGAATCTACTGATAAGAATTAACTCCCTGACCACTTAAAGAAGCAAAATAGTCTAGCTAGCCACTCCCACAATAACAAATTCTGTAAAAATACACGTAAACCGAGAGATAGCTTATTCCTAAAATTTCGCTTGAAGATGAAACGGGACTAAACACCTCAATCCAACTTAATTTTATTAATTATTTGGATGATTTCGGCTCTCGTTTTTGAAACATGAGAACTCTTATGTAGCGAAGGAATCATATTTTTAAACAAAAAATATTATTATAATATAAGCTCTACTTCTGTATGGAGCACTGTCTTCTTAAAAATAAAAACAAAAATACTAAGGAACCCCGGATTATGCACCCAACGTGTTCTTTTCTATTTTCTGCATACCTGCACAAGGATACATACTAGCTCCCATAACGAGGTCGAGCACTATGAACCTTTATTTTTAAAATGAACTTTAAAAATATGGAAAAAATAAATTTCGACATTTCTCTGAAGAACATTCCACACACAAACAAACGGAATTACTTCATCAAACTTTTACAAAAAACAGAGGAATTAATAAGAAGAATGAGATGGAAAGCATTCTTCTTCCTACGAGGGAATAACCTAATAAAAAAAGAGCACGAGGTTTACGGATTTAAAAGCAAGAAAGTAGCACCATACAACAAAAACCTACAGGAATTCGAAAAGGACCTACTAAATATAATCAACAATATTTCCTTTCGAGAAAAGAAAAACAACTTCCAGAAGCGTCTGGACAAAATAGTCAAAACCATAAACGACAGCGACAAAATACTAGTTAAATCCGATAAGACGGGAAACTTTTACAAATTAACGGCTGACGACTACAACAAATTAATTAAAAAAAACTTAACGAAGACTTATAAAAAAGCCCAGAATAACAATATAAATATGCAAAACCTCTCAGAGGATGATGAATCTACTGATAAGAATTAACTTCCTGACCACTTAAAGAAGCAAAATAGTCTAGCTAGCCACTCCCACAATAACAAATTCTGTAAAAATACACGTAAACCGAGAGATAGCTTATTCCTAAAATTTTGCTTGAAGATGAAACGGGACTAAACACCTCAATCCAACTTAATTTTATTAATTATTTGGATGATTTCGGCTCTCGTTTTTGAAACATGAAAACTCTTATGTAGCGAAGGAATCATATTTTTAAACAAAAAATATTATTATAATATATATATATATATATATATATATATATATATATATATTAGAAACAGACCTATAGAGACAGAGAACTGAATACTTATCTTTTACCTACATTTAGCCTTTGCGCATACAAACACGCACACAGTACGACGTACATACATACACACCTCGGTATTACAGACCTTCCTTTAACAGATATCGGAAGCAGCGGACAAAATCTAGAGCAGCAAACTCATTTTGTATACTTCGCTTTCTACTGACGGAGTTGAGGCAAAACCGGATACAAGCTGCCCGATAGTTGGAGGACCGTCATTTTGGTTCCATCAGTGTAGACACGCGTGTAGCTAACTGCTCCATGAGATTTCGCTTTTTTTATGCTAGTGTGTGATTTTATAGTCATCATTTCGTGCTAATTTGGCATGTTATCTACAAGGAAAAATATCTATACTGTACAAATGTTATTTTGGAATGATATCAACATAGTTAATCATAGTTATAACACACACACACACACACACACACACACACACATATATATATATATATATAAATATGAAGAAATATTTAATTGAAATATTAAAGATTTTTTTTCTTATATTTATGCCCTAGCGATGAACAGCATATACATAGGCTGAAATATCCATGCCGAATTTTTTTTTTAATTTGGAATGATATCTACATAGTAAAAGATAATAAGATAATAAGATATATGATATAGATAAAATGTAATTAAACTATTAAAAAAGTTCTATTAGTATTATTTTAGCGCTAAGGAGCACGTACATCGGCTAAAAAAACTTCTAAATAGAAGTCAAGGGTATAAATCGCAGACCAAAGTAGATTCATGACATGCGGATACCAAGACAAAGACAAAATACCGATAATTTTCTATAGGGCAGTGCAGAGGATTGAATTCACAGTCCTATATTGCTTCTCATTCTTTCGTAATGCAAGTATTGATATTAACCAATACAGACATAGTGTAGATAACTTTGGACAATCGTGATTATCGGACCGAAGTTTTCTTCCTTTCATCCATTAAAATGATGTATTAATGTATTATATGTATTACAATAATGATGGTAGTACGTTAAAAATTAAGGGATGTTATTTGCTTTTAATAATTTTGTTCTTAAATCTTCATATAAAATTAACATCAATAATAAAATCCCATTATGGATATGATAATTGAACTGCTTATTCTGGATCGGAAATCTATCTTACTGAAACGACTTAAGATATAATAAAAAAAAATATTTATAAAATACCTATTATATAGATAGGTATAAATTAATATATAGAGTAGTAAACTTACTTTTCCTTAAACTTGTCGACTTACACCCGGCGTATAGGGTAGTGTTACACCGTACAACGCTGGAGCGCAACACTTTTAAGTTATTTTGGTAAATTAATTACTCATGTCAATTTACACAAAATCATGAGAAATTATCGGTATGATTTTCTCAGTGGATTTTATGATCTTTGCCTCTTCTGAAAATAAGTTACTGCTGAGAAAAGACCATGTAAAAATACAGCACTACCATCGAACTCATAAAAAATTCAGTGATTATCTTGAGTTACATTTTTTTTTGCAATATCGATCTTTACTATTACAGAAATTACAAAATGTGGTAATATGAAGTTAGTGTTGCGAATAATTGCCTCAATGTCGATGCGGTATTGAATGGAGAAAAAGTCCAGATATTCTCACTACACATTTTCGCCCTCTTTTTGGTTGTAAACCCTAAGCTCTTGGAGATGGCTTGGTTATTGGTGGAGCGCTTGTTTCTTCGGTTTCCATCACAGTGAGACAATTATATTGGTATGTAGCCTTTATGCTAGCCAGCTCAGCGAAATCCGAACATTTATTACATAATAAAACATTTTGTTGAATCTGATGCGGTGCAAGTTGTCTGGCAGAAGATTATACCGTAGTAAACTAATATGGTTTTCGCTGTATGGCCTTCTATCAAATTTTATCAATTTCTTGTACAATCGATTTGGGGGCAAACCCACACCAGTACGTGTCTACCACGAAATCTTTGCGTAGTTGTTGTTGCCATAACCCGCGTACTGTATCAACTCTAGCTTCAATGTTAATATTTTATTCATTCATAATTTGCCTTCCTTCTCTCGGTGCTCTTCTTACATATTCTCTTGCATTGGAATATAACTATCTTGAAATCGTCACTAATAATTACCATTTCCTTTTTTCCAGCATCCCATGTTAGATGTTCTTTTGAATACTGCTATATTTTATTTCGACATTGTTAGCTATATTTTTTTTCTGCGATACGTCCTTCAATTGTTGCCATACCCCGCGTACTGTATCAACTCTAGCCTCAATGTTAGGATTTCATTCCTTCCTAATTTGTCTGACTGTTAATACTGGATTACCCAACGAAACTCTCAACATTCTTCTTCTTCCTTGCTTGTTTTCCTTTTACATTCTTCCGTTTTTGTTGTTGATTTTTTTCTTTTCATGTTAATCATTTCTAGCAGTAGCAAACGTCTTTTGAATGATTTGCGCTGATCCTGGTATTTCCAAGTATCCTGTCTCTCTCTCTATCTCGTTGAGGCATTGGCTTTCAGTAGAAGTTTTGGCGATGATGTTAGTGTAAAATAGAACAAGTTAATGTTCAAACACATTGACTACTCAAGGCACCGTACACTCTTGTTAATCAGATTGTGAAGAAGCTTACTTAGATATCTGCATACTATCATAACTTTGTCAACATTACAACAAACACATACACACACACACACGCGTTAATATTTCTTGTTTATTAGTGAAACTAGCACAGACACACACACGAGCGCGTACGCGCATGCGTCTCACCGTGTGTGTATGTGTGTGTGTGTGTACAAGTTTTGCTTCGAAAAAATTAAATTATCGTATATACTCGTGTAACGCGCGATCTTTATTTTAAATACAGCTGTACATTCTCACAAATGTAAATGGAAATATAGTTTCACCAAAGGCGCAGCCAGGGCCAGCCGGATACGCTAATTCTATATCTCGCGTATGATGCGACCCCCTTAAAATTAGGTTCTAAATTAGGTCTTCTAAAGTCGCCCGATACGCGAGTATATGCGGCATTTTGGTGCTTATCTGAGGCGGATGGCAGTTCCATCTAATTAGATATTTAATAAACTTGCCAATAAACCGATTTTATCATGTTTGCCTTTCAACACATGCATAAACCGCATGGATAAAATTGCAATTTTTTGGTGAGATTGTAGCCTATCGATCACTCTCAGACTTTAGAACTGATAAATAATTAACAATGCAATGGCAACAAATTCTTCTTCGCTGTTTTATAGTAGGTTGCTGTTGTGTATGTAAGCACTTTTACAAACCCGTTGAATGTGCATGGATAATTCTAATGGTGTTATTATTCATCCACTTCCTCCACTGTCTCAGTTACCTTGTAAAGATCCAGTAGTCATTACTTTCGCATCTTTTTTCTGACTTTTTTCAGCTTTTGTTTTGGCTGCAGATTTTTCGCTACTTTTATTATTCTTAATGCAATAGTTATTCCCGTTTACCCGCTTCCTCTACAGATAAATTTAATTCACGTTCTTCATATTTTCCTTTGTCACTTCTTTCATGAGTTCATTCAATTTAGGATGTATATTCGTTATCTCATGAAATAATAGATTTTGTTTTCTCTCTTATTGAAATTTTCTCAATTTCTACTATGCTCAACTTCTGTAAAATATCTTCCGTCATTGCAAAGTACCTGCGGAATTTTGTGTTACGCTTCCCTTCATATGTAACGGTTATATTTAACAACCCCCTCCCAGTCACGAAGGTTATATGTGGCACAAGGCTGAGTTTAACGTGGGTCATTCGAACCCATATGCTCGGCCAAAACATCCCTGTAGAACCCGCATAAACGGTTTCGGGTCTGTCTACATCCCCGGACGAGACTCTGCCCTTCGGCACAGCCTCGCCCGGGTTCCTCTCTACCCAAGGCACAGAGTTCGACAGTGGCTGCGAACAGTCACATCCCCTGTAGAACAATCTATATCACTGTTCCCCATTGATATGTAACTGCGTAACTGAATAACGTTGATTTTGACATTTCCGATAGCTTAGGCTGTCTTTGGTAACAGTTGAACATTTTTCTGGTTAAAAATTAATTATTTGATGTTTCATCTCGCTTTCGTTAACTATTTGCTTCATAAGTTAATTCTATATCCGGTATTATCCCATTAATTTTCGTTAGGTTTAACAATGATTTATCACCATAAATCTTTAGTTTGGTTGGTTAGTTGGTTTTGTTTAGCGACATATGTACTTCTACGTCTGATTTAATGCCAAAATGTAAAATAGTTTGAACGCAATTATATGCCTTCAACTACAGATAAATTTGTATTGTTGGTAGTTTTATATAAATAGGTATTTATTTTAGAAAATGTATCACTAGTATTTTTACTATAAAATGTAATTTTATGATGTCATAGAATATTGCTTTTGTTGTTTGTTCATTGCTATTCCATAGATGGGAGCCTAACAGGTTCTAACACCCCGAACTGCATGGTCGTGGGATCAACAGCAATTAAGAGGTGTTTAAAGGATCCTCCAAATCTCCAACAATCCGATCAGAGGCCTTGCTGCAGGATGCATTTTATCGTTATAGCCAGGACTAATAAATATTTAAAGGTTCATTCTACATCTGCCTTCGTCTATTTAGCTAATTTTCTTAATCGCGTAGGAAGCAAGAAAAGTAAGATGTTAAATAGACAGCATTCAATTTTGATGCATCATTTGGAGGTTC
The DNA here is from genome assembly GCA_963932145.1 of Acanthosepion lycidas. NCBI lineage: Eukaryota > Metazoa > Mollusca > Cephalopoda > Sepiida > Sepiidae > Acanthosepion > Acanthosepion lycidas. The sequence goes on from OZ010579.1 coordinate 94,724,390, forward strand.
AGATTCTCAACAGAAATGAAGAATAAAGATGCAGCAGAATGATATGACGGTTCTATTGCTACTCAGGGAATTTAATTAAGTTCGTGAAGTTCGGTGTAAAATTTATGTTTGCGCGAATTTCTTGGAGCATTTTCCAATCATTCTTTGGGATGATTTTGCTCGTATGTCTCCCTAATGGACACGTTGCAACCGACAATTATACAAGCGAATCGCAGATATTGCAACACTACAAATACAGTGAACCTTTTCGCAGAGTACTTATCGCTGACATATAATAATATATAGTTCCTTATATGTTCAATTCAAATTGACATTTTTCTAGTCTTGACATCGTACTACGACCAACAGCGATAAGATAGCGATCATATTACGACGAAAACTAAAAATCGAACGAAAAAGAAATACTGCCACATACTTAGTTGGTTTATACTTTGGTTGAATTTTGTGAAACATGTCTATTTTCGGAAACACCTATGAGTAAAAAAATTAGCCCGACTTCAACTTCTAACCAAGAACAATTTATTTTTGAAGAACGACTTAGACTCACACCACCAAAACAAGTTTTACGAATATCCCCTGAAGATACACCAAAAGCCAGTTTCTTGAAAAAAAAAAACAACTTAAGTTGTTAATACTCGCCTAACAAACGGAAAATGTCACGTATTCATGTTAGCGATTTGGGAGAAAGACGCAGTCCTGTATTCAGCAACCAGATATAAAATATTGTTATTCTTTTTTAATACATTTGAACTTTTCGAGTTGAATGTTTAGCATTTCATTTATTCGTTGTTATATAAATATTAAATAGTGATTATCGAGTTGTAAATCTGTTAAATATTTTCATGGGCATTTCTAATCTTTTTAACATGACAATATTTTTTCATATCGTCTTTTTAGCCGTGTGTATTTTGCCCTGCAAGTTTATGTGCTTTAGGTATCTATGATAAAGACGATTATTCCTCTGCTCATGCGAACCGCCATGACGCCTCATATACGATAATAGAATTGTTTCTTGTCCCTGGCATTTAATTCAGAATAGTATTTTAAAACTTCCATCTATACCCTAGGGAACCAAGTTTACGATATAAATCGTAGATGGGATATCACTATATATATATATATATATATATATATATATATATATATATATATATATATATATTTAAAACGCCATGTATCTTCTTGATTTAGGCGAAGCGTCGTCAACCTTGGGTCACATTTGGCCGGCGAACGATTTTTTATTCAGCTCTCCAATTTAACAAATTTACAGGAATTATCTAATTAATTTCTGGAGAAAGTGACAGAAAAATATCGGTTCGAGTTAATCGAATAACAATGTAACGAATTTGGAAAAAAAAAAAAAAATTCAAATCCATTGCTGACTTCTACAAGAAATATGTTTTGTTAAGCGTAAATTATAAAAGGTCATTGAATAATGCAAAAATGATGGTATCATTATTTGGAAGGACATATACTTATGAACGACTATTTTTGAAAATGGGTTATACTAAAAGTCGTTTATAAATAAGGTTGGGTGATGACGCCTTTGATGATGGTTTGCTCCTGTCATCGAGAAATATCGCACCCGATATGAAGTTATCGAACAATAATAAGAAACACGTATCTCATTAAATAATTTGCCATTTTGACTATATTTCGTTTCTAATAAGGAATTTGATTTTTTTATTATATAAGTTGTTAACCAGTTATTCTTGCAGGAAAATAAGGATCTCTGTTTAAATAATATAACATTAACTTCGTTTGGCAAACCAAGCTAGCCTTCTGGACGGAACAGTTTGGGGTCGAGCCAATTAATTATAGTACATTTGATAGAATTTCCCTGGGACACTCCATACCTTTTCGGACAGCTGACACGAAAAATTGCCGATTCATGATTTAACTGATCATGAAGCTCATCTGATTTTCTTTCTGTATTATCTCCGAATTTCTACGATTTTTAGAAAATGATAGCGTAGTACTTTCTACACTGTGCAAATAAGAATTGGCATTCTATTAGATTGGATGCAAATCATGTCTAGTGAATTTAATATACAGATTAATATACCCTTAATAAATACCATTCGTCCTTTATTCTGATTTATTAACTTCATATGGACATTTGACCTTTATATACTTTAATAAACATTTTTATTTAACATAAATCATAACCAGTTTCCTTCTGGCTTTTATATCTTCATTTGTTTCATTCTCTTTTCATATGTTTGCCTACTTGATAATACATTTCGAATTCTCCCCACCTGCATATCATATTATTGAACGTCAATAAGTAGAGATGGCACACACATTTTTCAAGTAGAATAGTTCATCCTCTTGGGTTTGTCAATTCAAGCAAGGAAAGAGGTTTTCCAATAAGTCTTGAGTGAAAATCGTGACCCGGTTACAGTAAAATCACCCGGAAAGCATCGATTCACGCCTGATGACCGAAGTTAAGCAGCGTCGAACTGATCAGTATTAAGTGAATGAGCACTTAGATAGACGAGGTACGGTAAGCAGCTTGACATTTGAAATATGAAGAGCTTAGTGAACAAAATGAATATCTTAAATAGTTCATAGCATCTTAACACGAGGAAAATCTACAGATGCCATTAACATTTAGTAGCTATCTAAGTCAGTGAAGAAATTTTTCCTTTTTCTTTTACAAATATAATTATTCATATGATACCGCCGTTATTACATCACCATATTTTTTATACAAAATATCTATGTACAGGAATAGAACTTTTTTTTCAATCATTTTTTCCACAGAATCTGAGACAATACTAATCGGCACAGGTATTGAAATCACACATTTTTTTAAAAGCAATTCAAATTCAAGCAAGGCGGGAGTGCCACTAGGGGTTACAGAGGATTGGGAAAAAGAGGAAAGAGGAAAGTACGCAGACAAGACGTGGAACAAGCTTAGGGCGTCAGATGTCGATTGACATTACTCTTGAATATTTGAAGATTATAGACATCGGAGAATCAAGTAAGTTGAAAGAAAATTCCACAAATGGGAAGTGCGAGAGAAGATACAGTTTGAGTAGAAGAGACTATTACATTCAACCGTTTTTACAGTGAAAGGGTGAGATCGAGATATCAGCCTGGTAGTACACTTAAATTTATGCAGTCTGGGAGACATCGAAAGTAGCTCGTCGGAAAAGTTGCTGTGAGAACCAACTTTCATTCCTGTCGATGAAGCTATTCATTCAATGTATTTATTCCACCTCATGTCAGTGGAGAGCCAGAGACCAAGCAGGCGTAACTTGGCGCTCTCAAGGATGGGAAGCGAGGTGTATCTATGGTGTATGAAGGAGCGCAATTAATCAGGACCATTTACTTCTGTAAATAATAATTCTGTACGAAATGCACTTGAAGCTGGACAGAAGAAACAATGGTGGAAAATTTATTCCATTGACAATAAAGAATATATTAGTCCAACTGTAGATAATCTAAATAAATACGGTGCCATGGTGTTTTATATTGTGTGCCTTCTCATGGTGCAAATGAAGGCCTATTTCAAAATATCCTCGTTCTTTTGGGGGAAAAACGCTCTTTACGGCTTGAGTTCCATTTTGCTTTTAAGACTTGAAGTACCTGTAGCGGAAGCAATCATAAAATTGTTTAGTCTCTTCACATTGTTTATTTTATGCCTTATATTTATGTCGTATATTTCAGTCATATTTTGTTTAAAATCGATCCTTTTGAGCGAAATTGATGAATGAAATATAATTTTGGAAACTTTGTTTTGCTAATTGGAAGTTACTTTAATATTATTCACTTAAAGTTAAGGTTCAATATTAAGTGTTTATTTATAACAGCTTTATACACTAATGATAATCATGAATTTCTTGCGTCATCTGGATTTATGTTTCTACTATAATATTTACTACAGTTCAAATAAGTTAACTTTGTTTCTCACCCTAAAATTTAAAGCAAAATATTGAAAAGCGTGATAAAGCAGTATGTTCTAACCAAATAAATAGTGTAATCTTACTAAATTAAAGAAACCTATAATCCGAGTTTTTTGATTTTTCGTCTTTCAACTCGTGTAAATACTCTTTCACGAAAGTTAGATTTAATAAGTTTTTCCCCTTAATCTTTTGACAGAGACTTCTTCTAAAAACTTTGCTTTTTAATTCGGTTTTTACATTCCGAAATATATTTCGAAATCTCATTGTTAAGTTTATTTAATATTTTTCTCTATTGTTATTCATAATAAATACATTGATGATAAATTAATTTTTAGTCTTAATTTGTCCCTTTCTAAAAATGTGGACAACTATTACATTGAATTTTAGTTTAGTTTATCTGAGAAATTTAAAAGAAATATCTGCCAATAAAAAAGAAAAATAGATGCCAATTTTCAAACAATAAATTTAATGAAAATATCATGTAGTATTAACACTTCTTTTAGAATATCTGAAATTAAAAGATTTTAAAATAAGCTTCAAGATCTGGTTCTGAGCTGCACTATATGTAAGCATGGCGTATAGAACATCATGCTCTTCCCCCACGACTCTTATATTGATAGCCTCTTTAACGTTGAGCTTTAATTTAAGGCAACACTTTTAGTCATGATAAGTGAAACTTGTTTTTCGATGCTAAAAATAACTGAAAAAATTATCATAATTTGTGAAAAAGAAATAACATTTTAGATAGATTTTTGTCAGAGCGATGTTGTGTCTGAAATATGGAATACCAGATTTCAAATATTTGCATTGTGCCTCTGCTTGTCATAGAACGATTTTCTGTAAATTTGACCTTACACCAATTTCTATTAACGCCCACTTGTGGAAAGCCGAGGCGTCCATTCTGTGTCATTCTTGACCTCACATCTTCAAATCCCTTGTTGCTTTAATCAACGAATATTTCTTAACCAATATGGATTCTTTCGAGCACAAAATAAGCAAATAAATGCCGGGGTTAGACTTTCTTCGCTGGCGTTACTACATCGATTTCCTTCGTAACGGATTTGTCGGGCCGGAGAGACTACTAATATAAGAATTCACAATCAAAGAGTACGCAACAGCTTTTAAGATAGCTACTACTGAACAATGAACAAACTAATTTACTTTCCTCGAGATATGACTTGATTTTTTTATTATTTTAAAAATATTTTCATTATTATTTCATCATGGGGTATTGGATTTTTCTATAAATGTCAAATACACGCTCTTTCGAATCAAATATTTATTTTTACAAAAGTGTGAAAATACCAGTAATCATTTAAAATAGTAAACTCATCCGTTTAATAATATGAAATTAGTAATTAGAAAACATTCGGTATTCATTGAGCGAACAACTTCTGCTAATGTAAGTTGAAATTCATAAAATCATCCGCTTACAAGCTATTTTAGTAAAACAGGTTTTGCAAATCGACAAGCTGTTATAATTATTTCCAAGAATTGGTGCGAGTTTCTTTCTTTTTTGTATGGATTAGTGTAGAACGTCATTATATCTACTTTGAGTTGTATGTGACATTCACTTTAGTTGTTGCTGCTGTTGAACGTCTTCAGGTCGTTTCTAATTTTCTTGAATGAACATGCTCTTTCCGCCATTTCTCAACTCAATATGTATGCTCATGAAACATCTATTTTCTCATGTGTTAATCGTGAGTCTGATCGGTTTGATAAGGTCAAATCGGCAGTTGATCTCAAAATTACCCATAATTATTAAATGGGGTAAGAACTGGGTTCTTATTTTTAACACGTCAAACACGAAACTGTTCTCTTTTAATCATATGAGAGAATTTGATTTAGCAGATGCTAACTTCCAGAAGAAAAACTCATTGAGCCGTATCGGCAGTAAAGTTTTCAGCTGATATAAAGTAAAATGTTTATATTGAATTAATTGCTCATTGTGCAGCTAAAATTGGTTCACTATGACTATATTACTTTTCTTGCCAGAATCTAGTTATTTATAAGTCTACCATTCGTTTTATACTCATGCCGCATCTGGTCTGAATCTTCTGCTATATATATCGAGATTCTTGATAAAATCTAAAGAAGATTTTAGGATATTCACCCTGACTTGGTATCTTGGCTTCAATCCATTTTCCACCACGGTTACACCTACAATAACTGCATCCTTAAATATTATTACTATATAAACTCTGTGAAATTTGTATCTTGTTTGTTTGTTGAAGTCATATATAGAGAGTGGGGAAAAGAAAGATATAAACAACTCATATATAGAGATTTGTGAAAAGAAAGATATAAAGTTATTATGGTGGGGAATGGAACCGATTTTCTTAGGAGAATGTCTATAAAACACACCAAACATGAAACGCACAGCTGTTATTAAGCTCCACGCCACTCTCTGGCATCGCTGAAAAAAAAAAACTTCAAAGAGATTGCTTTAGACTACGGCAACACCGCCCGCAGCAAGAAAAAAATTCTATCTCTTGTATACTCTTTACTATGAACCACGCACACATGTGTTGACTTTTCACACACAAAAAAAAACACATATAACAACATTTCATTGTTTCTCACATACATACACAAAGAAAATTTATATTTTATTTCAAAATTTTATTAACCCCCAAAAGGACATTATTTTCCAATCTATGACCAATTGCCTGTATTCCTGTCGTTATATTACATTAATGCTCAGTTATTGAAACTAAGATATTCTTCCAATGAAAATCGTTTGATTATTCTAAACAGCTGAATTACGCACAGCCCCGCATAAAAATAATTTATATTATTGTATCGAATCTCAACACACCGAATTTTCACATTCCAATCTCTTATTGTTCTACTTTCTTCAAACAGAATTTTTTTAATGTTGAAAGCAACTTCAATAACTGCAAATAAATGTATTTTTAAAATATCTCTTCTTTCACAAACTCTTCGTGAGCCTCAATGTAAACAGTAAACACAACAAGGTTGACACAACGGGTCACAGGTACAATAACAAAAGTCGAGAAAAGAACTTTGAACACAATCGCTGGCAAGCTTTGTTTACAAAGATTTAAATGTAATCTGCCTGGGGCTGCTTATCTAATTAGAATTGCGTTATCAATGTAAAGTATATATAAACACTGCATATCTTCAAACTATTTAAATATGCAGATATTCGCATAAAAGAATGTATACATTTCCTATGATAACATAATCCATGTGTTGAGTAAGAGTCTGATAAGAGAATGCATTTAACAGAAAGTAAAATTAGATAATAATAATAATAATAATAATAATAATAATAATAATAATAATAATAATAATGATAAAAATAATAATAATACTAACAACATCCAAAAACAACACCACCAACAACAACAACAATGATAATAATAATAATAATAATGATAATAATAATAATAATAATAATAATAACAATAAGGAAAAAGGTCAAAAATAAATACTATGAAAATGTGCCATCTATTGTAATACAAAATGACCAATCTACCATTCTCAGGGACATGCCAATCCAGACCAATAAAGAAATTACAACCAACAAACACGATGCACTAATAAAGAGCAAGAAGGACAAAATTGTCTTCAGATCGACATGTCCGTTTCCACCCAAAAAAAGAACGAATCAAAACTACAAAAAAAAAAAAAAAAAACACAAAATGACGTCTAAATATTAAGATCTGTAATAATAAATGTTCGGCAGGAAGAAGACAATAATGCTAGTTGCTTTTGGTAGGGCCAAGAAAGAACCGGAAATACGACAAAATCATTAGGAACATTTAAATAAAAGAAGTACAAAAAATGTGCTCATCGACACTAAAGAAGAACTCTATCCTTAAGGTAAATGCATCACATCCTCATGAGAACTCAATGTCGTTGGTATGAAATCGACTCCAAGTGTAAACAAATAAGAGAATTACAGGAGTAATAATAAAAGTGTGTTTCTTTCAGAAACGTTATAAAAATAACATCGAAACATCCTAACAAGGTTTCTTACTTGATAAGATCTGTCCTTCTTAAAACGTATTGAATCAATATTTTTTTAGAAAACCAGTCATTTTCAATTTCGTCTTCATTCAGAAGAAAGGGGAATCATTTCAATTCGCTAAGTTCAATGATTTAAAAAAAGAAAACACTTTTCCTTCTGATTTCAAATTCAAAGACATTTTTTTTCTTATTAAACTCAAATAAAAGTGTTCACTTTTGAATACCGAAAAGCATAATGACCTTAGTAAACTCTCATTAAAATTAAGGACATTTTTAGAACTAAAAAGTAGAAACTAACATAGTTTTTCGTTTTAATTTTAAATATCAAGTGAACGGATGCACTAATGCGCAAATTTAGTCAGGTTTGTTTCTTTTCTATGCATATCGTTATTGTCGACAGACAAGTACGTAAACATGCGAAAAATCACATATTATCATGCACACGCACGCACCCTCCCACATACGCACACACAGACATTGACGTCCAGACCTCTATTAAAATTTATCTTGGGGATTATGTATAATATCGACTTCGCCTGCTTCCTGTTTGCCCTTTGACTCACTGGCATCAATGATTGTTAAAATCGTAGAATTATGAATGCTGATATTAAAGTCAGACATACCCTAATTCTCTTGGAGGATAGGCGGAAATTAAATTTTAGAACACAAGGACGACACGGATTTGGACTGAAGTTAAATAATATACGGATTAGTAATTATAAATATTATGATTAATTATTTGTTTACTTGTTCTAAATTGCTGGGATACAGTGAAGCTCGTATCTTCCCATTAGTAAGTTGGATGCATCACTACTATAGCTTTCTGTAAAACCTTATTCCAGACAACCTGCATATTATTTTTATTCTATAGAACCTAGAATTATTTTCCCTAATTTCCGTTATTCATGGCTGAGTACAGAAGCCAAATATTGTACTAATTTAGTGAACTGGATACTCACTAGGCGAATCGTTCTTGGCAATTTTCTCCACAGCGAAGGATTACCGTTTATTTATTCAAACTTGTTTTCCTCTCTTTTATCTGCATTTTTCTTACTATCTTGTGCAATTTTCTGTTTATATTCCCTTCTGTCGTCCTTGGGTTTTCGTTTTAATTACATTCCGCATTCTCTTCTCATTTTAAAAATTTCTTCTTGGATATTTTCGCATTCATTCTTCCATTGAGTCTTTCATTGATTCATCCTAAGATTGTTCCGTTCCTCCTTCAATATTAAGCTTTTTCCTTCCGTTCTCTTTCATTAATATTCTGTTCTTTCTCACATATACAGATAATCTCTCAAAATTATACTCACTCTTCACAAGAAAAAAGATATAGTATGTATTTTCACGAAAACAAGTTTAAGGATTAAAATTAAGAAATATTAATGTTTATTGACTTAAAAGATTAACAGTTTAAATTAAATATTAAAGGAAATTGGATGCATAGATCCGAAGAATGAAAAATAAAGATATAATAAGTCAAAGATGACACTTTTTATCTTATACCAATGTATTTTACATTAGTGTATTCTTTTTTCTTTTCAATATATTCATATTTCTGTTCTACATATTTTCAATTATTCTCTCTCTCTTATTCCTCTCACTCTTTTTCTTTCCTATGACATTTCATTGCTTCTTCATCTTCTAATATATTTAAGCTTTTATTCTTTGTCTTCTTCTGACTTTCAACATATTTTCTGATTTGTCTTCTATCTTTTTCTTCTTCTTTTTCTTCTTCTTTTTCTTCTTCAAATGAACACATTTTCTGCATTTTTGTTCATTTTACATGAATGTATGCTTTCCCATATTCTTTCATATTCGAATCCCTTCCGTTATTCTTTCATTCGGTTCAACTTCAATTTTCTCGTCACTTCATCACTCTTTGTTAGTTTTCTTTCTTTCTTTCTTTCTTTCTTTCTTTCTTTCTTTCTTTCTTTCTTTCATCTAAACTTCCAAGTCGACTGGTGTACCTATATTCTTCTTGTTATTTGCGTCTCTTCAGTATCTTTCAGTGAACATGTTTGACATATTTTCTTTTTCTTTTTTACATTTTTCTCTACTCATTTTCTTTATCTAGCTCGCCTTTTACTTTCGCTCTCTTTTGCTTTCTTTCTTACTTTCATTTTCTGAATTTCTTTCTTTCTTTTCCTCTGTTTCTTTCTTTTCCACGTTTTCTTTCTTTTTCTCTTTCTTTCTCTTTTTTCATTCATATTCCATAGTCGTTATCTTTGGTTCTTGTCATTTTTTTTTGTTTTTCTTTATCCTTCAATAAACGTTTTTCTTCCTTTTTCGTACATTGATTTTTTCTTTTGCATTCATAATTCCATCTTTCTATTCTTTCCGTTAAGTTTAAGCCTCTTTAAAGTTATTTATTTAATTTTTATTTATTCGTTTGATTTTATTTCTTTTTTCAGTACCCGTCTTCCTATTCGTGTATCTTCTTTCCCTTTCGACTCTAATTTTGTCTTTCTTTTTATTTTCGAACTTGTTTCCACATCTCATTCTGGCTTCCGAATTTTTTTTTTTACGCTATTTCCTTCGCCATCTTTCCCTGTCCTGCTATAATTTTTTTATTCTTTTTTTTGTTTTCGTTGCAACTCCTCGAGTTCATTTTAAAATTTCTCCCTAGCTCCATTCAAGTGCTACAGTATCTTTTTATCGAAACTATCATACCCTTCTCTAAAAATATGTTCTTTTTTTTTTTTTAAATTCATTCTCTATTCAAATATCGTTGAAGATTTTTAAAAGAACTTGCAATTCAATTCAGTTCAAACCAAACTCTTAATTGCCTATTGTACGTCAATTACAATAAAAGAGTTACTCTTCAATAAAGGCCAGCTTCTCACTTTCGTTCGGACAAATAGATTTTGTGAAGAAGAAACTTCAAGGAATTTTTCGCGACTAGAAGCCGTCCGCATCAAATAACCTATTTTCACTGTCTTTGATCTACAAATAGTTTTGATCATTTGGACTTCAGAAGGCATTTCGTTCTCTTGTGATCTTTATTCAATAGGCCGGATTCTAAATGTGTAAATTATCTCAATCTTGAATTATAAAGTTCGGCTAAATTCAAAGATATGAGTTCGATTCGGTTTAAGTTTCTATTAATGTCGGATGAAATGAACTGACGTTATATGCATTGTGGGAAACAAATATACGTACACATATAATTTTTTTAATTTTTAACTTTTGTATTTCCAACTAACGAATAAACATACTTTTCATATAATTAACTGTAAATAGATGCATAATAACTAAATATCCATAGAAAACAGAAAAAAGTTTGATTTAATAGAAATAAATCACCTTTATCCATTTTAACGGGGGAATATATATTCGTATTTTCAGATTTCAAAACTTTAAATTGCTTTAATACTCTAGTTTATTCAACTGGAATATTCTAGAATGTTCCAATAATGTTATCAGTAGTTATTTTCAGCCCTATAAAATGCAAACAGAACATTCTGCAATTGATATTCGTGCAAGAAGGTTTTCATCATGGCAAGAGGTAATGAACTGACAAAATCGCAAAAAGGAACTGATTGTTAATCTCTTAAAATAGGATTAAATATTACAGGAAAATCTCAGACAACCCGAATATCCAATTTACTACTATTAGTCCATTCACTGTAAGCTATAAAAAACTCAAAACTGTTGGAAACCAAAGAAGAAAAGATGTTCACTGAAGATTTCTGCAAGGTCTTCAAGCACATTAATGCGTCAAATTGAACAAAATCCATTGGTTGCTCGTCAAGAGTTGCAGGATGATTTGCTTTAATCAGGAACCTGTTTCACAGAACGGACATTATGCAAATCAAATTCATAGGAACAATCTAAAGTCACGCTCCCCTCAGAAAACTCCACTGGTATTAATAATACGCAGTGATGCCATGTTGAAATTCGTTCGTAGACATAAAGATAAGGGAAAATCATATGGAGGAAGAGTATTATGGACAGAAGAAACCAAAACTATTTTGACTAGACGTAAT
>OZ010579.1:94741282-94791282 GCA_963932145.1 Acanthosepion lycidas
CCAGCTTTACCTAACATAAATTTGAATTTATCTTAGTGATGTTAAACAAGATATATCTTATTAGGCTTTGATTTTAACATACGCTGTACATGTGTTTTAATATTTGCAGATAAGCTCAGATATTTTATTTTATTACCAGTGGTGGCCTAGGAAGCTTGTTATATCTCTATTTCCTGACATATTTTACAGATTTCAGGGTTATATTTGTAGTGTTGTCCTTTACAAAATGACTAAATTTAAACCCTACGAAAAATGCATACCTACAGTTATATAAGTTTAATAAAAATAAAAATCAGTCGCGTAAACTTAATGAACACATACATACACATCTATCTATCGATCGATCTATCTATCTAGCTAGCTAGCTAGCTCTCTCTCTCTCTCTCTCTCTCTCTCTCTCTATATATATATATATATATATATATATATATATATATATATATATATATATATGTATGTGTGTGCGTGTGTGTGTGTGTGTGTATATATATATATATATATATATATATATGTATATAGAGTATTGGTAATAAATACGTTGTTATATAATCCAAGTGAAACCTAGTAATCTTACTTATTATAAAACGCAGTGTGTGTGTGTGTGTGTGTGTGTGTGTGTCTGTCTGTACGTTTATATATTGGATCGGATTTCCTATATTTTTCAACCGATTTCAACAAAACTTCACAGGACTAAGTAAAATTACATTGCGGTGGTTCTAACAGCGCCAAAAATTGGTAAAACACAATTGTTTTTGCACGAAATCAATTTGACAACACAGTTAAGAGGCATCACGAGAATGAAAGGGGGACAACTTATATCGAGTTAAAGTTATTATAAAACCCATGTTGTTTGTGTGTGTGTGTGTGTTTGTTTATATATGGAATCGGATTTACTACATTTTTCAACGGATTTCAACCAAAATTCAATTTGGGGGGGGGGGCAGTTAGTGTTCCTTATTGTCTTGCACACTTTTTCCTTTAGTTTTACATTCAGAATGCTTTAAAAATTCAATTTACAAGACAATTGTTTATAATAAAATTCTATTCAATCGGTAGACTCATAACGATTGAAAACAATGTTTTTGAGTTTGGGTTTGACAAATTCGTAAAAAAAAAAGATAAAAAAAAACTAGTTAAGACATGTGTGTCCGTCAACCTTAAACAATAATCTTTGTCAATTTTATTTTTCAGTCATTATGATGGTCGATACTTGATCTATCTCTTACTGGTACATCCCCGTGCAACGCCGGGCTCTACTGCTAGTATCAAATATTAAAACTGATTCACAAATGAGCTCAATGTATTTATTCTAGCAGGGCACATAAATTAAAACACAGAATCCAAAAATATCTCATATGTGGAGAGATTTATTTCAGCCAACGCGAAGTACGTTAATCTTATTCAACCCCGGTGTATGGACAGTCCATACAAATTGTCCACATCTTTCTAAAGCATAATCTTCCATCCCACAAAACGTTTAATATCTAAAAATTGCCTAATCTTATTGAATCTTTTTCCAGTTTTTCAGATAGGACATTTAGCCATCTTGATGCCATGTGTCGTAAGAACTACTGAAAACCTTTTGATTTATTTAGCTACAAATAGAACAGGTTAAAATCGTTTGTGTCAACCCGCCGCTGTCTTCTCAATTGAGCAATGGTGAAAGGAATTGCTACAGACATTCATGCGCTGGCTTCCATCGTCAAAGGCCATTCAAGAACCATCAAGTTTTCGGTGAATAAGTTTTAAAAAGAGGAAACAGTAGAGAGGAAAACTGGATCACTAGATCACAGCAGAAAGAGGAACCATCATTTTAACTTACAGCTAAAGAAACCAATCAGAAAAGATCCAATTCAATTTAGAAGGCATTTATCACTTGAGTGGTTACAGTCTCAAAATGAAATCTGAGCATTCCTATTTAACGTAGTATTACATTTAAAAACGTAGTAGACATTTTCGACAGCAATGTACTTTGACCAAGGTTTGATCGACGTAACATTGTTAGTTAAAATATTTATCGCTTGATTTAATCATAGTTACTGAAGTAGACTTTATCGAAATGAATTCTAAGTTTAGAAAAATTACTTGTAAAATGTTAAAAATGGTGGATCTGTCTGTTTATTAATTTTTACAAAACGTTTCCAGAATTTTGAGGAACCCTTTAGTAAAAAAGATCGCATTAGAGTTGCTATATTCTGCCAGATTAACAAGGTAGATACTATTCTGTGTAAATTTAACTCTAATATCTGCTAATATTCTAGTAAATTATACCGTTTATATTAATAGAAATAACAATATATTTTCTCAAACTGGCATTGTTTCAGATTCCGTAATCATGTCATATTAAACTGTTTGAGCAACGTTGTTAAACTGTGTTACTGTGGCTGTTTAATGTTATCAATAATTATGTGAAAAAGTCGTTCATAGTTTGGATTCGTTAATCCAAATCTTGTTTGTTCAATCGCTCATCGGGTTATCATGATTGTGAAGGCTGAGAATTAACGGACATATATTTTTTTATGTTTTTTTCATATATATTCCAGTAATTTTAATTAGTGCTTATAAAAGTAAGTATATTTTGTCTCAACGTTTTGCAATCTAGGCATGTTAGTAAGAATAGCAATAATGATCGGAAAACAGTCAAGAGAGATGTTTTCATATGTCTCTTAAATGTATACTTGAGAAAGTGATATAAACAATCTAGAAATATTTAATCCTCGTATTCCATTTCGATTTTCTGAGTTGATAACCATTAGAAATACCAAGCAATTCTCATGTTTCTTTTTTTTTTAATGATGTTTCAACAAGGCCCAAGAGACACTCGAGATAGAAGTTTAAAGTTCAAGAGGCAAAGTTTATGAGGATATGAGGGGAAGATAACGGTTAAAGCTAGACTAGGGCAGGTTAAGTTTGTAATGATCAGGGAAGAATACTTACAGGAGTCGGTTCTACAAACCAACGGTTAAATTAATTGTTTTTAATCAATTCCCCGATTAAGTCGATAATGCCACTAAGACGCAAGGGCTACTGGGAGTAAAAGAGAATAATTTTTTTTTTTGACGGAACAGGAAATTAAATCTTAAACAGTCAACAAGGGATAAATCGCTACTCTTGTTCTAAAGGCCGGGTGGGAGTGTGAACCGGACAGTAGTTAACGTAAAATGTCAGTCCTCTCCTCAATTACCTCCATTCTTCATCATACGGATGTCATGCAGGTCGCCAAAAACATTAAAAGATTATATAAAAGTTAAGCTTTGTACAGATGCGTTTTCAGGTCATTGATTAAAATATGCTTTAAGCGAATGAATCTATGTATGTCTTAGAGATGAACATTATTATTCGAACTTTGTAGTCTGGCCCTAGAAGATCACAAAGAACTGTCCCATTATCGCCTACGTCAGGAAGGTACACGTGCAAAAAAGATGACGAATCATATAATACATTCTTTATTTTCGAGAGCAAATCCCTGATTTCCGGTTTTTACTTGCCTAAATTCGTTATAATATCTTTGCTTTATCACAATTTCACACTCGCCAGCTTAATGAATTAATAATTTCACCATAAAAAAACTTGTTTTTTTTTCATTTAAAGATGAATAATTTTGTAAAAATTCTAACAATATTTGGAAATTTTGCTAACAGATTAAGAAACAAGCATTTTTCCGAAATGATTAAACCTGTCCTCGTCACAACTGTTAACTGTTTCTATATTAAAATAATTACTACAGATACTCCCTTTGCGTTTAACAGGAAACATTTTTTTTTTTGGAGACGAATTGACAAAAAATAGCTCCTTCTTCTTTCTTTTTTTGCTTTGTTATTTTGTTTGTAGCTACTTTGGTTTGAAGAGAAATATTAGTCACATTTCTTTATCGGCGTCGAAAGACTTTATTGAAATAATTCAAGCGATAATTAAAAAAATCTCCTGTTTTGGAGAATTTTAATGAAGACGTCCATTGCTAGGTTTCCTAAGAGCTAATGGCTAAATTAAATGCAGTTCTTTACTCAAATGATATTGACACAAACAAGCAGCTGATTACACACTTGGATACAGAAACATGTACCTCCATATACGCATATGTAACTATATCAAGAAGATAAAATTACCATTTCTATCGCTTTATCCGCATTAGGAAAATCTTAGGAAATTTATTCATCTTTTTATTGATTGATCAGTCAGTGAATTGTTGCATGTATTTTGGGTGTTAGAAATTGCATAATGGTGAAATGGCTTGTCTGTCTGACAATTACGACTGTGTAGTGAGTTTGATATTCATTGGATGTCACCATATTTGCGGAATTTGCGACAAAGCTGAATAAAAATAGTGGAATCTAGTTTACAGGTTTATGGGGAAACTATAACATCAGAAAAATGGTTTAGACAAAAATCGGTCAATGCTTTATAATTTATATTTATTTTCCGCCTGGAGCGAGCTAGAATGATTTTTAGATGAAAATGTCATTGGCGAAGAGAAAAGAAATTGATTTATTACGAGTAACAAACATTGGTGACCGTGAATTAATCTTGAATATACAGGGAGATTGAAAATTAACTCCCTATTTTATGTATGATGTAAAAATAATAGTTTGACGGGAGAGTTCATCATGCATAAAATAGAGCGTTACTTTTTAATCACCCTATAGTTAAGAATTTAAAGCAGAATCGAATAGTGAGAGAATTATTTCCTGTTTGCTGAGATTCGAGGGAATCATTTATAAATTACTAGAATGCAGAAAATGAAATTCGCCAGGGAAAAGTTTTGGTAGTTGAATAAAAAATCCTTTGCCCTAGTTACGAATGCGAGACAGTACAAATTCAAGGATTTATGGCACAAAATTATTCCATTTGCAGCCATTTTATACTATAATATTAAACGATATGTTCGATGCAGACTTCCATGTCTGCCTAGCTGTTCCTATAATGTGAATTTAAATAATAATAATAATAATAATAATAATAATAATAATAATAATAATAATAGTAATGATGATGATGATGATGAAGATGATGATGATGATGACGTTGATAATAATAATAATAATGATAATAATAATGATAATAATAATAATGGTAATAATAAGTAATACTACTACTACAGGGTTAAATGAAGAAATCAAAGTTTTTAGATTTGATTCACAGGATCAATACTCGCTAAATAAGAATTACCAAACCCACACTAAAAAAAATTGTGTTAAAGCGAAATATAGATTCTGTGATAAATACCAGAAACGATTGACAATCTTGTATCAAGTTGCACAGTGTTAGCAGCTATCGTATATAAAATCTCGGCATTATAGATTGGGCCAATGTCTGCACTAGAAATTATGCAACTTTTACGGGAAGGAAATTTAAAAAAAAACAAAAAAAAACTGGTATAAACATCACCCAGACCCGGTTACAGAGATAGGACATGTAACAATTTTATGGAACCTTAAAATACACACAGATATAACAATCAAAGCTCATCGCCCTTACATCGTAATCAAAGAACACAAAACAGAATATGCATTCTTATTGGCATTACTTTCTCTGTAGATTTTCATGTCTCTTTGAAATACAGGGATGTTGCAGTGGGAATCTCAAAAATGCGGCACATGAGGACATCAATAATTCCACTTGTAGCGTGAGGTCTCAGATTGAGTGGGAAATGTAACGATAGATTCAGTGAAGTAGTTTATGCTATATCATGCCTTAAAGAAATCTAAAAGAAATGCACTCACACGTGCAGCTCACACATTGTGAAAAGCTTTATGTATGTAAAATGTGTGTGACCTTAGTTTTTTTGTTTTTTTTATAGGTATTGATTTATGGAAAATGTCATGAATCCATTTCTGACGTTAGATTTCTGCCTGGCTCCCGGAAATCAATGTGTATATGACAGAAATGGATGGAAATAATAATAATAATAATAATAATAATAATAATAATAATAATAATAATAATAATAATAATGATAAAGTTTAAACATCTTGAAATGGACTCAAAATGACATGAGACAAATGTATTCTAAGACAAGAAAGCTTCTTTCTAAGCATAATATGTATCATCCTAAGTCTGATACAGACCGTTCCTACAATTACCGCAAGGAAGGTGGAAGAGATTTTATTCAGCTAGAATTTTCATGCAAAACAACAACTATTGGCTTACTAACATACATAGAAACAACAAAAGACTGGTTCATTCAATTATTCAAATAGGTGGAAATCGGAAAGAAAAATATTCAATAATGAAAGAAGTTTGTAAATTCAAATGAGTTTTACGTTTAGTAGATTCAAAACAGAACCCATGAATCAACTGTTGCAAAAAACATGAAAAAGAAAGCCAAAGATACAGTTCTTGAACAGATGAAACAAGGCTGGCAAGGCAAATCTCTGCAGAGCCAATATCCAGAACGTGCTAGTAAACCAATGTTGACAAAGTTAACGTTCATTAATTGTTACGAGCATCTTGATTAAAGGTCTGAAAGTAAGGCTGACAGTCTACTGCTGCTGTTGCTAATAATAATAATAATAATAATAATAATAATAATAATAATAATAATAATAATAATATCATTAACTCGCTTTAACTCGTGAGTATTTCCCGGTTTTTATATTTTAATATTTTGATGAATATTAATCATTGAGTAAGTTCTTGTTGAGTTCTACGGCAATAAAATATCCGTAAATATTCCCCTATCGCATCGTTACTATTTGAACTTTAACAAAATATTGCAATAACAAACATAAATATAAATGCTGGTGATTATTTTCAGAAGTGGATAAAAATGAAATATTTTAAAGTGACAAGTTTTACCATTTTAAGAAAACAATCGCTAAAGACTTATACACTTTCCTCTTTCTTTCATTCATTTTCTTTCTAAAAAGAGTAGTGATTTTCTACTCTTTCCAAGAGATCAAAACGGAATGGTACATTAATTATGGCGTATTGGCAGGGCAGAGAAAAGGACATAATAATAATAATAATAATAATAATAATAATAATAATAATAATAATAATAATAATAATAATAATAAATACAATGAACTTGAAATAGAAATCTAGAAAATGTGGCATATGGGTCAATAAACAATCTCTGTTGTAGTTGGAGCCCTAGGACCCGTTAGAAATATTGCAGTAGACTAATTGAAGGGATTCATGGAAGTCCATGCCTCAAGGAGATACAAAAAATTGTTCTGACAAGTACAGTCCACACTTTACGAAGGGCTTTATCTATGTAATTTTTTTTTTTTTTTAGTTAGTGGAAAGTGTCATGATGCCATTTCTAACATTAGGTCCCTGGGCGGGACCCGGAAAGAAATGTGTAAACGCCAGAAATCAGTGAAAAAAATAAATAAATTTATACATAAATAAATAAATAAAACCTGAATATACCCCACTACCTCAATTAGAATATGATATCTCAGGACGAGCTCTTTAGTCTTGATCGACAGTCCTCTTAGAGGTGGTAACTTGAACAAAATTACCACTTGGCAGTTAAGGATAAAACTCACTAGAACAGACTCTTCCAACAACCAAGAGACACCTGAACATCAGTCCCGGTCTATTTCCAACCTTGGACCAAGTGACCTAATGCCAAATCAACTAATAAAAGGAAAGCGAATAAAATGGTCTCGCATAGACTATCAACATGTCAATTCATCCTTTTTCACCGCACTCCAAAGAAAAAGAACGCCACCGATCAGCCATGTCTAAGTAAAATGTGTTATTTGATTTATTTTATTTGTTTTTCGAGACTGCTCAATGGAAAATGGCATGATGCCATTTCTGACCTTGTCTCTTGTAGAGACACGGAAAGAAATGAATATACACCAGAAATCAAAGAAAATATTACTACTACTACTAATACTACTACTATTCCTGCTACTACTACTACCACTAATGATGATGATGATGACGATGATGATGATAATACTACTAATAATAAAGATACTAAGATCTGTCATATCATTTATGTTACCAAACCAAATGACAAAAATATAGCAAATAAGGCAATTTAAAAAATTACAAAGCTGAGGTGGCAAGACGACTTGGAATTCGAGAATGGAAGGCCAAGGCAATTCCAATGGCGATTTTGCGCATCGGGATCAATCGAATTAAAACTTTGTGACATCCTTGACCAGCTGGGGTTACCACACACTTGAAGTCATCCAAAAAAATTGGTTCTTTTGGGCAATGTTTATATTTTGAGGAAACTGTTGTTTTTCTTGTTCTGACTAGACATATAACATGATGAAGCCAGTGAAATCAAAGTTTACACTGTTTGACAACAGGAAAACCCAGTCGTGTCTGTTAGAAAATGTCTTTGACCGCATAAACCCTTACATCTGGCCGCCTAATTCCCCAGATGGCAATCCCTATGATTATTATGTATGTGGTGCCGCCGAGTGAGAGATCAACAATACTCTTTGTAACACAAAAGATGAACTGAAGGCAATTATTATGTCATTATTCAGCGAATTAAACAGGAAGACGTTCCAGAAAAGATGTAGGAACTTCAAGAGTCGTCTGTAGGCTGTGGTTGAAGACAAAGACGATCTTATTGAAAAAAAAAACATTCTCTTTCCTATTTCAAGATATTTTAGTGCAACTTTGGTTAATATAGTGATTTTCCAAGGCCGAAAGTATGGGTTACCTAGTAAGGATCGAACTCACTACTCAATCATAATTGTTCCAGCGAGACAAGTTCGATAACCGTTACACCGCTTCGAGGTGCCCAACTGCAGTAATTGTATATCTTAAAATGAAATTATTTAATTTTGGTGTAATTTAGACGACAGTTTATCTATCGCACACCATATATCAATATTGTGTATTAAATACTCAAATGCTTTATAGCTGAAAATACAAGGGAACATGGTCTTGAAGCTGACATAGAATTTTATGAAGATTCTTTACAAACAGTAATAATGAAAATTATGCAACGTCAATAAAACAAGAAATATCTAATAGTTATGGAAGCCTGATAAGACAAAAATTATAATAATAAAAAATTAAGTAAATACTAATATCTTGAAAAAGAATGTGAAAAAAGAGTTTCTGAAAACTACTGATATATATATATATATATATATATATATGTGTGTGTGTGTGTGTGTGTGTGTGTGTGTGTGTGTGTGTGCGGATGTGTGCGCGTGTGTGTGTGTTATAATCTTCCAAAACCAGATCTTCTGATTCATGTTACAGAAATTTCCACCACTGGCCGGGTGTGAACGCTCTGAAACCCAAGACCGAACTAAAAATTCCATCAAAAACACATCGGTTCCGCACACAACTTCCGCTTTCCTTACTCACCACCCTCAAAAAAAATAAAAATAAAAAAAATAAAAACACATACAATCCAGTTTTTACCCAATAGCACCCATCCTCGCCTAAAGAAGCGAAATAGGAAATAGAGCCGATCTGAGCCCACGAAGAGACTTAAAAATCCCATCAAAGCGACATCATCGGCGGTCGGTCGGCACATCAACTAGGGTTCACACGCTCGTCAGAACGCCATCTCCACAAACAAAGGCAACTGGCTTCCCATCTCCAAGGACAACGCGCCACACACCGTCGCGCAGTAAGTCACGACTCACCCTCCCTCTACTACCCTAAACCACTTCGGACGGCTTTACTTATCTCTTTCTTTCAACGAAAGTCTTTCTCATATTTCTCATATTATTTTTTCCAAAAGCATACAGCTGGGAATATTATTTTTCCAAAAACGCATAGCTGGTAATATTATTTTTCCAAAAACGTATAGCTGGTAATATAATTTTTCAAAAACACACTGCTGGCAATATTATTCCTTCGAAAACGTAAAGCTGGTAATACTGCTTTTCCAAAAACGTATAAATGACAACCTTAATTTTTCAAAAACGGCCTTTCTGTTGGAATATGTGGATGTAGTTTATCGCCATACCCAGGACGCGGATGCAATTTACCGTCATACCCATGGACGCAGATGCCAGTTACCGTCATGCCCATGGACGCAGATGCCATTTACCGTCATACCCATGGAGGCAGATGCCGTTTACCGTCATGCCCATGGATGTGATACCCACGACGCGGGCTAGACTGGGAGTTCACTATTTGCCCATAGCTGGGACCCTAACAGGTGCTATCACCCCGGGTCAGGGTGGACCTGGGAGCATCAGCAATTAAGAGGTGATTCCACGCTCCTCAAAACCTCCTGATCAGAGGCCTTACCTTTGGATGCAGTTTAACGTCATACCCAGGACCTTTTCATCTGCGAGGAAATTGTTCAGTATTCGCTGCCATATAGGAGGACCGATATCACATAACTCTTAAGTACTTTTTCCTTGCTTCTAACCAGGCATTCGTACTTCTCAATAATTTACTACGTTTTTGGAAGGCATATTTCGTTATCAGAATGCGGCATTGGATATCTGTCCTCTGTTAAAATACTTCTTAGATATCTAAATGTACTTGTTTGATTTTGGCATCCCCATTTTTTATACGGGTGTTGAATCTTCATTTTGCTGACAAACATACATTCTGTCTTCTTACAATTGATGTTTATTTTTTTCACGGTTTCGTGTAAGTCGTTTTCTATTTATAAAATATTTGGTCATTTAAATATCTTAGTTTTCGCTTCATTCTGTTCAGTTGTCCGTATGTGCTAAGTTAAATGCTATCCTGATAAGAATTAATGGAAAGTTAACCTCAGCTCGAGTCATTTATAATGGATAAACAAAGTTGAAAGAACAATTTGTATACAGATGAACAATGGAAATCAAACAGAAAACTGAAATTTAAACTAAAAAGGATTAATTAATTATTCATTTGCGGCATAATAAGGAAACGAAAATGTTGTCAACGACTTTTTTCTTTGATGTCACATCAAATCTTAAATCTATGTTGAATTCCTTCTTGTCTTTCATTATACCACCTTCATTCCATCATTTTGGCATTGAGCTTTCCTTTTTATCGTTCTTTCAAACTTTCCACTATTTTACTCGATTTTCTTTCTTCCTTCCTACTTTCTTTCTTTCTTTCTTTCTGTCTTTCTTTCTGTCTTTCTTTCTTTCTTTCTTTCTTTCTTTCCTTCCTTTTTTTTCTTTCTTTCTTTCCATTATTTTCTTTCCATCATTTCACTGGCTTATTCCTTTCCTTCATTAAACCAGGTAATTTAATTCCTTCATTTTATTCCTTTCTTTCTTTCTTTCTTTCTTTCTTTCTTTCTTTCTTTCTTTCTTTCTTTTCTCCAACTAATTTCTTTCTGTCTTTCTTTCATTTCCCTGTCTTCTTTATTTCATATATTTGAAAAGATTTATCTCGGTTTTATAATTCTTTCTCTCTGTCTGTCTTTCTTTCGTTCTTTTTCTTTCTTTCTTTCCATTCAGTTCTTTCCATCATTTCACTCGCTTCTTTCTTTCCTTCATTTCATTTGCTTCTTTCTTTTTTTTTACTTTCTTTGCTTTTTATTTGTTTGTTTGTATCTTATTTCCCTCTTCTTTAATTCTGTCTGTCTTTTTTCTTTCATCTATTTGAAACGTTCATTTTTATTTTTTTCATTTAAAACCCTTCTTTCATTTATTTGAAACGTTCCTTTAATTTTTTTCATTTAAAACCCTTCTTTCATTTATTTGAAACGTTCCTTTTTATTTTTTTCATTTAAAACCCTTCTTTCATTTATTTGAAACGTTCCTTTAATTTTTTTCATTTAAAACCCTTCTTTCATTTATTTGAAACGTTCCTTTTTATTTTTTTCCTTTAAAACCCTTCTTTCATTTATTTGAAACGTTCCTTTTTATTTTTTTCATTTAAAACACTTCTTTCATCCTTTCTTTTATTTGAGGAGGCACATTCTTTAACTAATTTCTGTAAATGTATACTAGAGTAAAGAATTGGAACGATTTTACAGTGACAAATAACGCTTTAGGAAACCATGGTGAACTACGTCTGGAGGAGACACGTCCTATAAAAAAAGATAAGTTTATTTTATTCGGTGACATGTTTTTGTTTCTAATTTACCCGGTAACATACTTTAGTTTACCATATCGTCCATGTATTCATTTCCCTTCGATTATTTATTTCTTTTTTGTTTCCTAAATAAAACAGATGAAAACTAACAAAAGCATATACAAATCACAGACGCAACAACGTCTGCCGGGAAAAGGATATGTCCTCGATATGAAAATCGCCAAGATATTAATTTCTGTACAATGCATTCGAAGAACAACTTCAATAGCACAGACTGACTTGATCAGTTTTGACACTGAGCGTGTAAAATCGATACTTGTATATACGGGAAAGTAACCAATGGAACGCTTTTCTGTATCGATCACTTCTAGCATCTTTTAAAGGCTTCGCAAATATGTTGTCAAGCACTTTACTTGCGTATTGATTACAGGCAAAGAATGGAAATGTGAAGTAGAAATGGTAGATGCTGGCGTGTCTTAACGTTTCGTTTCAAGTTCTTTTTCATTCATACACGATTTCGCTTCTTATTTTCACTTCTCGAAGTTGTTGCGAAGCATTATTAATTTGTTTTGTAGCAACCTCATTATGTATTTTCTGTATTTTTATGAAATTGCTTCATTCATTTCTTTTTTTTAAAAAAAAAATGTTTTAAGGCGTTTGACGTTTCATATAGATGAAGTTGTTCTTGTTTTCTGCCATGAAAATGTCAAAATCGAATTTTATTTTTTTCATTTATCTCAATTGCGACGGTTACACATTGTGATGACGCTATGGTTATTCATATAACAAGCGGTGAATGAGATCCATGTTCGAAATACAGTATTCATTTTGGTCTCTTCCCAAGAAAGATTAATAAAAGAAACCTTAGTAATCACGTAAGTTATTAAAACAATAGAAAGAAAATAACTTTTATAAGGAATATAATTAAGAATTAACTGAACTCCCGTTCTAGAATATATATATGGCATGAACGTTATAAATATGGCAAGGCCAACAACGGAGATGAGAAGGGATAGTGTATAACTGAATTACCTTTTTAGCCTAGATAGATGCAATCATTCTCCCAACCACACATACAGGTTGCGATAGATAAATTACGCAAAAAATAAAATATCTTTGACATCTCATTTTAACAAATATATTTACCAAAATTACTCAGAAATATCTTGAAATACGAAAGAGAACATTTATTCAAGAAAATCGCCATTGGCTTCAACTACGTCATACAGACGAATTCGGAATTTCCTGGAGCTCTTCTGGGCCGTCTGTTTCTTTAAGTTTGTGAATGCTGTCATAATTCTTGTTTTCAGCATGCTGTTTCCAAATTTCTGTCGGAGTGAATTGCATTATGGTGACCCTTTTTGCACAGACAGTGTCCAGCTGACCTTTCTATACTGTGCAGTCGACAAAAAAAAGAAAAAAGAAAACTACGCGCATGCGCAAAATTAAAAATATAAGATGACGAAAGTTTACATATCGCACCCTTTATATGTTTGATAGCACCGAAACGTCATATTTAAACTTATCGATTATAATACAGGGGCCATAATACTGCAAGTCCTGTATAGTAACTGATACTAGCAAGTTTCATAGGTCGACATTCGTGTGGTTGTGGTGAGATACGGGTAGAAATAACAACATTTAACATTTCCTTAATAAACATTTACAAAGAAGAATCAAACATTCATAAAAAATAGGAAACATACTAACACAATTATCCCAGCCCCATAATATAAAAGAATAGAATTCAAAGTATAATTAACATTTGCTATGCAAATTTATTGAAAACCTCTTCAATAATATTCCCATTTCTCTCTGGAATTTTAAAGACAATATAGAGATATTAGAATTGCTAGTGGATTTTACTCCTCCTTTGGTCATTTTAATTCGTATAATCTTTAAATACATTTTGTCTGAGTTACTGGGATTAGTAGGTATCATTATTTACACTATTTATATTCAGATTATATTCATCAATATTTGTTGTTGTCACACTGTGTCGGTCGTAGTGTTCTCCGGCTTTTCTCAGGTGTATATCGATCTAGATAACCTATAGGGAATAAGGAACTGAACCATTTATTTAATCTATTTTGGATAGACTATGGGTATCTTCTAGTCATTCTTCTTTCTTTTGGTTGCAAGTAGACACTACCCGACTGACAGCTTCAACTGACAAACACTATGTAAACAGATTCAGAAATCATCCATTTTGTCAACTACGCCCATTGTCCTCATAAAGACAATGAGCTGTAGAACAATTTGGCTTTGTAAGCATAGAGCTGTAAACTTAGACTGACTGCTGCTTACATTGTTACTGTTCAGTTAATCGTTTACTGTATTGCTTACATTTTGATGTGGCTTTGAAGATAAATATAACATTCTACTTGGAAAGAATGAGGTTATTAACTAAAAATGAATAATTTGTTATAATTTTATACTTTATTTCAACACTTTTGAATGATTTTTTACAACAGATAACGTTAGCGGTACCAGCTTATCAACCCTATACGCAACTAAGTATTTACACAGAATACCTAACTAAGACTGATTATCAGATGTGCTCAACTTTTAAGGGAGCATATCCAGTTATAACCTTCTTGATATTGCTTATCGGTAAGTAATAAAATGAGTGACTGTTGGATTTTCTTTATTGCTTAGATATCAAATTTCGACATAAGCAGTAGATATGGCACATCAACTACTTATTTCGAAATTCAATTTTATTGTGAGCTCCGAAGTAATAAAAATATATCGGGCAGCCTTTAAGCTTGCTACTGGATTGGACCTTAGGCTTGATCAGGTGTTTGTGAATCCCTAAAGCATTGCATATTCTCAGCATTAGAAGCTCTCCTGTCTGCCGTTTTGATCTTGATTACGTTTGCACGGGCCTTACTTTTCATCGCTGCAGCCTTGGCTCTTTTGATTGCAATCTGGTCCTCTGTTGACGGAGATTTCTTTTTGCGATGCTTACTGCTGCCGTGTGCGACAGGCAACGATAAACTAATGAATAACTCAAAATTAATAGCCGCATTAATATTTAAGCTTACCTTTTAAAACTTCAACGATAATTCTTCTGTTGTCATTTAATGTAAAGACAATTTGATGTACGTAGCCCCGTACAAACAATTATTTTCATTTCATGGGGGATTTTCGCTGAATTTCGCAATTAATTTACACTGACCGCAGATTTTCTTTTCAAGTTATAAAAATTGTTATCGTACAAAAAAATTCATCGTAAAGAATCACTTAAAACCGCAGAAAACAAAGTCAGGAATGAAAAGAATCCAAAATTTCATGATTGCGGGTCCACATTCGGCATGGAATGTATTTAATTTGCTCACGGAGTCGATCTGATTCCAAAATGGTATGATATGTTTGGCTATGGCTTCTAGGAGTACATTTGAAAAAAAACGTGGCACACTGTCACTCTGATATTCGCATTTGTAGATGTTATTCTGCTTTCAACATTAAAAACATCAAAGATGATACTCAGCTTTTTTTCACAGACGTGTTTGTTTAGATATAATTACTCGAGATGGTAATATAGGCTTTATGCTGTAGCTTTGTTGAAGTTATATTTTCGAATACAGTTTGATTTCTTTTTAGCAGTTGAAGGATATTATATGGATTAATGTCATGATAGTTTTATTGAATGATGGTTGGTTGGCTGATTTTGCTTAGCGGCAAATCAACACCTGTATGGGTTATTTAATGCCAAAAGCTATATATTTTGAACGTAATTGTATTCATTTCAACTAAATATAACATGTATTTTTGGTAATTCTACAAAAAATGTATCGCTAGTCATTTTTCTATCAATATGTTTTGTTGGTAATTATTTTCATTTAAAAACACATTGCTGGTATTATTATTATACATATTTATTGTTATACTTCAATAGCGTTTTGTTTTCGTTCGGGGTTCACTATTTGCCCATAGATTGGACCCTAACAGTTGCTACCAACCAGAGTCATGGTAGACCTTGAAAAACAGCAATAAAACTTCCAATATCTTGATCAGAGGCCTTGCTACTGGATGTCGTTTACAGCTATAATTAGGACAAATATCAAATGAAACACTGATAAAGATATAATGTATCAGTTGATGTAACATGATTTATTCAGGCCAGCATAATGATCTTTATACTTCTGATTTATAGAACAGAATATATCATAGGAATTAATGTAATATATACTAGGAAGATTGAGAAGTTCTAGAAAAAATATTTTTTATGAAAGATCTATGCAAATACTTTTCATATTTGTTTGTCGCAAAGTAAGCATGTCATTACATCTTATAACCTGTATGAACCGGAAGTATTTCTAATAATTTCAAATTTACGCTAGTTTAAAAACAAACTTTTTGGGGTAGCATGTATACTATAAACATTGGTGAATGAACAAACATGGAATTTAATGTAAATCTTAAATAAAATATTGAAAGTATTATTCATGCCTATGTTTATTGACATAATTCTGCGTAAAATTATTAGTAATTTTCAAATGGATAGCTCATTTATTAAAAGAACAAGACGGCGTTGATGCTGAGGATCGGATTAGTTGACCATCATCATTGTTTTGTTTTTTTTCCTAGAAAAAAATTGACGCTGTTTTTAATTAAGAACCAGCGAGGGATAACAAGAGAAGTAATAGCTAGCACCTTATGTATCCCAATTTGTTCAACAAACACAATTTTATCTGAAACCTTAAAGTTGACAAAAATTAATTCTGCTTACGTACCAAAAGTAGTAGACCAAAAATCTGCAACATACATCAACAGAGATTGTCAATCGATTTTATCACATTTTAGAAATGTTATAAAATTAATGCCGGCTTTCTGGGGTGGGGTAGAGATGAAAGAAATTGCCTGTACGAATCCTAAAGGCAAAGTAATATTTACCGAAATGTAAAGTACATTAAGTCAAAACAGAATCAAGCCGGTCAAGAGTAAGTCTTTTTTATGGTTTTGGCCTTATGGCAGGTCATTTTTAGAGGTGAAAAACTGACCTCCGCTTGTTACGAAACCTTTTTGAAAAAAAAAATACCTAAAGATTTAGCCAGAATGCCTTGGAAAGCTTAATCAGTCCTGTCATCAGACAAAGCGAACATTGCCAAACTTTCGATGGGAAATCATTAGATATCTAATTTATCTTCTGATTTAATACCTTCTGACAGTTTCTTATTTTATAACTTCAAAATCGTTTTGAAAATTAGATATTCTCTGACCATTAATGACTATGAAGTCATCGTCAAGTTCACGGAGTCGACAGTTCTTTCGGGTACTATAAATGGCTGGTTACATCGCTTACCCTGTTACCTTGATTTTGACAGCGATTATGTAGATAAATAAAATATTCCGTGTGCGACGGATCCGTTCATTACATCAAAAAGAAAGAAGTGGTCCAATCTTCGCAGCCACTCGAATCATGTATAAAAAGTGACAAAAACGGCACTTAAAATTAGGAAGAGACAGTTGAAGGTTCTATAGCACATAATGAGGAAAGACGATTTGGAAAATTTGATACTCACAAGATAGATTGAAGGAAGCAGATGCAAAGGAAAGCAACGTATAATCTACTTGCCTAGTTTGAGTGTATGAATGGCGGTAGATCATTATGCAAAATTACAAAAGTTATTAAGAGCTACATGGGACAGGAGATTGTGGAGAGCGGTAATCATCAACTTCCTGAGGGGACCTGGCGCATAGAATAAGGTGAAAATTTTTGTTTATATCTGAATGAGGCAAAATTTGGAAGATTTTATTGTATTAAACTTCCAATAGTAGAAATCTGTCTTGATTGAAAGCTTTCTAACATTAGACATTATCTGTAATCAGACACTGGTCAAGGTTACGCTCTTGGAAAATATGCAATTAATTTACCCAGAAGAGCTGACCTATATATTGTTAGTCTCATGCCCATTAATTAATGGGAACGTGGCCGAGTGGTTTCTGATCAGTGGAGCCGGGATAGAATCTTACTATGGTCGATCTGTCGATATTATCGGTCTCAGGAAGCAATCTCAGCGTTTGGCACCATTAGAAATTATCTGAAATACCACTGGTTGACCTAAGCTTCGTGAATGAACTCGAGTAGACGGAAAACTTTGGAAGACGTCGATGGTTGGGCTACCACGTACTCTCAATTCATCGTGACCGAAGGTTCAAACTTTTGATCACGCTATATCACGCGTTATTTTCCAGAAACTTTAGCCAATGCTCCATCACCATTGTTACAGAACAAACAACAGCAAGCGTCCGTTAGCTAGCCGTTCAACTCGTCGGATATCCACGGATACGACTTTCCAGTTGTTCATAGTCTCGTGTAGTGAGAGAATAAATGGATTCTGTTTCATCAGACCATGAATGTATCTTGGGTTAACGAGTTATTTTTTTCCTGCATTTTGCATAATTCCGGTACGTATTTTTCTACATCAGGCGAATACGCAAGCATTCACGATTCCAGTTTTAATCGCCCCTTTGTTGCTGTTATTCCACAATAAACATTAGCGTGTACACTTTTTATTAAATCTTTACTTAATCTTTCTGGTGGCTTTAAAACATCTCCCTTGCATATAAAACCCTTTTCTATAGTTAAATTGTGCCTTATCACTTTATGAGATCTTTCTGCCCTCGAACAACCATTGCATTTGTTTCCCTTTATTCTTCATGCAATAATACTTAATGCTGGATCCTATAAGGTTTTTTTTTTATAAATGCAAGACGATATAAGGGTAATACATCTGTTTCTGTTTCAATCCAGTGCATTATTTTATTTTCTGAATTCATTGATCTTTCTAACGCCTTGTTGAACTTTCGGCTCGATAGAATCTCAACATGCAGAATAGTGTTCCAGTTTACATATCCGATGTCGAAATCAAAGTCCATCGTCTTGATGGCCGATGTTAAAATTCAAGAATATGTAAATTTAGGTAACTGCTCCCTGGAGTTAAAAATAATATCTTAATGTAATTGCCAGATTTAAGCAGACACTTTCTAATACGAATTAAATGGATCCCTGTGCTCCATTCGATAGATAACGCTTTTTTTCAATATTTGAACAGTCAACCTTGGCTGAGTTAACCTACTCGAAAAGCACATTATAAGATGACCTTGTTGAAACAAAACCGGGAAAACATCACGTAGACTTGCGTCCGGAGTCACATTTTAGCGTCAAAGATTTTACAACAGGTTTGCTTATAATTTATTTAAATTTTCAAATACTGTCGTTAGAAATTGAGTACATTTATTTAGTAATTGGCGATAGATTTTCATTTAAGTTTTCTAATTTTATAAATTGTATAATTTTTATTGATCCAAACTTATTTCCTATTATAAATGTAATATAATTACGTATTGATATAAACTATATATATATATATATATTGTATCTATATATGTTCTGTAAAATAAAGAATATGATAATGGTGCAGCCATGGCTGGGAAGGGATCTGGTATCCAGAAACGCATATCACAGAGCAACCTGAAAGCAATCTTTGTGAATTTTGACAACCAATCTTTATACATCGTAGGAGGGAGTGGAGCATCATAATAGGTGTTTGTATTTCATTATTTGAAGTGCTTTATTCATTGTACAATTTTCCCTCCAGCTCAAAAAATCAGTGGGAGAAATTGCAGGATACAGTAGGGATGGGAATAAAGCGGCTGCAGGTTATAAGATGGAATGCCAGGCGCGATGCTGTTCATGTTTTTATAACGAAGTTGGATGACATAGCTAAATTATTAGAGGATATGGCAAGTCACATTTCAGTATCACTCGACACAAGAAGCGATGCCAGCTACTTGCTGTACAAACATGCAAACTTTAATCTTTTAAATAATGCTGCCGTCCTGCGACGACCGAGTGCAGAAGAGACTTCATTGCCCTTGAATGAACTTCAATAAACACGTCTACAACGATTTGTTATGAGTGAGCGGGATTATCCCTGTATATAGATGGCCTTGTAACTTATGAGCGCTCCACAGTTAAGCAAATGAAAATATTAACACACATTTCTTATTACTAAAAAAATTATTTACTCGGTACATCTCTTTGTGTAGATATCCCAGGCTATTTTTTTTTTTTTGCATTTCATTAAACAGCGAAATAAATGTCTACTTGTCAGTCATTCTACTATAGAAAAAATATTTCCGAACACAATCGTAATTTTTGAACTAGGTGTGACTTACTATTAAGCCACAGAAATTAATGAGGACAAAGTATATTTCAGTCAGCATTTTAAAAGGCAGGATCACCTCTTGTTGTGTTCTTTTTTCCGGGACGTAACCAAAGCAATTTTGAAGCAGTTAATGGGACGTTTTAATTTTGTCAACAGGGAAGGGTACGTGATTAAAAGAAAATGGCTATAGAGGAGACATAACCTAAACCTCTAAATGTAAGAAGAAATGCATGTTGCCTTGAAGGCAGTACTGGACAGGTTGAATACAAAAATGCACGATGAGTCAGTTACATGAGTAATTTGCATTCCTCTTTGGTATTGAAAGCCACATTTACTCAAAGGAAGACACAGTAGAAAAAACGCAAAGTAACTCCTGCACCATCCGAGGGTGATTTTGATGGAATAGAACTCTGTCGAAAAATTACAGACTGCCGAATATTAATGCAAGATAGAAATGACAGGGCCTTCGTTAAACTGAATTTTATATCTTACAGTGACGATGTGTTACCCAATTTACGTATAGCATTGCGTATACTGTTGGCATCATGTGAGTGCTCTTTCAACAAAATAAATTAGTAAAAAAAAAAATTAAAAAAAATTAATAAAAAAAACCCCAAAAAACTATTCCTGCAGCACAATGGATCAGGAACGCCTAAGCAATTTGGCTTTATTAAGAATCAAACATGAAGAATTTGGACATATAAATGTGGATGGTGATATTGACAAATTTCTGACCACCAACCCTTGTCGTATGTTTCGGGTTTCGAAATCAAAACAAATTGCTCTAGGCTTGGCATCTTTTAATTTAAGTTTTTTTTTTTAATGTTCAGTGGTTGTTGATAGTAGTGGATCAAATAAAAATTTATATGAATTGTATTTAAATAATTTTGAGTGTACCTGTATTTATGTCAAAAAAGGATTTATACTTACATTTTTATCCAAGCTTCATAAGTATTTGTATTTATTTTTCTCTTTAGTGAACCTTGAAGAACATTACCTGTATTTATATTTGTATTTCCAATTATATCTTGTCTGTAACCGGGAGAAGTATTTGTAATTGATTTTCTAGTCTTGTTACACACTGGTTATGGTAGGGGGCCCTAACTCGATCTCTTGCACCTCCTAGACCAAGACATCGGCACTCCACTAACTGAAGTCAAGGATTATGATAACATTCACCAACTTAAACAAGGAGACTGGCCAGAAGAGGTGCAGGAAATTCCGAAGTCGTCTGGAGACCGTGGTTTATCCCAATAGCGATTTTCTTTCATAACTTTACTCTAGTGAATCTCAAGATATTTTAGTGTATTTTTGGTAAATATATCTGTTAAAATGAAATGTCAGAGTTACTTTTATTTTTGCGTAATTTAGACGAAAATTTATCCATCGCATACTGTACATTGTATAAATATATAAAAAAAAGTAACTAATTGAAGGTTTATAGGCATTTTAAATATTTTGTATATTTATATATGCAGACGGCAAATAAGTAAAACAATATATATAAATTTATTCGTGTAATGTTAGACAATAGGATCATCTTACTCAGCACGATTTCCCGATAGTAGAATCTAAGGGAATGAATGTCCGGGAAGTCTCCGAACGCGAATGAATTGCTTCTTTGTATTTGGTATTTTTGTAATGCGGACTCTTCATTCTTTTAGTAGAATCAGCAAAATAATCCTATATTTTATCAGAGAAAATTAAGAAATCTGGCAACATAATAAATGATTCACATACATTGGCTTTTTTTTAGGATTCTCTACAGTTTCCACGATCAGAATCTACACATACGTGACAATAGATGTCACTATGACGCATTTATAGAGATTGTATACAATAAAGTCTCTCTCACTTTCTACCTTCATTCGTATCGATATTATGATGTTTAATACTATCTTGGGTATCACGACATTTTTTCATGCCCTTTGAGTTTCTATATCTGTTAAATTATTATTAAGCTTTTTGATTATTTTTCAAGGTTATCCGCACAACTGTAACTAAGTTTAAGAGTATTTTTATTGAAGATTTTACTAAGCCTATTCATTTTAGGAAGATGTTTATGAATAAATAAAAAATAATTTTAATCCTAACTTAATTTTAACCGTGAGGTTAAAAGTGTGCATGGGTAAACCAGATGATCTTCCTGTAACTTCGCTTCTCATAATGTTCAATATTAAGGTTTTCGCTTGGGTTCAAATCCGGAGAATTTGATGGCCACTTAATTTTTCGAGGTTCATCGAAGACTAACTGTTTAAAATATTCAGTAGTCTTGTCAGCTGCATGTGAGGGAGCATTATCCCTGCATAAAAAAAACAATTGCCCTTCTGAAGGCAACTCTTTGCCTTTTCATCTACGGTTCAAGATGCTCCTTCATAAACGCTATGTATGCATCATCAGTCATTTTGACGCCATCTGGTAATCCCCATGGGCCCACTAATGATTTTCCAATAATACCATCTCAGATCATTATGCCTTCACCGCCTTGTTGGCGTCTCAAACGTTGATCGAGATTCTGTCTGTTCATTACCCATCTTTGCACCATATATCTGGCCCATCAAGTGTTGCTCGAGTTTCGTCCTTGAACAAAACTTTAGAGAAGTCAATCTTCATATTGTCCTCGGCCCATTTCAATCGATTTTGAACGTGATTCCTCGTCAACGGAAGCTTCGAAAGATGCTTGACTGTTGTTGCTATTTCCCTCAGATACCGACACCGAGTACTTTTAGAAACAGTAGGATCCCCAATGCGACTGAAAAGCTCTTTGGTGGTAAATCCAGGGTTCTTTGTGGCCCCTCGTTTAAGTCGTGACATAAGACGACGTGAAATAACCCTTGGCTTGCCTTTATCTGCCCTTATGCGTACTTGTGTAGGGTCGGCGGTGAAATTTTCGCTGTTTGATGACACCTCCCAATCATTTTAGAAATTTCTAGGGTAGATTTACCTTTTGGGAGTTCTGAGGTGATAGTTTTCTTTTTAGCATTACTTAAACTGCTTTTATGGTCCATCTTTTTACTAAATTCTTACACTTTTCTAATAATTTGACACTCTCAAATCACCGTGCTGATAAGAAATATGGCGCCAGTTTGTTTACATTGCGCAGATCAGGTCGAAAATTTCAGGGATTACGCAGATGAGCATTGCCAACATTGTGGGAAAATTGATTGGATGGTTTTCGAAATATTAGAAAAAAGTTATCTCGATAATAATTTGCTTCGCAGTGTATATATATATATATCGCGAACAGATGTTAGTTCTTGATAAACGCAGCACCGACCATTCAATATTGACTGCATTTGATATCAAATCACATTGGATCTTAAACTAATATACATACATACATAGATACATACATACAGACAGACAGACAAAAATGCCTGTTTGTGTGTTTTTACATACGCAATGGAGCTAATGTCGCCATTGTCGTTTTGTCGGGTTAATTTTTTATGATATCGGCCTAGACAGATGATACAAGCATACGACATATTTGGTTTGTTTTTTTGTTTGATTGTTTGTTTGTTTTGTTTAACGGCATTCCAACTTTAGTGGTCATTTTATGCCGAAAATGTGTTTGGTATAGCTCGCAACGTTATTTTTTTTTCAAAAACGTATAGCTGGCAACATTATTTAAAAAAAAAAAAACATATAGCTGGCAACATTATTTTTTTTCAAAAACCCACAGCTGGCAACACCATTCTTTCAAAAATGTACAGCTGGCAACATTATTTTTTCAAAAGCATGTAGCTGGCAACATTATTTCTTTTTAAAAACGTGTAACTGGCAACATTATTATTTTTTTTAGAAAAAAAAAAAACATCATCCTTTCACAGTGTTTTGGCCCCAGTTACAATTCCATTGAATAAGATTTTGTTAAAAGACATAGCTGGTAAATTTTTTCTTTTTTTAAACGTATAGCTGGGAATATTATTTTTCCAAAAATGTATTGCTGGTAATATAATTTTTTTCAAAAACGTATGGCTGGTAATATAATTTTTTCAAAAACGTATGGCTGGTAATATAATTTTGAAAAAAAAACAATGCTGGTAATATTATTCCTTCGAAAACATATAGCTGGTAATACTGTATAGCCGACAAACTTAATTTTTCAAAAACGGTCTTTCTGTTAGACGTAGTTTATCGCCATACCCAATATGTGGATGTAGTTTATCGTCATACCCATGACGCAGATGCAGCTTAACGTCATACCCATGGAAGCGGATGCAATTTATCGTCATACCCATGGACGCGGATGCAGTTTACCATCATGCCCATGGATGTGAATGCAGTTCATCGTCATACCCATGGACGCGGATGTAGTTTATCCGGGTTAGACTGGGAGTACACTATTTGCCCATAGCTGGGACCCTAACAGGTGCTACCACCCCGGGTCAAGGTGGACCTAGGAACACCAGCAATTAAGAGGTGGTTCCACGCTACTCGAAACCTCCTGGTCAGAGGCCTTGCTATTGGATGCGGTTTAACGTCATACCCAGAACCGAAACATCTGGAAAGTAGCTGATAGCCATAGAGTGTACTGGGGATTAGAAATATGCGGAAGTCGAGAAACGTTGTGCTTGCACGTAATCTGAAGTCGGCATGAGAGAAGGTGTGAGTTTACCGGCTTTACTGCTTTACTGAACATGAACAGATTCTCTCTCCCAGAGTGTGTGTGTGTTTGTGGGGGGGTGTTTTTGTGTGTGTGTGCGCGTGTATGTATGTATGTATTTGTTCTTTACTTTCTGAAACTTGTCTGTCGTATTCATACGTGCATATATATATATATATATATATATATATATATGTGTGTGTGTGTGTGTGTGTGTGTTCGTGTGAGAGAGTGTGTATGTGAAAATAATATCTGGAAATTAAATTTAAATTGTTTCTTGAATAATACTTGCGTACTTTCGTCTTACCAGATTTTGAATTACGAGTCATTGTGGCTTCGCCAATAGTTTGACTGACCCACCTGATGAAGATCCATGAAAGTTCTCAAATTCAAAAGAAACCAATAACACCCTTTCTTGTCTTTTTAAATAATCACGTGCAACAAAAATAAAACTTATATATTCCTTGGTGAAGTCTCTCAGAGGACAAAACGCTGCGGCAAAGAATAATTTTCGTCTCATCTTCTTCAAATTTCTATTTGAAAATCATTTGAACACATACACACACATGAACTACGCACACGTATGCACACACACACATACATATATACACATATATATATATATATATATATATATATATATATATGAATATATTATGAATGTATGTAAATGTAATATTAGAAAATGAAGAAAACAGTCTTAATGACATATGTTTTGGCCCTAATATTTATGTATGCTGATGAATAGTGCATTATGTGTTGTAAGATATATTGCATTCTCGTAAGGATTAATGCATAATTGGTAACCGTAATGTTTCAGATACTGTATAAATCTTTACTATCCCACACTATCCTTGCTCAGTATCGAGAAATTTGTTCGAAAATAATTGGTCGGAAACAATTATTCGAAAAACATTTAATCGAATTGTAATTTGTTCGAATAAAATTTAATCGAAATGAAACTTATACTAAATGATCGTTTGTCGAAATACTTATGTTTAAGATATGTCTTTCTCTGCGAGAATCAATGCTGATTTACCTAGAACTATTAACGATTTTGAATGATGAAATATGCTTATTTTTTGCAGTAAGTATCATCCCAATATCCAAGAATATGGAAATTACTAGACGCTCTTAAAAGAGAACAGGAATTGCAAGAAATTCATATTACAAAAGTAAGATCAGCAAGAGCGCCAAGGCATACCGTGACGTAAACGGAAAAGTTTTTTAAAAAATTTAGTGGCATCGTTTTAACGTTTATTCTTCACTTGTAGACTATTTTCGTGCATTTTCTCATAATTTTAGACTACAAAGATATTTCTTGTTAACGATATTTGTATTTCGAATAATTATTATTCGTGTATTAATTTTTACATTTTAATTACCATAAAGAATTTTTGATTTTCACATACTTATCATTTAGTATAATTGTCCTTTCGAGTGATTCTCATTCAAATAAGTTACAATTCGAATAAATATTTTTTAGAAAAATCGTTTTCGAACAATTATTTTCGAGCAATGTTAACATAATCATTTGCTCCCACATACATTCCCCAAAACGCGTTAAGTAGATTTCTGCTTTTTTTCCTTTGATCTTCTGGTCTTCGTTATGCCCTGCGAGTGTTAAATTCATTAAGCCCTCTTCTTTCATTCGTGTACGTCGTATTATATGTTTTATAGTAGTTCCTGTTTACTTAAAACGACTACATTCCTCCTATATTTGCTGTCTGGTGTTTTAAGCATTATTCGATATAAGCATTTATTCTTATCTTCATAATTGAGGATATTGTCTCGCATTCACTGGCGTATAAAATGTGTCCTGAAATCCTACGACCTTTTTTATTCAAACTACATTTTCTTATCTTTTAATACTCTATTCGATATTTGATATCTATATATTATTTTCCACCGTTTAGAGGTAATACTTTTTGTAAGAAGTATTAAGTACTATGGAAAATTTCCTCAAAAATGCTTCAAAATGTTAAATATTGGGGATAATAAATTTTGCATCGAATATACATATATGTTTGTGAGTGTGCGTGTATGAGTGTGTGTTTTCTATAAATACTTTCATGGTAATTGTTCAAATGACCTCTTTAACGGGCTTTAACGATATATAAAACAAGTTAAAGTTTTCAGAAAAAATCTTAACC
This sequence comes from Acanthosepion lycidas, assembly GCA_963932145.1. Classification (NCBI taxonomy): domain Eukaryota; kingdom Metazoa; phylum Mollusca; class Cephalopoda; order Sepiida; family Sepiidae; genus Acanthosepion; species Acanthosepion lycidas. The sequence goes on from OZ010579.1 coordinate 94,768,147, forward strand.
AGCTATTTGCAGGCTGTCCTCTCTAGTCTGATTGACTCTGAATAGACTTGCACTGTGAATGTCAGGACTACACAAGACAGCCTTCATATGGTACGATTGATCATCGTGCACATTGTCAGTTAAGCTGTGCTGTTCAAATTTAGATCAGTCCAAGTCTTACCATAGGGTTGACCATTGATTTCTGGCGGATGGCTTTTCGTCGACCGGTTTCGAGCCGTAATTTCGCACCTCGATCCGCGTTTGGACGTGTTTTTAAATATCAACATGACAAGGAAATGCAGGTTTTATCACAGTTACAATAAAATGATTTTTTTGTAAATTAGCGCTGAAGATCATCTTAGAAAATGTCTAAAGTATTTGGTTTAAAAACATAGGGAGTCTTCCTTGAAGAATTTCATCTCAATATCAAGAAACTGATTAGACAACCGAAAATGGATCAGTATAAAAAATAAGTTGACACAATATGTCTATATTACTCAATGAAACGTGTTTGAATGAAGATATGCTGTTATATTTTCCATGTATATTCCACATTGTTTAAATGTTTCCTTTTATTTCTGATCAAAGTTGATTGCCTATTAGTATTTATTAATTACTAATTATATACATTTTCTACCAGATTTTATGTCTGGCTGCTGCTAGATATCAAATCTTGGCCATAACACATTTCGATAATAAGAAAGAACATCATTGGAAAATTCATAAACTTAAGTAATCAGCACATATGCAAGGCCACAAAAATCATCTGAGCCGACCAAGCATGGAAATGAATACAATAATCAGAACCAGTAATAAGCAGTGCCAGAAAAAAGCGATAATAACAACGAAAATTGCAATAAAAAATGCATTGATAACAGCAAATATTGCAATATGAAAAAAATGATTGCTGAAGATATTAGGTTTATAAGACGCAGAAATTCATTCACAGATGCCATCAAGGCCACAGGGTATAGTGGATAAAGGCCTTAGTTAGATCCAGTTAAAGATTTCAATACCTAGTTAAGGCAGTGGAGAACTTGGAGTGTGGGATTAACAGAATATCACTGGTAACTTACATCCATTTGACTTGGCACGTAGAACTAGGACAGTCTACCCCAGCCAGCAAAATAAAGGCTTCTGTTCGACATTCCAAACATCAGAAGAAGGCCGGTGCGTAAAACGGCTGAAACGTTGAGATAAATATTGCAACAAAGATGAATAATGCAAATAGTGAAATAATTTCTTTTTTTTTCACTGTTTCGCTTAGTTTGAATTTTACGCAGGTTATATTCATTCGTCTGATCAGAGTAAAGTCCTCAAGACATATATTTTTTCAATCAAATTAATAGTTCACTCGCCAGTAATTTACAATCTCCTGAAGAGAGGCACGGTTATGTGTTGAAACACAACTGCAATTATGTAGTGATTCTTACATGTCTTTCTTGTAATAGCCTAGAATAAATAATGTTGCTATACTACGCATTGGACCCTCTTTGAAATTAAATATTGCGAACGCTGGGAGAGTACTCTATTTTTCTCATCGAACCTGTGTACATATATATATATATATATATATATATATATATATATATATATATATATATTCAGTGTTGAATAGCTCGAAAAATGTAATGATATGTAAATATATAACAGATTGAAAATGGGTTTTAGTTACAGACAGAAACCCGTGAGATTAATGTTAGTCAAGTTCATGTAGATCATTTTATCTTTCTGAAAGTAGTTTGTTGCCGCCCAAATCTGATTCTTATTTGCCGCGTACAGCTGTCTGAAGGCTGAGAAGTATTACTAATTTTTCGATGTATCTTCACGTTTCGAGTAGTGTGTCCATCACGCCTGAAGTACCCGCAGTGCTGGACTTTGACATTAATATTTAAATACGCCAATGAGAAATGCTGGCAAAACAAGGGCGAAACATCACGGACGACACCAAGCGCTTTCAGAGATCATGTACACAAAATGCTAACAAATGTTGAAGGAATGGGAATTTTGTCTGCTGTCTCGAGGGGCAGCGTCTTGCGTCTGTGTGATTTTGAATTGACGTCTGCCGGCGATTCATTTGGATGTAATCGACTATAGCTACACGCTGAGAAAACATTGTAGTTCAAATTTTGTTTGTCCGTTTTCATTCAGGCATTGAGGAGAAGAAAACGACTTTCTTATGTGGAGAGGTCGCCGCTTTTATAAAAATATAAAAGCTGAATCCAATACTGTATCAATCAATTGCCATTATGTCTGTGTTATCACTGAAGAAAAGTAAATAATTGTTATTTCATAAATAAAGCATTATGTATTATTCTAAGATACAATTTATATAATTCCAAATATGAAACAGTAAGATATATAATTTCAAATATAAAAATTCCAAACACTTCAATATATAATGTAATTTACCAATAAAAATACATCATATATATATATATATATATATATATATATATATATATATATATATATATCAGAACACTGAGGTCATCGAACAGCGTCAACTGTTTGATGCTTAAACAATTTCACCAGGGCATAAATATGGCCTGAAGATTGCACAATTGCATTGTAACCTCAATGTCCATTTTTATATTTACATACTTTTTATACCAGATATTGATCAATCTAACACATAAGTATACTATAAATTAAAACAATGTTTCTATCACACACACACATACACACACAGACACTCACGCAAGCACACACACACACATGAAAGCTCTATCTCTGATATTGAGCGCTTTCTAATAATTAGCACGCATATAATATATAAATAATTATATATATATATATATTTATATACACACACTTTTCCAATGTATATATATATATATATATATATATATATATATATATATACACACACACACACACACACACACATATATATTGTTGTAGTGTCTTCCCTCTAATGAGTCTATTATGGACTTTCCACTTACTATAAAGCAGTAGGAAAAGTAAGCCTCCGGGGAACGATGATATAGACTATTCATTACTGTCAAACTATCTGCCTTGAGCAGAGAGGAAGCCGGACGAGTCTCTGCCGAAGGGAATGTTTCGTCCGGGGTTGTTGACAGGCCCTGAACCCGATTATGCGGTTTCGAAGGGAATATTATATCCAAAACATAATCGAAAAAGACAGTGGTTTTAATTTTTCTTATATTTTTCCAATTTACGAACAAGATTTTATAGAGAGTGATTCAAATAATCAATTAACTCTACAATGTTCCTGTTTCGTTCAAGTATTTTCCTGTTTCGTTCAAGTATTTTCGACTATCTCAGTAATTTTCAATAACCGGACTTGTAAGTTTAGTAAAAAAAAAAAAAAAAAAAGTAAGTACGAAATACTAACGATTGTGATACGCGAAAAACTTGAACAGAATAAATAAAAAACTAGAATTTTTGACAGTTTATCTATGATATCACACTATTTCTTTGCAATTTTTACAAATATAATAAAAAATTCAACAGAGTTTGTCAGTTGTATCGAACAAATGTTGCTTCGATGAATTTACTGGCCTGAATGTCCGAGAAAATATTCATAGAAAATAGGCGTCTTCCAACAGGAAATGAACCTGTATCCTATATCGGAGGATGCATAGTTTCTATGAAAAATTCTCGGACATTCAGGCCGGTAAATGTTGTTAATATTGTTTATTATAAACAGAGCATTTACTTAAATAACTGTATCAATAAAAAGAACGTATAAATATAAAAAAATATCTTATATATATACACACACACACACACACACACACATATATATATATATATATATATAATTATTTATTTAAAAATTCTATGCATGTTTCATTAAATAATATATACATTTTTTTTCTATTTTAACTGAATTCTTTCATATTGTTTGATAGGCTTAATAACATACTCATTGAAATATATATATATATATATATATATATATATATATGTGTGTGTGTGTGTGTGTGTGCGTGGGGGTGTCTATGTATGTGTGCCTTTATCTGTATTTGTGAAAAGTAAACGTCAAATCACACTAAGCTATTTCTGTTTAGAAATTTAATTCAGTACAATACAATAGAGATTACAAGTAATTAATATTTTTTTTCTAAACTATCAGATACCGAATATCATATTTATTGCTCAAGCCATAGTCAGATCATTCCTGTCTATTTTGAATACGTAATGGAGATGAAAATCTGATCTTCCGATTATTTTCATCTCTAATCATTTAGGTATATTTCGATGTGAACGTCGACTTGGAAAGCGAAGCCAACCTTACAATTTCCGAATTTCGTCTTGGGAAAACTATTGCTCTATTTGTTGTCCCGACCCCAAATGTGTGTTAAGTAGCTGCACAGACGGGGTCATCTGCGGTTGCTCGTAACAGATCCAACAGAAGGATTTCTGAGAATTCAAATACAATCTGTTGCCATGACACATAACACGGTCATTGAAATGTAGTTCACAATTGTAGGCATTGTGATCTCAAATCAGGATGAATATATATATATATATATATATATATATATGTATATATATATATATATATATATATATATATATATATATATATATATATATATATGTATATATATATATATATATATGTATATATATATATACAGCTAAAAACACCTAAATCACTCATTTCTTTCTACAACATACATGGTATTCATGCAACATGAAATCATTCCTATTCGAAAAGTCTCTAGACATCCTAGCTCTTTATGAAACTAATCTTAAATCTACAATCCGATCCTTTCATATCGTAATCCCTGGCTAACTTCCTCTCTTTCTGGAAGAGTATTCGACGTACTTTCTGACAAACATTATGGGTGTACGTTTTGCCAAGTCTACCGCTTATGTGTTAGCAGCCTACGCTCTTAATATATATATATATATATATATATATATATATATATATATATATATATATATATATATATATCAAGCTCTTGACAATAACGGCGAATACGTTTGACAGGGTTTGGCAAGATGGTCTTCTACGTAAGAATCCAATCGTTCATATCAAATCGTGAAATGAAGTTAGTTCTGAGTGGGCTCGATTTCCGATCCTTCCAAACGCACCTGGGTGGTTCCCAAGACTTGGTTCGACTTGGTTTCTGATGTTCACTAATGACCTGTCTGATGTCATCAGACTCCAAGTAAGCACTACCATTTACTCCTGTCTAGATCGAAAATCTATCAGAGATGACAGATTTAATATGGCTCCTAATCTTGAAAAGAAACTCCAGACAGTGGTTTACTGGAGCAGGAAATGGCTTGTAAGTCTGAATGCATCCAAAAAAAAAAAATAATATCATTTAAGTACCATAGGGGATCCTTCCTGCCCGACATAATAAAAGGTGAGACTAAACTCCATGAAGGCAACAAACAACGTCTTCTTGGCATCAGGTTTTCTACAGATTTGAAGTGGAACGATAGATCCAATGAATAGCTCCATCTACTACAAATAATGTTGGATCACTCTGTCTTGCTAGAAAGGTTTTTTTTTTCTCATCAGAGTCCATCTTGCACATTTACAACTCTACCATTAGTCTCTGCATTGAATATTGCTGCAATAACTAAAACTGGCCTGGTGCTCCTGCTATACATGTCGGATCTGCAATGTAATCGATCTTGACTTAGCATCACGACTTATTTTCACCGACCTAACGTCGATTCTCTCTGTCTTTTCATACGAATGTTTTCATGTCAACTGTTGTCACAAGCGTGTTTCCCTGGTGTTTCTTACTACATGAGTTTAAGCGTGCTACTACCTTGGCAACTACGTCCATATTTCTACTGTTGAACGAGTTAAATGCAACGGCCACTTCTAGTTCAACAGTTTACTTTTTTGAACAACCCGCCTGTGGAACACTCTTGCACTTACTTGCTTCCCTGAAAACGAAAATCTTCAATAATTTGAATGCAACGTCAATCGATATATTTATATTTTGAATTCAGTTCATGTTTTATCTTTTCCTCAATCCAAATTTAGCCAGTCTTTTCTCCGACTTTCATTCTCTGTAATCCATGGGTAGGGGTGGCATTTCCGCCGTGCTTGGTGTGAAATGATTATAATATATATATATATATAATATATATATATATATATATATATATATATATATATATATATATATATATATATATATACAGTGTACCCCGGATATAAGAGAGTTGTCGTAACAGGAGAAGTAGTCACTTATGTCCGGGTTTATCTTATATCCGGGTGTCTTATATCCGGGTCACACTATATATATATATATATATATATATATATGTGTGTGTGTGTGTGTGTGTGTATGAGTGTGTTATATATATATATATATATATATATAGAGATATAGATATATAGATATATATGTGTGTGTGTATATTATATATATATATATATGTGTGTGTGTGTGTGTGTATGTATATATATATATATATATATATATATATATATATATATATATATATATATATATATATATATATCGGGTCTGTGAGGTTGTTCGTGCATGCGTTTGTGTTTGCTTTTGTTTTCGCATGTGTAATATCCGAAATATAAATAAAATCCATGAGACAAAGTGAAGAAACTATAAACAACATTTATCGCTGTAAAACTATTGATTAATTTTCCTTCATTTCCGAATTCCAAGAGAAAAACTGTGTGTTAGAGAAATGTGTTGAAATCTCTGTGGATAAGACATGGCTATAAATCAAATTACCTTATCAGATCCGACGGCCACAAACCAGAAAGTATTTGTCTCCCTTTTTGCTTATATATATATATATATATATATATATATATATATATATATATATATATATATATATATATGAAAATGTTACTTAACTTTTAAGATTTTATGTCACACATCTTCGACGATTCTTGGTAAGGTTCACTTTTCAGGGGTTCTGAATTTATGCTGTATTTCCTTTATTTTTACATTTTTGAAATAACGTTTAAAATCTGAACACTTGAACACTGGAAATTATAGCAAGAAACTTTGTGGACGGGATAAAATTGATATTAGTAGTTAATTAATATTGTTATATTTTATTATTAATGTTCTATTTTGTAATTTTATTTAAATTTATCAATATTCAGAACTATATATAAAAAATATGGCGTCTCTTATATGTAGACATACATACGCACACACGCATATATATATATATATATATATATATATATATATATATATATATATATGAAAATAGTATAACAATTTCGAAAAAAAGTTTTGTGGTGAGTTTCATTAGTTAGGATGTTATCGGAGTTGGTTTTATGGTGTCACAAAAACGTTTCCAAATTTTCAAATTACTTTTATGAATTTTGATTGTTAATATAGTAAATTATACAAAATTATATACAGTTTTATCATTTTATATATATATATATATATATATATATATATATATATATATATATATATATATATATATATGCTGAGTGGCTAAATGAAACGGCCAAGTATAAGCTGGGGTGTACGCGTGTGCAATGCCTGTTGCACACGTTTCAATTGCTGCGAGTTTAGGTCTCCAGTGACCGTTTAGACCGTTGTTAGCAGTTCATAATGAACCACTTGACGACCTGTCCACCAGACACAAAGCATAATCTTGCATGGGTGCATAGGCGTTCTTGCGGTGTGAGGAAAGCATCCTGAGGAGACAACCAATGTCTGGAACATTTGGGAGTTTCGTACAGAACCCACTTTTCATCACTGGTAAGCACTCGATTGAATAAGGATGAGGTACCGTGGCAAGAAAGCAGCGATACGCAGGGTACCACTCGTTGTCTCTTGTGGACCTCCAATAGCGTTTGTGGAACCCACTTGCTCAGTCTGTATGTCTTACCTAGGCAGTGCAGGTGAAGTTTAACTGTTTCATCGGAAACGTTGAACTGTCTTGCAAGTTCGCCGAACGTTAGACTATTGTCCTCTTCAATGGCCACCTTCAGGACTCCGGCTCATCATGTAGAGACAAATCTCCCGACTTGAATTTTCAAAACCAACGCCTTGCAGTACGTTCATCCACAGCACTATCCCCAAACGCTTGACATATGCGGCGACTCGATGCAGCTGCTGATAAGCCCACTTTGAAGTCCTAAAGCAAACAGCCCCGAACGAGATCTTTAGATACTTCCATGCTCCTACTTCCGGCTGTCCGAATTTGAAAACCATGGCTACAAGCATTTCGTATATATTTAAACTTCATTCAATGACTAATCACAAAACGGACAGAACATTTTTGGTTACCTTGTATAACTATGAATTCTTTTTTATCGTTCATTATTTAAGAAAATATAATATATATATATATATATATATATATATATATATATATATATATATATATATATATATATAACTTTGCATGAAGGAACGAAGGACATAAACTATTTAAAGATCTCTATATCCTCGTCTTTTATTATTATTTTTTTTTACTGTCGGTGTAGAAAAGAAACTAATAAAATACCCATGCATTAAATTCTATTATTTTAATCTTACTATACTGTATATGTTTTATAAGTAAATATAATAAATGTAGTAATTCAGATATTTATAAACATGGTTTCTTCTGTGTCACGATGAAAACATACTTTTAAATAATTATATTATACTCTACTGTGTATCGGGCACTGTTTTTCAAAATAAATGCTAATGAACTCTGGATTATAAATCTGATACTTCTTTCTTTTTATTTTGATACATTCATTTATACATACATACATACATACATACATACATATATATATATATATATATATATATATATATATATATATATATGTGTGTGTGTGTATATATATATATATATATATATATATATATATATATATATATATATATATATATAGATAATATTAGTGGTAAATATACATATATATGCAAAATCCACAGGTGCATATATACACATGTATATTTTTTGAATAAAAAATTCCGAGAGGATAGAATCCAGGTAGAACTCAATGTCCAGGACAGAGTAAGGATATAATAATTTTATTTCCGGAGTAGGTTTTTTTCTGTTTTCTTTTTGAATTTGTAGGTCTGATGAATTGGATCGTATTTACGATTCCAATGGAATAAATTATGACCATGTAATATTAGTGTTTAAGCCTTTTTATTTTATATATATATATATATATATATATATATATATATATATATATATATATATATATATATATATATATATATATATATACGCATACATATATATAATCTATCTATATACAATCTGTTAAGTCATCCATATATATATATATATATATATATATATATATATATATATATATATATATATATATAATCTGTTACATTGTACATGTTTTATTTGTTCTAAGCGTCGTTAGTTATAAATGCCAACAATCTGCAGAGACTTTTTTTGCTTTAGCCCAAGCTAAAATGTTTATTTAAAATTCTATCGATACTTTCTCCATCTCAGAAACATATTTCGATTTGGTACTCATACATATCTGAAATAATGTTACTCTTCAAGTGTAATGTTATTATTTTAGTAACAACTAACATTTCTCGAATTACTATTCAAAAACCAAGAATATAAATGAAAATAAAAACAAATCAAATAAACAGACATTTCAATTATGAATTGAACTTATATTAAAGGTCATTTACTGATTCGTCATCCCATTGTTTTTGTGTTTCGTTAATTATATTCATTGTCTTGCCTATATTTTATTGCAACGAACTTATTCGCATGAACAGACTGGAGTGAGTCAACAATGGGTTTTAAAGCTAATTAGTTTTCCGTGCTTAGAGACAGACGTACGGTATTTTGCATATAAGTTTGTATTAGCATTTACATATAATTTGTTTCCTAGAAAGATCTCCTGCAACGTCTTAACAATTGTCAGTTATTATGTTATTTGATGGTTTTTCTTATAAATCAATCTTGTAAGCTAATCAAATTAGTGCATCGAATTTTCCCGCCTGTGTATTATATTAAGCAAATACTCTCAATGGAAAATTCTGATTATTTGCCAGTATGTGTAGACTTTATTTAAGAGATTGAAGAAAATAGGCTTGATGTACACAGGATTACATATGTACTAATGATTATATATTCTACGGAAAATGGGATGATTGTAAGAAGTGTTGTAGATGAGAAGAGAAGAAAAGGAGAAAAATATTCCCAAACGGTCATCCATCTAGGTACTGAGCAGACTTGACGTTGCTTAACTGCTTCGGAATCGTACATATGTCCGTAATCCCGATACAATAGAGAAGAAATAAGAAATGTATCCAAAAAGCATAAGTGTTGTGGATTCCGGGGATGGAATCCTGCACAAATAAATAAACAACACCAGTAATTGAAATAGAAAAAATTGGTGTATTAAAAGTAAGAATACAAACTTGAAATGAAGATTAGTAGTCTAGGAATACGGGTTAGTAGAAAAGTATATGTACAAGTTTCTGTAAATGAAGCTGTAATTATCTCTCTTTCTGGACTCTCGTATAACTCTGGGTGAACACACTGTCTCGACGTTTTTGTCACGCTATCTCTCCGTAGTATAAGTATACTCTGGACGAGTCCATTTTGTGTACAAGGGACGAGTCTCACAATAATAAGAAAGAAAGAAAGAAAGAAAGAGCAAACAAACAATATGACGAAGAGAAAAAATATAAGTAAATAATAAAGGAGAGTAAGTAGGAGGGAACGAAAGAAAGAAAAAAAAAATATAACAATGAAGAAAACAGAAAGAAAGAAAAAAGAAAGAAAAATGAAGGCGCTGTGTATATAATAACATAAGAAAGAAGCAATGAAAGGGTTAAGCAGGAGAGGAATTATATAAGCTGACAGAAAATGTAAGTAAACAGCATAAGAAAGAAAGAAAGAAAGAAAGAAGGGAGGAAAGAAAGAAAGAAAGAGCAAACACACAATATGAATATAAGTAGAGAAGGAAAATAAAATGGCTATGTCGTGAAGGTAAAAAGTGAGTAGTAAAAAAGGAGAAAGAGGAAAATAATAATGTGAAGGAAGAAGTAAAAAACGTTATTGTGGGGAAAATACAAATAAATATCGTCTATAGAAAAAAAAAAGATGGTGTATCTGGAAAAGGTGAAGAAAAACAAAAACAAAAACACAAATATACAAAGAAAAAATTATGAAAAAAAAAAACGACACATATTATATGTTAATTCGTTTTCTACGGCATATCAAACCCTTGTAGGTTATTTGAAGCTAGAAAATAGTTTAAGTTTCTAAGAATTTTTAGAGATAACGATTTAGCAATATAATGTGACTAATCAAAGCATAGCTGGCTGCAGTTGATTCATGCCGTTCCTAAATGGGTTTGCGCATAAATATCTATCAGGAACGCAATTGGAATTGGAACGCGTCTCTCCGGTTAATAATTCCGAACCATTATCTTTTATACCAGCCGCATCTCAAAGCTTAGAGCACCTAATATTCCCAAACGGTTACCCATCTAGGTACTGACCAGACTGGACGTTGCTTAACTTCTTCGGAATCGTACATGTGTCCGTAAGCCCAATACAATAGAGAAGAAAGAAAAAAGCACATGTATATATAAAGAAAAATATAATAAAATAATATAACGAAAGAAGTAATGAAAGAATGAAACACGAGAGGAATTATATAACAGACAAGGTGACAGAAAAGAGCATAAGAAAGAAAGAAAGAAAGAAGGAAAGAAGGAAAGAAAGAAAGAAGGAAAGAAAGAAAGAAGGAAAGAAGGAAAGAAAGAAAGAAAGAAAGAAAGAAAGAATGAAACACGAGAGGAATTATATAACAGACAAGGTGACAGAAAAGAGCATAAGAAAGAAAGAAAGAAAGAAAGAAAGAAGAAAGGAAAGAAAGAAAGAAAGAAGGAAAGAAAGAAAGAAGGAAAGAAAGAAGGAAAGAAAGAAGGAAAGAAAGAAAGAAGGAAAGAAAGAAAGAAAGAAAGAAGGAAAGAAAGAAAGAAAGAAAGAAAGAAAGAAGGAAAGAAAGAAAGAAGGAGAGAAAGAAAGAAAGAAGGAAAGAAAGAAAGAAAGAAGGAAAGAAAGAAGGAAACACGAGAGGAATTATATAACAGACAAGGTGACAGAAAAAAGCATAAGAAAGAAAGAAAGAAAGAAAGAAAGAAGGAAAGAAAGAAAGAAAGAAAGAAGGAAAGAAAGAAAGAAAGAAAGAAGGAAAGAAAGAAAGAAAGAAAGAAAGAAGGAAAGAAAGAAGGAAACACGAGAGGAATTATATAACAGACAAGGTGACAGAAAAAAGCATAAGAAAGAAAGAAAGAAAGAAAGAAGGAAAGAAAGAAGGAAAGAAAGAAGGAAAGAAGGAAAGAAAGAAGGAAAGAAGGAAGGAAAGAAAGAAGGAAAGAAAGAAGGAAACACGAGAGGAATTATATAACAGACAAGGTGACAGAAAAGAGCATAAGAAAGAAAGAAAGAAAGAAAGAAAGAAAGAAGGAAAGAAAGAAGGAAAGAAAGAAGGAAAGAAGGAAAGAAAGAAAGAAGGAAAGAAGGAAGGAAAGAAAGAAGGAAAGAAAGAAGGAAACACGAGAGGAATTATATAACAGACAAGGTGACAGAAAAGAGCATAAGAAAGAAAGAAAGAAAGAAAGAAAGAAAGAAGGAAAGAAGGAAAGAAAGAAGGAAAGAAGGAAAGAAAGAAAGAAAGAAGGAAAGAAGGAAGGAAAGAAAGAAGGAAAGAAAGAAAGAAGGAAAGAAGGAAAGAAGGAAGGAAAGAAAGAAGGAAAGAAAGAAAGAAGGAAAGAAGGAAACACGAGAGGAATTATATAACAGACAAGGAGACAGAAAAGAGCATAAGAAAGAAAGAAAGAAAGAAAGAAAGAAGGAAAGAAGGAAAGAAAGAAGGAAAGAAGGAAAGAAAGAGAGAAAGAAAGAAAGAAGGAAAGAAGGAAGGAAAGAAAGAAGGAAAGAAAGAAAGAAGGAAAGAAGGAAAGAAGGAAGGAAAGAAAGAAGGAAAGAAAGAAAGAAGGAAAGAAGGAAACACGAGAGGAATTATATAACAGACAAGGAGACAGAAAAGAGCATAAGAAAGAAAGAAAGAAAGAAAGAAAGAAAGAAGGAAAGAAAGAAGGAAAGAAGGAAAGAAAGAAAGAAAGAAAGAAAGAAGGAAAGAAGGAAGGAAAGAAAGAAGGAAAGAAAGAAAGAAGGAAAGAAGGAAAGAAGGAAGGAAAGAAAGAAGGAAAGAAAGAAAGAAGGAAAGAAGGAAACACGAGAGGAATTATATAACAGACAAGGAGACAGAAAAGAGCATAAGAAAGAAAGAAAGAAAGAAAGAAGGAAAGAAAGAAAGAAGGAAAGAAAGAAGGAAAGAAGGAAAGAAAGAAAGAAGGAAAGAAGGAAAGAAAGAAGGAAAGAAGGAAAGAAAGAAAGAAGGAAAGAAGGAAAGAAAGAAGGAAAGAAAGAAGGAAAGAAAGAAAGAAAGAAGGAAAGAAAGAAAGAAAGAAGGAAAGAAAGAAGGAAACACGAGAGGAAATATGTAACAGACAAGGTGACAGAAAAAAGCATAAGAAAGAAAGAAAGAAAGAAAGAAAGAAAGAAGGAAAGAAAGAAGGAAAGAAAGAAAGAAAGAAGGAAAGAAAGAAAGAAAGAAGGAAAGAAAGAAGGAAACACGAGAGGAATTATATAACAGACAAGGTGACAGAAAAGCGCATAAGAAAGAAAGAAAGAAAGAAAGAAGGAAAGATAGAAGGAAAGAAAGAAAGAAAGAAGGAAAGAAAGAAAGAAAGAAAGAAGGAAAGAAAGAAAGAAAGAAGGAAAGAAAGAAGGAAACACGAGAGGAAATATATAACAGACAAGGTGACAGAAAAAAGCATAAGAAAGAAAGAAAGAAAGAAAGAAAGAAGGAAAGAAAGAAGGAAAGAAAGAAAGAAAGAAAGAAGGAAAAAAAGAAGGAAACACGAGAGGAATTATATAACAGACAAGGTGACAGAAAAAAGCATAAGAAAGAAAGAAGGAAAGAAAGAAGGAAAGAAAGAAGGAAAGAAAGAAAGAAAGAAAGAAAGAAAGAAAGAAGGAAACACGAGAGGAATTATATAACAGACAAGGTGACAGAAAAAAGCATAAGAAAGAAAGAAAGAAAGAAGGAAAGAAAGAAAGAAGGAAAGAAAGAAAGAAGGAAAGAAAGAAAGAAAGAAAGAAGGAAAGAAAGAAAGAAGGAAAGAAAGAAGGAAACACGAGAGGAATTATATAACAGACAAGGTGACAGAAAAGCGCATAAGAAAGAAAGAAGGAAAGAAAGAAGGAAAGAAAGAAGGAAAGAAAGAAAGAAGGAAAGAAAGAAAGAAAGAAAGAAGGAAAGAAGGAAAGAAAGAAAGAAGGAAAGAAGGAAGGAAAGAAAGAAGGAAAGAAAGAAGGAAACACGAGAGGAATTATATAACAGACAAGGTGACAGAAAAGAGCATAAGAAAGAAAGAAAGAAAGAAAGAAAGAAGGAAAGAAGGAAAGAAAGAAGGAAAGAAGGAAAGAAAGAAAGAAAGAAAGAAAGAAGGAAAGAAGGAAGGAAAGAAAGAAGGAAAGAAAGAAAGAAGGAAAGAAGGAAAGAAGGAAGGAAAGAAAGAAGGAAAGAAAGAAAGAAGGAAAGAAGGAAACACGAGAGGAATTATATAACAGACAAGGAGACAGAAAAGAGCATAAGAAAGAAAGAAAGAAAGAAAGAAAGAAGGAAAGAAGGAAAGAAAGAAGGAAAGAAGGAAAGAAAGAGAGAAAGAAAGAAAGAAGGAAAGAAGGAAGGAAAGAAAGAAGGAAAGAAAGAAAGAAGGAAAGAAGGAAAGAAGGAAGGAAAGAAAGAAGGAAAGAAAGAAAGAAGGAAAGAAGGAAACACGAGAGGAATTATATAACAGACAAGGAGACAGAAAAGAGCATAAGAAAGAAAGAAAGAAAGAAAGAAAGAAGGAAAGAAAGAAGGAAAGAAGGAAAGAAAGAAAGAAAGAAAGAAAGAAGGAAAGAAGGAAGGAAAGAAAGAAGGAAAGAAAGAAAGAAGGAAAGAAGGAAAGAAGGAAGGAAAGAAAGAAGGAAAGAAAGAAAGAAGGAAAGAAGGAAACACGAGAGGAATTATATAACAGACAAGGAGACAGAAAAGAGCATAAGAAAGAAAGAAAGAAAGAAGGAAAGAAAGAAAGAAGGAAAGAAAGAAGGAAAGAAGGAAAGAAAGAAAGAAGGAAAGAAGGAAAGAAAGAAGGAAAGAAGGAAAGAAAGAAAGAAGGAAAGAAGGAAAGAAAGAAGGAAAGAAAGAAGGAAAGAAAGAAAGAAAGAAGGAAAGAAAGAAAGAAAGAAGGAAAGAAAGAAGGAAACACGAGAGGAAATATATAACAGACAAGGTGACAGAAAAAAGCATAAGAAAGAAAGAAAGAAAGAAAGAAAGAAGGAAAGAAAGAAGGAAAGAAAGAAGGAAAGAAAGAAAGAAAGAAAGAAGGAAAGAAAGAAAGAAAGAAGGAAAGAAAGAAGGAAACACGAGAGGAATTATATAACAGACAAGGTGACAGAAAAGCGCATAAGAAAGAAAGAAAGAAAGAAAGAAAGAAAGAAAGAAGGAAAGAAAGAAAGAAAGAAAGAAGGAAAGAAAGAAAGAAAGAAGGAAAGAAAGAAGGAAACACGAGAGGAAATATATAACAGACAAGGTGACAGAAAAAAGCATAAGAAAGAAAGAAAGAAAGAAAGAAAGAAGGAAAGAAAGAAGGAAAGAAAGAAAGAAAGAAAGAAAGAAGGAAAAAAAGAAGGAAACACGAGAGGAATTATATAACAGACAAGGTGACAGAAAAAAGCATAAGAAAGAAAGAAAGAAAGAAAGAAGGAAAGAAAGAAAGAAAGAAAGAAAGAAAGAAAGAAAGAAAGAAGGAAACACGAGAGGAATTATATAACAGACAAGGTGACAGAAAAAAGCATAAGAAAGAAAGAAAGAAAGAAGGAAAGAAAGAAAGAAGGAAAGAAAGAAAGAAGGAAAGAAAGAAAGAAAGAAAGAAGGAAAGAAAGAAAGAAGGAAAGAAAGAAGGAAACACGAGAGGAATTATATAACAGACAAGGTGACAGAAAAGCGCATAAGAAAGAAAGAAGGAAAGAAAGAAGGAAAGAAAGAAGGAAAGAAAGAAAGAAGGAAAGAAAGAAAGAAAGAAAGAAGGAAAGAAAGAAAGAAAGAAGGAAAGAAAGAAGGAAACACGAGAGGAATTATATAACAGACAAGGTGACAGAAAAAAGCATAAGAAAGAAAGAAAGAAAGAAAGAAGGAAAGAAAGAAAGAAGGAGAGAAAGAAAGAAAGAAGGAAAGAAAGAAAGAAAGAAGGAAAGAAAGAAGGAAACACGAGAGGAATTATATAACAGACAAGTTGACAGAAAAAAGCATAAGAAAGAAAGAAAGAAAGAAAGAAAGAAGGAAAGAAAGAAAGAAAGAAAGAAGGAAAGAAAGAAAGAAAGAAAGAAAGAAGGAAAGAAAGAAAGAAAGAAAGAAAGAAAGAAGGAAAGAAAGAAATAAAGAAGGAAAGAAAGAAGGAAACACGAGAGGAATTATATAACAGACAAGGTGACAGAAAAAAGCATAAGAAAGAAAGAAAGAAAGAAGGAAAGAAAGAAGGAAAGAAAGAAGGAAAGAAAGAAAGAAAGAAAGAAGGAAAGAAAGAAAGAAAGAAAGAAGGAAAGAAAGAAGGAAACACGAGAGGAATTATATAACAGACAAGGTGACAGAAAAATGCATAAGAAAGAAAGAAAGAAAGAAGGAAAGAAAGAAAGAAGGAAAGAAAGAAAGAAAGAAAGAAAGAAAGAAAGAAGGAAAGAAAGAAAGAAAGAAAGAAAGAAGGAAAGAAAGAAGGAAACACGAGAGGAATTATATAACAGACAAGGTGACAGAAAGAAAGAAAGAAGGAAAGAAAGAAAGAATGAAAGAAAGAAAGAAAGAAAGAAGGAAAGAAAGAAAGAAAGAAAGAAGGAAAGAAAGAAGGAAACACGAGAGGAATTATATAACAGACAAGGTGACAGAAAAAAGCATAAGAAAGAAAGAAGGAAAGAAAGAAGGAAAGAAAGAAAGAAGGAAAGAAAGAAAGAAGGAAAGAAAGAAGGAAAGAAAGAAGGAAAGAAAGAAGGAAAGAAAGAAAGAAAGAAGGAAAGAAAGAAGGAAACACCAGAGGAATTATATAACAGACAAGGTGACAGAAAAAAGCATAAGAAAGAAAGAAAGAAAGAAGGAAAGAAAGAAAGAAAGAAAGAAGGAAAGAAAGAAGGAAAGAAAGAAAGAAAGAAGGAAAGAAAGAAGGAAACACGAGAGGAATTATATAACAGACAAGGTGACAGAAAAGAGCATAAGAAAGAAAGAAAGAAAGAAAGAAGGAAAGAAAGAAAGAAAGAAAGAAAGAAAGAAGGAAAGAAAGAAGGAAAGAAAGAAAGAAAGAAGGAAAGAAAGAAGGAAACACGAGAGGAATTATATAACACACAAGGTGACAGAAAAAAGCATAAGAAAGAAAGAAAGAAAGAAAGAAGGAAAGAAAGAAAGAAAGAAGGAAAGAAAGTAGGAAAGAAAGAAAGAAAGAAAGAAAGAAAGAAAGAAAGAAAGAAAGAAAGTGCAAACAAACAATATGACAAAGCGGAAAATTTTAAGTAAATAATAAAGGTGTGTAAGTAGGAGTGAACACAAGAAACAAAAAAAACAAACAAACATATAACGATGAAGAAGGCAGAAAGAAAGAAAGAAAAAAAGAAAAAAGAAAAAAACAAGAAGGCGCTGAGGACGGAACACATAACGAAAGAAGACAATAAAAAGGAGAACAAGAAAAAGAGATTTTTACTTAGTGCAACAGCCTATACCATTTAGAATATAATTGCTTCGTATTACTCAGACTTTGCACAATAAATACAAATTTGTGGTAAATGGCAAAACATATAATATAATCTCCTGAAAGAATCTTCCTGAAGTTGAATATAAATTATATTTACGCGAGAGGCTTGTCTGTACGAAGGACACCCCGACAGAAATGTTTCCTATCGTTTTTACTGATATCACAAAAATACAAGCTATCAACATAAAACTACTGGATCGTGCATTTTTCATCTGCAAAATGCTATTTTCCAAATAAGCTCTAACAATGACTATGCATTTTCAAACAGCCAATATTTTAACTTTTATTAATGTGCATCGCTGAAATGGCTGACATACAATACAAATTGTCTAACTTTGCTCACAAACGCTGTAAACGTTGAGCAATCTTGAAAGAAAACTCTGGTCAATAACTTTTCACAAGTTCACCATTCTGAAATTAAATGTGCCAATTCCTATGTATTTTGACATGCTGAATTCAAATTAGATGATTTCCTACAGGTTTAGAGATATTTGGACATTTATCTCGCATAAATGAATAAAATGTCTCAAAAAAACAAATAAAAACAATGTTGTTTTGCAAAATCTGGAGGCTCGGTGGAGTAATGTATAATGGCTGGGATTGAGGAATCAGAGAGACGAGTTCGAATTCCAGTCGAATCCATTACATTCATTTACGCACTTATACACTTGGGAAAGGTATGAATCCTCGTCTTCTCTACCCCAGCTATGGTTAAATAGCAGGACAAACCGGGTTCTATAGACTTGGATGACAACTGGTCTAACGCAGAAATTAAGGGCAAATATCTGCGGGAAAATTCTGCCTCGTCAGTCTTGTATAGAAAAGTTATATGATCGTCTAACCGTGTATCACGCATGGCACATATCTGACTGGAAACCAGTTTTGATTATCTATCCAGTTCTATAGAGCCTACCAGAGCATTACACAAATACGTCTACATAGCAATATATGTGTTGATTGAAAAATACAACCGGAAATCTCTCTCAGAATTTTATTCAGGCGCAGTTATTCAGCAAACGCTTGACGTGCGCTTCACTCACCGTACATTGGTTTTGTGGAACAATTCAAGATGCGCGTCTAAGAAATGAATCTTCCACGACATGTTAAAGCCAATATATTTACATGCCTTCAGGAAGTTTTTGGCTCTATCGCGCGATTGCTCCCCGCATAAAATAATCAAAGTTGCTACAATATGGAGAGTTAGGTGGCCAGATGTAGTGGCTGATGTGGTCGCAGAAATTTTCTGACAACCGATGATTGGATTCTCCTGCTTTTGTGTCATGGTGCAGAGTTCTGTAGCCAAATATTGGTTATTCCAGCAGCCACCCACTTGAACCAGGGAGCCACTTTATTCTCAAGGCACATGATGTAGTACTCAGTGTTGATTTTGAGGCACTGTGGAAAGATGATTGGCAGTTCAACCTCGCCCCCGCTAGTGACCACGCAAAAACATTGGTAATCACTATTAAACTCACCCAAATCATCTGCACTGTCCTCAGATTGAAACCCAAACACTCTGAAATGTTGGTATTGAAGATTCCGGCGTGAACTCATAACAGGACGTCATCCCGTTTGCAGGTTTCTAGCGATGTGCACTGCCCCATGGTGCTACCTTTCTCAGACATGGTGTCCAACAGACCCTACTATACTGTACCATAGACAAAACAAAAACCCACAACGCACATGTGCGAAATTTAAACTATAAAATTTCGACAATTTTGCACCCTATATATAAATATATATATATATATATATATATATATATATATATATATATATATATATATATATATATATGTGTGTGTGTGTAATGTTATACTTGATAAAATGTGCATTCGTAGAGATTTCTTTAAAGCAAATGACATAAAAATGTCTAAATTTCTCTATTTTTCGTTATTAATGAAAGCTTTGGTTAAACCATTATTGCAATCTTCAGATAAAATCGATGTAGAAATAGATTGGAAAGCCTGTTATTTACAGGAGAAATTGAAGGCAAGAGGGACAAAAGAAACTAATGCATATCCAACCTACCTTACTTTGTGAAAATGCGTGGCTAAACAGGGTTTAGGTGTGATAAAACAAATACTAAGAGCTACAAAGGATAGGAAATTGTGAAGGACCATTATTGCCAACTGCATGATGGGACACGGCACATAAAAGAAGAATGTTGTTTTTAAAAGTTTGATAAAACGTATACAGAAAAAAGTTTGATAAAACGTATACAGAAAAAAGTTTGATAAAACGTATACAGAAAAAAAGCAAATATTAGGTTGGTGCAAAAATAATGTCGTTTTCTCACATAGCAACATATGTGAGAAAACGACATTATTTTTGTACCAACCTAATATAAAAGAAATAGATAGTTGTCTACCGAACCCGACCCCGCGAAAAACGTGAGGTATTTGGAGAAAGTATGGAAAATATTGAATTCATAAAGATCAGAATTTTATTGTTTACCAAATTGCGTTTCATAAAATAAGACGACATCTTGGCTTGTATTAAATATTCATATCATAAAGATGAGCCATTTTCATATTATAATCATGAGACTCTATCTACTAATTTACCATTCATCGATTATTTCATAAAAAGAACAGATTCTTGATTGCAGTCTGACTTATTAATGAGGAAGAAAAAATAGATAAAAGGTTTGTTATAAATGCTAGAACCGGTAAGCATGAACAAGTGTCGTTGCTGGGAACGATTAAAATATAAATAGCTTTATGTATACCCATGTGTAAACTCAAACATAATATTTCTTATAACTCATGCTTTACATGTTCAAGTTCAGAAAAGAAAAGAAAAACAGTGTGTTTGTATATATATATATATATATATATATATATATATATATATATATATATATATATATATATATTATAACTTTTTCATATATTTTCTCTATCCTTATACGTCTCCTAATAAAATGTAGTTTTTTAAGCAAATGTAAAAACAGGAAATAGCGTTCTATGTGCGGCTTGCTTACAAAACAGAATTGTTGATAATCATTTTGTTTCTCCCCAGTCGAGGTGAAAACTAAATGCACCGAAACGAAGTTGGATCTTTGTAGTGAGTAAATTGTTTTTGTCTATATGAAAAAATATAATACATAGTTATTAATAGTTAGTTAAATAGTCATTGCTCTACTATATATATATATATATATATATATATATATATTAACATACACAGATTGTTTCACTATATGAGATCGGAACCCAGCTATCTAAGAAACTACCCCTAAGCTGTTGTCGAACGGCAGGGCTGAAGGTGAATTTAAGCGCATTTAATTTTTAGATAAACACGCCTGTGACTGAGAGAACTCGATTTGTTTTATCGAATACTTACATACATACACACACACACACACACACACATATATATATATATATATATATATATATATATATATATATATGATATTTTTATATATATGAAAGAATGACTTAACTGTAATTTTCCCCGTCTCCGCAAGAAAATAATGACACTAGAATGCAAGGTGTTACAGGACATATAGGAGAATGAGAAGACATACGTCAGGAGAAGTGAGCAAACGAAGAATCATGAACAAGACTCAGGGAGACAGCAATATGAATGATGCTGTTACATTTCATTATTTAATATTGTATGGTGTAGGAAGACAATTAATTGGAACGGAATTTCACAGGTAAGAAGACAGAATAGAACAGACGGTTGCATCTTAGTAGTTGAACTGTAAAAAAGTGATACCTAGTTATCAATCTAGTAGCACACTTAAATAAATGCAGTCGATGCTCAAAGAAGTAAAGCATATCAGACCAATTGCCATGACAATATTTGTAGATTTTTTTGACACTAACATAGACCTTTCTTACACATGATGTCATAATGCGTTGCAGACTCTAATGAACACTTCAGTAATTTTAATCACCCGTCATCATCCGCGCCTTTTACTGAAATTGTTTAATTTAGCACTCTTCTATTTTCCTCTTCTCGTGAGAATGGGGTATTTGAAGGGGTCTCACAAGTGGATTAGTTCCACTCATCATCTAAATCCGACCCTGTTAATACCTCTAGGACCCCACTTTCTTTAATAACTCAAACCAATTCTGCTTGTTTTTCAAGACCCTAGCTCTATTTTAATGAGTTGAAATGATGGACTTATAGTTGCTGAAGACATAATACCCAGAAATTCATCGACACATGTCACAGTGGATAAAGGCGTTGGTTAGATCCAATGACAGAACCCAAAGAGTTCAATACCCGGTTAAGACAATGGAGAAATTTCAAAGGGAATATTAACAGGTAACTGACATCCATGGCTCGTGAAACTAGATCAGTCCACCCCAGTGAGCGACAGGGTTCAGTTCGACATTCCGCCCTGAAGAAGTACAACGGCTGAAACGTTGTATTAAATATGAGATGACAAAGATGAGAACAATAGTCCGAATACTGCAAATAATGTACATAATACCTTGTCTCAGAAATATACACAGATATTGATGGAATTGTGTTCATAGTTTTGCAGTGCTCTTGTAAAATATACTCTGTTTCCAATGCGATTAAGGTTATCAATATCAAAATAAAGACACTATACTTTAATGATATATCTATAAATATTCGGCGAAGAAGAAATTCACGCTTATTTGACCACTTCCTTAACAATGAACGTCTTGATGGTAAAAATCTTTACAACATTTACAAATTTATAAATGTGTAGTTGCCAGGTTTAATGGTGGTCAACTTTTTCCGTTAATAATATTTGGTGTAGTCTGGAAATCTCTTGTCAACTTTTATATTGCTAAGTTCTTTAAGGAATAGCAATGGCAAGGATTCGACTACAATAGTTCGAATAATGTAAATAATGTGCATTCGACCACATCCAATCTTGTTAAGCAAATCTAAGGTAGACAACAAAGACAATAAAAGTAACATTAAAAAAATGTTTCACTAACAAACTACATACAAATGACAAATTGAATGTATTCGCCCTAAGAAACATTATATGAAATGCAACATATATATATATATATATATATATATATATATATATATATATATATATATAATAAAAAGGCTTAAACACTAATGTTCCATGGTCATAATTTATTCCATTGGAATCGTAAATACGATCCAATTCATCAGAGCTACAAATTCAAAAAGAAAACAGAAAAAAACCTACTCCGGAAATAAAAATAGAATTTAGAGAGAGTGTAATTATGAGAGTGTGAGACGAATGTTAGTTTATAAGAGAGGGGTTTAACGGAGAGAGTTTTATTTAAAATTAGGTGTGAGTGGAAGGGGGAAAAAGACTGTTGTCGGATGTCTAAAACATTGTAAGGATACACATCGACGTGACATACACACACCATGGCCGATCA
>OZ010579.1:94796282-94868782 GCA_963932145.1 Acanthosepion lycidas
CGCTAAAAAATTACTATCTCCGCCAAATTATTTTAAAATCTAACATTATTTTCTGGCTTTAAATAACCTTCAAAGCGTTGATAAGACTTAGAAAACATTAATCATTGTGGGGCTTAAATAAATAACTTTCATGCATTCGATCTATAAAACAGATATTATGTGATGAACAAATCAATAATACACTGAAATATCATATATATATATATATATATATATATATATATATATATATATATATATATATATATATTATACGATCGAACTCATTACGCAATCATAATGCTTCTAGCGAAACTATTAATATCATTACATGTGAAGGAAGTTTTTTTTTTTATAATTTCCTTAACATTTTAAAATAAATTAGCCGAAAGTATGGCTTGAGAGTCTCTGAAGGTAGAGGATTACTGAACGATATTGGTGATATCAATGTCATCAGAGGTTGTAGAAAGTAAAGACGTTAAAAATAAAGACCATAGATTAAGATTAACCCATGACAGAAGTTAAGATTTTATAGTTCAGGGAAGGATTCACTCGGGAGTTATTCCCACAAAGTATCAATTCTTTCGAAAAGGCGATCTGAGTAGAAGTTCTTCGGAATAATTGGTATACGGGAGAAATGAGGCTGTTTCTACTCCGCGGACTTTGCAAGGTGTGTCCGAACTGAAATAGCAAGTCTAAAGAATGTTGCATAATTGTCATGCAGGTATGTAGGTAGTCTTCTAAAGATATTGGATGAGAGGTCAAATATCGTAAACGTTCTGTCATTTTTCAATAGCCCTGATTCACGTTTGCTGTATTATTTTCTTATTTATTTTTAATTTTATTTATTTTTTGTTATTGATTGAAAATCTTGCATTCAATAATTCCCCCGCAAATAAAATACTGTTTATAGAACCATACGTTTGTAACATTTTCAGATTTGTTTAAGCATCCTTTACTTAAAACAATTTTTCAGATAATGTATGTTGATTTTCTAAGCGTAGACCAGAAGTATGAGGTACAGAGTGACGATCGAACTCAGTTATATGTAATACGTGATAAACGCTTGGGCGATCATGTATCTTTCGATACATGACTGATGAGGCGGATTTTTTCACGTAGGTTGTTAGTTGCCATCAAAAAGTATAAAACCTGGCGAAAGAAGAGGGTTTATATCTTTCGCAAGGGTATTAGCACGTGAGTGTAGCTGATTCGACTGGAATTCGAACTCTGCTCTCCGATTCTCAATCTGAGCCGCTATCCACCGTGTCTCACAACTCAGTCGTAATTGATCGATGAAGACGAATTCGCTAAACTACGTTGAAGTGTCTGTGGTGATTTTCTATGCGTAGATTAGATATGACACAAGGCATTACGAGGCACCCGGTGAGGATCGAACTCACTACTCAGTCGTAATTATTCTAGCGAGGCAAACTTGTTAGTCATTATTCCACATTGAGGTATCTTTAGATAATTTAAGTATAATGTATATATCTGTGACATTTCTTTTGTATTATTGATATGTGCATCACATAATATCAGCTTTATATATCGAATGCATGAATGTTATTTATTTAAGCCACCCAATAATTAAACGCAGACAGTCTGAATACTGCACCAGCATTTGAAAAGAAAAAGTTACCGACTGCCCGGCGTCAAAATTCGATCACACTCAGTCCCCCGTCACTCAACGATCATTTTCGAGATCTTTTCCTAAACTTAATTCATGATAATCATTTATTCCTACAGGTCCTCGTACGTAAAGACATTGTTCGAAATTTAGCTCTGTGATTTCTCACCACCTGTAACCATTAAACAGGATAAGTTGTCAGTAAATTAATCTTTTTTTTTTTTTTTATTGATTTTATTTTTCATTGATGTAAATGACATATTGGAGACTTTTCTAAATGATGTAGCGGCTTGTTAGTGCTAGCACAAATTAACATACACATATGAGTGGACATTTTGTATGGACTCGTTACGTAAGTTAGTGGCGATAGGCTTGGACTATAGAACCAATATGGCTGTACACAACTGCAATCTCTACTTGGAATATCATAACATGGCCTTCTCAATTCATACATGGAAAATTAATTATTTACATTATTCGGACTATTGTCCTCATATTTGTCGCCATATTTATTACAACGTTTCAGCCGTTGTAAGCTCTAGCCTTCTTCAGGCGGCTGGAATATCCAACTGAATACTTAATTTCGATCACTGGGGTATACTGTTATATTTCCACGTGTCATGTTTAATGGATGTCAGTTATCTCCTGTTAATTTTCCCTCTGAATGTTCTCCACTCCCTTAACTGGGTATTGAACTCACACTCTTTGGGTCCTGTCACTGGATCCAACCAACGCCTTTATCCACCGTAATAAATATGGCGACAAATATGAGGACAATAGTTCGAATAATGTAAATAATGTACATAATACCTCATCTCAGAAATATAGACAGATACTGAACAATTAATCAATTTCTCCTGGTAATTACTATACTTAAACTCGGCTTCGAAATAGACAAAGTAGTTAGATTAAAAAGGATAGCCGGAAACTTTCATACTTTTAAATAAATTCTTTAAAATAATCTACGATTGTGAATTTTTTTTCTACAATATTTTCAGGTTAAATTAAGTGGTGAGAAGAAGTTTCTTGAATATTTAATAAAAGGGTTGGTTCGATAAAAATGGCGTTGATTTCTTTGTGGTCGTCTTTTTAACATTCAAATGTAGAGCGTGGAGTTGTTTGTGGGTAGAATCATTTTAGGTGGCCAAAAATATCGTAATTCAAAATATGATTAAAAATGAATTATCTTAAAATACAAAATATGTTTCAATTTTAAATAACTTCATAATTCCATCGGAAATATCTTACAAGTTATGTCAACTCGTGAGAAAATAGGAAAATTTTGTTCAGGTCTTCGTCAAACCACGATATTATTCAGAATCGAAAAGTATTGATATTTATCAATTTATCATTAATTCCCTTTCATAATATCAAAAATCTGTGAAATCAACCGTTGGGTTTTGATAGGGTTATTGGACATACGCTGCTATTTACAAATGTCAAGTTTTAAATTATGCTTGCATGAAATATATTTGTGTGTGTTTTTTTTTCAATTTTTTTTTAGTTTAAATAACTATATATTCGTAAGTGAAAAACAAGACATTGAAAGAGGAATTTTCCCGAAGCATACGCACAAACATTATATGATAAAATGTATTTATCTTCAATGAAGAATAAACGGACATGAAATTTATTTTGTTTTTTTTCGATCACCAAAGGTAAGCAGCGTCTAACCTCGTCGGTACTTAGATGGGTGACAACTTGGGAAGAGCAGGAATAGGAAGGACATTTTTCATCTCAGAAAAAAAATCCCGTGCAGGAATAGTCTCGTTTTGGATGAAATTTTACAACATTTTGGTAGCTTAACGTCACCATTAACGACAAGCATTATGAATGTAATTGTTCTTTGGACAGTGTATGTATGTAATGGACTCACTTGTCGACACACTCATTCCGTTTCTATGTCTGAGTCGTATGTGACCGTTCAGTTCTCCTAGTGATCTGCATACAAGACCACATATTTTGCAACAGCGAGGATATCGGGATGTAACAAGAGGAATATTTGCTGACGCTTTTCGTCATTCTTTCGTCTCTCTGTCGCTCAATACGATAGATTGCAAATTAATGACTTTAACAAACTGCGTAGGTATATATATATATATATATATATATATATATATATATATATATATATATATATATAATAAAAAGTAATATAAATACTAATATTCCATGGTCATAATTTATTCCAATGGAATCGTAAATACGATCCAATTCATCAGACTTACAAATTCAAAAAGGTTTTTGAATGAAATATTAGTGCTTAAGCCATTTTATTATATCCTTACTCTGTCCAGGACATTGAGTTCTACCTGGATTCTATCCTCTCGGAATTTTTTATTAAAAAAATATACATGTATGTGTATGCAGCTATGTGTATATATATTTATATAATTTGCATATGTATGTGTATATTTACCACTAATATATATATATATATATATATATATATATATATATATATATATATATATATATATATATATATATATATATATATATATAGATAGATAGATAGATAGATAGATATATAGAAGGATAGATATTTTGTGTGTATTTAGGCAGCATTTTTTCATTGATAAATGTTTCATTAAACAATGTAGACAAGTTTTGTCTATTTTATGTAAATTCTTTTCATATCGTCTGATAAGCTTAATAGCATTATCATTAAAATTATAAACCAATAAATATTATTATTTGCAACGGAGAAATATTTATGTTGGTCACAACACAAACTCGCTTTCACGAAGCTTGACACTACAATTGAATGAAAACTCTATCATTTTAGACATTTAAAACAACAAGCCTAGCCGCATATACAATTCCAGAAAACCCTCGTTGAAAACACAGCTATACTTATACATGAAAACAATAAACAAAAACTAAAACTTCTTGTAGCTATATACGTAAAAATGTTGAAACCTAACATGAACAAAATAAACAATGCAATCTCCACAAATATTCTCAGATCCCTATAATTGATAACAGAAGCCACTGATTTATACCAACGGTTTCCCATACTTAATACATCTCGTTTTCACTCTCGCGTGGTCATGTGTGACGTCATGAGCAGGGGTGCAATTTTCGCTTCCAGCGTCTTATATGCAGGAATTTCTGTTTACAAGGAACTCTTGCATGTAAAGATAAACAGACTATTATTATTGTGTTGTCCGTGTATTGTTTAATATATTGTAATGTAATTGTCATCTTTGATAATGACTTACATAAGCCGAAAGCTTAGATAGGATTGAAAAATATGTATCAATATTGTGATTTTCTTTCTTCTTTTAATGATAATGCTATTAAGCTTATCAAACGTTATGAAAAGAATTTACATAAAATAAAGAGACAAAACTTGTACATCTTATTTGATGAAACATGCATCAATATATACATATATATATATATATATATATATATATATATATATATATATATATATATATATATATATATTGGTCATTTTACACGCACTCCCAAGCGAATTGATTATGACGTATGTGAAAGAGAATGAGGCGACTTTCGAAAGAACTGAAAACCCAAACCTGAACAGGAATCAAAGAATAAACCTCGACTTTTGTTTAAAAGACGTGGAAAGTATGCGATAGAGAAACTAAGATGAAGAGAAGAGAAATATTAGGTTGGTGCAAAAATAATGACGTAATAATGTCGTTTTCTGACGTTAAAAATACGTCAAAAACCGACATTATTACGTCATTATTTTTGTACCAACCTAATAGACAGAGAAAAAAATGTCACAGTGATAAGCATATGTTTGTATGTATTACGCCACACCGCGAAGCACTATATAATTGATGATAAAAATCTATACCAAAACTCAATAAAAAATCGCCATTGATTTGAGTCTTTAATATATACTTTGTCTTTAAAAAAAAATCTAAAATTACTTTCTAAAAATACTTGCCAGCAATTTCCCATGAAATAGCTTTGCATCTTGGAGACCATCATTAATTTCAAGAATTACTTGGGTAGATATGATCGCATTGTTTTGATCATATTCACTCCGTTATGAATTCGAAGGAAAAAACAGTTTGTTTTTATGTCGAAGTTATTCAACACGAGCTCACCGAATAACTGGAAGGAATACACGAGGTTAAAAGAATTTTGCACTGAAAGGAAATACACAAGAAAAATATCCATTCATTTTATGTCATTCATAAAATGGTTGACATTGACTCTTCACCACTTGGTTGAGGTTATGGTCCGGTTCCTTGTACCACGGTGATAGACCAAGGTAGAACCAATAAAGAAGTCGAACACGTATATGGAATAACACAGATATATTACAAACAGGAAGATATTCAGAGAAGTAGAAAGTGTTAGTATGAATAATCAGGTTTAGTAGTAATTGTCTGAATGCGACTCTGTTTCGGACTCCATCTGCTCGACTGACTGACTTGCTCGCTCTGACTGACTGACTCCTGAAGGACTTCTGACCGACCTCACTCCAGACTACAGACTGAACAGTATTTAGTCACCCCCACGAGGTTATCATGTGGCGCAAGACCGGTTTAACGTGGGATCTCCGAGCTCGTGGGATCTCCGAGCTCGTGGGCTCGGCCAAAAATTTGCCCTTTGAACCCGTATAAATGGGTTCAGGGTCAGTTTACCTCCCCGAAAGAGACTCCGCCCTTCGGTGTAGCCTCGTTCGGGTTCCTCCCCGCCCAAATGCAGACAGTTCAACCGATCAGCCGGTCAGCCGGACGCCCGACTTCGGAATGAACGGTATTTAGTCACCACCCACCACGAGGGCATCATGTTATCTTTTTATAGGTAAGGTCCCATAACTGTTGCTCGGAATAAATTTGAACTTTTCCTAACTAACTGAGATTTTTTGATCACCATCTCTTTACCACTCATGCTCGGTTCATATGTTACTTGCTATTTACAGAAAGTGCTACACTCTGAAGTTGCATCTGGATAGACAAAGATACATTCCTAAAACAAAGCAGCGTATGAAGTAACAGAGAAATTCTGTTAGAAACAAAGAAAAGAGTACTGAACTATTACGTAATATTACATCTCCTATATAGCAGTTAATGCTGAAAAATCTCTTCACAGATGAATCGGAGAATTGAGACAGAAGAAATGTTTTTCTACAGGAACTTGCTGAGGATGCCATGAACCTAACGTATGCCCAAAGTTTTAGAGACAATGGAAAAAAGGAACATAAAATTAACATCAGAAAAAGACAGTTGAACTTTCTAGGAGTTATAATGCGGAAAGCATAATGGAAAACCTTATAATCACAGGACGGACTGACGGAAAGTTGGACAATAAGACAACACATAACTTACTTAGTGAGCTTGAGTAAATGGCTGGCGGAACAAGGTTCAGGAGTTATAACCAAAAGGCAAATTTTCTTTAGATGGAAAAGGAATTTTCGAGAGCTATGATCCTCTACGATCAAAAAGGAGATAATATATGGAAGAAGATATCCCGTCAGTGTGAAATTATCCAGACCCTCTTCCTTTGTTATTTTCAGAGAAACATTAGCTCTTTTGTTTTTATCGTATATAAAAAAATTCTTTGCAGTTTTATTCTACATGAAACTACCATGACTGTCCATGATATTTTCAGTACTCCTCTCTAGACTTACATATCTGTGACTTTAAATTCCTTCTTAATTGTGAAGAGATCATCCAATATTCAGTTCTTATTAGACAGTATGCATTATATTGCAGTCGTTGTGCATTCCTCGGACTCACGTTTTCTGCTGGTATGAATTGAAAAGACTATATTGAATCCATTGTTAAGTCAGCTGATAATAAAGTCAGTTAACTATGTCAGGCGATACAATTTTTCTCTCCTGAAACATGTGTATAATTCTAATAATCTATGCTTAGAATATTAATTCCACACCCTGTAACCCTTTGTGTTTTAGTGGTATTACTGCTTTGCTTGTGGTCATACCGATGAAAAGAACATTCCACACTCTTTAATTTGCTTCTGTAGATACTGTCCTATTTCTTTTATAAATTTTAACATTTCACGCTTCTTCAAAGCTTATTTTATATCTTTTCAGGCAAACTATTTTTTTATCCCCAATCATGTCAACCTCGTATTAGTTCACCTTCCTAAATAATATATCTCTGAAATGTATATCCGTGCAAATTTATATCGTCTGTTGTTCATTAATATAGTAGAACTCAACTTTATCTGTAGCGGTCAAACAGCGTAATATTGCTGGCACATAAAATTCAAGCCCAGAACAAGATTAATTATTGATAAATTATGTATATTTTTTACTACAGTTTCACTCAATAAATGTCAAAGAGCCATTCCTGTTAGCTAGTTCCTGATGTTGTTGTATGGATGTAAATGTATGAAGTAAATGCAGATTATGAGATAAATAACATTAGATAAATAATAATTGGCAAACAGATTTGAAGAGGTTAACATTTTAATGATCAAAGGAGCATTCTTTCTGAAGTCTATTCTATATGCCGCCATTCCCGGAAAGAAGCTCTCTGAGTGAAAATGACACCTGCCCACTGTAATGTGAAGTGAATGACAATGATCCGACCTTGCCTAAAATGGCAAGGCGTGTCTTTAAAATTATGAGATGGTGAAACTAATGTAGCTCGTTTGAACATTTGCTATGTATATAGCGATAGCTAGAAATGTAGATTGCGAGGTTTCGTCTGTCTAAAAGGGGATCTATATTTGAAACAATTATATCAGACTCAAAGTCGTATAAAGGGTTTTGAAATCTTTCAATGCTGGAAACTGATGATTAGTCAGAGTCTGGCCTGATCTGACTTTTGAGATAGTATGACAAGTAGTGTCAGAAATACGCACAAGGAACCGGTCATTTTACCAGAGTTTTAAGGAATTGATTATACTTTATGGATCCCCATGAGATCTGAAGTGAACTTGAGTCTCAATAGTCGTTCAAGGCAAATAGATTAATTGAGAATCCATGCGTTCATAAGGTTTGAAGAAAATTCAAGTTTTGTCCAAAATATGACGGAACGTTGCAAAGGTATTTAATCATTTCACCCAAGTCAGGAAATAAATCCACTAAAACGCAAGGATGTTAAAGAATATTAGAAAAAAAGGCTATAAACGAGAGAGAACAGTAAAATAAGAGGAATTAACAATAGACATAGTAACGATTGCTATTACATTTAAACTCTTGAAGAGAAACGTTGTCTGTAATGCAAGTAACCAGAAAAAAGTTCCAGAAACCAAAAGTGCGAGAGAAGAAACTGCTAGCATAAAACTTACGGTTAAATCAATGCATTTCAAATTTAAAATAAGCCGAATTAGTCGTCAAACATGTAGTATGCTTAAATTCAGCCGTGTCTCTATCCGAAGACAGACAACGAACTGCCAGACTCCAACTCGTCAGTTTTTCTCAGCCGTGTCTCTATCCGAAGACAGAACCGCGAGTGAGTTACTCTCTGCGGCAAGATGGAGGTTTTGTCAATCGTAAGACAGACAACGAACTGCCAGACTGCAAATCGTCTTTTTTTCTCAGCCGTGTCTCTATCCAAAGACTGAACCGCGAGTGAATCACTTTCTGCCGGAAGACGGAGGGTTTCTCAATCTTAAGACAGACAACGAACTGCCAGATTCCAATTCGTCTGTTTTTTCTCAGCGATGTTTCTATACGAAGACAAAACAGCGAGTGAGTCACTCTCTGATGGAAGATGGACGTTTTGTCAATCTGAAGACAGACAACGAACTGCCAGACTCCAACTCGTCTGTTTTTCTCAGCCGTGTCTCTATCCGAAGGCAGAACCGCGAGTGAATCACTCTCTGCCGGAAGACGGAGGTTTTGACAATCTTAAGACAGACAACGAACTATCAGACTCCAACTCGTCTGTTTTTCTCAGCCGTGTCTCTATCCGAAGACAGAACCGCGAGTGAATCACTCTCTACCGGAAGACGGATATTTTGTAAATCGTAAGACAGTCAACGAACTACCAGACATCAACTCGTCTGTTTTTCTCTGCTGTGTCGCTATCCGAAGAGAGAATCGCGAGTGAGTCACTCTTCGCCGGAAGACAGAGGTCTTGTCAAACGTAAGACAGACAACGAACTGCCAGACTCCAACGAGTCTGTTTTTCTCAGCCGTGTCTCTATCCGAAGGCAGAACCGCGATTGAGTCACTCTATGCGAGAAGACGGAGGTTTTGTAAATCGTAAGACACACAACGAACTTCTAGACACCAAATAGTCTGTTTTTCTCAGCCATATTTCCATACGAAGACAGAACAGCGTGTGAGTCACTCTCTGAGGGAAGATGGATATTTTGTCAATCTGAAGACAGACAACTAACTACCAGACTCCAAATCGTCTGTTTTTCTCAGCCATGTCTCTATCCGAAGAGAGAAACGCGAGTGAAACTCTCTCGGCCAGAAGACGGAGGTTTTGTAAATTGTAAGACAGACAACGAACTGCCAGACTCCAAATCGTCCTTTTTTCACTGCCATGTCTCTATCGGAAGACAGAACCGCGAGTGCCTCACTCTATGCGTGAGGACGGAGGTCTTGACAAACGTAAGACAGACAACGTACTGCCAGACTCCAATTAGTCTGTTTTTCTCATCTGTGTCTCTATCCGAAGAGGGAACCGCTAGTGATTTACTCTCTGCTGGAAGAAGGAGTTTTAGTCAATCTTAAGACAGACAACGAACTGCCAGACAATAACTCGTCTGTTTTTCTTAGCCGTGTCGCTACCCGAAGACAGAACAGCGAGTTAGTCTCTCTCTGCCGGAAGACGGAGGTCTTGTCAATGGTTAGACTGTCAACGAACTGCCAGACTCGAACTTGTCAATTTTTATCAGCCATGTCTCTATCCGAAGAGAGAACCGCAAGTGAGTAACTCTCTTCTGGAAGAAGGAGGTCTTGTAAATCCTAAGACAGAGAACGAACTGCCAGACTCCAAATCGTCTGTTTTTCTCAGCCGTGTCTCTATCCGAAGACAGAACCACGAGTGAGTCAGTCTCTGCAAGAAGACGGATATTTTGTCAATCGTAAGGCAGACAAAGAACTGCCAAACTCCAACTCGTCTGTTTTCTCAGCCGTGTCACTATCCGAAGCTGAACCGTGAGTGAGTCACTCTCTGGGGGAAGACGGAGGTTTTGTCAATCGTAAGACAGACAACTATATGCCAGACTCCGTCTGTCTTTCTCAGCCGTGTCTCTATCCCAAGACAGAACCGCGAGTGAACAACTCTCTGCCGCAAGACGGAGGTTTTGTAAATTGTAAGACAGACATCGAACTGCCAGACACCAAATCATTTGTTTTTCTCAGCAGTTTCTCTATACGAAGACAAAACCGCGAGTGAATTACTCTCTGCGGGAAGATGTATGTTTTGTCAATTTGAACACAGACAACGAACTGCCAGGCTCCAACTCGTCTGTTTTTCTCATCTGTGTCTCTATCCGAATAGATAACCGCGAGTGAGTCACTCTCTATCGGAAGACTGGCGTCTTGTCAAACGTAAGACAGACAACGAACTGCCAGACTCCAATTCGTCTTTTTTTTCTCAGCAGTGTCTCTATCCGTAGACAGAACCGCGATGATCACTCTCTGTGGGAAGACTGAGATTTTGTAAATCGTAAGACAGACAACCAACTGCCAGTCTCCAACTCGTGTTTTTTTCCCAGCCGTGTCTCTCTCCGAAGGCAGAACAGTGTGAATCGCTCTCTGACGGAAGACGGAGGACTTGTCAATCGTCAGACAGTCAACGAACTGCCAAACTCGAACTCGTCTGTTTTTCTTAGCCGTGTTTCTATCCGAAGACATAACCGGGAGTTAGTCTCTCTCTGCCGGAAGACCGAGGTCTTGTCTATCTTAAGACAGACGACTAACTGCCAGACTCCAAATCGTCTGTTTTTCTCATCTGTGTCTCTATGCGAAGAGATAACCGTGAGTGAGTGACTCTCTATCGGAAGACGGAGTTTTAGTTTGATAAACGTAAGACAGACAACGTACTGCCAGACTCCAATTAGTCTGTTTTTCTCAGCTGTGTCTCTATCCGAAGAGGGAACAGCTAGTGATTTACTCTCTGCCGGAAGACGGAGTTTTAGTCAATCTGAAGACAGACAACGAACTGCCAGACACTAACTCGTCTGTTTTTCTGTGCCGTGTCACTATCCGAAGAGAGAACCGCGAGTGAGTCACTCTCTGGCGGAAGACGGAGGTTTTGTCAATCTTAAGAGAGACCACGAAATGACAGACTCCAACTCGTCTGTTTTTCTCAGCTGTGTCTCTATCCAAAGAGAGAACCGCGAGTGAATCACCCTCTACGGGGAGACGGAAATTTTGTAAATCGTAAGACAGACAACTAACTGCTGGACTCCAACTCGTCTGTTTTTCTCAGCCGTCTCTTTATCCGAAGACAGAACCGTTAGTGAGTCACTCTCTGCCGGAAGACGGAGGTTTTGTCAATCTTAATACAGACAACGAACTGCCAGATTCCAACTCGTCTGTTTTTACTCATCTGTGTCTCTATCCGAAGACAGAACCGGGAGTGAATCTCTCTCTGCCGTGAGACGGAGGTTATGTAAATCGTAAGATAGACAACGAACTGCCTGACTCCAACTCGTCTGTTTTTCTCAGCCGTGTCTCTATCCGAAGTCAGAACCGCGAGTGAGTCACTCTCTGCCGTAAGACGGAGGTCATGGCAATCGTAAGACAGACAAATAACTGCCAGACTCGAACTCGTCTGTTTTCTCAGCCGTGTCTCTATACGATGAGAGAACCGCGGGTGAGTCACTCTCCCAGGGAAGACGGAGACATTGAACTGCCATACTCCAACCAGTCATTTTTTCTCAGCCGTGTGTCCATCCGAAGACAGAGCCGCGAGTGAGTCACTATCTGCTGGAAGACGGAGGTTTTGTCAATCATAAGACAGACAACGAACTGCCAGACTCCAACTCGTCTGTTTTTCTCAGCCGTGTCTCTATCCGAAGACAGAACAGACATATCAATTGATTCAATATATTTCAACTTTATTCCTGTGTGAAGTTATGCTGTCAATTACTTAAAATGCTAAGAAGAGATACATACCCATGTCTTGTATCCATTTCTCTTTAATTTCAATCAATAATTTGTCTTATAAATGATCATTTTCCATCTAGTATTATTCTTGTTTTACTATAAATACTTTGTTGTAATCTAATTATCTCCATTGTTTCTTGTATGCGAAATCGACTTATATAGAGTTGCCTTGATTTGAATAAATAGGTGACAGTGGCTTACTTTATCGTCACTCTGATGCCAGCCGCTTTCTGGCTATATGATGATATATATTACGATTTAATATGCCTATTATGTAATTTGGAAGCGACGGCAAGACAAACGAAGTGGAGATAACTGACATTGTTTTAATGTCAAGGGAATAGGAAATACGGGTTGATTGAACAAAATCAACATTAATAAATAAAATTGAAGTCACATGATGCAAGCTGAAAAGCAGAAAAGGAAGAAGGGAAAAAGCGAAATGTGTACAAAGGAAGAAAAGTCAAAGTTAAAGTGAAATATGATACAATATAAATATGTGATTTGATCAATGCAAACGGGAAAATAGATTTTAAAAGAAAGAATTATGAGAATAAAAGAAATGAAACACAAGAAAATTGGTCAAACAACATATAACTAAGACACAAACAAATGAAGGAATAAAAGAATTGATATAATGATAAAAAGAATCAAACCTAAACCGAGAACGAAAAATTGAAAAGAAAGAACAAAAAACCGAGAATAGATAGGACAGATAGAAAACTAAAATATAGAAGAAAAATAATTAAAAAAAAAAAAGTAAAAAAAAATAGATTTAGTGAAAACAATAAGAAAAATAAGACAAATCCCTTCAAAATCAAACAAAACCAAAGGGAAAAGAAGGGCATAAAAAGATATAAAAATTAGCGTTGTATTGAATATAGAAACATGATGCAAAATACGACAAGGATAAAAACAAAAAGAATGAAATAAAGATTTTTTTGAAATCGTAACAAAGAAAGATAAGGGATGCAAATGTAAGACGAAACAAAGGGAAATACATGAAAAGAAATGAAAACAAAATGCAACAAAGAAGGTATCAAAATAAATATAGATTAGTATAATGTCAATGAAAATGATTAAAAAGTAAATTCATAGAAAAACTATTTAATATTAATAATAGTATTAATACAAATATTACGAATAACAAAAATAGAAGCAATAATAACAATAGAAATATTCAAAGCAACAACAATACGGATAATGACAGATCAGCAAATAACAAAAACATCTTCATCAACAACGATAATAATAATAATAATAATAATAATAATAATAATAATAATAATAATAATAATAATAATAATAATACAAAGTTGGGTACCTTTTGGAGATTTCCAAAATGGATGATAAGAAACTCTTTGCCAAAGAGTCAATGGATTGAATGGTATCGTCAATAAATATAAATTATTTCAATGATGTTATCGGTATGGATATCGAATCAAATAAAGGCAGAAAAGTAGCATTCATGAAAGGGAGAACGACAGAAACGCTTCCAGCAAATTGTAGAGAGACCAAAATTATTTCCCTTTGACCAAGACAAAAATACAAATAAAAATGAATAATACATATTGACGAGAATAGAAACGGTCACATGATCTAACGAGACCCGGAACACATCGTTAGGAAGATAAGATAATTTTTTTTTTTTTTTGCTCCGGGATGTCATAGAAAACAAAATTTCAGGTAAATAAGTACAAAATTTATATTGTTTTTGGTAGTCAGAGTTTTGTAAGTAGATATGTAAATAGATATGTGCAAAACATGTATTAAGAATTGTGTGTGTATATATATATATATATATATATATATATATATATATATATATATATATATATATATATATATCACTTATTATAAAACCCAGATTGTGTGTGTGTGTGAGTGTGTGTGTGTGTGTGTGTGTGTGTGAGTGTGTGTGTGTGTGTGTGTGTACGTTTATATATTGGTTCGATTTTCCTACATTTTTCAACCGATTTCAACA
This sequence comes from Acanthosepion lycidas, assembly GCA_963932145.1. Lineage (NCBI taxonomy): Eukaryota > Metazoa > Mollusca > Cephalopoda > Sepiida > Sepiidae > Acanthosepion > Acanthosepion lycidas. The sequence goes on from OZ010579.1 coordinate 94,810,911, forward strand.
AAACTTCAGAGGACTAAGTAAAATTACATTGTGGTCGTTCTAACAAAGCCAAAAATTGGAAAAACACAATTGTTTTGCACGAAATCAATTTGAAAATACAGTTAAGAGGCATCACAAGAATGAAAGCGAGACAGCTCATATCGATTTAAACTTATTATAAAACCCAGGTTGTGTGTGTGTGTTCGTTTATATATGGGATCTGATTTCCTACATTTTTCAACCGATTTCAACAAGACTTCACTTTTTTTTGTCAAGTATTGTTTCTTATTGTCTTGCACACTTTTTTTTTTTTTTTTTTTTTTTACATTCTGAATGCTTTAAAAATTCCATTTACAAGACAATTGTTTATAATAAAATTCTATTCAATCGGTAGACTCATAACGATCGAAAACAATGTTTTTGTTTTAATTTAGCTTTGACCAATTCGTAAAAAAAAAAACAAACTAAGTAAGACATGCGTGTCCGTCAACCTTAAACAATAATCTTTGTCAATTTTATTTTTCAGTCTTTATGATGGTCGATACTTGATTTATCTCTTACTGTTACATCCCCGGGCAAAGCCGGTCTCTACTGCTAGCATACATACATATATATATATAGATATATATATATAACTGGTTCTATACAAATAATTTTTTGTTTTGCTTGAACTTTTGACATATTGATATGGTTGTTTGTTTCATGCAGTTTAAACTAGGCATAAGTTAATATTCTAGTATATAAAAATTTTGTGAAAGCGTCGAAAGATACATTTTGCTAAAAAAAGAGAGACAAATCCCTAACAACATAGCTAGTGAATCCATAATATATATATATATATATATATATATATATATATATATATATATATATATATATATATATATATATATATATATAGCATGTGCTAGGTTAATTGTCGCGATTTTATATGTTTAATTTCGTGTATGGCCGTTGTTTGTTGTCGATTTTGTCAGCCTCAGTGCATAATAGAGTCATTTGGACACAGTCATGTTAGAAAAAGCGCAACATAAACCAATTTACTCTGACATAAATTTGGAAACGGAATACTATATTGTTTGGCATTCGGATCGGAAGCATCAATACAAACCTTTCAGAATATTGGTTGCCAATATGATGTCAGTGTAGAAGATTTGGAAAGAGTTCGATGAGTTGCAATTACGAAAGTACACCAGCTATGAACACTCACTCTGATCGTTCCGATAAGAAAATAACTCTTGAAATTGTTGGTGAGGTCCTCAGACTTAAGACAGTAGTCTACATTAACTGCCTTGAGGAGGTAGTTCTACACTGGTTCAACTGTGTGGCTGCTGGAAGTGCTACGTCTGATAACATGACTCTGCACCATGCCACACAAGTAGACGGACACAATCGTCGCTGCGACCTCATCACGCCATCCATCTAGCCGCCTAACTCCTCAGATTGCAACGAATTTGATTATAATGTGGGTGCAGAAGAGCAAGAGACAAAAAACCCTCCTTGAAATACAAATTCAATTGAAATCAACATTCAGCAACTTAAACAGGGAGAGTGTCTAGAAAAGCTGCAGGAGATTTCAAAGTCGTCTGGAGTCCGTGGTTTATTTTAATGAATAAATTTACTCTTTAGTATAAGATATTTTTATGTAATTTTGGTAAACATATCTGTTAAAATGAGATGAGTGTGTGTTATTTTCATTTCTGTGACACTGAGACAATTTATGAATGAAACCCTGTATATATACATATTACACACATACTACAAAAAAACAAAAAAAAAATATTGGAAGTGCACCACGAACAGTCTAAAAAATAATAATAAATTTTCTTGTTTCTATTCATTCAAACATTACCAGTAAGTTTACGATTATTAAATCTCACTTCTATCTGAGAAATGTAACTTCACAAATTATTTAGAATATCGATATTTCTCGAAATTTCTTTAGGTAGCCAAACTACATAATCTTACTTTCAACGGATTTTCCCCTTAGCAATCACTTCTATTAATTTACTTGGCTACATCATATTTCATGGGATAATTAAGCCTGATGCTGACCGACTATGTTCACTTAAAGAATTAACTTAAAGATAAAGCTGTCTCTCGCAGGAACCTTTGTTTATTTTCTTATGATTCCCAATGGATATCAAAGTATTCGGATGAGATCAAACCCTTAATTATGGCCGATTCGTTCCATTAAAATAGCGAGTCCCTAGGAGGATCTAGAAGCTTAAAGAAGAAAGCGAAAGTGCCTTACTTTACTTTATTGAAGAAAACGTCCCCCCACCGCGTTCAGTATCTTTCCTCACACGATCACTAACGATAACTGAACGAAAGTACGTTTCGGTAGAAAATGAGCCTTCAGTTATTATTGAAGCTGTAAAAAGGCGGTTTCACTATTTATGTGGTCAATATTTTTAACATCATTATGCAACAGCAAGCGGTGAACCTCAGGTTGAATACTGGGAGTCATTGAAAAATTAAAAAACGATAAGATTCAGAGATGTATGATGGAACTAGGGAACTATAGTTATGAAATCACTTACAGATTAGAAAAGGACAATATAACTGCAAAAAGACTCTCAGGGGTCATTTTTTTATACAAAGAAATTTTATATGAACTCCACAATCGTTTCTGTTATCCATGTATAATCATATTATCCTAATTTGTCAAAGTCCTGAATCTACATTACTTTATGGAAGATGTAAAACAAGTATGCACTGACCGTCTCGTTTGTGCATGGCTGAATTCGCGTTTCTAAAACCCTGCAAAGTCCAATTGCTAAAGTCTACACAACCAAGAGAAATATTCTACATAAATTTTAAGTCATATCTTCCGTCTACTCGCAGAGTTAGCTAACAGTATCATACGAGTACTGACGGTTTCATTTTATTTTTGCTGCCCCAATATGACAACTAGTAACGTAATTAAATACTTAATTCACATGCTCACTGGTGTTCCTTTTTTCTCCCCAAGGAGTTGCGTGAATACTTCATAATTTGGTTATAGCCACGACTCGAACAATCTCTTACAACCCCAAGGAAATGATCAGTGTGAACAATACAATGGAATTGTCTTGAAGCACATCAATCTGGACTATGGCTTCGAGAAATCTACGGAAATCTCAGTGGGAAGTTTTTTTCTAGTCGCAATATTGCATGCCATAATATGTCTACACTGTACCGCAAGGAACACTACACTCCACAAAAAATATTTTCTTATCAACGCCGGTATATTAGTTTTCACCGCTTGCCGCGACGCGAGCATCCTCTGATCTGGTTCTCTTACGTCCATGTGATTAGGGTGGTGCAAAAATAATGTCGTTTTCTCACATAGTAACAAGGCAATAACTTTTTTTCAGAAGAGAAAACCCAGGCAGTAAAGAGTGCGTTTTCGAAAGTACAGAACATTGGTGGCAACCATCTGACAGCGAATGGGCTAAGCCGCTAAACGTTGTAAAAGGCATGAGACAATTTCAGATCCTGCAGTAATTACCGAAAACTAAATGACATTACAAAAAGCGATAAATGCCCCATCAACATTAATTCAAATGCTACTAATCTAGCCAACGAAAGAATATTTAGCAAAATCGACCTGGTATCAGCATAACATCAAATCAAAATACAACCGTGTGAAACAAACAAACAAAAATACAGCACCTATCCCTTCTCTAGGGTTGCACGAATACAGGTACATGCCTTTTTTACTAAATAATACAACATCCACTTTTCATAGATAGAGGCACAAGAACGTTCCTCATGCTGACTTTGTATTTATTTACATTGACTATATTCTTAATTTCTGCAATGATTCTTCAGCACACATAGAAGACGGTGATACTCTTATAAAAATAATTCATGCTATTAATCTAAAAATTTCAAAACAAAATCAACATTAGATGCGACTTCAGTCGATCTTTGGTTACATTATTATCTCTGAAGGTATCAGAACTACATAAAATAAGGCTAGAATCTTTGTCGCTTCTCAGGCATGGTAAATCTTTATAGAAAATTAATTACAAACATTGCAGACATAGTCATACCATAAACAGAAAAATACGTATATGCAGTAATATTACATTTACAAATGACTTCGAATTGCAAACATTTAACGATAGTAAAAGCAGAATCAGTGAATTTCTCTCTTTAGTTCACCAACGGTTTAACTGTACTGAATTGATTAGTGATAGCAGTATTTATGCCATTGGTGAAGCTCTACATCATCAACAAATCCAATCGGCTTATTCTCAAAAATACTCAAACTAGGTATTCGAAATTTCTGCAGCATATTCACCTACGCTATATTTTTAAAATTTTGTCGAAGGAAAACAAGTTTTCTTAAGTGACCATAAGAATTTGTGCGGAGTAGTCCGAAGTCTAAACCCAGAGAGACAGCCGTGGAAATTAACAATTCCAAATCAATATATATCAGATATAGTTTTTAGAAAGGTATATAAATACTTTGTAGCTGGTTTCTTGTGTAGACATGCACTAGCAGTTATGTAGATCTGTATGATTTGTCAGCTACTGGTGCTACACAGGTTAAGGACATTGATTTCAAAACATAAAACCTACAATTTTTGTAATGAGAATAAAATATTTATATTTACTGTGATAATGCTAGCAGAGATCCCAGACCATATATACCTGGCGAATTACTCAATATCACACCTAGGAATTAGAATCTCATTTTTGGTCTTATATGGATAAGACAAGAAAGGAAATGTCTCATGAAAAGCAAAATTCAGGTACATAAAAACTCCGCCATTCACCCTATTGAATTGCCTTCTAGTCGCTCTAATACGGTTCTCTTTGATTTAATTGGCCCATTACATGTTAAGAGACGTTATAAAAAATACAAATCATCGTTTAAGATTCCTGTTTCTATTCACCGGACAACTAAGTGGGTTGAAGCAGAACCATTGCCAGATATAACAGCACGATCTGTGGCTAATGCATTCGTTCAAAGGTTGAACACCCTTTGGGGTGTTCCACCTCACGTGATAAACGATCGGGGTACACATGTGTTTCAATATATCTTAAACTCCTTACATTCAACAGACAAAATAATATAACTTCGTACATAAATCACTTCAATACGTTCCTGACGAGCTTAAGACATGTAAACGTATATGGTAAATGGTAGAGTTTATAATCCTCTGGAAGCCGCTTAAATTTGCCCCTTCTTAGTTTCACGTAGAACTGACAAATATTTTGTAATTCCAACGATAAATGAGATACAGTCAACGGTATCAATAGACAGATTATATCAACACGTTGAAACTAAACGTGAGAAGGAAGTAATAACTGAAACTCATCCCATTTGATTATATAATAATAGATACAGAAAAAATAGAGAGAAACAGTATGCCTTGTCATACGAAAGTAAGTAAGAGAGTGGGAAAGAGACAAACAATATCACTACTATTAGACCCCACTACAATTTGGGTAGGTTTGTAGCGAGAGACAAATAGCTATCTCCCCTTGACCCCCAAAAAATTAGCAATAAAAGTTAAGTAGAAATAGTTACGATAATAGAAACAGTCACGTGATCTGACGAGACCTGCACGAGACATCCCGAGGTGGGAAAGTCAATCGTTCTCTTTTTGCTTGAAGTTATAGAAACAAACCATACGAATTCAGGCTCGTCACAACCATACAGATAAGGTCAAAATTTATATTGTTTTTGTTATCCTGACTTTTTCCTAGTAGATATAGGCAAACGTTTCATTAAGTATTTCAAATATATATATATATATAATGTTTTATATGAGGACTTTTGAGTTTTGTTTGAACATTTTATGTATCTGTGCTGTCGTATAATTCATACAGTTTAAACTATATGTATGTCATATTCCTTCACAATACACCTAGCTTTTGTCACAAAGTTTGGAGAGTTCGAACAAAATTTATAAATACCTGAGAGCCACTAAAGGAGATGGAATGAGGCATACACAAATGAGGGAGAAAGTAAGGAAATAATACTAAAGTCTTGTGCGTCTGATGTTAAAGCCTAGCTGAATTCACAAAACAGATTATCAGCTATAAACGTCCTGGCTGTCCCTGTGGTGCAATACCGTTTTGACATGCTTAACTGGACCATGATTGACATTAAGCGAATTGATGTCAAAACGTGAAAGCTTTTCACTTGTCCCAACTTGCATCATCCTAATGATGATGTTGATGTGGCCAAATACGACGGTGGGGGACGAGGATTAGTTCATCTCGAACTGGCTTGCAAAACCACAACAATCGGTCTTCAAAGATATATGGCCACTGGAGAAAGATGGGTGAGCTGTGTCAAAAAAATATGAAAGAAATAAGAAGCCGTATTCAGTAATGAAGGAAGCCACAAATTTCAGGCGTGTGTAAATGTGCAAATAAAACCTAATACACATACAGCAGCGGCAAAATCAAAAAGAAAGCAAAAGCAGTGTATCAAATGCAAAGACGATGGCAAGATAAGCCAGTTCTTGGTCAATACTCTCCTCATGTCATCAAGCTGTTATAAAAATATCCGATACCCATTAGTTGCTACTTAGTTCAGGGTTAAAATATAAACCGTAGATTTTAATCTTGCTGCACAGGATAAGTATTTGCTAAGTAAATATTACCATACTGAAAAATGGTGTTGATCCCCAAATGCTTATTTCGAGTTAACTGCTCACTCTAACGAGGTAACTGCACAGTGTGAGCACGCACTGAACAAAAAAAAATGACATGACAGAGTGATCCAGACTCTTCACTGGAATATGAAGTGGAAATCTCAAACGTCTGGCCCATGCACATATCAATAATTTCAGTTTTAGTTGGAGCCCTCGGAAATGGTTCCGATAGACTCATTGAGGGGATTCCTGATATCTCATGCAGCAATGAAATACAAAAGAGTGTACTTACAAGAATTGCTCACGTATGGCGAAGTGCTTTATCTATGTAAAATGTGTATGACAATAATAATAATAATAATAATAATAATAATAATAATAATAGAATATAAAATTGAGAAATATATAAATTATACTAAAAACACGAACACTGCAAAGTATATAGGGAAAACGCCAGAAGATGGATGAAAGGTAAAATGTAAATCTGTATTATCGAACTAAGAAAACTGAATGGGAAAGAATACCTATCTACCCTATCATAAATATTCGATTTAAACTTAGCCCTCAAATAGGCGCCCCTCTAGAATTAGAACACCCTTTGAACAACGAGTTTATAATAAGTGTCCTTGGGCGAATAACGATCTGTATTCTTTTGCACAAACTCAGAGAAAGGAGAAGAAAAATTATCTAGTCTTCACTGCCAACGGTTCTAGATGATCTGGTCAGTACACATTAATTCTCCAGCAAATGCCTGGAAATATAAAAGACGGTAGAGAGGCTCGGTGCAACAGCTGTTGTGAAGTTTAATAAAAATGCAGGATATATGTCGTGAGCAGGAACACCAGAATGGAAAAGCCATCTCACGAAATGACCAAACACTAAGAAATGGCAGTTTTTGTTGCCTTTAGCAGCAAGATTACGACGGACAAGTTAGATTCGCAATATTGAAAACATCTGGAAAGCAAGTAACTTTATCATTCACAAGTAGAACAATATCTTCAAAAGCAAAGACCTTATTGTGTTTCTGAACGGTTCAGAAGGCCACCGCTAAAGTAGAACTAAAGCCTGAAAGCCTCAGAATAATATCGCTTGCTATGTATCCAAAAAATATAAAATATAGTTAGCAGAAGCCTGGACATTTGCTCGCTGGAAGCGATCCGTCAAATCTACAAATCGCCTTGCATGAAGAATTGCTGCCGTATATGGTCTGGAGACCCTTCTGTTTGTATCAAGGTCCTTGATAAAATCCAGAGACGGGTATTCGATGTAATTAGCCCTGATCTGGCATCCCGTCTGCAGTCGCTCTGTATACAGACGTGCCGTCGCTTTACTCTGTCTTGTTTTTTACAAATAGTTTCACGGTAAATGCTCCGATGAGCTGTTTCGCTGGTTCCCAGACTTCATGAATTTAAGAGTTCAACAAGGCTGGCATCTCGCTCTCACCCTTTCACTGTAGTAACTGTTAGATGTAGCCATATCTTCTACTCCAATAGTTTCATCTCTCGCATTTCTCGCCTGAGGAACTAGCTCCTCTTTTCCTGTTTCCCTGATAGCTAAAATCTCCAACTATTCAAATATAATGTCAATCGATGTATCCAGATACCTTGATCTATCCTTCTCTTCATCGTTTCGTCTATCACTCTTCTTTGCTCTCGCTCCAAATCTCTGTAACCCCTTGCGTCCTAGTGTCTTCCTGCCTTGCTTGGGGTTCAACGATTAAAAAAAATTAGCATTGGAATATCTCAGTCAGCGATGTGTTGTATAAAAACGGGGTTTGAACCTTGTTTTTCATCAGAAACTTCAGTTACCCAACAGTAAAGCACAGCTTGCTATGAAGAGGTTTTCCAGGGTAAGGGAGTGCTGGTTTGGTCCCTCTCAATATGCATAGTCGCTTTAATAAGACTTTCTCTGTTTCTTTCAATGTTTCAAAAAATAATGCACTGTCAATGAGATGTTTATGTTGACTAATATAATATTTCGATATACGATATACAACCCTATACTTAAACTAATAGCAATTATTTTTTTAAAATGGTTCCATCCCAATCAAGGCGATAATACCACTAGGATGCATGTGATTACAAAGAGTGAATCCAAAAAAGGATGAGAAGAATGAGAATATTAAAGATTGAGGAAAGGTCAACATGTAACAGGGTTCAAGAAGATAAATTATGGCGATTGACGTTGCATTTTTTTTTTAAATAGTAAAAATGGGGAAAAACTCGAAAGAATTTTTACAGGAAGAAAGTGTAAGAAAATAAACTGTTAGAGTAAAAGGGGCGGTTGTATCTAGCTATCTCACCGGTAAAACGGTGAAACGTTGTTGGCAATCTAGTAACACGCTTAAATGCATGTAATCGTGACACAAGGGAAGAAAGCTCATAGTTGCGATGGAAATATTTGATAAAAAGACAGAGAGAAGCCATATCACAGCAGTGATTGAATCGTGATGTCTGGTCAGCATCGATTACATTACAGACCCTTCTTTCGTTTTGTTAAGAATCTCGACATGTACAGAAGGAGCACCAGAACTGATATGACACCAGTTGTCTATGCAGGGATGTATGATAGTATTGAATGACTTTCATCGAAAAGCTTTATTTAAACAATATTTTACTGTCAGTGTTTCTGGGTGTAGAATTAAAAACGTGGTCTGCTGTATTTTGTTTCCTCTACCTTCATGTATAAGACTCCATCGTTAATATTTATCCAGAATAAACCAATTTCTGTGTATGAGTATAAACTTCATCCGACAGTAAAGCAACTGATCAGGAGATTGGAGATATTGAGGAGCATAGAACCACATATTAATCGCTGTTGTTCCCAGATCCACCATAACACGAGGTGGTAGCGCCTGTTAAGGCCACATCTATGGGCAAATAGTGACCCCACTCAACAAAGTCAAACAATATGAATGAATAAAATAAATTTTAATAAAAAAACTACCAGCAATATATTTTAAATAGAAGACACTAGCACTACATGAACATCAATATATTTTATAGTTATTTTCCAAGTGCGGATTGGATGTGGTACAAGGCCGAAAGTAAGGGACAAGCAGTGAGGATTGAACGCACTACTCAGTCGTAATTGTTCGAGGAAGACAAACTTGCTAACCATTACACCATATCGAGGTGCCCATTGCAAAAAAGTTTATATGTAGTTAAAGGCATACAATTGTGTTCAAAATATACTTAGTTGAAATTATTTATATTCTGGCATTTAATAAAGCAAATTGGTTGATATGTCGCTAAGCGAAATTAACAAAACAACTGAATTATTCATTTGAAACAGAAAACGCGTGACAGTTTTTGTCATTCATTTCTCATATATATATGAATTAAAGGTCCAAATCACGAACACGACAATTGCATTCTTTTTAGAAATTGCGTAAATTTATAGCAATGAGTTTCGCGAAAGATCATTTGCAAGTTAGATAAAACGATAGGTAAAATTAATTCGCATAGGCGAATTGAATGACAAAGCAATTATATATATATATATATATATATATGTGTGTGTTATGTATATTTAGGCAGTAATTTTTCATTAATGCCTGTTTCATTAAATAATATAGAAAAGTTTTGTCTGTTTATTTTAAGTAAGTTCCGTTCATATAGCTAATGCTTAAATCCAATCTAAGATTTCGGCTTACATAAGACATTATCAAAGATGACAATTACTTTTTAATATATCAACCAATACACGGAATGATAGTCTGTTTGTTTTTTTCGTGAAAAATTTAAAAGAAACGACTAATACGTGTATACGAGACGCGGAAGCAGAAATCGCGTCACAGCATGTATGAATATGGTGATGTCCTTTAGTCATTCAATGATAATATTATTAAACTTATCAGATAATATGAAAGGAACTTACATAAAATAAATAGACAAAATCTATATCTGTCTATACTATTTAATAAAATATGCCTCAATATATATATATATATATATATATATATATATATATATATATATATATATATATATATATATATATTAGGTTGGTGCAAAAATAATGACGTAATAATGTCATTTTTTGACGTTAAAAATACGTCAAAAAACGACATTATTACGTCATTATTTTTACACCAAACCAATATATATAATATTAAAATTTTATTAAAATATAAATACGTGAAAAGTCCATCTTCCTCTCTGCCTGGAGCTGATAGCTGAGAGGAAAAATATACTACTAATGACAAATCAGCCGGGTTTCCATCCTGGCATGAGGTAATCCGATGTTTAATTACACTGATGAGCTGTGATACAGCCAAATCGTCTATGTGTGGATAACTGTCTCTCTCTCACTCTCCATATATATATTTATATATATATATATATATATATATATATATATATATATATATATATATATATATATAGAGAGAGAGAGAGAGAGAGAGAAAGACAGACAGAGACAGAAAGAATATTACAAACACTCAGCTTTTCCGCTACCTGGTTTACACCAATGAATGTTTTCTCAGGCAGTGGAAAGCTCAATTTTTTTTATCTTCATTGGTGAAAGCTGTGACAGTAGAAAAGATTATAATATTTTCTGTCTCTTCACTTTCGATTTTGTGAACTGATTATTGACCACATTTTTTAAAATGTAACTGTTTCTTATACAGGATAAACGTTGTTTGTAAAACACTTTTATCATATCATATATATATATATATATATATATATATATATATATATATATATATATATATATATATATATATATGGAATCGTCTTTTATACTTCATCTACCATTCAGGATGTTGGAAGGTCAAGACTCTTCACAATTTCTTGTTCTTTGTAGTGTATCGTATTTTTTTTTTCTATTGCTGCTAATTTTCAATTACGTGTTGATTAATCCTTGCTCTAATTTTCTGATCCGTTTTACCCATATAGGTAGATTCCTACAGTCATTTGAATTGCTAAATTATGCAATTGATATAGTTGGCAGGTACCGCTTACTTTCCGATCAATCGAAAGATTTTTTTGACAGTAAATTAATGTTTCGATTTTATGACAACCATGATTCCCCGATTTTCGTAAAACTCGGATCTTTGTGATGGCCAATCAATTTAGTTCTTAAAAATGCTGATATTTCTCCTGGACAATATTAAAGAGGAAACCCTTTTTGTGTTCATCTCTGACCAAATTTGTTTTTAATAGTTTTTGATCTCTATTATTAGAATTAATCGGATAGCAGTTATTCTATCTATTGATTCTTTTACCATTTTCTTTAAAACATTTTAAACTTGTAATAAAAAATATAACCTCAATATTTCTCACACCCGTTAATGTGGATAAGGATTTTTATTTTTATCTAACTGGATATTGCATCTTAGTAAAAAATAAACAATATATATATATATATATATATATATATATATATATATATATATATATTATATGATACACAGCAAGAATTCTTCCACGCGGTCGTGCCTAACATTTATCCGAACAAATTACTATTAGACAGAACATTAAAGACAGTGTCATGAAAACGATAGCATAAGACATTTTAAAATAAAAGAAAAATAATCCATAATATCAAGTAGTATGAAAAGATTAAAAATTGTTGAAGATATCTGTCTCAGACAACGACAACAATGCATCTATAAAAATAATTTTGGTCTTCAACCCAGTATTTTCCAAAGCATAAAAGACGTCATCTTACATGACTGATCGTGACATGTGGAAGAAAGTGCTTGCGGAATTTTAGATTTATTCGATTCAGTTTAAAATATGACATTACGAATGGCTCTTATATTATTCTTACAATATATAATTCATGTACTTATCGTTTATAGCATCGTAAATTCACTGCCTAAGCACTCACGGGGGGTGAAAACACCAACACGGCATTTGCATTTGTTTTAGAATATTTTGTACATCTGCAGCAATGAGTTTAACGAAAGATCAATTGCAATTTAGATAAAAAAAGGATTAAAATCAATTGCCATGTCTATACTTGTCTATACTTATATATATATATATATATATATATATATATATATATATATATATATATATATATATGTATATATATATATATATATATATATATATATATAGGCATAGACATGCATGATGTTGCTTATTTGATCATTACATTCATACTTCAATTCTGTATCTGTCTATATTTCTGAGATGAGGTATAATGTATACTATTTTCATTATTCGGACTATTGTCTCTTCATGTTTGTTGCCATATTTATCACAACGATTCGGCCGTTGTACGCCCCGGCCTTCTTCAAATGGTTGGAATATCGAACTGAACGCAGTTATCAGTTAACTCTTGTAAATTCACCTCTCGACTGCCTCAACGAGGTATTTAACTCACAGATATTTGGGCCCTGTCACTGGATCTAACCAACGCCTTTATCCACTGTTTCGTGTGTCCTTAAAGACATCTGTGTATGAATTTCTGTTACTTATAAAATTAATGTCTTCAGCAACCATTTTTATCAGCGCTAATATTAAAATTTTTGTTCTTATCATTGTATAGGTTTTAACAGAGCTCATATTGCAATTTTCGTTTTTATTATTATTGCTTTTCTCTGGCACTCCTTATTACTGGTTCCCATATTATTTTAATTTCTATGCTTGGTCTGCTCAGGAGATTTTTTTAGCCAAGCATATGTGCTGATTCATTAAGTTAACGGATTTTTCAATAATTTTCTTTGTCTATGATTTCAACCTGATCTCACAGAGGGCAGTGATCTCTATTTTCCCTCCATATGTGGTCCACCATGCTTGATGTTTCCTCTTCCCTTTAAGATACAGCTTTTTTTGTGTTCTTGAAGCCTTACAGTAAAGGGATGGCCTGTTTCCCCTTTATATTTCTTTCCGCAGCTACACGGGATGACGTACACACAGTTTTGGTCATGTTCTACTCTATGGGACTCTTACTCGGAAGATATATCTGCGAATTTTCGTCCTGCTTTTGAAGGTTGTCCTGATGTTATATGGAACACACATTTTGTATTTTCTCAGGTAACCACATCACATAAATTAGGAAGAATGTTCTCTGAGAGTTGTTGTCCCCTTCTTCTTCCCGCCTATCCCAGTTTTTTTTGTGATTGCTACTATTTACCCAGGTTAGTTATTGCGTTTTAGGGCACTGCTTATACTGTCCAATTCTTTATCTAATGCCTCTGAGTCGCCACTTATGATATTTGCTCGGTTTTGTAAGTAGTGAACGATCCCTTTCTTTATAGATGGCAGGCGTTGACATTGAGGTACTGTCCTATGAATGTCGGTTTGCGTTATACGAATGTCTTGAAACCATGCTCAGTTCGATATATTAGAACATCCAGGAATGGTAGTGTGTTTTTGCTCCCTATCACCATCGTTAACTCTATCGAAGTTCGTATTGAGTTCACATGGTCCAGTAGAACCTGGACATCTTCTTGGTGTGGCCAGAATATGAAAATGTCAGTACGTATCTTAACCATAAAGTTGGCCTTCGAGATATAGATTCTAATGCCATTTCCTCAAAGTGTTCCATGTATATATTCGCCATTGCTGGTGATAATGGTGAGCCCATTGCTCAGCCCTCATCATGTAGATATCCCAGTGTGATCCCATTCCGAAATATGTTGTTTGTGTACCGAAAGTCAACATCTCCATCAGATTATCTAGTGGAACACTGGTCCGTTCACCTATGGATTAGTCAGAGGCCAATGTATCTCTGACTACTGAGATTGCATCCTCCGTGGGTACTGCGGTGAACAAACTCACCATGTCGAACCTACTTTTCAATTCTAGTTTCATTCATTATTATCATGGCAACATTAATGGTGACAGAAATCCTCTCCTCACAATGTAACATTTGCCAGCAATTAGCCAAGCAACCCGTACTAATTTAGATTGGAATTTATAAAACATTTCTCTTAAAATGATTTTAAAAAGGTAATTTCTTCAGTGTTGTTATCGCACTTTTCATTATTGACATGGCTTCCTAGCCTTTTATTGAAGTAGTGTTGAATTAGTAGTAGATTAATTTCTCGCACTTATCGCTTGTGGATCTTCCACCAGGCTCCAGGCTCCAGGCTCCAGGCTTTCCAGTCAAATTTAATCTGCGATATTTAAATGCAATATCAATCGGTACTTAGTGTCCTCCTGATTACTCTTCTGTTGTTCTTGCTTCTTAGAAATTTTTCTGTTTCTAACTTTTCGACGACCAGTAACCCACTGTTTCTCAGTGGATTTATTGCCTTGCTTTGGGGGAAAATCAATTAAAAATATCTTATTCCGTGAAGCCAATACAATTTTCAGATTATGTATTTCATTTTAAATCATACATCTAATGCAAACGTTATATTTTTGTAAGTGTTCATAAAATAACATCATGTAGTGTCTTGTCCCTTCAGGAAAGAGGTGACCATGAATCTTTACAGATACATTTTTCAGCAGAAATACCTCCCCCGTTTTAAACTGTCACCTGTGTAATGCTAGTCGCCTTAGGCATCTGATAATGGTGTCTTCGTGTAGCTGCTGTCTTACCATTTGATACCATCACTTAGCATCATGGCTTGATTCAGAGCATACCGTACGTTTGCTGTTGAAATGTGTTTTTTAAGACGTGTGAATATGTAATCGCAACACATCGAGTCTTTCGTTCTCATTTCAGGTTACGTCGCAATGTTGCTGTTCCGTATATAAAATCGATACGGTTATTAATCGGTGAGAATTTCAGCACGACAGGTTCCGCGCTTAAGTGAAACCCACTTAAGAGATCTCGAAGCGCACGAAATTGGTGGATGGAAAATGTTAGAAATCGTCTACAACAGTGAACGACAAATAGAAGCCCCCCATTTGTAGTCTGTCAGTAGTCAACCGCTGTTTAAACAAAAATAACATGAATTTTAATAATATCTACCTTAGTCCTTTTGTCAACTTTTAAAATGCGGGACATATTTCTGCCGTAACTTGTACATCCATCAATTTTCTGTAGTTTCGTGGCATTTTCATTCTCTTAGTAGGGTTACCATTTCAGGCTAGAAAAACTATTCTTACCCTGCTGTTTAGTCTATAGCTGGGTGAGAAATTATTAGTAAGTTTAATAAAGAGTATACCTTTTACTTTTAAAATAATCAAATTATATTTTAATTTGTTTGGTATATCTTGGCACTTATAACTGTCGATGAAACATTTCTTGTTTATTCCTTATATTTTGAGGTAAGATAATAGTAATAATAATATTAGCGTTTTCCCTACAAGGAAACATTTGGCATTTATTGACCGGGCAGCTAAGTACTGCTTTCAGATGAAATTTATAAAACTTTTCCCTTAAAACAACGTTTCGGGAAAACAGGTTTCATAAGTCCAGTATCAGTTATCTCTCTTTTCAGCAATAATGGCGGCTTCTTTCTTAACCTTTTATTTGAAGTAGTGTGGATTTTTTTTATTAGTGTTGCATGTACTTTGGTCAGATGCGCAGATTTGTTCGCTGAAAGCTATTTTTAACTACTGATCTTAGAAAGAGCTGAGTCGTTAAACATGTCAGAATGGGTTTGGAGTCATTAATGGCATCCATATGAAATTATTGATTTGACAAGGCTATTTAAGAATATGGCTCAACTTTTCAGGATGATTTTTTGGTTTAGTAGCAAAACTAGCTGTTGCGCAGCGTATTCAGTTTCCTGTTGCCCTATACTAATTTTCCTTCTTGATTCATACGCATGGGTATCTGAAGTGTTTATTATTTAATTATTCCAAATTTAAGATGGATTCAGTTCATGAGCTCTTACTGGCTTCATTCCAATTTCAGATCATAGTTTCTGATTTGGGACAGTTTATCTTGAATCTAATTTAGCTTTAGATTAGGAAACAGGGCAGACACCGATAAGGATAAGCAAAATACATTGTTACACATAAAATATCTCATGAACAAGATGTAGAATATCGAACAGCGATGTGAAAGAAAGCATGCATTTAAGTAAGACAAGGTAGAAATAAACAAGATTTGTCTCTCTTTGTCCGTTATTGAAGTATTTCAAAGTTCACTGGAAGAATGTTCATTAGAGTTACTTGTAATAGTAGTTCTTGAAAGAATTGCTGTGTAAGAAAAGATTATGTGAGTGTATACAATGTATGTTCAGCATGTCTGTCAGTGAGAAGGTTGGCGTGGATTCGTTTGGCAGCTGAATTCTCACTAATTAGGTAAGAAAATTTCTTGCTTAAATGTGTGACTATAGACTCCAGATCGCTGCGCGGGAAGTATTATTCTTCACATGATCTGATTGGTTTGCATAGACCAATTAGCGAGTGAGCATTGGGGAGACTTAAGAAAACTTCTGTGATCCGTTTCTCCCAAAAGTGCACAAAACTGAATACATAAAAATAGAGCTAATACAAAATTGTCGCATTGCTGCGATTTGTAAATTGTCTATAATAACATAGTGGTGATTAATTAACCAATGGAATGCTTGGCGTTTTATGTGATTTGTATTTTTATACGTACGTACGTGTGTAATAGATTGGCACAAGTCCTATTTCTTGGAACATTTTGTAGAGTATGATGATTTTCTGCTCAAGATCATTCTTATTTCAAATATTAATTCCTATGTTATCGTCATAGCCCCTTCTCTTCATTCGAATATTGGTCTCGGGAGGGATAGCAGAATCGTTATTTTTTTCTATTAATATATTTCTTTGAGATGCTGTATAGAATGGCCAGAACCATTTTATCACATTTGTGTTTGTCAATACGCAGGGAATTATCTAGGAATAGATTACATAGACTGGCGCTCTCAATTCACCCTTGTGCTCAGGCCAAGATTTGAAATGTTTTCCTATTTGTGCTTCTTGCCAGAGATGAAAGATTTTTCGATCGATACAGTGTCTCTATTAGATTAATGCATTCAACGGATTCGGAATTTAGAAGGCCGTTTCTAATGGATCAGAAGAGGAAGACTATTGAAGTGATCATATACTGCTGCGATGTCGCCAAAGCAGATATACAGATTCCTATCAGAGTGGTAAGCAATTTCATATAGTTGTTGGATGACATATGTGCCATCATTGCATTCCGTACTAGAAAGGATTCCATAATGTATCATGAGGAGTTAGTTTATCATGAAACGGTTATCGCCTGTATAGCAAAATGTTCATTAATACGATGAACCTAATTGCCATACCTCTGTATGTGTGACAGTCATGAGGGGTATCTTTCTGTTATTGCATGAATGTGTAATTAATTCCATTTATTAAGATGCATTTCTTCGTCCAAACTGCATTCATAAATTAGATAAATATGATATTGAATTTGGGTAGAAAATAACTTATTTTTAAAAGTTCATCGTCAAATTCGTTTTATATTATTATTATTATTATTATTATTATTGTTTTTATTTTCTTTGATTTCTGGCGTTTACACATTTCTTTCCGGGTCCCACCCAGGGACCTAAGGTTAGAAATGGCATCATGACCCTTTTCACTGACAAAAAAAAAAAAAAAAAAAAAAAAAAAATTACATAGATAGAGCCCTTCGTAAAGAGTGGGCTGTACTTGTCAGAACAATTTTTTGTATCTCCTTGAGGCATGGGCTTCCAGGAATCCCTGCAATTAGTCTACTGCAATCTTTTCCAACCAGTCCTAGGGCTCCAACTACAACAGGGATTGTTGATGTTCCCATATGCCACATTTTCGAGACCTCTATTTCAAGGTCCTTGTATTTTGACAGCTTTTTGAATATCTTCAAAGATACATTGCAGTCAGCAGGGACTGCCATATTATTATTATTATTATTATTATTATTATTATTATTATTATTATTATTATTATTATTATTATTATTAGGTTGGTGTAAAAATAATGTCGTTTTCTCACATATGTTACTATGTGAGAAAACGATATTACTTTTGCACCAACCTATTATTATTATTATTATTAAATATTATTAGTATATATTATTTTTATATTATTATTATGTACTATTGTCATATTATATTATTATTATTCGTTAGATTTTGAATAGCTGTCTTTATTTCTTTTTGTTAATTTTTATGCTTGTAATGATTAAATGAATATTGCTGTAGAGGATTCGATTCATCAATTGTCGTCTAAATTATACAAAAATGAATCTAACACTCAGATCTTATTCTAATTGATATATTTATCAAAGTAACAGAAAAATATATTCAAATAATAAAGAGTAAATTCATTCAATGAAATCGACATTGGCTTCAACGACGGCCTCCAGACGAGTTCGGATTCTCTTGTAACTCTTCTGGAATGTCTCCTTTTTACGTTGGTCAATGCTGCCATAATTTGTGACTTCAGATTTTTCTTGGTCTGTCGCTCAACTACGACCTACCTATAACAAATTAAGGGGGATTGGATTCTCCGGTTAGGGTGGTATGTTGCAGAGACCTGTTGTCAGACATAGGGTCTTCCAGCAGCTACCGACTTGACTCAGAGTAGCAATGCCTCTTCAAGGCTACCCTTTTGTGTCTGAGTCAATCACCAACAGATTCGGGAGTTCTTTTCTTATAAGAACGATCAGATTGAATTTTCCGAGCTACTGTTTCTTCATAATTAGTTTAGTCTTCCGCAATCCTCTATACTGTCCTCAAATCGACACAAAAACTCTCTGAAATGTTCATATTGGAGCTTCCGGCGCGAATGCTAAGTAGTAATGCATGCCGTTCACAAATTTGTGGTAGAATGAATTGCGTCATGGTGTTTGTTTTTTTTTTCTCACAGGCAGTGCACAACTGATCTTACCATACTATGCCGTCGACAAATTAAAAACAATCAACGTGCATTGGTGAAATTCAAAATATAACATAGAGAAAATTCATCTATCGCACACTATGTTCTATATATGCGGACATATACTATGGTTAGGTATGAATTGTGATTTAAAATGTCTTTGAGAACAGGAAAGTCGTTCTGTGGAGTTTTTGATTGCATGAACATTCGCTGTCTTAAAATTTTAACAAATTTTCTGTGTTTCTTTGCGTTATCATTTTCATTTCAAATCTTCAAGAGATTTAACTGCTTTATTATTTTCTATGTTAACTTTGGTATTTTCCATTCCACTTTCACTTATGTGTGCTTGTGTCTTCTATCATTTATTTCAACAGAGAATTGTCGTCTCAGGGTGTATCTTTTTCCCCCTCGAGATTCTTGGAATGGTGTCACGTGCTTCTGGTAAAGTCGTTAACATTATTTGATAGCTACATTTTTTTATCAAAATTTATTGAAAACATTTTGGAAACTAGTTTATCACCGAATTCTAAACTTACCCTTTCTCTTTTATTGGTTTCGATATTATCTTTATTTCGTTTGTGTGCTCCGATGGTGGCTGCTGTTGTCATTTTAGTTAGAAGTCGTCTGATTGTATTCAAAATTGTATACGCCGTAATCTGTCACAAACTGCCTAATCCATGAGTCAGTGATGTTAAAATAAATAATATTTTTGTTACATTATCTATGACATGTGGTGCCGTGTTTTATGGGAGGACCAAACAAAATGCTATGAATAAAGTATCTTTTTTGAGTAACAGAAGCTTAGCAAGACTTCTTCCTTATTTTATGAGCCTTTTGTTTATGCGGTTATAAATTATTGCCATCAAAGTAGCAGCGGTGTTTAAAATGCTTTGTGTAACATTAAAACATACATTAATTCAAAGATTCCTGTTTTTTCTGTCTAATGTTGCAATGTTAATCATGTGGAGAAATGTTTTCTATTTCCAGGAGAGCGCTCTTGTTTCGGTTCGGGCATTAGCTGATATCACTTAGATGTTAAATTTATGAACAACAATGTCGACAGGCATCAGTTTTTCTGACTTGTGAAGACTATTGTCGAGTAAAATATCTGCTTTGTTGCGTATTGAAACTCCAACTCCAGGACTATTCTCCTTGTGCTAAGTTCAAAGTAAATTGTCTCCCAACGTTAAATAAAGTCACAGCCAAATGAGAAGCACCTCTTGCATACAAACAACGTACTAATTGTCTATCTTGCATTCTTGAAAAAGGAAGTGAAATAATCTGATCCTGATTAAAACGATGTTTTGTTACATTTTATATTTGAAGGGCTTTAAGGTTTTGAATTTGTGCTGGATGTTAAGTTGATGTCAATATGTGATGTGTCTGACTAGACATTTCTATACGAGCAGCAGATTATTCGACCTTGACCTATTGTGCCATTGCGAGAGTCGATCCTTGGAAAAAACTGCGTGACGGCCGATACAGTATTGAATTACATGTGTTACACATTGTCTTGTGGTGAAAATACTGATTTTATATAAGTCTCCTCCTTCAGGATTGATGAACATTAAGATGTTTATTGAGCTTTATGTACACATTTAGTTCCATATCTAAATAATGCCATTTGCGATATGACGTACCTTCAGCCCATTTAACGTTACATATGGTTTTGGGATTGATAGTGGAGTGGTTTGTCGTTGCTTTCTCCACAGCGATTTTATTGAGACACAACCTCTAGATAGCTGGCGATTAGTTCACCAAATGATAATAATAACTACAATGCAAACGACAATCCGAATATAAATAATGAAATTGAAAATCAGATAGCAAACAAGGAAAACATTTCTGAAGTCTTATGTAATATAAGTCATCCTATAAATCAGTGAATGCTGGAGAATGTACCCAGAGATGGATCAAAGACTTGAACTAACAGATATGTGATCCTACAGAAGGTTTCTGAGAATACCATTGATTGAAGAAGCGAGCATTGACTAAGTTTGAGAGAAAATAGAAACGAAAGGGACATTTATACATCCCATAAGAAAGAAACTTTTGTAATTTCTAGGACACATAATAAAGAAATAGAGCTTGGATTATTCCAACTCACGAGACCTATTGGCAGCAAGCCAGGCTGAAGAAACCATCACATGGGGTACTAACGAGATTTTGCATAGGGATTAGGATATATAGCAAAATTAACAAATTTACTAAGGGCTAAAAACAACATACATTTGTGAAGAGCCATGATCGCACATATCCTACAGAGACACGGTATATGAAAAACAAATAATTCAAACAGAAGCTATCTTGGTATTGACTGCCTGAATATATTTTTCGAATTTTTTGGATCACCTAATGGATCAAGTATGTTTTAAGCTATTTGCACGAATATAGTTGAAAATGTTTCAACTAGAATTAATACAGTTTTATTTGTGATGTTTCTCGTATTGACAGAAATTCTGCATAGTTATGGATGCATAGTAAGAAGTATCACCAAGAGATTACGCATTTTTCTTCTCTAATGGAGTTGAATTACTTTTAATATTTAAACAATATTTTGTGTTAGGGTTGCACTTTTAGATACATACAACGTGCTGAAAACCGACATTATAGTGATCCCCACCCCTTAAAATGATTAAAGTTATCTATAAATCGCCAGCACTTACTTCAGCATACAATTCCTTACAGAAGCTTATAAAATCAGCCAGTAACTGTTAACCTCGCAATATACCTTATCCACACAAGTATTAGCGGTAGGTTATCATCCATTTCTTCAAATTAAACCATCGATCACACATTATTTTTTTTTAAATCTGCTTGTGTAGGGAACCTGATATTATTTGGTGTCAGAAGTAATGTCTGACTTGAACCAAAAATTATTCCTTATTGACTCTTTAATTACGCTAGTTACTAATTACGGCATTAAAAAATACGCTGAAAATATCAAGTCAAATTACAAGTTTCTTAATTGATTCAGCTTGCTCTCAAATGTAATCCATAATCGTTCTGCCAATTAAAAATATGAAAAATATTTTGTAATTAGTTAAACGCTTCTTGTAGTCGACCTAATTATTTTACGAAAGAAAGAAACAAGATGGTAGAAATCGTATTCACGGTCGGCTTGCATATTCGTTCCTTGATTTTAGAACATGATTTTCTTTCTTTTTTTTTGAATGTCATTTAAAAAAAACGTTGTCAGGTTGCAACGATTAAAAAACAAACAATAAAGGATTGTAAACTAAGGAGAGCTGATTTCTACATCAGCAAAAATTCATATTAGTCAATGAGATTCTTCTCAGGCCATAATGTTCATTATTAAAACTACCTCTACTATAAATATTTTTTCTTTTTCTTTTTATATGCCATTTCCTATCAGGACGTAGGCGATCATGGCTCACCACCTCCCTCTTTCTCTTGCAGCTCTCAACAACTTCCTTCCCGCTGCTTTCTCCCCGAGACCACGTTCTGTCATCCGCTTGTTTAAGTCCGCCAGGTTTGTCAAGCGTTGTTTACCCTTGTCTCTTTTTTCCTCTATTCGACCCGTGTGTTTCAGATTCTCCACGGCCTCCTTCCTAATTATGTCTCCCAGAAACATCAGCTGCCTCTTCCTGATATTAAGTATAAGTCTCCTCCTTGTTAGCGATCTCTCTAAGACTTCATAGTTGCTCACACGCTCGGTCCATGATATCATTAGCATCCTTCTGTAGAACCACATGTCCGTCGCCTCGAGTCTCTTCTTCATCTTTCCAACATTCGCTGCTGTAAAGAAGGAGAGATGTCACTTTACTTTTCAGTATTTTTTTCTTTGTTACCAAAGAAAATCTAAAGGTTATAACTGATTTATTTTATCAATCTCTAGAAAAGAATGGCAATGATATATGTGGCTGTAAATAACTTGAACGTGTTTGACAGGATTGAGTATTCTGCCCTTCTCTTCAAAGCAAACTCCTATAGTGTCTCTGGCCGGCTATTTGACATAATTCAATCGGGGTAACAAAGGACATTTTGAATGTCTCAGATTCTGTATAATTTAACAGCAATACTGGTGGTCCCCCTGTGTTATATAATTGAGTTCTTTCTTATCTTCATCAATCGCCCTTCCAACGTCATCAGTTCTGAACTAGTTCTTTATGCTGATGACACAGCTACTTATGTTAGTCTTAATTGTAAGTTTGATAGCACTGACGAAGTAAAACTGTCAGCCACCCCGAAAAGGACCTTCAATCTTTTATTAACTGGGACAAGAAATGTCTAACCTTTACTCATTAAAGAGCAACCTTTAGCATTTTGTTTGCCTGGCTGATGCTAACCCAGGAGAGGAAATCTTTGGGCCTACTTGGTTTAATATTTTATATTAATATTAAGTGGAAAGATTATATTCAATCAGTTGTTAGGACTGCTTTTAAGAAATGTCGTGACAACCAGATTTATCCTGTGGGAAACAATCTTATAAATCATTTATTCGTCCGCACATTGAATATTCTCCCATATCTTGTTTGGGGCTCCGTCTATAAAATTCAGAATTGCCTAAAAAATTCAAAGAATACTCTATAATATTACTATGCCTGGCCTGGCCTGGTATCTGGACGTCAGCAATTTTCCACTGTCATAACGTGCCTTTTCTATAGATATTTTCATGGAAGATTTTTTATGAGCTCTCCTTCTTGGTACCTGGAGCGCATAAATTTAAGCATACTACTAAATTATAAATTAGGTATTAATTTATTGATGACATGGCTAGATGTAACCATAACTTTTATATTAATAGTTTCTTTTTTCCCACAACTTACCTGTAGAACTCTCTACCTTTTTCTTGTTTCCATGACACATTTCAAATATTTAAATTCAATTCTACTCGCCATCTTTTGAGAATTCGTGATTATTTTTTGATATTGTCCAGTCTCATAAGGTTTCTCATTCTCATCTACAAACATTGACCCCTTGTGTCGTAGTGGAATTATCACTTTGCTTTAGTTGAAATGTTTAAAAACAAATTCTAGCAATAAAAAAATATATGAAAATGTTTTAAAAGGCGCAACCAGAAAAATACATAACCTATATTATAAAGAACATATGAGTTCATATTCATATCGGTTACACCCCCTGACCGATCTTTTTAAGATGATGCGTTTCTGACACCAGCAAATGAAAATGCCTCGTGTTATTAATATAAGTTTTGTTAAGTCCTATGGAAACGAAGATAAATTAATTTTCAAGAACCAAAAAAAAAAAAACAAGAAATACGCATAAAATAGAATTTTACCTTTTATGGACGATGTATGAACTATTGAAATAAGAAATCTATTCGTAGCTACATCCATGTCGCTCTATCCTAATTACTGGAAAAGCTGAGGGATTGTCCTGACGTTAATTCATAAATACACCAACTTCCCCACTTTTCTTCTTAAAAAGATATGTGAGTTTCTTAGATGTTTAAACAAACAAATCTATAATTGTTTTTCACGTTTTCTTTCCACCATCCAAAAAGAAACTAAAAATGATTTATAAAATTATAAAATTTTAAAGCTGACTGGCGAACAAATCAAATAAGCAAGAGCCAGTGGAAATACAATTGGTAATAGACTGCAAGTAGGAGAAGAGAAAGAATCATATAATTTTCAGGGCTATACGTGTGAAGATGAACGCAATGAACGCGAACAGGATTAGAACTCGCCATGCCGTTCTTACATTCGTTTCGGTAACAGCTACGGTAGGCGCATAGCGATTTAATGTCATTTCTAAAATATGTCATGTATCTTTAAAACGTCTATGATTAATGAAAAAGAATACACAAAAAAAGAACAGTAAGATATATAATTCGGTGTTCCTATTGATATTTTTCTTTATTTTTACAAAAAAAGTGCTCAATGTAAATTTACAGAGCATATTATATATTAACAGATTTAAAATATGGTTACTTCGATACACAGGAATTACCAGGTTTCAAAAATCGAAGCTAAAATCTTCAAATTTAATTATGTAATTAAATTAAAAGCATTAGTTCTGTTTCATCTTCATTAAATTAAAAGCATTAGCATTGTTTCTTCTTCAAGCGAAGTTTGGAACGCGCTTATCAAATGTAATAACTTATGCAGGAAAACGTCCCAAACAAGGAAATAATGACAACTGCATGAAAGACAAAAAGGTAAATAACTAACTACGCAGAAATTAAACTCCTCAACACATAGACTATCTAAACAGTGCGGGAAAAATGCCTCACAACACAACATCAACATTCAAAGAAGGGTTGCTGGAGTCGCTACTCCTGTTTCACGCTGCAATCCTCAGTTAACCAGAACACTCTCAAGAATGTGTGTACATATATATATTTATATATATATATATATATATATATATATATATATATATATATATATATATATATATATATATATAAAGTCGACGTGTATGTGTGAGTGCAAGTGTGTGTGTGTTTGTCCGCTCGGCTTTTCACATATGTATCTGTCAGAAGCGATACGCCATCCAGTTAACACTTTAGCGGTTTCTTTCCTTTATCTCCCCCCCCCACGGAACATCAAAACGCTTTTTTTGATCAACTATGAATATTCGATTTCCCGAAGTAAGCTGTCCATTTACAGCAAACCAAACAGTCGAACTGCTGTACTAAGTCACCCAGAAATACTGAATAGAAAATGTGTATCTCATTAGCCTATGGTTAGGATCCATTTCTCGCTTTTTTTTTTTTATGTGGATACGAGATCAGTCGGTGCGTTAATACTGAGAGTACTTCCTTTTCTTTGCTTGCAATGTTGAATTTATTGCCATCGATTTCTCTGTATGCTCTTGATTTCATTAGGGAACTATTCGATGAGACATATCCGACTAACAGTTTGTTTTATCGGAAATTGAATCAATGCATTGCATTGCGTAAATATTTAATTTTTCCGGTATACGCACGTGGTAATAGCCGGTAATATATTTTTAATGTAATTCCACTTTTTTTACATTAATATAAAATATTAAATATATGCTGACATAGATTCGGTAAACATATAATGCAATTTACAAAATATATATATATATATATATATATATATATATATATATATATATATATATATATATATATATATATATATATATATATATATATTGTCATGTTCCACCGATGAGTCGGAGTCATCAAGTAAATAATTTTATTTAAAAAAAAAAAAAACTAAATTTCCGATACTAGTTTTTGCTGAATTAAAGCTTTCTTCTCGTGATGCTGAATCGTTGTCAGAACTTTCTTATAAATTTAAAATTCAGATGACTTTTTATGTTTTACTCAGAGATATGGTAAGATATGTCATAAATTGCCTGTGATTTTTTTTATTAGAAGTATATAGATATTTACTTTGTTATTTCTGATTTTCCTATGTAATTTGAACGTTTTCATAATGTCATAAATGCTTAAAATGTTGCTTTTATTTATACTGATGTCATAATTTCTATTGGTCGTACGGTACTTACTTTCAGATCAAGTTGAAACACGGTCACTGAAGCTAATCAACTTTGAGTCTGATCAATACTGAGATGGATAACAGCAAGATAAGGCCAGATGCGGCAAGCTAAGTCGCGCAGGTGTTATAATGGGTAAAGGCTCGGTATGAGAAATTGGAGAGACGAGTTCTAATTCCAGTCGGGATATTTACACTCACTTATGTTCATGAGCGCTTGCAGAAGGCGTGAATGCAGCACTTTTCTTCCGAGCCATAGATTAAAAAGTAGAACTTGTATCAAAGAATTATCTTCGAAACAATTATTATTGTCGATTTTAATTCACTTTTTAAAAAGTTATTGAGCCGTGCACAAATAGTCTGTCAGTCAATCTAATATTCATACGAAATAGAAAAACCCATAAGAATAGAATAGAGCGAAATTTTTGAGCGATGCGCACACAACTTTTGCAGTTGTAAATAATGCTGAAAAGAGATTTAAGAACAAATGAAAAAAAAAAACCTCTAAAAAATCGACAAGACAGTAAGAGAAACTTAGCTTGTCACAAAATGCGATTTGAGGAACATTAAAAGATTAAGAAGCAAGACAAGTTTATTGACTAGCAAGAAAATCCTTGCTAAGAAGCTGATATTGAAAATTTAAATAGAGAACAAAAATCGTGAACATTGGCTCAAGAAATGACAGCAGCCAAACCACTTACATTTATACCTTTCCAACTTTGGCTCGCGATTGAATAGTGCAGACAATAGAATCGGGAAAAGAAGCTGTAATTCCGCCTGCGATTGTATGTGTCTTCTTCTCACTTATGTTTATAGGAAAAACACGAATAAATATTTCCAAATAGGTCAAGCGTTGGACGACTCCTTGCTGCTAGGAATATGTAACTTAGTTCAATCTACATGTAAGTTAATACTGACAATTAAACGTTATTACCAAGAGAAATATCACGGATCTCTATCTCTAAAAGGCAGGATGTGTGTGTGTGTGTGTGTGTGTGTGTATGTAACGACTGCACGGCCGCAATTTTCGACGGATTTACACCAAAAATTACATGCACATGCTCCAAGTTAGCGGAAAGGCAAAGACCGACTTTGCATTTCCCAACTCCCATCGATAGTGGAAATAATCGATTTTTTCATGCTTCTGCGGCACTTTTTGTGTAGTTTGCGGTCATTTTCTACTGTCCAGAGTGAGAGCCTAGAGCTGGCTGCCACGAATACGCAGGAAGATTCTATTGGCCAGCGTGACAGCCTACAACTGTCTGACACGAATGTTAACTAACATGCTAGCATGCAAAAAAAATCGATAGCTGTATTCGTCACAAGTGGGAAAAATTTAAATCTGCATGGCACTTTACTCCAATTGGCTCATTCGCTTGCTTAAACTCAACGTTGATTCTGATTCCGCAGAACTGGGTTAGGTGTGAAAAAGTATTTGTTGTTAACATTCTTTTTTCGTTCGGCTTTTCCAGTTACGAGTCTTTTTTTTAAAGCTGATCGTTTGTGTTCATTTTGTTTAGTTCTTTTTTCGTAACAGATTTAATGTTTAGTATAGAGCTTAGAAAAAATTCTCAGTGTGAGATGGGCAAGAAGTAAGGCATGTAGCAACATCAGCACGGCAAAGGGCACTCCTTTAAAGACAAGGAAGGGCAAAAATATCGATTACTGTATGAGTAGTACGATTTTTTAATCAAGCACGGGCAACGCCGGGCTATGCTGCTAGTACTTCATAAAAATATTCTATGCACGGTGTCCATTTAGAGATGGTGCTATTATGACAATCTACAACCTTCTATCCTTCGTAGATCTTAGTAAATTTATCTGGTCACTATCACTTCCACTCCCTTTCTGGACATCCGTTTACACAGGCTTCATACGAAGGTTAATCACTATTTCCTTTATCTCTCTAACCTCCTATATAACCTACGAGTGTCAGATTTTATAATCCTCCTTTTGTGTTGCCTAACATATTCAAATATTTCTGTCTAATTCTGAATATACGTGTATTTTATGTTTCATGACTATTCCAACTTCATCGTTAATCCCATGTCGACTCTATTTTATTCGCATCATCTTTTTGTATAACCGAATCCTCAAGTCTCTTATTTATCTGTGTGGAGATTGGCCAGAATTAACTGCCATATATGAAAAATGACATTACAAAATATTTCTGTTCTTATGTTACCTGTTTCTAAATAATTAGTTTAGCTTTTTGAAAATCGCCATTTGCAATTTTCTATTACATTTCGCCTTCGGATTTTAGCATCATATCTTTTGTCCTCTACTAAATTTCCATATATTTAATTTTTTCCACTTGCTTGATTTTTGCATTTCCTATTCCCAGTCCTGATCGTAAGCTCTTCTTGCAAACACTATTTGTTTTGTTTTCTAACAACTGATGTTTGTCCCTTTCTTTTTTTTAATTTCCTTTTCTATATTGCGTAAGTGTTCTGCTCTATTTTATATCCGTGTATGCAATCATCGCTGCATTATCTGCATCTCTTATCCTAGATTGTGTTTGTCAATAATAAAAAAACATCCTCGCAGATTTTCGAGTTCTATCAGGATCACCTTGCAATAAAGGTTGACGTGTCTGGGAAGATATATCGTTATCTTACACTCCTTTTTATTTTTGTTTATTTACTAAATCAATTTTCATTCCTTATGAAGCCAATTTACTCCAAGTACGATTTCTGGATTATTCTAAAATTATTCACAAATAAATTCTGTCTTTCTGTCGCTATAAATCAGTTAATGTTAAAATTTAAGTATTCTCTTTGTCATTACTCCGCATCATATGACGACTAATATTTATTTATTTATTCAGATGAATGAAAATTCATTGAACACTTAACGATTATATGTCGATACGATAAATTTGTGCGTAAAGTTATTATAAATATAATCAGTGGTGATTGTAAGATAGTGGATAAGACTAAGAAGTATTTTCTCACTGGATCTATTTATCTTATGAAACAAGACAATACAAAGCAAACCAGAAAATCTACCAGGATCTACATCAGCGGACTTAAAGAAAATCCATCACTGTAAAAAAGACGCATGGTTAGCACCATAATTAAGCAAGCACAGGAAAAATATAATATTTCTGAGTAGAATAATAACTGACCCGGAAAATTTGACAGAGAAATCTGAAAGCACAACGGAATATTCATTGAAAATAGGATTAAGACATTGTAAAAATTCCTTAACAACAAGCAAATGATCACTAAACTATTATGTCATGTCTATCATTGTATGTGACGGGGAAATTCCTGATAGCGGAAGAGGGAGTTAAGAGATAGTTTGTATGCTGTACCGACGGAATATGAGAAACGGTGGAATTAATATGCAAGCAATGTGAAGCTAAAGAATATATTTATTAAAATGTCACTTATACTAATTAGTCCTGGGTATGACGATAAACTACACCCGGCATCAAGGCCTCTGATCAGGAGGTTTTGGGGAGTGTTGACCCACCTATTACTAGCTGTTTTTCCCATGCCCACCCTGATACAGAGTAGCAACATCTGTTTGGGTCCAAGCTATGGTTAAATAGTCACCCCACTAAACATAAAACAAAACACTATCAAGGTATAAAGAAACATTTTATAGTAAAAATACGAGCAATACATTTTTTATATAAAAGAAATACTAACAAGAAGCATATACTAACAAATTCCTGTGACTTCATACACATCAGTTTAAAATAGTACCAAACAAACACGGAAGAAATTTCAGAAGATGAATTCATATTAAGTCCTACAATTTCTCATATCAAGCTGTATTGCAAAATATAAAACAAAACACACATTAAAGTCTATAGTTATTATGTCCACACAAACATGTATATGCACAAAATCTGAGTATCAGCTGAGAAAGCAGAATAACATCTTACTTATTATAAAACGCAGATAGTGTGTGTGTGTATGCGTGTGTGTGTCTGTAAATTTATATATTGGATCGGATTTCCTACATTTTTTAACAGATTTCAACAAAACTTCACAGGACTACGTAAAATTAACTTGCGGTGGTTCTAACAGCGACAAAAATTGGAAAAACACAATTGTTTTTGGAGGAAATCAATTTGAAACCACGATGAATAGGCATCACGTGATTGAAAGGGGGACAACTCATATCGAGTTATACTTATTATGAAACTTATGTTTTTTTTGTGTGTGTGTGTGTTCGTTTATATATGGGATTGGATTTCCTACATTTTTCAACTGATTTCAACAAAACTTCACTTTTTGTTTTGGCAGGTATTGTTTCTTATTATCTTGCACACCTTTTTCTTTATTTTTACATTCAGGATCCTTTAAAAATTTCATTTGCAAGACAATTGTTTATAATAAAATTCTATTCAATTGGTAGACTCATAACGATTGAAAACAATGTTTTTGTTTGAGTTTGGGTTTGACCAATTCGTAAAAAAAAAAAAAATAATAATAATTAAGACAACCTTAAACCTTAAACAATAATCTTTGCCAATTTTATTTTTCAGTCTTTATGATGGTCGATACTTGATCTATCTCTTACTATTACATCCCCCCGGGCAACGCCGGGCTGTACTGCTAGTATGACATATTTTTATTACTCCCAAATGAACGAGAAAATTTAATTTCAGTATGAAATGATCCATAAGGTGTTGATATGTCGCTGAACACACAAATCAATCAATCCACTTATGCTAAAAACCCGTAAGAGTCAGTTGAAATAAGTTAAGAAGACTTGAAGAATTGTAATACTCACATTACATTACGAAATCATGGGTGACTGAGAGAAACAGCGTATAACCTACCTCATGAGGTTAACTTAACAGATGGCACAGTGGGGTATAGACGGATCGTAAATAGTCAAACATTTCTTTAGCTACAAGTGATATGGCACATCATTCCTAGAAGGGACAAGAATCACTGTTACCATCAGGGATACCAAGGCAGGGCTCTTGCAAGTGTTTCCTGCCCGCCGAATCTATGATACAGGGCCCCCACTACTACTACATCCCAATTTCCATATTATGCTATTCATATAAAATACAAAATTTATTTTGACCTAATTATGTACAATGATGTATCATGTGAGATATAGATGAACAATTCCACTACAAAAAAGTCAAAAGAAATAAAATGTGTCAAAATATAAATTAGGAGCATCTCATGACATATCATTCATTACATCTTGAATAAATCGACAATGTTTCGTCGCAATTTTTAACATCAACTTGAGATTTCTCTTGTTAAAATTGAAGAATATTATCACATTCACCTTTAAGTATAAAAATAGTGACTTGAACTTGTCATGCGCGGACATAGCAAAAGCAAAATATATTCACCGATTTGGACAAAAAAGACTTTTATTTCATCAATTAATACGCAGTTGGGTTTAATTTAATTTGAACACACGCAAATGTAATTCTGCCCAAAGCCTCTCAAGCTTCCATCGTTCAGAGTGTAGTACACAACGGTCCTGGCGCTACATAAACGCGTGGTAAAGAGTCAAACATTTATTGAGCTACAAACAACATGTCAAATGATCATCGCCAGAGGCAACAGGCTTACATGTACAGATGACGAGCATTACCATTCCCATGAAAAAATATCAAAAGAAGAATCATTAATTATGCGATCAACATGATTTGTTCGTTCGAAAGATAATAAGCATTTATTTATTTGCTAAAAGGCACATGAGAATATAGCGATAATCTACACTTTCTTTACGCATGCACATTGTATATAAGAAACCAAGAATAATAACATTTAAGAAATAAAGAAATAGAGAAATATTATGAAATTTAGGAAATAAAGTTCATCGTGATGTCATATGAGCAAAACTTTTATTTACATCCCGTAATATTTGAAATATTGCAATTGTTTGCTTAACAAATGTCTATCTGAGAAAACATGGTTTGTTTCGATTTTGTCAAAATATGCTTAACTAAAATGTGGTTTGTTTATCTTTGTAATCTACTATTTAATATGATTACAGATTTGGCCAAATATTTCCTATTTTATATTATTTCCTTAATTTAGTTATCCTGTCAAATTACACGGGATCTTAGTCTATGGTAGCCGGTAAACAGTACAATTTTAAGAGATAATTAACTCAAGAAGAAATGCAAATAAACCCACCCGAAGTAAAAATCATTAAACATCACTGAAAATCACTATTATTTGACAACGAAGACGCGTGGATAAAGAAAGAAATATACTTTGACATTACAATGGGAATATTTGATTGCGCAGAAACCTGTGAGCTCATTTGCTATACAAAATAAGTAAAATAATCGATAAAAATGACATAGACCTCTACAGGGACAGCAGAGGATTCTACATAAACATAAAGATTAAGCAGAAAGATGTAGATTTGACAGATGTCACATTCAACCAAAGAAAAGATATACATCACAGATGTAGAAAAGTGGACGAAAAAACACTCTATATACACACACCTTCCAGTCGCACAACAAGCATAAATAATCCAAAAATACCAAAACCAATTAATCGAAAGTTATCTGGTAATACTTCCTGTGAAACAGTCTTCAAAGAAGTCAAGAAAGCCTACGCAATAGCCCTAAATGATAGTGGTCTTTCGGTAACATTCATATGCACGCATACACACACAGAAGAAAAATACCAACAGGAAAATAAAAATAAAATGTTTCAACACAACGTACATTGAAAACGTAAACACGAACGCAGGAAATATATGCATTAAATTGATATACAAGCACTTACCGCATCAAAACCTTCCCACAATTGATTCAAGAAAAGCACGATGAATATCAACTATATTTGCACCGTCAACATGATAGAGATAATAAAAAAGCACAACAGGAAAACAACAAAATACATCTGCCCAGATCAGATACACTTGTAATTAAAAAGCAAAAAAAAAAAAAAACTGGGACTTAAATAGATATTGCTTGCTGCAATGTACCAGCAGGTAAAGAAGAAAAATATACACAGGAGTAAAGGAATGAAGCTAGAAACAAAGAAACTACGCACGCCAAAATTAACTTACTTAGTATAATAACGCAACAGTACAATGCTTTCTAAACAAATCTGTAAACTCTGGAGGAAAAAAAATCACCTTAATGTCCTTACAATTTTAACAGATTTTTGTAATTAAACGGCCAGAAATCATCAGGTTACTTAAAAACAGAAAAAGAAAAAAAAACAAAATACGAACAATGCACATAAACATAAGTAAAGGTAATAATAGCAATCAACAAAAAGAAATATGTAATCAATAATTCACAAATCTTAAAACATTTTATCAAACAGCACCAAAAATAGACACAAGACTAGGATCCACAATATATATGTGTGTGTGTGTGTATTAATGTGGCTAAATCAAATAACATGGTATTACTAACCGTATATACGTGCGTATAGTGTGCATACATATGTAAGCGAATAACTATTAATTCAGTTTAATAGAAGCTGTGAACCAATCAGTGCTCACTGCGCTTAGACAGAGCTAAGAAGAATATATTAATAAATGTTTGTATACCTACGCTCGCAGTAAGACTTGTTCTACTAAATCATCAGACAAGAATTATTTCCTTTTTCTTTAAAAAAAAAATACTGGCTCTCATGAGAGGAACA
This sequence comes from Acanthosepion lycidas, assembly GCA_963932145.1. Classification (NCBI taxonomy): domain Eukaryota; kingdom Metazoa; phylum Mollusca; class Cephalopoda; order Sepiida; family Sepiidae; genus Acanthosepion; species Acanthosepion lycidas. The sequence continues at coordinate 94,845,281 of OZ010579.1, forward strand.
ATAAACTAAACACAGATTAAAGATTAAATTTAATATAGACTTAATACAAAGTTGGGGTTTAAAATTCCAGAATGTACAATGTAGGTAGTGAGTTATTGTAAAAGAAGAAAATAAACAAGCTTAAAGTTTAAAAGAGGAACGCAGAGTGACTCGTTAATGGTTAAGATAAGGTTATCAATGTATAACATAAAATAAGTGTATATTATATTTGGATAACGTATTTATCAAGAATTACAATATTTGAAGAGAGATGTCTTTCCAATATTACAAGCTAGCGTGGGTTCATTACGTTTATTAAGTAGATTTCCATTATTAATATTTTTGTTCTTGGGACCATTTTTTTCCCGGCAAACACGGGTTACATTGGTCACCACTGCCAGAAAAGGGTGTAGATTTGGCGACAAATTTCTAATTTACTACCTGTGTATATTCATGTGTTTTAATATCCCAGTAGAATTGAGAGAGTATTGAAACATCTGCATATTGCTTGATGTTAAGAGTCATTTTATGGCGATAAAATCATATTTTCCAGTTGTTGGCCGTAAAACGGAAATACAGATTTTGTCTCGCAATTATGTATAACGCTAGCCTTGTAGATAATGACTTCTATACATAGATTTATGGTTCATAGGAGAGTTAATGCTTTTTCGACAATTACACTTTTTCTATGTTAATGTTGCTGTTGAGATTTCATAAGTATTTGTTAAAAGTTACGTTATTATTTTGTGCTACATGTTGCCGAATGTTTCTAGTGCAGCTGAAGCTATTTTAATATTCTTCCTATTGCAGAATTTGTTGAGTAATGGGTTATGGTTGAGATTTTTGTCGATTAAATGTTGGTGTTTGTTTTGACATTACTGTGGTGGGTTGAACAAAATTTTTAAAAATGAAAAAATTATGCTACTTTTTCATTTCTTACGTTTATATTTTGCATTCTTATTAATATTTGGAATGTATTCTAGTTTAATTTGTGTTTATTTTTATTTAGTGCATCTACATATTTAGTTTTATATTTCTCAAAAAGAATTTTGTTGCTGTAGTTAGTTGCGGGTCTGTGTTGTACAGATTTGTGCAAGTTATTTCGAATTCCAGGTGGGTGTTTGGATTCTTTGGTATATAGTTTACTAAGAAAATTGTCCATAATTATGCGAGGATACTATTAAAAATCAGTAGACAAAACTTGTATGAAATATTTAATGTGGCATGTCTTTATATATATATATATATATATATATATATATATATATATATATATATATATATATATATATATATATATAGAGAGAGAGAGAGAGAGAGAGAGAGTACAGGTAATAATCCGTTGGTATATAATCCAGTTGAATCCTAATATATAAAATATTATAAGTGATCCACGAAAAGAGCGTATTATAACAAATCATATAAATTATATAATAGAGAAATTCAAAATTACCTCATGATAGTAGCTATTTTAACTAAAGTTAAAACTTTAGAATTTTTCGCCTCAATTCTAAATCGTTTGATTCGAAAAATGATAACGTTTTAGCTTTAGTTGAAATAGCTATTCTCATGAGGTAATTTTGAATTTCTCTATTATGTAAAATAAAATGTGTGTGTGTTTGTGTTCGTGCGTGTGTGTTTATGCGTGTGTGCATAGATAGATAGATAGATAGATAGATAGATAGATATTAGGCATCAGTCTGTCTCTGGAAACGATGGAGCTTTGATCTCGTTGATATTTCAGAACTAGTTTCTATCGTGCCAGGAAATTCCTATTTCAAAATATCAGTCTTTCGCATACTTTTCTCTATTTGATGGCAGTCTGTCTGTCCATTATTCTTTCTTTCTTTGCATTTTCATCTCTGATCGATGACTAAAACACTTCGAACTCTTCCGAGCATTGTCGTTTGAAGTCAACGGCATCCACCATATAGTGATGCATGAAGAGTCATAACGTCTCTTTTACCGTAGTTGTATCTGTTTATGAAGAGCTGTTCCCCGAGCACTGCGTCTGTACATTCCACCTTCCGCCATACGCATAATGTATTATAGCGAGCGCGGGAATTTTTCTTTAAGAAGGTGTCCATGCTAGTTATACAGTTCCTCTCGAGAATCCTCACTCAAAATAACTCTCTTCTACACACATATATTCGTCTATTTGTTTTATGTGGGGCTAGGTTGCTGGTGAGGGCGAATAAATTACAAATAGCAACAAGCCCAGAGAATGCGATACTTCTACAACTATAGTGTAAGCAACTAGGTTTCTAAGGTTGATTTCACCTATTATTTATTCTACCGTTTTAAATCGAATTTAGAACGTTCTTGGTGTGAATATATCGATATAAAGATATTTGCAAAAGTTTCTGGGGTCTTTCATCATATCACATAGATTATTCTGAAAATAAATAAATAGATAAATAGATAAATACAATAAAATACAATACAAAACACCGAATGAACTACAACAATTTTAGAAAAAAATACAGTTCTGCTTGATTTCTAAAGTAGAAACAGGTTTCTAATTAAGTGTATCATTCGCTTTCTTTTTTCGAAAATATATTCATGTGTGCGCTTGAGTAAAAAAGTTAAAGAACTTCATGATAATTTTAAACATATAATATTGTGAAAAGAAAAGATAGAATTAATTGATTTCTGTGCCTGAATTATATTCGAATTTTGAATATATGTAGTTGCAACAACAGTGCCGTGGCCTAATATTGATAATAGCATTTAATTTAGGCAGAGAGTATTTATCGTTCAATATAATTTCGTTCCTTATTAATGCATTTGATTTAGGGTTGAATATATACAACACAGGGAAATATTATGCAATTAAAATTTAAAATAAACATTTACCCAGGGTTATCTATCAGCTGATATAATTTACAATTCACATCATTGTGTGTAATGAATTATTTCCCCATACAACATTTTCCGCGGATGAAGCGTATTAAATCTGTCGCTACTCTATCATTATTTTCATTGAATCGCAGGAGTTCTAACCTTTATGGCTAAGACAGTTGTGTGGTCAATCTAACGGATTTTATGTGGGAAAATATAATCTCAATGTCTTTTTTTATTTATTTTTTTTTATAAGGGTTTAGACCAAGTAAGGCTAGGAGGCCACTAGAACGCAAGAGTTGGAGCGAGAGCAAATAGGTGTTGCAAAGGAAAGGATGAAGAGAAGGATAGTGGATAGATCAACGCATCTGAAGACGTCGATTTACATTACATTTGAATAATTAGAGATTATAGCTATCAAGGAAGCGGGAAAAGTGGAGGGAGTTTTACAGGCGAAAAGTGAGAGACATGTAGCTATTGGAGAAGAAGAGACGGCTACATTAAACATTTACGACAGTGAAAGGGTGTGTGCGAGATGCCAGCCAAGTAATACGCTTAAATTCATGAAGTCTGGGAACCAGTGAAAGCAGCTAATCGGAGAAGATAGATGAAGGTACTTGTAAAAAATCAGAGGGAGGCGATGGCACATCTGTGATGGCAGTTTTGTTTTTGCGGCGTTAAAGTGAACCAGCCAATTCCTGCCCTAGGTCACAACCGATTGGAGGTGCGTTTCGAGACGAATGACCAGGTTAGTTTTATCGATAACACTAGATTTCTTTTGAGTCCCAAGTAAATTACAGTGTCGTCCGCGTAGATGCCTACTTAGAAATCTATGACGTCAGGAAGATCGTTGATGAAGATAAGGAACAGAGTAGGGCCTAGGATGGAGCCTTGGGGAACACCTGCGTTCGTGGAACAGGGGCTGGAGAAGAACCCGTTTAGACCTACCTTCAATACACGGTTTGACAGGAATGATTGGATTAATTTAAACAATCGACCTGGAATTTCATAACACTGAAGCTTGGGAAGAAGCCCGGCATGCCACCCGCTACCAAACGCTTTGGAGATATCTAGAGCCACGGCACGAGCTTCTCCGTTATTATGAAGCGCTTGGCAAACAATATCAATGATGGCCGTTATCACATCGGCTGTAGAACGGGCAAAGCGGAAACCATATTGCTTGTCGGAGAGCAGATCATGGAATATAAGATGCTTAACCACTTCGGCGTTGATTAAAGCTCCGAAGACATTGTCGAAAATGGTTGTACGGAAGTTAGAAGGGTCATCAGGGTCACCAGAGTTCTTAGACAGGAACAATGGATGAGGACTTCCAACAGTCTGGAAAACAAGAATCATTGAGGTAGTAGTTATATAATTTGGAGAAGGCAAAGGCCAGTTCATGCGCACATTTCTTCAGGGCAATGGCTGGAATCCTATCTACACTACTAAACTTGTGGTGGTGTAAATTAGAGATAATGCCCAATACCGATGACGGGGTAATGTATAGCTCGGTCAATAGAGCCTCAGTTCTAAGGGGGAAATCGTGTGAGGATACACCGGGAGAGTCGAGCGTTGAATTGAATGAACCAATACAACACAAAATTATAAACAACGCGCAGAAATGATCTCAAAAACAAGAAGACTAAAGATAAATATGAAAATAACTTTTATACAGACATGGACATGTGTTTACAGATTAATATTAAGTGTTATTTGTTTTAGCCATGAAGAGATCAATAGTTCGATTGGTCAAAATGATTTATTGCAAGTGGCGAAAATAAGCGGTATGCTACACCAATATGTTTGGGGTGTGAAGCACACGCTAATGAAATCTGTGTGTGGCAGCTGACACAGAGCGTGCGATCGTAGTAATTTTAAATACGTTGAATAAAGAGAGAGAAGACTGTACTAACTTTCGTCACAGCTTTGTATGTTGTTTCAGTGTGAAAAATCGTCGTGTGAATGACGCGTTCTCATCGTGTGTATATCCTGTTGATCACAGCAGGGTCTTATTCGCTGACTCTGTTGCAGATCTAGTCACCGACTGTTCTCAGCGAGCCGTCTTACTCGTTATCGCTCGGTAATGAATCACTATCTGTTTTTAACGAGAATAATTTGACCTCTGACCATTTTCCAGGCAGATGTCGGACGATGGACATCACGTGATTTGCCTTATCCAATTAGGTTCCTGAAACAACTTATTTGATTTGGAGCCCTGATTGTACAGAATGGTCCAAAATGTTCTTGTATGTACTGAATTAAGTATGATTTATTTGTAGGGGTCTATAACTTGTTTGCACTTCAGATATTGCCCTAAAAATATAGGATTTTATATTCTATACTCTTCATACCCCGCATATTTTTATGAACCACATTCATTCCCTCCGTATTCTATTAGTAAGATGTAAATTCCGCTCAAACAGCATCTCTCCGTGAGCAGCTTCATTATGGAACAGATTTCTACAAAGACGTTTACCTGATCACTAATCTAATTTCCGTAATCTCAATAAACAGAGTTCTGATGAGAGAGACGGAAGAGGACACTTTATATATGAAACGAAATGCACGACAAGCTAAATGACGCTTCCGTATAGGATATAGGTTCAAATCCTGTTGGAGGACGAATATTTTCTGTGAAAATTTCTCGCACATTCAGGCCGGTAAATGTTGTTCAATACTGTTTATTATAAACAGTGCATTTATTTAAATATTTGTATCTATAAAAAGAATGTATACACATAAAATAAATATATATATATATATATATATATATATATATATATATATATATATAATATATATATATATATATATATATTATACTATAATTATTACATATTATTTATTAATAATATAACAACTTGTTTAATATAAAAATAAAACAATTTAATAATAACATAATAATATAATAAGAATCGTAATGGTTGTAGTTATTTAATACTATTTAATGATATTTAATAATGGTATTATTTAATATAGTAATCTTATATAATGCAATAGTATTATTTGATTGTGTATTGACATGTTTAATAATATTATTCAATATAATGATATGTGGTGCATTTGTGTTGATATATTAATATATATTATATATATATATATATATATATATATATATATATATATATATATTGTATTGATGTGCGTTATATTGATATATAATATATTGTTTAATATAATGATATATCATTTAATGTTATTTAATGAGGTATTTATTTTTTTATATGCTATGATCCAAAATAATAATATTTAATATGTAATATTAATGATATTTAATATAATAATAATGTTCTTTGATAATGATATAATAATTCATATAATATAATTATTATATATATATTATTGAAATTTTGTTATTATAAATCATTTTTCTTAATATTTATCCTCTGTTTAAATATCGGGTTGTATTTATTACTTATTAAAATATTTATGTTTATATTTATAATTATATTTACTATCTATATTATATTATATTATATTACTATCTATATTTCTCATGCTGTCTGTATGTGTGTCTGTCGTGGGCGTTGTTACCTCACCCGATTTCGATGCGGTTTTCCCCACAAGTTTACAAATGGCTGCCGTAAGGACATGACGGAGCCCGATTTTAGAGTTCAGACTCAGATTCCAAAAAAATCGATAATCTAAAAAATCGATAATCCAACAAATTTGCTTACAGAAGGAATGATCGCATTTCAACCAAATTTGTCAATCTCTTACAGTCTACCATTAGAATTGTTGTCCAGAAGTTTCATGAACACTGACCCCTAAACAGCGCGGAAAATCGATAAAACCCCAAAATTGATACGCCCAGATTGTTCCTGAACTGCATGTCGGTTTTTAGCGAAAACTGACCGGGATTATGAGGAGGCTATTGGGAGTCACCACGTGAAGTTTCAACTCTGACCGCGCAACAAACAGAGTGCAAATCGACAATCGGTCAACCCTTACAAATGTTTTTTTTCTGGTTGGGTGTTTCCTAAATGCAGATTAATTTAAGGTTACGCTATGCGCGGCAAGAAACAGGTCAGTGCGTGCAGTGCATTGGAAGAAAACATTAGACCTCAAATTCTGGAATGGGTGCAGTGCAATTGAAATTCGGATTATTTATCCCTTCTACCAGGTCTGAATTTGAGCGACAAATGACATATTCGACTTTGTCAACATTTTGCTTAAATCATCGTATCTTACTAAAATAAGCACTTCCTTTATTCGCGTCTTTACTGAAAAAAAAAACCCGCATACGTGCTGAGTGAAAAAGTTTCCGTACCCAGCAGTTCATTTTTCAATTCTTTAAAACTTTTCCCCTAGCCCAGGCCGCATCCCAGACCTGACGAGGAGTTTTTTTGCGCTAAAACAGCAGCGGACTTTCGTTGTCCCACAAAACAAACGAGCAAACGCTTCATTGCAGTTCCTTGGATTCTCAACCGCGGCATCACGTGCGTTAGAGGCAAGTTGCATATGCAGCAGGCAGCTTGACCCCGTTTACGGCCAAGCCTTGCGCTTGCCAAATCATGCGCGCGTGCGTGAATGTGCGCTAGCATCTTCCATTTTGCGTGAGCTCATTCATTGGTCTCAGTCATGGCCATTGTCCAGGCTACACCAAATGGCAAGTAACCCTCCCTTTAAATACCTTCAGCGCGGCTGCATCCTCACTCACGTTTTGATTTGAGCGCCATTAACGCATCTGTCCTTGGATTAATTGAGAGCTTCCTGCTACCGCAAGTTACCTTTTTTGCTTAAACGTTTGCATTACCCATTTTATTTCCGAGTTCTGCCTTTATTGCACAGCCCAGTCCATCTTAGCGTTCCATACCTATTTCTACCTTTTCGTGGTTCAGTTTTGCTATTAGACAGTACACCTCAGTGTTTCAGTACTTTTTAACCTTCAACGCTTCAACGTTTTGGTTGCGTAACCTCTTCCTACAGCGACGTTTTCGTGCTGCCAGAAAGCACGGCCCATAGCTAGGAGAAGCTTTTTCCATACCGCCCCACTGCCTTTTTAGTTTTCGTACACAACGAGGTTGCACCGCTTCAGCTTCGGCATCAACTTCTATTCGCATTCTTACACAGCGATGACCCACACGCCAGATTTGCTAAGCGTGCGAAAATACCATGGCGAGGCAACCTTAGCAGACGTTCTAAAAGTGCCTCTGCGGCAAAGAAAAAGCGGGAGGAGAAAACTGAGGTAGGGGCATCTTTGAGGCTTTCCAGTCAATGTCAACGGAGGCAGTATATTTTGTCACATGAAACGCTTGGTGACCGTAACTACCGTTTGTACTTCAAATCAGTTTACACATATTCGTTGAAAAGTAAGAGGAAACTACCTAAACGCTTGCAAGACAAAAAACAGCGACTTCATCACAAGTCGGTTGGAATCCCACCGTTAATGTTCAAGGTCAGGTTTACCACTGGATTGGGTATCTGTTGCCGGAAACTGCCACTGATTCGGTCTTTCTAAAAATATACTTCATAGCTGACTACAATCAACAGGGAGATGCCCGCATGGGCATTCTTCATACAGGCCAGGACAATCATCCTCGTAGTGATATCATAATAAGTCTCCAACAAATGCTCCACGAGACAAACAGCTATGTCCGCAGTTTTAAGTATGCTCTCGAAAATAACACTTCTTCTGATTTCATTATTGTAATTGATGCTGACAAACGGCCTCAGGGAGAGCACGAATGTCGTTACAATGCTCCCGCAAGTAACGAAGTTTCTGTCATTGTCAGCGGTGATCAGCACAACAGATGTGACATTGTTATCGAATCACGTGGCAGTGGGATCCAAAGAATCAGTGAAACGCACCGGTCCTACGATGGACTGCAATATCCACTTCTCTTCCATTACGGAGAAGATGGGTACCACTTTGGCATTATGCAAAATGGGTCCACCTTAAAAACAGTGTCTTTCAGGGCTTTCTACGCCTACCTATTGATGTTACATGAGGGTGCATTCAATCATCTTCATCGAAGCCGTCAACTTTTCCATAAATTCATAGTAGACATGGCTGCTAAGATGGAATCCGAAAGACTCTGTTACATCAAATTGAATCAGACCAAGTTGCGCTGTGACTCTTACATTCACCTCCCTGATGCTTTAAAAATGACGCTGATCCACGCAATATAGGCAAGATGTGCATACTAACTGCAACGTTCACAGGCAGTCCACGATACTTGCTGATGCTGCAATGTTTGGTATTAGGCAGGAAGGTTCCATAGACGAAATCCAGGACTTCCTTGCAGGTCGCGTCATTAGCAGTACAAAGGGCATTTGGCACATATTCAGCTTCCCCATCCACGAACGCTTGCCAGCAATCGTCCAGCTTGCTGTGCACCTAGAAAACAACGAACTTCATTATTTTTCTGCGGATACAGCAATGAATGTGGCTGCGCGTACCAACGACACAACGTTTACAGCGTTCTTCAAACTTTGTCGACAGGACGAGTTTCCAAGGACTCTACTGTACCCAGACGTGCCTTCATACTACGTGTGGACAAAAAAGAACACCTGGGTTCGGCGGAAGTGCGGGGCCAATGTCGAGGGCTATCCACACTCGGAAATGTATTCACGGTTCCCCCATCGTAATAGGAATGTTTTTACCTGCGACTCTTTTTGCACGAAGTTAGTGGTCCAACGAGCTAGAATAACTTACGGACGGTTAATGGAGTTTTATGTGACACTTTTCGTGAGTTCTGCCTCCGTCTCGGCCTTTTGGAAGATGACAGCCAGAGTGATGCCACAATGGCTGAGGGAGCTCTTTTAAAAATGCCCTCTGCTTTGCGACACCTCTTCACCACAAATGTGCGAACCCAGTGATCCCAAATAACTTTGTGACAAATGCAAGGACTTTTTGTCCAAAGACAATTCTACGATGAAATTTACAACAGGTCGCTTATAATCATTCAGACTCTGTTTGTTTAAATGTCTGGGGAAATCTCTGGCCGCTATTTGGCTTCAAACGCCAGAAGAAGGCGTGGCTTCCACCAGTCTCTCACCCGAGATTGTGCGTGAGACATCCAACTCTGTTCAGGAGCTCAACGCCCATGTCATAACAAATGAGCCAAAACTTCTTATAGACCAAAGGGCCGCATACGATCCTGTTCTTGCATCCACCAGACAGTATACAGGATCGATTTTCTTCCAGGACGCGTCTGGGGGAACTTGAAAAACGTTCGTAACAAAACTGCTTCTTGCAGAAATTTGGCGCCATGGCGAAGTGGCTCTAGCAGTCTTCAGGCATTGCTGGCACATTACTACCTGGTGGCCGAACAGTGCACTCAAAGTTTCAACTTCCGCTTGACCTCATTAAGGCAGAAACAGCTGTATGCAGTATAGCCAAGCAATCAGGTCTGGCGGAGGTACTCAGGCGATGTGAGCTCATCGTCTGGGATGAGTAAACTGTCAGTCCCAAAACTGCACTCGAGGCTGTAAACCGCTCTCTGAAGGATATTCGAAACTCCGAGAACCTTATGGGATGTATAACTGTCCTTCTATCCGATGACTTTTGCTTTCCCTATAGTTATTCCTCCTTTCTCCTTCATCGTTTTTCCGATTTTCTATTTCAACCTTCCCCGCTCTCTTGAGTTTTGGCGTACATTACTTAGATTTCTGACCGTTGCCCGGTATCAAAAGCTCTAGCGGACACTTTCGCTTTTTCTTTAACGTTTAAGGTCAGACCTTTGTACTAAAGCCTCTGTATTGCTTCACCGTCCAATCTGCTATCAACAAACAATATTGCCTTACTCGTTCACCCGCCTTCATTTCCTTCAATTTTCCCCTTTTCCTTACTTATCTCTGTTAAGGTGTTTATCCCTATGGCTTTTTATTTTCCATAAGCGATTTGCTTGTAAAAAGAATTATTCATAAGTATTCATATATATATATATATATATATATATATATATATATATATATATATATATATATATATATATATATGTATGTATGTATGTATGTATTCAAACGTTATTTTCAGTGGTACAATATATGAGTAGTCGCTCCGTTTCATTTTAAACTATTTTCGTAAACAGTCCTGCAAAAAACGTGATTAAAATTTAATGTAAATATCTCCTCTAGCAGGATTTGAAATATGTATGCGTGTATGTTGAAATAAGACAATCCACTAAAATAACATTGTACATAATAAAAATATGAAATATGTCCGATTAAATATAAAACGGTTTCATTATATATATATATATATATATATATATATATATATATATATATATATATATATATATATGCGTCCTGGGTATGACGATAAACTACGTTCAACAACAAGGCTTCAGATAATGTTTTCGGAAAAATAATGTTGCCAGCTATACGTTTTTGAAACAATAATATTGCCAACTATACGTTTTTTTGAAAAAATAATGTTGCCCGCTATACGTTTTTGTAACAATGTTGCCAGCTATACCTTTTTTGGAAAAATAATGTTGCCAGCTATACGCTTTTGAAAAAATAATGTTGCTAGCTATATATTTAGTAGTACTGTATATTTAATATATATATAAATATATCGCTGGCAACATTATCAACATTATCTTAATTTGGCATTAAATGACCAACAGTGGTTGATATGCCATAAACCCAACCAACCAACCAACTAACCAACCAACTAGGATTACTTTGCAGTGTGCAAGCAAATAAGCTCTAGGATGCTAAATATGTTCCATACAAAATAGGCATTTAAAATTCATATAAACTGGATTTGGCATTAAATAACCGACAGTGGTTGATATATAGTGGCTGGCCACACATATCCGAGGATGCCCGTTTATTGGAGCGGCTTTGATATTTTGATTGATTTTGCTGACTACTGCTCAGGTATATGTGTGATTATTCAACACCCAGAAAGCCCACCTGCACTATATATTGCAACTACGCTGAGCAGACATGAAGAGATCGCGTTAGCTAGCGTGATCAATATTCTGAACAATGTCAGCACGCTCAAAACCTCGGTAACACAAGCAACGATGGCTCCCATGTGTGGCGTCCACGAACATTCACTCTCAAGTTATGGGCCAAAAATGTAAAGTATGGTTTTCAGACACTTTGCACGCTGGGATCGCCTCCTCCAGACCGATGGCATCAAGATCTTCCTTTCCTGACAAATCGATTCTGCTAACATTCGAACCGTGGTCTCATAATCATAAAGCGAATGTTCTAACACATGAATTCTCACACACACATACGCACGCACATATATGTATGTGTTTCTTTGTGTGTATACATGTATATATATATATATATGTGTGTATATCTATCTATCTATCTATCTATCTATCTATATATATATATATATATATATATATATATATATATATATATATATATATATATATATATATTTATATATATATAAATTTCTCCGATTTAACCAGTAGAGAAGAAAATATTTATGAATAAAAATGACAACAGGAAAACTGGTAATTGCGTTTCGTCCAATGTGGACTTTATCAAAGCAAAATATTTTGCTTTGATAAAGTCTACATTGGACGAAACGGGTCAGCAATTACCAGTTTTCCTATTGTCATTTTTATTCATATATATATATATATATATATATATATATATATATATATATATATATATGCACATAGTCAAGAGTGAAATTCGTCCATACATCAATTTTGAATATTTGTATCCTTTTCTCAGTATCTAATACCCATATGATGCCAATTTTTCTTTCGTAATAAGCACAAAAAATGAATGTAAAACTCAATTTTCAGAACAATAGGTTATATACAACAAATTTGACAGGCGAATATAGGAAGAAAAGATGTAGCTGAAAGGGATTTGTTGCGAAAGTCGGAAGAATATGAAGGACCCTCGAGAGACAGTTGCCTAGCCATGGAAAATTATCCTGGATGTAAGCATCAAGGTTATCTATGTGAATAAGGAAAAGATACTCTTTAATCAAGAATTCATTGATAACAATGGAAGAATTCAAATTTGCTTCCTAAAGGGCAAAGGTATCTGCCGACCATTCCAGTGGAAACGATTCAACGCTGCAGAAGCTGGAACGGATACCACGGACATTGGAAAAAGAAAGCCTGAGGCGGGTAGGTTTTTTATTTTCTGTTTTACATTTTTTTTTTTTTTGTTACCTATTTTAGATATTTTTTTTATTTCCATGGGATGTTTTGAGGAGAAAGGGAATAGACCACCATAGTTGTTACTACCGGTCGTCAATATCTATACATACCAGCCAGTGCGTGACTGAAACCAGAACATAATATGGAGTAAGTATTACCCACTGGAAATACGTGCATATATATATATATATATATATATATATATATATATATATATATATATATATATATATATATATATATATAAAGAGAGAGATAGACAGAGAAAGCTGTATAACATTATTATTATTAATGATGCATATAATAATACGAAAATATAATAAGTAATGTATTTATGGATATATATGTTTTTAATTTTTTGTGCGTATGCAGTATAAATATATTTTAGAATATGCCATAAATGAGACAAATATACGACTAATTAAGTCGATAAAATTAATCTCTTATACAGCTATCATCCCAAAACACACGCACACATGTACACCCACAAAGGATTATATATCTGTTGAGTTGATACTGAAATACATACATACATTACAGCTGTTTCATTGTGTCAAGCAATACAATTCTTCTCTCCTGAATCTACCTTACATTATAAGTCTGCAATTCGTCCATGCTTAGAATATTGCTGTCATATATGGTCCTGCGCCACTGCGACTTACCTGGAGCTCCTTGATAAGATCCAAAGAAGAATCAGTTATTTTACTGGTCCCGATAACGCAGCTCGGCTTTAGTCACATACCCATCACCGTACGGTTGCATTTGTGTGCCTTTCTTACTAATATTTTCAAGGTAACTCTTCGGGTGAGCGCTTTGCTATGGTACTTAGACTGTGTGAATTTGAGCCCAATACTAGACTGGCGGTCAGATCTCATCAGTTTAGAGTTGAGCTAGTTAGATTTAGCTGTGACTTCTAATATAACAGTTTATTTCCTGGCACTTCTTGCTTGTGGAACTTCCTTACGGCTCCTTGATTTCCAGGCAACTTTAGCCTGCAAAAAATTTACTGTCATCCTGATTGCTCTTTCTTTCTTCCTGCTCATTACTCATGTTTCTAATACTAATTCCTTCGCGCCCTGTAACCCCTTGGCTGTACTGTCTTCCTTGCAGTAGCACTGATTAAAAGAAAAAGAAAATGTTCTCAACCTATTAAAATTTTACTTAGTATCGAATCTAATACTGACCATTCTATTAGATTGTGTAACGACTCCTTGCGTGCCTGTTAGTGGGAGTCCCCCATTGCTAGTGGGTCTCTGTGTAAAAAGGGAATACATTTTTTCAGGTATTAGATTACAAATCGATTTACCTATATCACCCGTAAAAGGGGCTAGGGCAATTTTTTTTGATAGAGTTAACCCTTTGTCACATACCACCAGGGTCAGCCGAATTCTTAAACACAATATAGAATCAAGGTAGAAAATTAGATAATGTAAAATGTTCCTCTTTCTAGCGGCGAATAAATGTAAGGAGCGTTTTCTCATTGTTTCGCACGATCTTAATATTTTAAAAAAAAGCTGTTATAACACGATTTCTAACGCATATAATTCCATGTGACAATTCGATTTATTGTAACTAAATATTGTTTCGGTTCTCTAACAACCGAACAGAAAATCCAAACTCTAAACTAATTCTGCTATGCCAATAAATCTCAAATTACCCAGATTAGCTCGCTCGTATTTTTGCATTAACTTCTTAAATTAATTAAGTTTATCACATTATTAAGTTAATTTCTAACGGCACCACGTGTGGATTAACACATTTGTATAATCCATGCAATTTAATGTGTTAGATTATTTCATCAATCTCTGGTGTTTCACCCTCCTTGCTTAATTACAAACGTGCTTAATTTCAAACACAGGCATCATATTCAAGCCAGCTACCAGCTATAGATTGAATTACTGGGAAAATTGACAAAATTAACTGTTATATTTTTCTAATCACAAATATGTAATTTATACAAATCCTTATTAAACATAATTTTAATTTATAAAACATATCATTCCAATTGGTCATCAGGAATTATTTCAAATACCGGTAAACTGGTGGCTTAGTAGGTTATTTAAAGGCAGAAAATATTTTTAGATTATAAGATTTTTTTAGATACAAATACTTTAGTAATAAAAGTCTTCTAATTAATCTATATCCTTGGGAGAATACTTTGGTCCATACCATTCCCAAGCTTAATTGCGCGTAAGTCAATATAACGAACCTAACAGGAATTGGAAAGAGGCTCTCCAATGAAAGATCTCTAGTCATTATCCATTGCACAAATTTCACACCCAAACTTACGATATTTGGTATTCTCAAAAAGTCACTCATCTAGATACTGACCAGGCTGGATGTTGATTTAAAAAAAAAAAAAAAAAAAAAAAAAAAAGAGATGGTCAAAATTATTTGACATACATGTTTATGCTTGTCAGTTAAACGTTTTCAAATCAGATTGTAAAACCCTTAATTGTAATACATTTCTTCCAGGTGAACTGACAACTTTTCTTCAGTACTGATCTATTTGATCTATCTGATACAATCTAATTCACTATTTCTAACCTCTCCAAAGTTTGTAAGCGTTTACCCGGCTTTATGGTGACAAATATATTTTCTGTCTTCAAACACATTTACACAGGAGTCTATCGCTTTCCATAAAAAAATGTTCTGATTAGCTACATTCCTTAGCTCTACGAGTTCAAACTTTTACCACTCGGCTCGCCATGTCGCATATATCATCGAATGATACTTTTCCCATACATATTGATCATGGGAAAGACACCTTTCTGCATTCCTTTTCGCGCGGCAATTACTAACCTGCAGGAGAGTGACTTGTTCTTTATCGTGCTAACATTCTCGGTTGATATGAAGTGGAAAGACGATGCTAAATCCATTGCTAGGTCAGCTGTTAAGGAATTTGGTTCACTGCTAGACAATTTGTTCTCTCCAGAATCTATCTTACATATCTATAATTTTACCATTCGTCCAGGCCTATAATATTGCTGTCATATATGGTCCAATGCCCCTGTTATAGATCTACAGATTATTGATACAGTCCAAAGTAGAAACATCAGTATTATTCGTCCTGACATGGCGTCTCGGCTTCAGACATTTTCCCATCGCCGTAATGTAGCTTCTTTCTGCTTTTTCTATAAACACTTTAATGGTAATTGTTCGGATGAATTCCTCGCTAAGGTACATAGACTTTATGAATTTAAGTGCAGTACGAGAATGGTGAAGGCATCTCATCAATTGAAAGTTGAGCTGACAAGATGCATTAATCTTCAAAATTTAAAAGTCAATCAATGTCAATCGCTATCTACTGTCCTTCTGATTTGTCTTGTTTTCGCTCCTTAGTAATGTTTATATCTCTAATAATTCCACAACCAATAACCTCTTTTTTCTTAGTGGCATTACTGCCTTACTTGGATTAAATTCGACTAAAAGAATCCGTTGATAAAAATGAAGTTCAGCTTAATAACGTGTTTCCGAGTCTCACTATTTCGCGGAATAGAATTCTGAGATGGTGCCTGCCAGATCCCTATCGTCATAACCTCTGTAATTCTAGTACCAAGCTCTATCAATCCTACATATACTCACAATCTAAACTTATGCTCGTACGTCCGTCCACACAGCACCTTCATTCAATAACGCTCTTCCTAGAATGGTTGCTTGGCTTTGTATTTCATGAAAATGCAGCAGCATTTTTTTAAAATATAACGAAATATACGTTCGCTATAAATTATCTGATTATCCGATGGTTAAATCAAAAATTACTACTTGCTGCTCCACCATGTAAAGCATTTCATCTTACATGGAAAATAGGTTCTAACCAACTGTCCCGTACAATCTCCCTGCGAAATAATAATTAATTTCCTCTCTGTTAATCCTACATTCTGATATGTCCCGGAAAGGGATATATTTGAACGAAGTTGCTAAGTGGTTTTGGCTACTATTGCCAAGTAGAATACGGTAGCAGTAATCGACTGATACGCATCGTAGTCGCAGTTATGAAGTGTAGATCAATGGGCGTCGTTATAGACTTAGCTCTCAGACTTCACTGATTCTCCTACGCATCCGTCGATATTTATGACGGACACCAGCCAATCATATTCCAGTGAGGGGGAACACAGGTGTATGCATATTCCATTATCTCACATTCCAACATAGAATAGTACAGTTTATTTTGAATTTTCCAACATCCACCCGTTTCTCTATGAAAATTTAGGAGCTGAAACATTTCTTTTTTTATATCAACTACAAGTCACTGTATCCAGCGTTCTACCGCTGGCGTGGGGTCTCCTTTTGGAAGTGATGCTTAAAATAATATCCTGTTCAAACGTTATCATCATAGCTAAAACTATGAAACATTAAAATTTAAGCATATATATATATATATATATATATATATATATATATATATATATATATATATATATATATATATATATATACGTTTATCTATATGTCTATTTGTATCAAAATATATATGTCTGTATATCTACGTATGTCTTTCAATGTCGCTATATCTCTGTCCTTTTTCTATTACTCTTTGTGGCTGGTTTTAAATAAGTATATTTATCCAGGGATTTCCTCTTTCCTATATCTATCTATCTATCTATCTATCTGTCTGTCTACCTATCTATATATGTTTTTCTGTCAGAATGTCTATATACCTCTCTGTGTCTTTCTATGTCTGTATACTTCATTGTCTGTTTCTGGTTATTTCTCTTTATATATTTAAGTCTGTTTTTTTTCTAACTGTGTGCATGTTTGTTATCAGTAATGACAGTGAAAAATAAATTAATCTCCTGTGACTATTTCATAAATAAATATTTAACAGTCCCAGCTAAAAATAATTGCTTTGTATTTTATAATAAAATGTCGAAAATTTTATTTGATTAAAAGTCCTAAGATACTAATTTTCAAAAAAACAAACAAAGAAAAAACAAATGTTTTCCAGAGAAGCTAACGAAAAACCTATAAAAAAACATAATTCCCTAGAATTTGAATAAACTCGCACTGATAATCAGGTCTGATCACACTTTATACCTGATGTCTACGAAAGATACAGTTTTCTTCCAGCAATAATCGACTTTATAGAAATCAATAAGTATCCTGTCACATATAAACTATTAAGCTATTTAAATATCGATCAATGTAACCCAGAAAATTGATGGTATATATCACTGTGGAAGTCGATTGCGAAAATAAATTATGGATAGTGAAATCAAGTGAATGGAGGGTCACTTGAATTATAGACGTTCTTTTATTTAAAATTAGTCAATGTGTCGATAAAATAGCGCCAACTTTTTCTCGATTAATCAGGCGAAAGAGATATCTTAAATGTTTTTCTGTTAATGGCGAGTTTCTCCTATTTTAATGGTAAATAAGACAAATGCATGAATGGAAAAGAGAAATGTAATTTTCTCTCTCTGTATGAAACAGGAACGGTAGCTTAATATATACCAACTCGGATTGAGGAATCAAAGAGCTGAGTTCGAATTCCTTCCGAGTTTGTTGCATTCACTTACGTGCTAATATCCTTAGGAATAGTATGTAACCATCCTATTCCTCCAATCTTGGGTAAATAGTAAGAAAATTAGAGCCTATTACCTTGGTTGGTAACACGTCTAACAGAGGGTTAATTATGAATTCAAACAACCTGTTGTTTTGTAGATTTTTCCTCTTTAACTTTAGAGAGGAAGCACGAGGTAGCATCAAAATTCCCGGTTCAAAAGGGACCGGTACTCCATTGCATTACTTTGCCCATGAATCTCATGATGATGCAGAATTGTGAGTGGGAGGGGAGTGGTGACCACAAAAGCCCTAGTTGAATAAATGATGACGATGTGTTAAGTTATCTATCCAGTTTTTATGCGGAACATACTTTTAGAGATTTTCTCTTTAACAACAAATTTTTCGAAAGTTGATGTGTCTGATTTTGTCATGATAAACCAAAGCTATATTCCTTTGTCAGTCATGGCGTCAATGTGTTCTATGAATGTCGAATTTTCCAAGCAGATTTTTCCTCATTATATTTGCTACAAATTTCAGTAGTTTGTGATTCTCAATGTGTCTTTATGTTTCCATTCAGCTTCACAATAATTTGCTGCTTAAATAATCTCTCCATGGCATTCTTAGTGTCCTTCTGTAGAACCACGTTTGTTGTCGCTCACGTATGCTCTTCATTTGCGGGGAAATTGTCTAGCATTCTTTGCTAAATGATAGAATTACCATTACTTAATATTTTAGTACTCATTTCTTTGTAATAAAATTATCCTGTAACTTAATAATTTTGTTTGGCCTAAGAAAGACGTCACTCACTATTCGAATTATCCTTGGGATATCGGTTTTACTTTCTTCGTCATCACTTAAAGCAGTTCTTTGATATTTAAAAGTCAATCTTAATTTGACTTCCAAGTTCGTAGCTGGCATCTTGACATGTTTCTTATTTATGGCAGCTCTAAATTCTGTCTTCTCACAATTGATAGTCTTTTATTCGAACTTTCCTTAACTACCTTTTCTTAAAAAATTCACATCTTTCTTTCTGTGCCTACCATCTACGAAGACGATATCTGCATATCTTATGTTTATAAATTTGGGATTCTAGTTACCTTGGAATTGCCTCTAGAATTTCTACTTTTCTTGAAATCGAATAATCAAAAGTTGCATAAATCCGTTGAGATTACATATGCTTGTTTTAAACCTACTTGTGCTTCAGTGTACTTCATTAATTTACGCTTGCATTCTTAAGCGGCGATAAAACGATGGCTAAACATTTTTTTCTGTATGTCGTCACTGTCCATTTATATTAATTTATTACATCCGTGATAATATCGAAAACAAAATACACACAACTTGATAGTATTTCTATTACAATCAAAGTTATTTCTGTGGCTTGTTCTTGTTCAGGTTAATCAATCCCAATCTTCCTCCAGACTTGAATATTTCAGGTCCTTCGATAGTTCTATTCTGTAAGAGTTCCACTTTTCTGTCGGAGAAGATCTCACCTAAAGAGTAGTTCCATCTTAAATGTATTTTATCTTTCTTTATTATCAGAGTTACTTCTATTGATTTTATACATCCTGTTTAGGAGTACATATTATCTCTGCCCACTGTTTTCATCGAGTCATTTCTATTTTGTGCTTAATATTCTATAATCTACACCAATTATTGGCATGAATTAATGTCGTTTTTACATAATCTCAATAATTTAATCTGACATCCACAGCTTTTCTCTCTTCCGTTTTCCTAGAGTAGAACCAAGTATTCTAGTTTCGTTTTTAACTTTGTCATCATATATCACTATGCAGCTTTAGTCATTCAGGGATCTCTTCCGTAAATTCACTTTACTTTTCATGTGGCTTGAAAGTATTCGCTTCACCACTCTGCAGTTGAATATGTTTAACAGCGTCAAATTGTATTCCTGAATATTTTAATAATTATAGATCTGGTTATTCTGATCTAGATTGAATGTTCTTGAAAACAGGGTCGGTTACTATTGGAAAATTGGAGCTTTCTCTCAATCTGTTGGTTAGAGGTCCCTAGTGCGAACTTGTCATATTATACAAAGACTCCTGCATTTCCTACGATACCATTCAGTTCTCCCTTGATGATGTTAATTGCTTGAGATCTTCATTGATTTTCAGTGTTATCCAATGTTCTGTAAACCATATCAGTTTCTTCCTCCGTGTTTTCTGCTTCTGAGTATACATACTGTTATGGTCCGGTTCCTTGTACGACGGTGATAGTCCAAGGTAGAAACAAATAAGAAGAACTCGAAGGCGGATATGGAATAACACAGATATATTACAAACAGGAATCTATACAGAGAAGTAGAAAGTGTTAGTACGAACAATCAGGGTTAGTAGTAATTGTCTGAACGCGACTCTGGTTCAGACTGCCTCTGACTCGACTGACTGCCTCGCCCTGACTGACAGACTTCACTCCAGACTTCAGACTGAACTCTGGACTTTAGAGGGAACTCTCAGACTTCAGACGGAACTGCCTGCTTCCTCTTGAGGCGCAGTATTTAGTACGTATGGTATAGTCCATTATGTTATTATGGCTAAGTTCCCATAACACCCCCCACTTCCGAAAATTTTGAGTAGCAGGGTTTTTTTAATATCTTTTTTTTTCTTTGGATCTACTTGCAAAGGTTCAGTAAATTTTCTTTTTCTAGACGATTTTCTTGGTTCTGGCATTATTTGTGGTCTTGTTATATCGAATGTGTCGAAAATCATGCCCAATACCTCTTCCTGAGGTGGACCGTTAGCATCCTGTAACGGTCTCTTCCTTATTTGGTTTACGTGTCTTCGTTGTGATAATTTTTTTCCTTGAACTAGGTACATATTGCCAAATCTTTTCTCAATTATTCATTGTTCCCAGCAAGAGGTATTATTTTTGTATGTCTTAAAATAACATTTTCCCCTGGGAGGAATTTTCTTTTTGGTGTGTTACTTGTTTTGTTTTACTTGGTAGTAATTTATCGAACGCTGATCTGATTTTCCGAGCAAACTGCTGGTGATAATGTTGATGGTGTCGCATTATTTGTCGTTATTCTATATACCTGTAGGAATTGCTGTAATGCTTTCTCCGTAGGCACATCGTACGATTTTCGTAATGCTCTTTTGAGAGTATCGCGAATCTTGGATGGTAAGGCGGGGATTTTATATGTTTTACTTGATAGATTTCGCAAAACTCTTGTAAATCTGCTGACGTGAATTGCGTCCCGTTATCTGTTACTTAACAGTACATTACGCCAAACCGAGCGAATAACTCGTCGAGGAAATTTATGGTCGTAGTACGATTTTTGCACTGAAACACCTCCGGTCATTTACTGTAGCTATCAACTATGATTAAATAGTAGAACCCGTCAATTGGTCCTGTATAAACTGCGTGTATTCTTGACCATGGGCAATCAGTTTCAGGCCATGATTGGCGGTGCTTTAGCTGCTAAATTACACCCCTTGCACATTTCCACCATTTGAGAAATATCCTGGTCCATATTCTTCCAATATACATAGCTTCGCATTAGCGACTTCATTCTATTTTTACCCGGGTGTCCTCTGTGGAAATCATTTAATATCCGTTTTTGTAAAGTTTTGGGCATTACAACTCTTTCGTAGCACATTATCGCATAGAGAAAAGCTGTCCGAAATTTTCTCATTTTTTCTGCTATTTTTGCTTTTATTTTATTAAGAAATTCGTCATTTTTGGCTTCATTTTTATGTATTGCAATGTGACTGGGAGGTTTCTGACTGTACCACAATACTGTTCTGATGTCTTCTTCATTTCTAAGGGCTGCGATTACCGTATCTTCCAATAGCTCTGTCTTTGTTAGTATAAATCTCAACAGACCATCCGCGTGCCCGGTTCTTTTCGTTGGTAAATATTCCAATATGAAATTATAGTTCCTCATCTAAGTAGCCTATTTTCCATGTACACCAGTAGGCCTTATTTTGAACCAAAAAAATTTATTAACGGTTCGTGATCTGTCTGCAGAGTAAAGTGTCTCTCATAGACGTATCATTGGAATCTTGTTACTGCGAAGATAATTGCAAGGGCTTCCTTCTCAGTTTGTGAATAGTTTTTCTCCGCTGCTAGTAGGATTCGAGAAGCATGTGCAATATGTTTTATTGTCCCATCTGGCATTTTATGTATTATACACGCTCCGACACCGTAGGCGCTCGCATAACTTGTTACAATAATCTCTAGTTTAGGATCATAGTGTTCCAAAAATAAATCCGATGTTAATGTCTTGATTATTTTTTCAAATGTTTCCTGGTATTGATCTGTTCACTGCCAAAATTTTTCTTTCTTTATCAGTTCGTTCAGTGGTGCGCGAAGTTTATGCATTTGAGCTATGAATTCCTGGTAGTAATTCACTAATCCAAGAAAACTTTGTAGTTCTGTCATGTGCTTAGGAACTGACATCTTTTTATTGCTGTAGACCTTTCAGTGTTTGTACGTCTACCTTCTTGGTCTATTATATGGCCAAGATATTTAATTTCCTTCATAAAAAAATCACACTTATTTTCTTTCATTTTGAATCCGCAGCTTTGAATTCTCTTAAACATTTCTTGTACATATTGCCAGTGTTGTTCAACCATTTCGCTATTAACCAATATGACATCCAGATATGCTATTGTGTATTCTAGTCCTGCCAGCATCGTATCCATTGTCTGCTGGAAAGTAGCTACTTTAATTCCAAATGGTAGTCTTTTTTTTTCTGTACAATATCTTGTGTGTGTTTATGCATAGTAGTTTTGAACTTTCTTCATCGACTGGAATTTGCAGGAATTAGTGAATAATTCTTCAGGACTAGGTAGCGGATAGTTGTAGTCCTTTATTGCTGCGTTCCAACCTGTAGAGAATCAGCACAAACTCGCATTTCTCCTGATTTCTTCTTAACGTAGACCGTCGGTGCTGCCCATTTGCTGTACTCTACTTTTTTCAATATGCCCGTATTTTGGAGTCTACATAATTCTTGGTCGATCTTTTCTATTGACGCAAACGGTAGACTCCTTTTTTTCTTAAAAGTTATTTGAATGTTATCCTATATTTTGATATTAGCTGCAATTTCTTG